>CM077676.1:382715841-383915841 GCA_039707655.1 Elymus sibiricus
CCCTTTATTTTTAGAGTACATCAAATATGCAAATGGAAGTCTACATAAGTTTAGCGTTGAATGATTGAAAAACCAAAGTGTTCTTGAGAAGGTGTAGGGTTAAGAGGCATCGGGACCGAGATGACGTCCTAATTAAGCATAGGATTTGCCCACGACGGAATCCCTATGATCATCTCTTCTGGTTTTTGTGTCATCCAAAATTTCATGGCCCAGAAAGAGTCATTTGTCGTAGAGTTCATGGGTGTACCTTCCACGTTTTGACCGACATGTAGGAACCTTATTTTCTCAACATGGCGCCCATCCAGACATCCTGGAACTAGCTTGTCTTCGTGGTCTTCTACATAGCACCATACGTGAAATGCTATTGAATGAAAAATGCTCAATAGAGATGAGAAAACCTACAAAGTTGAAGGACATATGCGAGAAGTGGGTGACATCATAGCAGAAGTGGACTGTTTCACCTGGCAAGGGCAACAAATTTGGGAAACCCCTGCTAATTAAAGTGCTTCAGTAGGCTGAGCGCGCTGGTGAATGTTGATCCAAAGATCCTATCCATTTGTTAGCAGTAGTATATCGCTCTTGACTCATGTAATCGTGTTGGACGAACTAAATGTCTGTTGATTAAATTCCATCGCATCGCCCAAGTTTGCCCTCGAGAAATCAGTGGAGAGGCTGCTGCGAGGAGAGGAAATCAATGGCTTGATGTGCATATGCATGTGTTGCTTTTTTCTCTAGAAGTTCAGCGGAAATGAGAAAATCATTATGTGGGCTTCTTATGCCAGCTACGCTAGCCAGAGAGACAGAGAGAGAGGGGGGGGGGGGGGGGGGGGGGGGGAGAATACGTGCCAAAGCTATATCTCACATATTGCGAGATGTAGCTCTGGCTCACCTCTGGCGCTCACCCCGCTCGCTGCTCATGGTCCGCCCCAATATGGGGATGCGTTGAGGAACAATTTTCTTGGTTTTCTTTCTTTTTTCTCTGGTTTTATTTATTTCTTTCTCAGTTTTCTTTTTTTCCTTTTTGGTTTTCATCGGTTTTATTGCTCTTTTTTTCTTTTATTCACACACAAATGTACATTTTTCGTATACATCTAGGTCATTTTGTATACACATATATCACTTTTGAAATACATAATTAATATTTTTAATATGTATTGTTTGATGTCTACCTTTTGCCATGTATGTTGCACATTTTTGTATGCACTAGGAACATTTTTTATACACATTTAACATTTTTCAAACACAAAATTAACATATTTTCAAATATATGTTTTGATGTCTACTTTTCCCGTGTACATTATACATTTTTCGTATACATTAGTAACATTTTTATATATGGTTAACATATTTTTTTAATGTCTACTTTTTCCATACACATTATACATTTTTTTGTATACAACAAGAATATTTTTCTATAGACGCCTAATATTTTTTGAAATTATTGATTAACATTTGTCAAATATATGTTTTGATGACTACATTTTTCCATACACATTCCAGATTTTTTGTATACATTAGGAACATTTTTTATACATGTTTTAAATATATATTGACAGTTTTTTTTAATATTGTATTTGTATCTACTTTTTTTAATACACATAGGACATTTTTTGTATACGTCAGGAATATTTTTTATACTCGTTTAACATTTTTTTAATACATGATTTAATCTATATCTATACCAATATAAAAAGACCCAAAGGGGCAGATCCAACACATCTCGGCCATCCGTTCACGTTAATCCAGCAGTCCTTATTGTCCTAATGGTGAGACACTAAACACGTTTAGCGCTAAACACTCATTTTCCTTCGGTGGTCCCGTTCCTATCGCACGAAAGGAAACTCACAAGGGAACCACCTCGTCACCGCCTCGCTCGGCCCCAATCGCCTCGAGCCGCCGCACCTTCACGCCGCCGCCCCCATTGCATCGAGCCGCCGCGCCTTCAGGATGCCGACCCCATCGCCTCGATCTGCCGCCCCTCACATCTCCGTACCGCCCCCACCCATCGCCTGGCCTGGCCTCAGCCGTCGGCGAGAAGCCGCCTCCTAGACCGCCTGGCCGACCGTCTGTCGGGGACGTGCCTGGCCAGCCGTCCGTCGGGGACGCCGCCTCCTACACCGCCTGGCCGGCCGTCAGGGAGATGCCGCCTAAACTGCCTTGCCGGCCGTCGGGGACGCCGCCTAAACCGCCTTGCCGGGCAGGCGGCATGCCTCTTTTCCATTTATCCATCGGTGGAGAGGTGAAGTGGTGAACCACATGGGAAGCCCGCCGGTTAGAATCATCTACATCTCAGATGCCAGGCAAAAGATGGACAGAGCGGCGCACGCGGCGGCACAGCAAGCATTTAGGGATCCCTGTCCAATCATTCATTTTTTTTTGCTTCCCTAATTTTTCTATTCGAAAGGGATCATTGTGACGAGATTGTCCAACCATTATGTTTGCTTTTTTTCAGCTGGCACGGAGGGGATCAAGCATTCCTTTGTTGTCTTGTGCATTCAGCCTTCAGGAAGGAACCACAAATGATCTTGTGCAGTTCAAGACTCGCCTGAAGCGTCGCAATTAGTCGCTGTAACGGTTCCTACGCACTCGGCAGCTGGCCCAACTATGATGCAATGCAACTCGGCAGATAGCTTCTTGGACACCCTCAGTCTTAGCTGTTAAGGCTGTTATTACAGTAATCAGGCACTACATACGACCATATGCGAATGTTTTTGTCTCTTCTTTCTTTGCTCGCAGATTTGGATAGCACATTATCAAGTGGTCTTACTTACAGTTCAGTATAATATGAGATACAAGACGAGGTCGTTCAGAAAAGTGCTTTAACATGACAGTAACAGCATGTAGGTAAGGAGGGGTTGTTTGTTGGAATCCACAGTGGACCGTACGTATAATTCAGTCATGTTAACATGTCATGTTATTTGCTATTAGCCAAAGCTTAGGCAATTTTCGTGAGGTTGTTTCTCTTTTTTTATCCTTTATTAGGCACCCGGTTCTTTTGTCTAGCTCTATATCCCCTCAACATTGATGTTTTTTTTTCTTAGCTCTGTATTTCATTGGTGCCTTGACATTCACACTGATATACTGAACTGTAAGTAAGTGTTGAAATTCTAACATGCAGGGTTCTTGAACGGTTGACTGGGGTCCTACCCTACATGTTCTCTTATGCACCATTGTACAATTGGCTAGCTAAATGAATGTACTGTAAATTTCAAAAAAAAAAATTGTAGTTTCATCTGCTGGGATTTTTAAGGTAGTATAAGCTTTGGTATTTTGTACAGGAAAGGGTGTGTCTTTTTTTCTGATGTACACACTTTAGTCTTCGTGTTGTTGATGCAATTAAACAGTTCACATTTTTATGGATTTAGGCGTAGGAATATGAACCCGATACACGGCCTGGTGTGGTTGGATTTGATGTGTGGCACCTGGTGAAGGCTAGCTTCTACAAATTCATTTTTGTTTTTTTATGCATATTACCGTACATGACTGTATGTTTGATATACATTTGTATTTAGTCAGATCTGCCACGTGTTGCAACCCTAGAAGAACTCTTGCAGAATTTTTTTGTCTGATCTTCAGGTGTGTTGCGTCTTCAACCATCGGAAGTATAGCTGGAACTACTGGGAGATAACGTACAACCACCTGGAATTACGAGGTTAGCTATGTTCATTTTAATCTCTGGTACTCTGTAAAGAAATATAAGAGCGTTTAAATCACTACTTTAGTGATCTAAACGCTCTTATATTTCTTTACGGATAGAGTATTTTTCATTTATGGAAAGTATGCACTGCTTGTTAAAAAGAATATGAGTTCATGGTGTGGCATGTCACCTCTCTCACACACCTACATTAATTTCTATGCAAGTTAGCACATTATATTTGTTTTCACAATGCAATCTGAGATACATTATGCTCGACATTTTGTTTTGTTGACTTGTGTGTTAATCCCATCCTACACACACCTATGAATTGAATGAATGATTGATTTCACTGCTTGGTTGAAATGTGCTCAGGTACAAGCCCTTTAGGTCATTGTTGAATTACATGGACAATCTGGAGCTAGCCATGTTGATTTTTACGATTCAGAGATTTCGATTCTTCAGAAGAACATTAAGTTATGGCTGATGCGAACTTAATCTAGCAGGTTGCTTTTCCTGATATTGAATACTTGAGAGGTTTGTCTTTCGTGTAACAGATGAAATGTGTTTTGTTTTGCGGTATCATATAATCAGTTTGTCGAGGTTGGAATTACGCGTAAAAATAAGGTATATGTATCAACTGGTATTAGATAAACATTCATGGATCAAATATTGTGATTAAATCACAACTTAATACTATTCCAATTTGGAATATGACGGGATGATTGAAGGTGGCACATATGTATGGCACTTGCAATATGCCATTGCCAAGCGACACAACCATGACACATTTTGTCAAGAAAAGAGTGAACAACCATGATACATTTTTTTCGACAAAATTGCATAGACAAAGAGGGAATTTTTCACGAAACGTTCCTTAATCATAAAATGGAGGAAATTAAACTTGGAGACAAATGGGGTGGAGAACGACATGAGTATACCATTAAAGTTTTGTTCTCCCAAGTGCAGCGAACATCTGGATGCAAGATAGGCAGCTCAAAATTCTTCCTACGGTTACACGTGCATTGCACGTGCAAACTAACTAGTTTTTTTTAAATGTGCGATGAACGCTTTTAAAAAATGAAAGGAGAAAATTAAAATGAAAATAAATACAAAAGAGAAGAAAATAGAAACAAAAAGAAGAAATAGAAAAGCAAAACAGAAGAAAACGGGAAAAAAAATCGCGACTTGCTGGGCCGCCCCACATGCTGCGCGCTGTAGGCGAGCGCTCCGTCTAGCTCGCATTGAGTGTGAAAAATAACTGGCTCACGGGCCGTACCGGGCTGGACTTCTAGGCCATGATGAGATGGCACGTACGGAAATAACCCCAACTTCCGAGGGCTTTCGCGTGGCCGTCTCCCTATAAGTAGCTCGTCACCTGCTAGGGCTCCTCCCATCTATCACCACCGCCGCACAGCGCCGCCTTCCTCCGTGTATCTTATCGATAGCTCATTCAAGCCAAGAGAGTTTGAAGTGAGCGCTTGCTTGAGTTCTCATTTAGTTCATCTCTTCATTTCTTCCCATTGTTTTCTTCTTGGATTTTGATTTTTGGTCTTTCCATTTCTTTGACAACAATGGGGATCCGTCCCTGGCGCCGGCGGTGAGGAAAAACAAGGTTCGCTCGTCTTAACGGCTGGCTTGCGCCTGCCTTGCAGACCTTTAAAAGTAGTCTGAGCCGAAACAGATCTCAAGGATCTACCGAATCTTTTTGGTGTTATCTCTCTCCTGTTTGTGTTGTCTTCTGTCCGACGAGTGTTTATCGAATCGAATCATCGGCGGTGAGGAAAAACAAGGTTCGCTCGTCTTAACGGCGGGTTTTCATCCGCCTTGAAGACCTTAAAAGTAGTCTGAGCCGATTCATGCCCTTCAGATCCATCGCTCTTTTGTTTTGTTCGTGTTTTCGTTACTGTTGTGTACTTGTGTCTCGTTGTTTATGTTGTTGAGCCGGCAATCGGTGGTGGATGTTTGTTGCGATGATGAGATCATTCAGTGTTGAAAGCAGATCCCTGCTTGATGAGTCTGGGAAATACTATTTCCTCCTGAGCGGTTACCTGAGCAACTCGATTCCCATTGCAGTCTTCTTTTGTGTTACTAGACTGCTAATAAATCTCCTTGCGAATTTATTGACGGTTTTCTTGCGGATTTAGCATTGTGCACATAAATCTTCCCGTTTAATTCAGTATACCAACACATATGGAATGTGAAGATTAAAACATGCCAATCAAAACAGATGAGAACATGATGTATTGATTTTCAAATGAGTGTACAATTTAAAGAGGAAAAGAGCATGGAAAGCTATACATAATAAGACCAAAAGAGCAAGGATGATGTACAGCCCAGGAGAGAAGGGCCCAAAGACCTAATGAAAGCCACCAAGGGACTCAAATTGGTGGTATCTCTTCCTTGTTGAACTGAGAAAGAAAGGCACATTCAAAATGTCTCTCAATCAACAATGACATTATGAAACTGACCAACTCCAACAGGAGGATTCGATTGGGGACAGATGTATTTCCAACAAATGGTACTATTGTAAAAAGAGATGGTCTCTGGTCTAAGGACACCTAACACACATGACACATGTGCTCAATGAAGTTCTTTCTTTGAAGGAATTCCCTAATATTTAGTCTGTTATTCATAAGCAGCCAGAAGAACACACTATGTTTAGGCTGACAGCATGAGGATCATAACCATTTGGTAGTCAGCCATGGAGAAAAATGTACAATTGATGCCCAATAATCCTTAAGATTTCTGTCATGCAAATTCACCGTCTTTTCTTGTAACTGTTGTTACTGTTCATAGGCCTCGTCAGACAGATCAATCTTTCAGATCTTTGGCAATTAGGATATATATGTCTAGCAGATATTAGATTGTTGAGTGCAAAAGAGTGCAGATGAGACCATTCTTCTTGGAGAACTACATAATCCGTCGACTTATCAGACCAGAAGAAATTTGTATCACCCAGAACCAAAGATTGAGTGACAATATCTTTGTTGGTGTTGAATAATTCCAAGCAGTACCTCCATCAAAAGGAACAATTGTTGTTTTGAGCAGAGGGAGGACCATTCCCAAACTAAATTAACCCAGGGGATATCCTGTTTATTACAGTAATGAATTTGTGAATGTTCTTCCAAGTAAGGAGCTATTATGGAACAACGAAAAGAAGATGACCGGCAACCGCTGCACCCTCCAGAGATGTCCCACCGCGCTCCTAGCACTCCGAAGCGTCGCGTACCGAGATCACCTTCAAGAAGGAATGCGACGACGACGCCACTGATGCCCGGACTAGTCCTAGGGTTTCCCTCGGTACGCGGAGGGCAGTGTGGAAGGGTATCCCCGACGCCCTTCAGAAAGGAACGGCGGCGCCCTCAGGCGTCACCGCGTCGGTGACGAACAAGTCGCCAGGGATCTCTCCCGACCCAAGACAACCACCACCACCCCAGACGCTCCATCGAGCTCCACCCAGCCTGCCGCCCACCAGCATGCGCCACCACGGTCTTGGAATCATCCTCGTCGTCGCATTGAGGTCACCGACATGAGGCCCAGAGGAAGAAGAAGAGGACACCGGAGTCGGGGGTAGCAGTACCGCAGCCGCGGGAGAGGGAACATCCTCCACCGCCACAGCGGCAACCGATCGGACGCGTCAACCGGGGCAAACCAGGCCCCTACTAGCCCGTCCGGGCCCAAACTGGCTGACCGCACCACCACATCGCCGCGCTGCAGCACGCCGGCTGACCGCACCGCCACCGCTGACACCCAACCTCCACCACCAGGGAGCGCCGTCGCCGCGTGAAGGACCGCCGGCCCGCAACAACCCAGATGGGGCCCAAAGGGCCTAGATCTGGGCCGCGCGGGCACCACCACATCATCCCGCAGGCAACGCCTGCGCCGCCGCATCGGAGAGCCCTCGCCCAGCCGCGGGGGGGGGGGGGGGGGGGGGGGGGGGGGGGGGCGACGTGAGCGTGGGAGGTCGCGGTGCTTATATCTCGACTACCTAGTGTCAATCTTGCATTGTACCTTTTTCCAAATATGAGCAAGATAGAATACAGAGCAAGCGGTCCGGTCAATTACCCTGTGAACCTACATACTTCTAACAGAAACCTGAGCAGTTCTTTCATCCCCACTGCGATTTTTTTCTTCCCATATCATCTTTCTTGGGGTTAACATGTTTAGATGATCTTTTTGGTGTTAGCATATTTATCGTAATTTCATTTCTATTTGACGGTTTTCTAGGCTGAATTAGCATTGTGCTGCCCAAACAGATCGCCGGTCGGAGACGAACATTTACAAGATGTGAAATTTGAAATGAGAACAGCTGAGAACATACATGATCAGTACAGGCGTTGGTAGACTGGAGTGAAGCAAATAAACACGTATGCAAAGGGCTACATCATCAGACACACTGCTTGCACAACACATTGCCCTGTGAACACCTACGCGCTTCGAGGAGGAATGTTCACTTGCCCGGCGCGACAGGGGCTGGGGTTCCGTTGGTGGCCGCCGGGGGCTGCTGGTCCAGGAAACGGACGACGACGCAGGTGATGTTGTCGGCGCTTCCCCTCTTCGTCGCCTCCACGAGGAGCTTCTTGGCCGCCTCCTGCGAGTCCACTATCGGCTTCACCATGGCCACGGCTTCCTGGTAAACGGAGTGTCATATCAGAATTTTGCTTCTTGCTAGCTGTGATGTCAGTTCAGGTGGTAGAAGGATGAGTGGTGTGTTTACCTCGTTGGTTACGACGTCCCACAGCCCGTCGCTCGCCAGGATGAGGAACTCGAGGGAGCTGTCGACCACCTCCTCCTGTTTGCAGACAGAGAGCAGATGTGTCATATATATCATGGTATCAGTATCATGTACTAGTAGATACTAGTCTGAATGTAGACACAGTATTATGCAGTATGATCTTTCTCACACACCTTGATCTCTGGATCGGCAACCACGTACTGCTTCAAGAGTTTGTCACCAAATGCTCGAGAGACAGCAAGGACGCCTCCCACACGCCATGTACCTGCAGATTACATTGCCACTGAACATTGAGTCCAAGATTCATGACCGGATTGGCAACGAGCAGAGGATGCAAGATAAGATATACCTGCCCACATGACGAAACCTCCAGCATCCTCTATCCTCTGCCTCTCATCTCTCTGGTCAGGCTTATGGTCCCTTGACATCGCTATAGCTGCACCATCAAGATAAGTGAGGATCATGAATCATTCAGGCAGCAGAGTCTGTTACGTTTTGGTTTCCCCGAGTGGAAGTGGAGGATAATATGAATTGCATGAAACTTCATCCCAAAACGATGTCGATCGGAGCTTACCATCACCGCCTCTACAAATGACCGCCCTAGAGTCCCCAACATTTGCCACCACCAGGCGATCGCCAATGAGAATAGCCGTGGAGGCCGTCGACCCTGCATCTCGGTTGTGGGTGGTATCGGCCTTCAGGAGTTCTGAATCCGTATGGGTGAAGGTTTCAGCTGCAGAGGAAATATTACATTTCAGTGACTGAAATATCAGTGCCCAATTAAGCAATAATATGTTCCGCAATGTGTTCTGATCAATGCCATGTCTAATTCAGGGAAATATATAGCAGTACCAATAGCAGACTTGGTATCGGTGAAGAACTTGGGGTGCTTGATTAAGTTGCTGAAAAGGTTCTGCTTGACGAACTCCGCCGCTCGAGCTCCACCATGGCCTGCGGTGACAGATCAGTAATTAGCCATCGCTTCTGCGAAAGGTAGTTTGCTGGTAACTCTGAACCCAAAATGCTTATTTGCACAATATGATTAGTTTCTTCTGAACCGGACCGCATATTAATCTTACCGTCGAAAACACCGAACAATCCGACGGTCTCTCCATCGACGCCATCGATTCTTGTCTCGTGGAAGTCCTCCATGGATGATCTTTTCCCTAGACTGCTTGCATAACCATAGCTAAACTTGCCATTCTCACTGCCAGGATGAAAAACAATTAATACCATTCACACAGAACAATGATCCGAGCTAAAAATCCTTTAGATACATCGTCATTAGAATGTTATGACATGAACAAAACAAATTTGCTAGACATGCTAAGATTTCTTCGCCATTTCCCGCATGCATGATGATGCAACAGAAGTTGAAAACTGAAGGCGGGCAGAGACAGCGACGGTGGCGGCGATCCACCACGCCAACTACATCCACGGTTCACCAAAAAAAAGAAGAATCGACATACCTGAACCCGCCGCCACTGACAGGCTTGATGTCCCCGCGGTGCCCCATGAGTCGAGGAGGACAACGGCCGGCCGGATTCCTCTTCAACGCGCAAGCGCAACACGGCCGGTGATGGCAGGCAGCGACGAGGGAAGAAGAAGAACCAATGGTCCCAGGAGGCCTTGGCGCTAGTAAATAAGGAACGAAGAGGAGAAATCGGAGGGGGAGGAGGCAGAAACTCGAGGAGCTCGTGCGCCTAAAAGGGGGGCGGGCCGCGTGCGGTGGCGGGGAGAGGAGCTCCATGGGCGGTGCCGTGCGGGGGCACGTGGCGGCACGGGAAAGGAAAAGGGGGCGGGGTCAATGCCGTGGACGCGTCGGGAGGGCTGAGGGCCCGTGCAGTCGACGGCTTTTCTTGGATCCCTCGCCCCCATCATCATGGACATCGTCGCCTCTTCGTGTTGGTTTTGGTTTCGTGGTTCTCCTCCTCCCCGCTGCTGCTCCATGACTCGGCTCGATGGGCCGGGCGTCGGCGAATCGAATCGGCACGGGGGCGCTCGTGGATTAGATCGTGGACACGAAGGCGCTAGCATGCACGTGGCATGGCGAGACGAAAGCGTGCGTCTCTGGATGGGTTACACGTGTGCGCCGGCCTGGCGCTTGCGGTGCGGTACACATTAGAGCGCCCAATAATGGTACCAGGAGTACTGCCCTGACCGGTCCGTGCACACGTCAGTGTTTCTGTGTTTGCTGCCGTGACGAACTTCTCGCGGCAATGTTGATTCGTGGCTAAGAGTAAAAAAAAAAGTTGATTCGTGGCTATCCTTTACCATTTCAACGGAAATGCACAAGGAAAAGCTTGTTTGATAGTAAGACAAAATAGACTAGGAACATCTTCAATCGGACGGCTAATTTGGTCCCTATTTATCCACCAACACGTCCAATCCATTTCAAATCCCAATTTATGCACGCAATCGCGTTCTTTCCAATTGTCTGGGCATACGATTGGAGGAGGTGAAGAGAAAGAGAGCAAAGGAAAAAAATAAAATAAAATAAGTGGTATAGGATGGGTTGGGTCCAACGTGGCTGGTTTTCCAGACAACCCATTTCCTCCTCACATAGAAGCTGGATTTGAGGGTTTTCAAACGTCTGGATAAATTAATGGATTTGTTGGCTTTGGTTGAAGAGTGTTTCCTCTTTCTCATGTTCGGACGCCATTCAGACTGTCTGTCCGAATATATGGAGATGATTTAAGGGTCTCGGTTGAAGATGCTCTAAGGTAAAGCAATATACATCATCACTTCTAGCATGGGAGAGAGCTTGAGAAAAATGCTCACATGAAGCATTTGGGAGAGGGATGAAACCACTTGTGACGCCCCGATTTAATCGTGCACTAATCATACACGCAAATGCACACGATCAAGCCCAAGGACTCACGGGAAGATATCACAACACAACTCTAAACACCAATAAAAGTCATACAAGCTTTATATTACAAGCCAGGGGCCTCGAGGGCTCGAATACATAAGCTCGAGTACAAGCGTTAGCGGAAGCAACACAATATCTGAGTACAGACACAAAGTTAAACAAGTCTGCCTTAAGAAGGCTGAGCAAAACAACGACACTAGATCGAAAAGGCGTAGGCCTCCTGCCTGGGAACCTCCTATCTACTCCTGGTCGTCGGTCTCCACGTAGTAGTAGGCTCCACCGGTGGGGTAGTAGTAGTAGTCGTCAGCGGGGGCAGCAGGCTCCGGGGCTCCGTCATCTGGTCGCAGCAATCGGGTATGGGGAAAAGGGAAGCAAAGCAACCGTGAGTACTCATCCAAAGTACTTGCAAGACTTACATCAGAACTATTCTATTTATGCATTGGTTTCAAGTGAAGGGGCTGTATCTGTGGACTAGACCGTAGAGATGCCAGAATAGGGGGGAAGGCCTAGCCTATCAAAGACTAGCAACTTGCAGCATCTTGCAGCATCTTGCAGCATTAGAAGAGTGTAGATTAGCATAAAATAAAGTAGCAAGTAAGTAGTAGCAACGCCCAGAGATCCTTCCTCGACTCCCTACGAGAAAGCGATCCCGGAGCCACATATTATTAAGCATCACAAGTATCCAGTTCAAGTTGTAGTAGATCGGGATACTTTCCGAGCGTCCTGTTACCGTGGACACGGCTATTCGAATAGATATACTTCCCTGCAGGGGTGCACCAACTTACCCAACATGCCCGATTAACTCTGGCCGGACACACTTACTCGGTCCATGCCCGGCCTCGGCTGATCGACACGTCGTAGCCCTACCTAGGCTCAACAGAGAGGCCAGCACGCCGGTCTTCACCCTAAGCGCTCAGGGGTCTTGGGCCCATCGCCCTTTGCACTCCTGCGCGTTGCGTACGCGGCCGGTGAGCAGACCTAGCCCCCTTAATACAAGCGCAGGCTTTCCCAGTCCAACCCGGCGCGCGCCGCTCAACTGCTGACATCTGGAGAGCTTCGGCTGATACATACGACGCCGAGTGCCCATACTATTCCCGCGTGGTGGTTAGTGCGAAAAGGCCAGAGGCCTACTCATATCACATATCCTAACCCATTAGTGTGTTGGGAACTCGTGGAAACGAGCAGAGACTCACGATCATGTGACCCCGTCGCCCCATCTCGCGGACTTACGGCAAGGGCCAGGAATGCCCGGCCGTGCCACGTAATCACCTCACGGGTACCCTCCTGGTCAACCCGGCTTCACATCACTCGTGGGTATCCCTCGGGGCTGACCCGACTTTATCAAGTATCTGTAGTAAAGTCAAAGTATCCGTGTGTCCATAACTTCAAGAAGGAATCCGAGGAATCACCCTCGTTGGATTCCCACTCGATGTATCCGTCAAGGTGAACCCGGAGGAATCACCGTCGATGGGTTCACACTTGAGGAGTTGCACGACAGAAGTTTCATCGGAGGTAGTGGAAGAGGAATCACCCTCGTTAACCCACAACCGACTGGCTAGGCTACAGAGGTATCATCAGGAGTGGTGTATGAGGTATCACCCTCGGCACTCGATATTAGCTTTGCAGAGTCATACAACTTAGGGGGTGTGCGGTGATGTGCTGGTCTCAGCCCATTGATCACCTCGATCGGGGCACTGGTACTAAAGCGGGGCAACTGGAACAAGGATGGGGGCCACAGATGGTTCACTACCAACCTATCCTAAGCAGTTTAGGATGACAGGTAAAGTAACAACAGCAGGTTACAAAAACAGGCTATGCATCAGAATAGGAGCAATCAATTACAGTAGCAAATTCCAATGCAAGCACGGGAGAGAAAGAATAGGCGATATTGGAATGATCAAGGGGGTTTGCTTGCCTGGAAGCTCTGCTGAAAGGGACTGGTCGTCAGGGGCGTAGTCGTACTCGGGAGCAGCGTCAGTCTCGGGGTCTACCGGAGAAAAGAGTGTAGGAGATATGCCCTAGAGGCAGTAATAACAGTTATTTTGTATCTCCGAGTTTGTAATGAATGTTTATGTTCCATGCTATAACTGCAATGATTCTCGAGTCTACAATATCCACGAGGCTCGGAGGGAAACTCATGTGCACGTGTGGTATCATAAACGGTAAAAAGTATTCCTAGTCATGCCTCTAAGACTAGCTCAAGTATTGCATGATGATCCTGTTTTCCTGATCATGGGCATGGCTATGCCGGCAATTTTGAGGGCACAATGTTAGTAGAACACTTGTGTTGAATCGACCCGAATTGATGTTATGCTATGAGATACATTCGTCACAAGTTAATGGTTAATAACACAGAGATAGTTAATGTTTGCATAATTCCTTAGACCATGAGAGTATCAAGTTCCTTCGTACTTGCTTCGTGAACTTTGGGGTTTGTTAAACGTCATCCGTAACTGGGTGGCTATTACGGCGGCTTACGGGTTCACGGAAAAGTATGACAAGAAATGAAATAGCTCGAGATTGGGATTTGCTCCTCTGACGATGGAGAGATATTCTCGGGCCCACTCGGTGTTACGGTATCCATCATCGTCTGGCCAGACACATTGTGATTTGATCACTGGGATGCCGGAACGCGGAAACGAGAAAAGAGAACAAAACCGGTAACGAGGTACCTGGCATAGTGGACAAGTTGTTGATCCACGGGGATGCCGATAATTCTCACCTCAGGTGTTTGTAATATATCGTGAAGCAACAGGAATAGCACATGGCAACTGGAGGTTCACTCGAAAATCATTTTTGTGGGTATAGGGATCAATATGGGTGTCCACGGTTACGCTACTGATCATTGATCGGAAAGTGTTCCGGTCATGTCTATACTTCACCGAACCTATAGGGTCACACGCTTAAGGGTCATCTATCTGCTGAATACTAGACAGGGAGTCTGAGAGAAAGTCACCGGAAAAGTTTCGGAGACAACGGAAACGTTCCGGAGAGAACACCGGAATAGTTTCGGTAAAACTGAAAAGTTTTTTCAGAGTATACCATTAAGTCAAATTGGTTTCGGCACACGCCTGGAAATTCTTGGAGGGTTCCAGAATTATTCTGGAAACTTCTGGGATTTTTCCGGGTTAAAAACCGGAAATGTTCCGGACCTGCCGGAACCGGTTTGGTTGCTTTTCGCAGATGAAAATCACTAATCCTTAATTATTTCGGAATGCGTCCAAAATCATTTTTGTGGGTACTGGAATTATTCTAAGACCCACTAAAATATTTTCGGATTTAACGGTCGTAGAAAAATGTTTGGAGAGCCACCTTTTAGGACTTTAGTCAAAGTTCTAGAAGGAAGAGGCTTGCAAGGGAAGGAACCCCTTTTGGGGGTGGGGGGCCCATGGGGTGGCCGGCCAAGGGTGGTGCTCCTCCTTGGAGCTCCACATGGCCTCCCATTATGCCCTTAATGCCCATCATATGTGACCTAATGCATGGGTGTTTTGGTAATTTTTGGAGGCACCCTTCCCCTTGGCTTTCCTATAAATAGAGGTGGAGAGGAGCTCTCCACACTCATCCCTTGCTCTCATACACATGCCATGCATTATCTGGCTTTCTCTCTCCCTCCCACGAAAAAGTTTCGTAGAGTCGAAAGGTTGTCTGGGTTCCGGCAGGAACTAGTTCTGGACGGCAAAGCCCTGCCGGATAGCTGACACCGTATGTGTGCAACCCCGTAGAGAGGTCATAGGTTCGATATTTTGCCCGAGGGGCTGTTCGAGGGTCCTCCCGAAGGGCTGTCCGAGTTACCGTTCGAGCTTCGAGGGTCCTCCCGAAGGGCTGTCCGTGACATCGTCCGAGGGACTGTCCGACCGCCTCCCGAAGGGCTGTCCGACGAGGGAGTACATCCTCGCGGTTGGGAGGTTGTAAATCCTAGCTGTGGGGATCTGCACCGATGATGTACATCGACTCTACTTCCGCTGCGCTACGAGTCAGTAATGATCAGATCAAACCCTGTATGCAGTCTCCATAGTGATCCTGGGCGTGCTCGCTGTACCGAATTTTTTTGTTTTCTGTCGCGTTCCCCTACAGTGGCATCAAGAGCCTTGCTATGCATAGATGCAGGTTATGATCTAGAATACATAGAGATGTATGGGTATTGCATAATATAATTTTGTAATAGATGAGATCTATTGCTGAAAATTATTTATGCGGGTGGCAGATGAAATCTGTTACCCGATGTTCTTGTTGCTTCCCTAGAATTTGCGTATTTCTGATCTTGAGACAACATGGTGGAATTTGACAAAGTTCTGGCAATCTGCGATCCTGATTGATCAACGAAGTGCTATCAGTTCTTTGGGTTCCGCCATAGTCAAAAGAAAGATGAAATTTCACAGACGAAAGGGCAATGCAGATATGATCTGCACGGGGGTCATGCGTATGACGAAGTTCAGTATGGGGCTCGAGATTTTATTATCTCGTGTTTCATACACCCCGCAAAGTTAATCTAGTGACTTGAATAATCATACTTGATGACAAACGTTGGTAGCTGCGGTTTAAGTCAAAACCTTAGAAGCCACGTAAAATAAAATTTTGCATAAACCGATTAGAGGCGTCTAACTTGGTTTTGCAGGATGTGCATGTGATGTGGTATAGCAGCTCTCATATTAATTCGATTATGTATGAGATGACTATATGATGTAAATTTACTAACATGACCTGCGTGTCATGATTCGGCATGATGGCTGGAGCCATATGATTGTCACTTTAATGACCTGCGTGTCAACCTTAAGTAATGCCTTATTTTATTAGCTATAGAGATAGCAATATTATCTGGTGCATCGACAAGGTGGTGGCAATCTTCGCGAAGGTGAACACCGACGCAAATGCCGAAGACAAAGAAATTAAAGACTTCTCCGTCAGAAAGGGCTATACCATATCATGCTATTATGAATTGCCTGAGATGTTTATCCCTTATGATGCACCGTTTTGATTGCGTGGTAGTCGCTTTTTATTAGGGTGATCTCTCACTTAAAATATCAAGTAGTTAGTGTTCTCCCAAGTGTAGCACCGTCACGGCACCTATCTCTTCGGGGCATCACATGATCTCCATGGGTGCGAACGATTAGAGAAGTGTGAGGCGGGTGAGTTGAGACCTCGCAGCAAGATCACTTGGTTGACTTGACGTTCAGGCAGGACAGTCCTGAGCTCGAAACACATGCATCGAAATATGAACAAGAATCACATAGAGATGTGATCGGCAAGTTAGCCTACCGATTGAAGTTCACGCCATTTGAGTTCATCTCGAACCGTGACGTTGAATGGAAATGCGGGTCTTGAATCACTCATAATCAATTTTGAGAGATATTGATTTGAGTGGGAGCGCACTTTAGAATAAAATTGTTTATTCACTAGTGCAAATTAATTATGAACAAAGTCTAAGTGAAACTTGTGTTTACCGTTGTAGATCAAATGGCTCGCAACACCGCGTTCTTCTTAGCCCCGATGTTAGAGAGAGTGAAGTTAGCTACGACTGGAAACGACTATGCGGACTGGGTCCGTACCCTAAGGATTGTCCTCAAGAGCGCTAAGAAAGACTATGTGCTTGATCAACCTCTAGGTGATTCCCATACGCCAGAAATGGCTCAGGATATCATCAATGTGTTTGATTCACAAAAGGATGATTTCAGTGCTGTTAAAAACCTTATGTTATCTTGCATGGATCCTGTGCTACAGAACCGTTTTGAACGACTTAGTATCTTCGAGATTCTCGAGGCTCTAGATGTTCTGTATCACAAACAGGATTTAGCTGAAGTTCATGAGATGACTGAGGCTATGAAAGAATGCAATATAAACAAGAAATCTCTAGTTGATGAGCATAGTGTCAGACTAGCAAACTATTATGATAGTTATGCTGAAAAGGGAATTAATTTTCCAAAGACACCTGGTAATGATTTGATCCTTACCTCGCTTTATGAAGCAATAATGAGATAGGACTGCAGAATCAGCAAAAGTTGCTGGTAAAGAAGACCGCCAGTTTCAAAAAGAAAGGCAAGGGCGCTGGTAAGACCGGCTCCCAAAGCTACTGTAAGGACGGAGCCAAGGCTGAAACTATGTGCTTCTACTGCAAAGGCACTGGACACTGGCAGAGGAATTGCAAGAAGTACCTGGCAGATAAGAAGTCCGGGAAAACCGGAAAAGGTATAACTGTTATACATGTTAATGTCATTGACGTTTTGCTTGCTAGCGAAAATTCTAAGTCTTGGGTATTTGATACCGGATCGGTTGCTCACATTTGTAACTCGATACAGGGGCTTCAGAAGGTGCGCAAGCTGGCAAAGAATGAAGTCGTGATGCGTGTCGGGAACGGCGCTGGGATCGCCGCTCAAGCCATTGGCATTATGCCTCTACGTCTCCCTTCAGGATTTATTTTGGAACTAAGTAACTGTTATTTTGTTCCGGCATTGTGTAGAAACATTATCTCTGGATCATGTTTAGTACACGATGGGTACTCCTACAAGTCTGAGAACAATGGTTGTTCACTTTATTGTAAGGATATGTTTTATGGATTTGCACCCATTGTTGGGGGTCTTTTCATATTAAATCTTGAATGTGGAAATGATGTCTTTAACGTAAATGCTAAATGCCTTAAGAAGGTTGATACCACCACCACTTACTTGTGGCATTGTCGCCTTGGCCACATCGGAAAGAAACACATGCAAAGACTCCATAAAGATGGAGTTTTACTGTCTTTTGATTTTGAATTATTTGACACATGTGAAGCTTGCCTAATGGGGAAAATGACCAAGACGCCGTTCACGGGTCATCCTGAACGGGCGAGTGAATTGTTGGAAATAATACATAGTGATGTATGTGGTCCAATGAGCACAATCGCACGGGGTAGGTATTTCTACTTCGTGACTTTTACTGATGATTTGAGTAGGTATGGATATATCTACTTGATGAAGCATAAGTCGGAAACCTTTGAAAAGTTCAAAGAATTTCAGAATGAGGTAGAAAATCATCGTTACAAAAGGATTAAGTTTCTACGATCAGATCGCGGGGGCGAATACCTTAGTCATGAGTTTTGCCAACATCTGAGTGACCGTGGAATCGTTTCACAGCTTACGCCTCCCGGAACTCCACAGCGAAACGGAGTGTCGGAAAGACGTAACCGAACCCTGTTAGACATGGTAAGGTCGATGATATCTCTTACAAATCTATCGATATCTTTTTGGGGTCACGCACTACTCACTGCCGCTTATACATTAAACAGAGCACCGTCTAAGTCTGTTGAGACAACGCCATTTGAATTATGGTATGGGAAGAAACCCAATGTGTCGCATCTCAAGGTTTGGGGTTGTGAAGCTTATGTAAAACGTTTACAACCAAGCAAACTCGATTCCAGATCAGACAAATGTTACTTTGTAGGTTATCCAAAAGACACCATTGGGTATTCCTTCTACCAACAGTCCGAAGGCAAAGTGTTTGTCGCAAGAGTTGGACACTTTCTCGAGAAAGAATTTCTCGCTAAAGAATTAAGTGGGAGGACAGTACAACTTAATGAGATTAGTGAATCTTCGGCAACCGTTGTTATGGCTAAGGAACTGGAAGTAATTCCACAAATTATCCCTACAACCGAGCCGGAAGTTGTCACATGTGATGCGGAAACTTCAGACAATGTTGTAACTGAACCGCGCAGATCAGGTAGGGCTATCCAGCCACCTGAGTGGTTTCATAACGAAATCTTCATTCTTGAAGACGATGAACCTGCGCACTACAAGGAAGCGATGGCGGGGCCCAGCTCAAGGGAATGGCACAAGGCCATGAAATCCGAGATGGAATCCATGTACGAAAACCAAGTTTGGAACTTGGAAGAACTCCCAGAAGGCGTAAAGCCCATTGGTTGTAAATGGATTTTCAAAAGAAAGACAGACGCGGATGGTAACATTACTATCCATAAAGCTAGACTTGTCGCGAAAGGGTTCACGCAAGTTCCAGGAGTGGACTACGACGAGACTTTCTCGCCCGTAGGTATGCTTAAGTCCGTTCAGATATTACTAGCAATTGCTGCTTATTTCGATTATGAAATATGGCAGATGGACGTCAAAACGGCTTTCCTAAATGGAAATCTCAAAGAAGATGTATACATGATACAACCTGAAGGTTTTGTCGTTCATGAGGATGCTGGAAAGGTATGCAAACTTCAGAAGGCCATTTATGGTCTGAAGCAAGCATCAAGGAGCTGGAACATTCATTTTGATGAAGTAGTCAAAGAGTTTAGCTTCATCAGGAATGACGAAGAATCTTGTGTTTACAAGAAGTTTAGTGGGAGCGCAAAAGCATTTCTAATCTTGTATGTGGATGACATATTGTTGATTGGAAATGACGTGAATTTTCTTAGCGAAATAAAAGACTCATTGAAGAAGAGTTTTTCAATGAAAGACTTAGGCGAAGCGGCATATGTATTGGGCATCAGAATCTATAGAGATAGATCAAAACGCCTGATAGCGCTTAGCCAAAGCACGTACATTGACAAGGTGTTGAAAATGTTCAACATGGAGAACTCCAAGAAAGGCCTACTCCCCATGTCACCTGGCACAGTGCTTTGCAAGAATCAGTGTCCTCGGACTCTCGATGAGCGAGTACAGATGAATGATGTTCCATATGCCTCGGCAGTTGGTTCTATTATGTATGCCATGCTATGTACAAGACCGGATGTTTCCTATGCGCTAAGTGTTAGCAGCCAGTACCAAAGTGATCCAGGACTAGAACACTGGGCCGCAGTCAAAAGTATTCTTAAGTACCTCAGAAGGACCAATGATTTACTCCTTGTGTACGGAGGTGATGAAGAGCTCATTGTAAGTGGTTACACTGATGCCGGCTTCATGACTGACCCAGATGACTTCAAATCTCAATCAGGCTATGTTTTCATATTGAACGGTGGCGCAGTTGATTGGAAAAGTTCCAAACAAAAGACTGTGGCGGATTCTACGACGAAGGCGGAATATGTTGCAGCTTCAGAAGTCTCCAAGGAGGCGGTATGGATCAAGCAATTTCTTGAAGACCTTGGTGTGGTTCCAAGTGCTCTGGACCCGGTGGAGATCTATTGTGATAATAGTGGCGCCGTGGCTCAGGCAAGGGAGCCAAGTTCGCACCATAAGACAAGACATATTGAACGCAAATATAAACTCATTCGAAATCATGTCGAAGCGGGTTTAGTGAAAGTACGCAAAGTTCACACGGATCTGAACGTGTCAGACCCGATGACAAAGCCTCTACCACGAGCAAACCATGAGCAGCACCGGATAGCCATTGGTGTTAGGGAAGCCATGTAACTAGATTATGACTCTAGTGCAAGTGGGAGTCTGTAGGAGATATGCCCTAGAGGCAGTAATAACAGTTATTTTGTATCTCCGAGTTTGTAATGAATGTTTATGTTCCATGTTATAACTGCAATGATTCTCGAGTCTACAATATCCACGAGGCTCGGAGGGAAACTCATGTGCACGTGTGGTATCATAAACGGTAAAAAGTATTCCTAGTCATGCCTCTAAGACTAGCTCAAGTATTGCATGATGATCCTATTTTCCTGATCATGGGCATGGCTATGCCGGCAATTTTGAGGGCACAATGTTAGTAGAACACTTGTGTTGAATCGACCCGAATTGATGTTATGCTATGAGATACATTCGTCACAAGTTAATGGTTAATAACTCAGAGATAGTTAATGTTTGCATAATTCCTTAGACCATGAGAGTATCAAGTTCCTTCGTACTTGCTTCGTGAACTTTGGGGTTTGTTAAACATCATCCGTAACTGGGTGGCAATTACGGCGGCTTACGGGTTCACGGAAAAGTATGACAAGAAATGAAATAGCTCGAGATTGGGATTTGCTCCTCCGA
Organism: Elymus sibiricus; assembly: GCA_039707655.1. Lineage (NCBI taxonomy): Eukaryota > Viridiplantae > Streptophyta > Magnoliopsida > Poales > Poaceae > Elymus > Elymus sibiricus. The sequence goes on from CM077676.1 coordinate 382,736,973, forward strand.
TGATGGAGAGATATTCTCGGGCCCTCTCGGTGTTACGGTATCCATCATCGTCTGGCCAGACACATTGTGATTTGATCACTGGGATGACGGAACGCGGAAACGAGAAAAGAGAACAAAACCGGTAACGAGGTAACTGGCATAGTGGACAAGTTGTTGATCCACGAGGATGCCGATAATTCTCACATCGGGTGTTTGTAATATATCGTGAAGCAACAGGAATAGCACACGGCAACTGGAGGTTCACTCGAAAATCATTTTTGTGGGTATAGGGATCAATATGGGTGTCCACGGTTCCGCTATTGATCATTGATCGGAAAGTGTTTCGGTCATGTCTATACTTCACCGAACCTATAGGGTCACACGCTTAAGGGTCATCTATCTGCTGAATACTAGACAGGGAGTCTGAGAGAAAGTCACCGGAAAAGTTTCGGAGACAACGGAAATGTTCTGGAGAGAACACCGGAATAGTTTCGGTAAAACTGAAAAGTTGTTTCAGAGTATACCATTAAGTCAAATTGGTTTCGGCACACGCGTGGAAATTCTTGGAGGCTGCCAGAATTATTCTGGAAACTTCTGGGATTTTTCCGGGATAAAAACCGGAAATGTTCCGAAGCTGCCGGAACTGGTTTGGTTGCTTTTCGCAGATGAAAATCACTAATCCGGAGTTGTTTCGGAATGCGTCCAAAATCATTTTTGTGGGTACTGGAATTATTCTAAGACCCACAGAAATATTTTCGGATTTAACGGTCGTGGAAAAATGTTTCCGTGAATAGTGAAAATCACTTTATGGTTACTATTTTGGAGAGCCACCTTTTAGGACTTTAGTCAAAGTTCTAGAAGGAAGAGGCTTGCAAGGGAAGGAACCCCTTTTGGGGGGCCCCATGGGGTGGCCGGCCAAGGGTGGTGCTCCTCCTTGGAGCTCCACATGACCTCCCATTATGCCCTTAATGTCCATCATATGTGACCTAATGCATGGGTGTTTTGGTAATTTTTGGAGGCACCCTTCCCCTTGGCTTTCCTATAAATAGAGGTGGAGAGGAGCTCTCCACACTCATCCCTTGCTCTCATACACATGCCATGCATTATCTGGCTTTCTCTCTCCCTCCCACGAAATAGTTTCGTAGAGCCAAAAGGCTGTCTGGTTCCGGCAGGAACTAGTTCTGGACGGCAAAGCCCTGCCGGATAGCTGACACTGTATGTGTGCAACCCCGTAGAGAGGTCGTAGGTTCGATCTTTTGCCCGAGGGGCTGTTCGAGGGTCCTCCCGAAGGGCTGTCCGAGTTACCGTTCGAGCTTTGAGGGTCCTCCCGAAGGGCTGTCCGTGACATCGTCCGAGGGACTGTCCGACCGCCTCCCGAAGGGCTGTCCGACGAGGGAGTACATCCTCGCGGTTGGGAGGTTGTAAATCCTCGCTGTGGGGATCTGCACCGACGATCTACATCGACTCTACTTCCGCTGCGCTACGAGTCGGTAATGATCAGATCAAACCCTGTATGCAGTCTCCATAGTGATCCTGGGCGTGCTCGCTGTACCGAATTTTTTTGTTTTTTGTCGCGTTCCCCTACAAAGAGGGGGGAAGAAACAATAAATAAAAGCAAACAAATGCAACACAATGCATGGCATGGCAATATGTAGTGCTGGTGGTGACCTATCGCAGTACTACACGTTGCAGACGGAGTGGGAAAATATCTGGGATATTTTCCCGGCCTTAGGCAGTTTTCGGACAGTTGAACCGAAGGGAAAGTTCCATGTTAGCACCGTTGTGGGCATGTGACAGCTGCATGGAGGGCATATTCGGATTCGTCTCGTTTTTCTGATCAACTTTCATGTAGAAAACTTTTTCATCCGAGCTACGGATTATGTTCTATGATTTTTCAAAGTTTTAAGCATTTTACTGAAATTTCTGGAATTAATTTAAATATTAAAATCGAATTTAAACAGTGAAATACTTTTTATACCCAGACTGAGCCAGCCACAGTCAATGACATGTGGGGCCAGTCAAAGCAAAGTCAGCAGTCAACTTTGACCATTGACTGGTCAAACTCACATGTGGGACCCCTCTGTCATAGACTAGATATTTTAAACAGTAGATTAAATTAACTAGTTAACTAATTAACTAGTGGGACCCACTGTCAGTGAAAGTTTAATTAACTGATTTAATTAACAAATTAATTAGCAGTTTACATATTTATTAAAAACGTTTATTTAGGGGGGGGGGGGAGGGTCCACCTGTCAGTGGCTGGAGCTGCCCAGTCAGCACAGTTGACTGGGTCAACCCAGTCAACGGGACCCACTGGGCCCACTGTCAGCGTCACAGGGGAGTCCACGTGGCAGACCACGTCAGCGCCGTCGCCGGAGCAACTCCGGCGACCAAAACGCGCGGCGGTGCGTACGGGTGGTGGCCGGGATTCGCGCACAGGGGGTCTCAGGACCCGTGGCTAGGCTCTACGGGCGCGGCTCGTCGTCGCGCACACGACGACGATGTCGGTTGGTGCCGGGGACGACAGGAACGTCGACGGTGATGGGCGGAGGCGGCGCCGGAGTTCGGGCATCGGCGAGCTGGACGCTACGGTGCGCCTCAGGTCGAGCTGGTGGCGGCTGCTGCTTCCCGAGGAAGCACTGAGAACGCCTATGTGCTCAGGTGCGACGTGCCGGTGTTCTAGCCACGGCGGCGACATACGCGGCGGTGATGGGTTCGGGCGTCCATGGCGGCGGCAGCAGCACGCGCTAACTCGAGCTAGGGGAGAAGGGGGGTCGGAGAGGAGCTCACAGGGAGCCCGTAGAGGTGCACAACAGGCTCGGGAAGGGCCTGGGGTGGACGAAGCGGCGTCGGCGATCTCCGGCGTCCAAGGAGGAGGGCGAGGTTGTGCAGGTCGATGCCGAGGCGGGGAGCTCCACTTGACGACACCAGACGGGGTAGCGGTCGAAGGTGGAGTGTTCTGGCACGGCGGCGAGGCGCAGGGGCGAAGGTGGCCGCGAGCTTACGGAGGGGCGGCCATGGCCGCGCTTGGGAGGGAGTGGAGAGCGAGGCAGAGAGTGGGGAAGAGGGTTAGGGTTTGCCAGGGGGAACACGCGGGGTCCTTATCCCCCTCCAGAAGCTCTGTAGCAGGCCGCTGTCGAGCAGAGGAGAGGGGGGGGGGCTGGCGCGGCGAGCGCGCGTGCGGCGACAGCAGCGCGGGGTGAACAGGAGGAGGAAGACGAGCGGGAGAGTGGGCTGGGCCGGTTACTGTGGACTTGAATCCCACAAGCACAGTAACCGCTAGCCCTTTTTTTCCTTTTTCTTTTTCTGCTTTTCATTTCCTTTCTGTTTTGCAAAAAGATAGGCCCCCACTTGACTTTTGTAAATTGTGGTACTAGTCCAAATAAATACTATGTATTATATAGTACTGCCACAAAAAGTTTGGGGGCAAAATAATTCCATTTGGATTTTATTGGAATTTAAAAGGGGGAAGAAATGCTGCTGGACCACTGTTGTAATTATCCAGGGTCATTTTAGGGACCCAAATGAGGTTGGTATCCACATGACAAATATTCAGGGATTATTTGCCAAATTATGAACTATTTTGATTGCATGACAAAAGAAGTAAATATTTTACTTGCATTTCAAATGGAATTTGAATTGGATTTTGGACAAGTGGCAAATTGGCTTAGCAAAGCATGATGACATGGCATCATTAGCATGAGATCACTGTAGCTTGACACTTGGGGTGTTACACCACTTTAGGGTAGCCATGTGTTGTTTGGGAGACCGTGATATTCTTTGTCATTTCCTCCCCCAAAATCCATACTTCTTGGGGGAAGGCGCTCTGCATGGTCGCAAAACCCCACCCACGGGTTGTAAGACTCATGAATCATACACTATTGTTTTGTGAGTGACCTGAGTATCCAGTTTGAGGGTTTCTTCACATTGTGATAGTCATGCTCCCTGTTAGAGATATATTTAAGTTACATGTATTTGGTAGTCTAGGATTTGTAATCCGTCTGCTACCTTATCTCTAGGAGAGGCTTCTTGCCCTCCAAGTCTGTACTCCTATATATACTCGCCCATGAGGCTCGATACAATAACCATCAATTCCACCAAACCCTCTCTATCCCTTCTAACATGGTATCAGCCTAACCGATCCAAACCCTAGCCGCCGCCCGCCGCTTTCGCTCCGCGCCGCCCCCGGGGTGATCGGTCTCAATGATCGCCGCCGGGGGCCGCGCCGCCCGTACCTAGGGTTCGTCCGCCGATCCTGTTGATCGGCTGCCCTAGAGAGTCTTTTTTTCTGATCCTTTGATCGGGTTTTTCTCTCTCTCGCCGGTCGCATTGATCGACGTTTCTTTTTGGTTTTCCGATCTAAGATCGGCTTGCGTCGCCCGCCGCCGCCGTTGACCACGCGCGCCTCTACTCCAACACCGACGCGGCGCTCGACCCCTTCTCCGACCCGGCGGCCTCGCGCGATGCTGCGGCCCGTCACGGCCGTCATCCGCGCGTCCGCCCGCCCGTCGCCGCCCTGTCCCTGAGTACAGCGCATCCTCCACCGATCGAGCAACGGGCTGCCGCTGCGTCACCCCGTCGGGCTGCAGCGCCGCCGCCCTGTGGTTCTTCCCGCGGCTGCACCGACCCGCACGCTGCCGCTGCGTCGCCCCTTCGGGCCGTAGTGCCGCGGCCCGCGGTCCACCGTCGCCCCGAGGCCGTCCGCTCCAGGCCGTCCCCGTGGCTGCACCGACCCTCGCGCTGCCGCTGCGTCGCCCCATCGGGCCGTAGCGAGCGTGGCACGCGGTCCCTGCCGTCGCCCCGTGGTTCTCCCCGCTGCTGCACCGACCCGCGCGCTGCCGTTGCGTCGCCCCTTCGGGCTATAGTGCCGCGGCCCGCGGTCCACCGCCGCCCCGAGGCCGTCCGCTTCAGGCCGTCCCCGTGGTTGCACCGACCCTCGCGCTGCCGCTGCGTCGCCCCATCAGGCCGTAGCGAGTGTGGCACGCGGTCCCTGCCACCGCCCTGAGGTCTTCCCCGCCGTTGCCCCATCCCGCGCGCTGCCGCTGCGTCGCCCCTTCGGGCCGTAGCGCCGCAGTGCGCGGTCCACTCCGCCATCCCCGCGCGTCGACTTCTACGTGGTATCCGTCGCGCCGCCTCCCTAGGCACGGGAATGCCACCGTGCGCGCCGGTCTTCGTCACGCTGTCGGGTTCTTCCTCGCCTACTTCGAGCACAGCCGCCGCGCTTCTGACCTAGCCGCCGCCGCCGCCTCCTTAGGCCGCCGCCGCCGCTCTTCTTCCCGGTCCACGGCGACTACCTCCACACCAGCCATCCCGACTCGACATCGACCACGGCGTCCCTCGCATGGCTACCTCGACCACGGGTACACCACCCTACGCTCTCGGTTACCTCGACAACGGCATAAAGGGCTATCACCTCGCTTGAGTAACTCACCGGCTTCCTCTATAGTCCACGCGTCCGCGACGCGGCACCGTCCACGACACTCCCGCTGTGACTGCGGGGGGATGTCAGCCCGTCGGCTACTATTCTCTCCAGTCTGACCGTCCATGATGCTCTTGTTGTTCGCAACGCTACCGCTACGACTGCGGGGGGGGGGGGGGGGGGGGTGTTAGAGATATATTTGAGTTACATGTATTTGGTAGTCTAGGATTTGTAATCCGTCTCCTACCTTATCTCTAGGAGAGGCTTCTTGCCCTCCAAGTCTGTACTCCTATATATACTCGCCCGTGAGGCTCAATACAATAACCATCAATTCCACCAAACCCTTTCTATCCCTTCTAACACTCCCCAATGCACTTTGAGTAGTTGCTACGATTGATCATTGCCAGTGATAGCATCAAATGTTTCTCTTTCCTATGCCATCACTGAGGCCACAACCTCATCTACGGAGTAACGGGCCGACCTTTTCTCTCTCTTCCTACCGAGAGTGCCAAACACCACCATGACATCTTGTTCTTCTGCATCAGCATTTGGCATTGAGAAGTTGATGTCCTCTATGCACACACAATCGCTCATCATGCTCATGAAATAATCGACACACAGGGGGAAGAAGAGGTACTTTCCCTTCGCCAATGTTGAGAGCCGCTCGTGAGCATCACTCAGGCCTGACCCGATTCCAGACCCTCTTCGCTGATGAGGCTGGTTCGAGTAGGGATGGGGGAGGTGCCTGGTGTAATCCTGTACATATTAGCTTTAGGGTAGGTCTTTACTCTAGGGAGTTCGGCGTGATGATACGATCTCGTGAGATGCCATTGGGAAACGTGCTACCGGCGCCTTCTAGCAATGCCTAGTGGCTAGCTGCATCGATCTTCCTGCTAGTGGTGACGTGGTGCCTGCACTTGCCGGATGGATCTTTGTTGGCATTTCCCCCAGTAAGCTGTAGTAGGGCCCTGATCTGGAGAAGGCCTCATCCTCTTCTCTTTGAGCTCGAGGCTAGCATACAGGTGAAGGGAGGAAATCTGGATCTTGCATATATGGGTTTGAAGATCATCATCACCAGCCGTTGTCTTGGAAGAGCTATGGAGCCATCAGGTTGCCGGTCTTCACTGCTGTGCTGCTGCCTTTTCTGGTCCAAGGACGCCCACCTCGTTCCTCCTGGCCTGGTTGCCAAATAAGGGGCAATTACATATTCTGTTCGGAGTTCATGGTGAGTTCTCGTTGCTGCAAAGGCCTCGGCGTCCCAAGTGATTCGTTCCCAGTGACGGCGAGGTTTGATCTGGATAGGAGTTGTTTTGGACCAAATTGTTATTTTAATTTCTAGTATCGGGTCCTTCTTGTTGAAGTCAGGTACTTAGAGCATCTACAGCCGGACTTTGCAAATCCGGCCCCTCAAACGCCCGCGGACGCGACTGGGCGCGTCCGCGGACAGTGACCAGTCACGCCTCAAATTAGCCACTTTGCACCCGACTCTCTCATATTTCAACCCCCAGATCCATACAAAGCATGCACAAGAAATCCTACGTACTACGTACTACCCTAGCTACTCTTCGTCGTCGGAGATGTCCACGATGACGGTGCCGGGCGCCGGCTAGACAGGCGGGTTGGAGGGCTCTGGCTCATCCTCCTCCTGCTCGACCTCATCCCTATAGACGAGCATCTCCGTCTCCTCCGCGGTGTGCTGCGCCTCCATCTCCTGCCGGTGACGGCGTCTGGCCTCCGCAGCCGACTCCGACCGGAGGGAATCGAGGATGGCTGCTACTTGTAGCTTGCGTTGTTATTTCCCCGAAGAGGAAGGGATGATGCAGCACAGTAGAGATAAGTATTTCCCTCAGTTATGAAACCAAGGTTATCGAACCAGTAGGAGAATCACGCAACACCTCGTTAGCAGCACCTGCACACAAACAACAAATCCTAGCACCCAACGCAAACGAGAGGTTGTCAATCTCTCAGCGGTAAATTGCAAGATTAAATTGTATGTGATAGATAGATAGATTGAAACAAAAATACAAAATAAAAGAAAATTGCAGCAATATTTTTAGGGTTTTAGTAATATGATTTAGATAGACCCGGGGGCCATAGTTTTCACTAGAGGCTTCTCTCAAGAAAATAGCATACGGTGAGTAGACAAATTACTGTTGGGCAATTGATAGAAAAGCAAATAATCATGATGATATCCAAGGCAATGATCATGTATATAGGCATCACGTCCGAGACAAGTAGACCGACTCCTGCCTGCATCTACTACTATTACTCCACACATCGACCGCTATCCAGCATGCATCTAGTGTATTAAGTCCATAAAGAACGGAGTAACGCCTTAAGAACGATGACATGATGTAGACAAGATAAACTCACATATGAATAAACCCCATATTTTTACCCTTAATAGCAACGATACATACGTGTCATGTCCCTTTCTGTCACTGGGATTGAGCACCGCAAGATCGAACCCATTACAAAGCACCTCTTCCCATGGCATGATAAATCAATCTAGTTGGCCAAACCAAATCAATAGATCGGAGAAGAAATACGAGGCTATAATAATCATGCATAAAAGAGATCAGAAAAGACTCATATATTTTCATGGATAATCTGATCATAAACTCACAATTCATCGGATCCCAACAAACACACCGCAAAAAGTGATTACATCAGATAGAACTCCAAGAACATCGAGGAGAACATTGTATTGAAGATCAAAAAGAGAGAATAAGCCATGTAGCTACTGCCTATGGACCCGAAGGTCTGTGGTAAACTACCCACGCATCATCGGAAGGGCAGCAAGGTTGATGTAGAACCCCTCCGTGATCGATTCCCCCTCTGGCAGATTACCGGAGAAGGACCCCAGATGGGATCTCTCTGGAACAGAAACTTGCGGTGGCGGAAAAAGTATTTCGTGGACTCCCCTGAGGGTTTCTGATTTTTTCTGAATTTATAGTGCTGGAATTAGGTCAAACGGAGCTCTGTGGGCCCCACAAGGCACCAGGGCGCGCCTGCCCCCCCCCCCAGGCGCGCCCTGGTGGCTCGTGGGCCCCTCCAGGGTCTTCTGGCCTCCTCCCGAAGCTTCTAGTGTTTATCTTGGCCAATAAAAAACCTCCAAAAAGTTTCGTGGCATTTGGACTTGGTTTGGTATTGATTTTCTGTAAAACAAAAACAGGGCAGAAAACAACAACTGGCACTGGGCACTAAGTTAATAGGTTAGTCTCCAAAAATGATATATAATTGCTATAAATGATTATAAAAACATCCAAGATTGATAATATAATAGCATGGAACAATCAAAAATTATAGATACGTTGGAGACGTATCAGCATCCCCAAGCTTAATTCCTGCTCGTCCTCGAGTAGGTAAATGATAAAAACATAATTTTTGATGTGGAATGATGCCTATCATATTCATCACATATTCTTTTCTTTTGTGGCATGGACATTGGACTTGAATGATTCAAAGCAATAGTCTATAATTTGACATGAAAATATAAATACTCAAGCATGCTAACAAGCAACCATGTCTTTCAAAATATCAACGCTAAAGAAAGTTATCCCTAGCCCATTATGCTCAATCATTGATCCATTCATGAAACACACTCAAATATTAGCTACACACAATGGACAAGTATGACAATAGTGCTCTCTAGTTGGTGCTTTATAGGAGAAGATGGAGACTCAAGAAAAATAAAAATTGCATAAAAGTAAATAGATAGGCCCTTCGCAGAGGGAAGCAGAGATTTGTCAATGTGCCAGAGCTCAAAGCTTAAATTAAAGAGATAAAAATATTTTGAGAGGCATGCTTTTCCTGTCAACGAAAACGACCGAGAATTCCCAATATTTTCCATGCTAGACACATCATAGGTGGTTCCCAAACAGAAAGTAAAGTTTATTTCCTTTCCACCATTCTTTCACAATCCATGGCTAGCCGTATCCACGGGTGCCCTCCATACCATCACTTTCCAAGGAATTTTGTTGTTATTAATTTTTGATTTCATTGTGGGACTGGGCATCCCTATTGCCAACCATCCTCTCGTGCAATGACAAGTGAATAAACACTCATCGTGAGAATAACACACCTAGCATGGAAAATAATGGCCACCCCCTGCCGCTTCATGAGCGGTACGGGCACACAAAACGGAAAAATTATTTTGAAAATTAGAGTTGGCACACGCAAATTTACTTGGAACGGCATTGAAATACCGCATATAGGTAGATATAGTGGACTCATTTGGCACAACTTGGGTTTAAGGATTTTGGATGCACAAGCATTATTTCCGCTTAGTACAAATGAAGGCTAGCAAAAGATTGAGGAGCAACCAACCAAAAAACGAAAACGGTCATAAGCATGCATTGAACATAACTAACACCGAATAATGCACCATAAGTAGGATATAATTTCATTGCATAACTATTGACTTAACGTGCATGCATAGGGAATCACAAACCTTAACAATAATATTCTTACTAAATCACAATTACTCACTAACATGACTCACATATTATCATTTCCATATCGCAAAACTATTGCAACGAATCACACTTGTCATATCCAATGATCTATATGGAAGTTTTTATTTATATCCCTCTTGAATATTCATCACTTTGGGACCAAATTCATATCTTGTGCAAATTATCGTTACTATTATCAACTCTCAAAAATATTTAAGTGAAGCATGAGAGCACAAATATTTCTTCAAAATTTCAATCTTATCAATTCTCAAAATAATATAAGTGAAGCACGAGAATTCATTTCTTCAAAATTTCAATCAACTCTCAAAATAATATAAGTGAAGCATGAGAGTTTATTTCTTCAAAATATAGCCACCGCCGTGCTCAAAAAGATTTAAGTGAAGCACTAGAGCAACTGCCTAGCTCAAAACATTTAAGTGAAGCACATAGAGTATTCTAACAAATGATGATAAACGTGTGGCTCTCTCAAGATAGGTGTGTTCAGCAAAGATGATTGTGACAAACTAAAAAGCAAACAAAGTAAAGACTCATATAATACAAGACGCTCCAAGCAAAACTCATATCATGTGACGAATAAAAATATAGCTCCAAGTAAAATTACCGATGGTTGGTAGAAGAAAGAGGGGATGCCTTCCGAGGCATCCCCAAGCTTAGACGCTTGAGTCTTCCTAGAATATTACCTTGGGGTGCCTCGGGCATCCCCAAGCTTAGGCTTTTGCTACTCCTTATTCCTTCATCCATCGTGATCTCACCCAAAACTTGAAAACTTCAATCACACAAAACTCAACAAAACCTTCGTGAGATCCGTTAGCATAACAAAATAAATCACTACTTTAAGTACTGTTGCAAACCCATTCATATTTTATTTTTGCATTAAACCTACTGTACTCTAACTTCATCATGGCTTATACCCCCCGATACAATCCATAGATTCATCAAAACAAGCAAGTAGTGCATCAAAAACAGAATCTGTCAAAACAGAACAGTCTGTAGAAATCTATTTAAAATCCATACTTCTGTAACTCCAAAAATTCTAAAAAATTAGGACAACGTGGGAAATTCATGTACCAATACTGTGTAAAAATTTCAGATTTTTCTGACGCTCCAGTACAGAAACAAAATTCAGGCACTGGACACAAAACTTTCTGTTTTCCAAACAGCATCAATTATACTATCTTCCAAATCATCCCAAAGATATTACTTGGCACAAACACTAATTAAGAAAAAAAAATACGATCATAACAGTAGCATAAATATGAAAACACAAAATAACAGAAACAAAAAATAAAAAATTATTTTATTCATTGGGTTGCCTCTCAACAAGCTCTCTTTCTTTATAGCCATTAAGATAGGCTTTGAGATTTCAATGATGCTCACATGAAAGATAAGAATTGAAGCACAAAGAGAGCATCGTAATACATGTGACAAACACATTTAAGTCTAACATACTTCCTATGCATAGGCATTTTATATGCAAACAAATTATCAAGACGCGAAATATCTGGCATATGCAAAGGAGAGGAATAAAACATTGACAATCTCAACATAACGAGGGGTAATTTAGTAACATGAAAATTTCTACAACCATATTTTTCTCTCTCATAATAATTACATGTAGGATCATAATCAAATTCAACAATATAGCTATCATATAAAATATTCTCATCATGATCCACATGCATAAATTTTTTATTATCTTCCAAAATAGTGGGATTATCATCAACGAAAGTTATGACCTCTCCAAACCCACTTTTATCAAAAATTTCATAAGATTGATAATTCTTCAAATTGGTGGGATCATTATTACCTAAAGTTGACGCTCTTCCAAACCCACTTTTAATAGTGTTGCAAATTTTATTATCAATAACATATTCATCATGAGGCTTAAATAAATTTTCCAGATCATAAAAAGCATTATCACCCCAATCATGATCATTGCAATAAGTAGTGGACATGACAAAATTATCATCCCCAAACCTGCATATCATTAGCACAATTGACACTAATAGAATTTATAGTAACATCATTGCAATCATGCTTTTCATTCAAGGGGCTATCAAGTATGGGTGTTATAGCAACAATTTCATTTTTAACATAAGGAACTATAGCAAGTTCATCTCTATAAGCATCTTTAATATTGGCATCGTGGTCACAAGAATAACCAGCATTAGACATCGGAATCATAATTATCTATAGATTCATGTGTATCATTATTCTCTTCCAAAGCATTAGACATTCTCTCAATAAATTCACTAACATAGGCATTAGATGCATAATTTTCATAGCAATACTTAAGTATGGCAAAATTTTCAGATTTGTGGAAAGTAATATCATACTTTTCAATCAAAGAAGCAACTTCATAAGCACCCTTAAAAGCAACAAATTCTTCAATTTGTTCGATATCATAGTAATTATAAACACCCTTGGCATAAGAAGACAAGATTTCATTATTATTAAACTCACATAGGTAGGGAAGGTGTTTTTTAGGGTTCTTAGAGCAACAAGTGAAATCATAAATTTCACATAGATTCCAAGCATAGCATAGCAAACTATTTATTTGATGCCATAGGAGTCTCCCTTTTTCAGACAAACGGTGACGCACAAAATGAGCATGCTCCTTTAAAGATTTTCCCTCAACTAAACTAGTTGGGGTTTCGGCACGAGCAATAATGGATCGAAGATGACCCAAGTAGTAAACTTTATATGGATCCATAGTATCTTATATTTTTACTTTTAGTTTCTGTTCTGGTGTGTTCGACATGAAGGCAATAAAGGTAAGCAAGAAAGTAAAGAAACAAACAAGAAAAAGGCAAACGGAAAATATTTTTGTATTTTTGTAAAAACATTTTAGAAGTGGGGGAGATGAAAACGAGAGGCAAATGGCAAATAAAATAAATGCAAGGAGATGAGAGTTTATGCGAAGGTACTTGATAGATGTTGATGATGTTTCCCCGGCAACGGCGTTAGAAATTCTTCCTGCTACTTGTAGCTTGCGTTGGTATTTCCCCGAAGAGGAAGGGATGATGCAGCACAGTAGAGATAAGTATTTCCCTCAGTTATAAAACCAAGGTTATTGAACCAGTAGGAGAATCACGCAACACCTCGTTAGCAGCACCTACACACAAACAACAAATCCTTGCACCCCACGCAAACGAGAGGTTGTCAATCTCTCGGCGGTAAATTGCAAGATTAAATTATATGTGATAGATAGATAGATTGAAACAAAAATACAAAATAAAATAAATAAAAGAAAATGGCAGCAATATTTTTAGGGTTTTAGTAATACGATTTAGATAGACCCGGGGGCCATAGTTTTCACTAGAGGCTTCTCTCAAGAAAATAGCATACGGTGGGTAGACAAATTACTGTTGGGCAATTGATAGAAAAGCAAATAATCATGACGATATCCAAGGCAATGATCATGTATATAGGCATCACGTCCGAGACAAGTAGACCGACTCCTGCCTGCATCTACTAGTATTACTCCACACATCGACCGCTATCCAGCATGCATCTAGTGTATTAAGTCCATAAAGAACGGAGTAACGCCGTAAGAACGATGACATGATGTAGACAAGATAAACTCACATATTAATAAACCCCATATTTTTACCCTTAATAGCAACGATACATATGTGTCATGTCCCTTTCTGTCACTGGGATTGAGCACCGCAAGATCGAACCCATTACAAAGCACCTCTTCTCATGGCAAGATAAATCAATCTAGTTGGCCAAACCAAATCAATAGATCGGAGAAGAAATACGAGGCTATAATAATCATGCATAAAAGAGATCAGAAAAGACTCAAATATTTTCATGGATAATCTGATCATAAACTCACAATTCATCGGATCCCAACAAACACACCGCAAAAAGTGATTACTTCAGATAGAACTCCAAGAACATCGAGGAGAACATTGTATTGAAGATCAAAAAGAGAGAAGAAGCCATCTAGCTACTGCCTATGGACCCGAAGGTCTGTGGTAAACTACTCACGCATCATCGGAAGGGCAGCAAGGTTGATGTAGAACCCCTCCGTGATCGATTCCCCCTCCGGCAGATTACCGGAGAAGGACCCCAGATGGGATCTCTCTGGAACAGAAACTTGCGGTGGCGGAAAAAGTATTTCGTGGACTCCCCTGAGGGTTTCTGATTTTTTCTGAATTTATAGTGCTGGAATTAGGTCAAACGGAGCTCTGTGGGCCCCACGAGGCACCAGGGCGCGCCCCCCCCAGGCGCGCCCTGGTGGCTCGTGGGCCCCTCCAGGGTCTTCTGGCCTCCTCCCGAAGCTTCTAGTGTTTATCTTGGCCAATAAAAAATCTCCAAAAAGTTTCGTGGCATTTGGACTTCGTTTGGTATTGATTTTCTGTAAAACAAAAACAGGATAGAAAACAGCAACTAGCACTGGGTTAATAGGTTAGTCTCCAAAAATGATATATAATTGCTGTAAATGATTATAAAAACATCCAAGATTGATAATATAACATCATGGAACAATCAAAAATCATAGATACGTTGGAGACGTATCAATGGCCTGCTGCTCCGCCTGCAGATCCGCGTCACCGGCGTCCCCCACATCCTCCTCCTCCGGCTCATCCTCCTCCTCCTCAACCTCCTCCTCCACCTCCACCACCACCTCCTCCTCCTCCTCCTTCAGATCCACTGCATCCGGAGGTAGCCCCGCGGCGATCCGGGCTTCGCGCCTTGCCAGGATCTGCTCAAGGAGGTCGAGCCGGCGCTCTGGCGTCAGAAATGGCTCGCTCCTCACCTGGCGGCGTGGGGGCATGGCTACTAGGCGGACGGGTGGAGTGGAAAGTGGCGGCGGCGGCGGACAGGCGGAGGAAAATGTGGATGGTAGGGTTTCGGTGCCGCCGGTCGACTTAAATAACCGGGCTAGGCACTACGCGGCCCGCCGGAGCGGCGCCACGCGGTGCCACCGGTCTGACGGAGGAGACGAGCTTGGGACCGCCGGGTTTCCGGGCGTTTCCGCGTGGGACACCGCCGTCAGTCCGACGTGGCGGGCGTGCCCGAGCGCCCCCATATCCGCCCCATATTTGGGCTGGATATGAGGGGTGCCGGTCCGCCCGGGCGTTTGAGGCCCGTTTGAGGCGCCCGGCTGGGTCGAAAAATCATGACCGGTCAGTGACCGGGCGGCCCGCCCGGGCGTATGAGGCGGGTTTGAGGCGCCCGGCTGTAGATACTCTTAGGTGACATTTTATTTTTCTTGGAGTCCTTGGATGTACTTTGTGTTGTAACCGCTAAGTTTTAATGAAGCATCATGGTCCTTCAGGACCCTTCTGTTCAAAAAATAAATAAATAATCGACACACACACCATGCTTTGATCACTGGCATTGTACGAGAATAAACAATCAATTAGTGAAGCTACAACTACAATTGAGCAAAGGGAATTGAAAATAAAAAGATAAAAATGTCCTCGTCTTGTTGGCGATGTGCCAAACACCTAAGAGACATAGAAAGACATGGGCCGCAAGAGGCTTGGAGGGGGATGGGAGCGAGAGAGGCAGGACTAGGCCAGTTGCTCCACCACTATCTTAATCTTTCACTCCATCGTCCCCATCTGCAGTGCTTTGGTGGCTGTGTTGAGAGCATGCACGCGCCTGGGAGGCAGGATGTAGACAGGGGGGAGGCATGAGTTAGGTGAAAGGAGGCACAATGGCCTGGAGGTGATGCTGCACGACGACATCGTCATGGCATAACGTTGTGCGGAGTGAAACACCATAATTCCTTGTCGATAGTGTGGCGACACTACCAAATTGAGAGGCACACAAGTATTCATGTGCCATCATGTAGAGCAGTAGAGGAGAGGAGGGGGCGCGAGGTGGCTCGCGGAGTCCATGGCGGTGGAAGCGAGATCACAAAGGCGACGCGTGTTGGCTAACAACAGTGGTTGCTCGGGAGGGGCCCCCCTCCCCCAAGGTAAAAATTGTTAGGGCCAGGGAATAGTTGTTCCCAAATATTGTTGTAGGTGGGGGTGATATGAGGGTCAACTCTAAAAAATATACTCCTATATAAATAGGGCGTGCTTTAGAGAATTTGGTAGAGTATGATTTATACCCTATATTTGTGGTTTTTAGGGGCAAGTTTACATTTAGGGAATCAAGAGTTGCTCTAAGAAACTAAGAATCCATGTGTGATATATTTACATCTACCAACGAAGAATCATGAAAGTTGATCTAAATTTTATTTTGCATCAATGTGGTGGACCTTATATATTAAATGGTCCATGTTGATATACTTTCATAAATTGCACTTTATACCGAAGATACTTGAGCTTTTCTCCTTATAGTTCAAGATGCTTGAACTTTATGGCCAACTGCAGATCAAAATTTTCCATTTACACCCTAACTCTATGTGCCCACCAATTAGTACATAGTTTGTATCCTTGATATGCCGCATGTTATAAGCAATGAAACTACTGCTCGTTACCAGCCAGACAGTCTGCCCCATGTAATTTTGTACTTATAGATGTATTGAGGTTTGACTAATTCAACAGACAAATCAGAAACATGTGGAAAGGCTAATTGGGTAGCATCCCAATTTTCGGATCACGTGTATTAATCACATACAAATAATTGTGAAGTTGTACAAACAACATATCAAGAAGCTTGAAGTACGGGCATCGCCCAAGCTGCCTCCTCCCCCAAGAAAAGTTTAGGGTTTCTCTGTCTCCCGCCGGCGCTGCCGCTGGTCCGCCTCGTCTCCGGTGGCTTTAGGGCCATGGCGGCGCGGTGGATCCCGGCCCTTGCCGGTGGGAGGGCTCTAATTTTAGATGTTCCTTCGAGTTCTGTTAGGGTTCGTGTCATGCTCAGGAAGGCGAGACGGCGGCGGCTCCCTGAAGATGGAATAAGGATCTCCCCGCCTAGCCCCCGTCCCGGTGGTGTGTCTAGCATCGTTGGTGGGCGTGTGGAGGTGTGTCTCCGGCGGATCTGTCCTTGGTGGATTTGCTCGGATCTGGTCGTAGTTCGTCTACGTTTGTGTTTCTTCAGGTTGGATCCTTTCGATCTACGCTACTCTTCATTGGCGACGGTTGCTGTTCTGCTGCGCTGGTCCTATGGGGCCTTAGCACGACGACTTCCCGACTGTCTACTACAACAAGTTTTGCCCGGCTCCGGCGAGGGAGGGGCGATGACGGCGGCGCGCCTTCGGCTCGCTTCAGTGCTTGTAGTCGTCGCTAGGTGGTCTACAGTTCTGGATATAATTTTTATTATTTCTGGTGTTCTTGTACTATCATGATTGAGGATGAATAGATCGGAAGTTTTTTCGCAAAAAAAAAAAAAAACTTGAAGTACGAACTCTAAATTTACGAGCCTATCATAACACATACACACGTATGAAAAGCCCATATCGTAATATGACATTTTTACAAAGGCCAGGGGACTTGCTTGATGGACCGGGCCTTGACTAATTCATCTCAGTAATATAAATGCGAAATAAAAATACCAATTGGCTAGACTCCATACTTTATTCTGTGCATTGAGTTGCAAATAAAGAACCTACTAACTACACATACAAACTATATGCTTAATTTGTTCCTTGGTCGGCTCTTGTAGGACGTTCCAAGTTTCGCGTGAGGCCTTTGTTGTCCTATCGATCCACCTCATACAGGTAGTGGAAAGCAATCACAATGCCATGTATAGTTGCGGTGGTAGGACTTCCAAGACCTAAAAAACGATGCACACCGAAGCTTGCATCTCTGCATGCCCCAGCCAATCAAAATCCAATGATAATTACTGTGCTAACTTCTTTCCCAATGCCTTCCATTCACATTGTTTTCCCCAAAGAGTGTATATGCCGCCTTTGTTTCGTACATCCTCTCTTCCTCTACCAGTGCATGTTGCTCCTTTAATAGACGTTGTGGTGGGTGACAGTGAACTAAATGATGAAGGGGGAAGTAGGATATGACGATTTCATAAATAATGAGCTACTCCCGAGGGTTTTTCTATGTTACTCCTTTTCTTCCCTATTCTCGAACAAAGTGACATTTTAGACATTGTGAGACAAACCTAGCATATGATTTTTATTTGGTTATAAATAACTTGACATATTATTTGTAGAGTTTCACTTTGAAATATGTAAAATATTATAGGTGGTCAAAATCTGACGAAAGACAAGTCGAAAACTCGCTTCATGTGAACTAGAGGGAGTACTAGTTTGATTAGGATAGCCCTAGTGTTCCATTGGTAGACTGCATCTAAAATTGTGATATCTTCTTTTTTGTTTAAGTGGATCCCTAATTAGGGGGTACACTTTTTA
Organism: Elymus sibiricus; assembly: GCA_039707655.1. Taxonomy (NCBI): domain Eukaryota; kingdom Viridiplantae; phylum Streptophyta; class Magnoliopsida; order Poales; family Poaceae; genus Elymus; species Elymus sibiricus. Next base: position 382,755,124 of record CM077676.1, read on the forward strand.
TTACTCCCTCCATTCCAATGAATAAGGCGCTCACGCTTTCCAAAATCCAACTACAACCATAAATTAGATCAATAATATATACTATTGTCACTTCAAAATTATACTACCACCGACCATAAATACTTGTCGTTCAAATGGATGTATCTAGAGGTATTTCAGTGCTAGATACATCCGTTTGAGCGACAAATATTTCCGGACGGAGGGAGTACCACTGAAAACTTCTTTTCAATATGAATTCAACGATATAGTTTTTATCACATGTAATTCACATTTGATTGATCTAATTTATGGTCAAAGTTTAATTTTGAAATGTGTGCGCGCCTTATTCAAAGAGTTTGCGGACGGAGGGAGTACCATTGAAACATATGTATGTAGATCGGAGGGAGTATCTTCTTTTTTCTTAAGTGGATCTCTAATTAGGGGAACACTTTTACACATTTGTACTCTTGTGTGACTCCATTACTTCAATGTGATACACGCACGCAAAAGACTTGCTAACGGTTGATTTTCTGAAAGAAATGCACACATACACACAAATACATGTACCGACATATCCAGTCAATTCTGGTAAGGGCCTTGTGTTGTGTGTAGGATATATGGATTGATTTTGTGCTGATATGTCGATGCTGACTCTCAAGCAGTCAAGTGGCCATAGTCTAGAAGAGGGAGTAATTTTGTGGAGAATAATCTAAAGACACCGCTCGTTTGTGGCGACGGAGGAGGTTTGTTCTTGAGCACAAGTGATTGAGATGAATGGGGGCACCTTCTCAGCGCAGTTTTGCGCACGTTCCTCCATGTCGGTATCAACATGGCCATGGATCGGGATTCGGGAGTGGCTCAATGTGCCTAGGTACATCAAGTGTCCATAGAGCTAGCTAGCCAACGCGATATGTAAGTCTAGCTAGAATGAGAAGGATAATGTCAAGGGAGCCCGATCGTGGAGGAGGATAGCTTGATGGGGGTCAGGTGGGCATGCTGGCTGGCATGAGGTAGTAGGAAAAAGTGTGGGTGGGAGAAACTTAAGGCTTGGTCGTGAGCAAGTCAAGAAATGATCAATGTAATTGTCGGTCTTTTTTTTGCGGTGGTTGGCAATTTTCTCTTATAAAAATACATATATGTCTTACATTTGGAACAGAAAAGTAACTAATAAATGTGGACAGGTTAATAGGTTAGCAACCTGAAATTTTCATTCTGCGTTTTTTTTTTTGCCTCGAAGTCGTCAGCTGGACACAAAAGCCTAGATCTACTAGGACGAATCCCCCAAACCGAGCAAAGAACCGAGTTCCCCGTCACCTCCGGGCGCCAAAACGGCGGCCGGAGGCCAAGGGGAACGCCGGCCTTGCCGGCAGGGACGAAGAAGTCCTGGGTCGCCCTCTTTCTCACCTCTCCTGAACAGTAGCAAGGGGAGGAAAAGAGAGAGCGGAGGTTCATTGCAGACAAGAGCCGGAGGATCAGCTCTGGCACCACTTACATCATGAGTTCCAAGTTGCAGTGGAGGCCTTCGTTGTCGGGTCGATCTCCCCGGTAGTGGAAAGCAGTCTAAAAAATGCCATGTAGAGTTGCGGTGGTTGAGGAAGTAGGACTTCCGAGACCGCGAAAACGAACTCATTGTCACTGCAAAGCTTGCATCTCTGTAAACCTCGCTCGAGAAATGGTGGTGGATCCTGAACGTGCTAACTTCTTTCCCGACGCCTTCTGTTCCCATCACTTACCCCAAAGAGTGCACATGTCCACATTCTTTGATACTTCCTCTCTTCCTCTACCAATGCATGTTGCTCCATTAGTAGGCGTTGCGGTGGCTGATGGGGGAGAATGAACTAAATGATGAAGGGAGAAGTAGGATATAGCTTTTCTATAAATAATGTGCTACTCTCGGGGTTCTTCTATGTTACTCCCTATCTCTTTCGTATTCACAAAAGGTGATGTTTTATACGTTTGTGTGGCAAACCTAGATATGATTATTTTATTAATTTATAGGACGTCAATATTGAACGAACGTTCGGTCTGGGGAGGAGCCAGACCGAACTACTCGTTCGGTAGTTGGTAGTCCATCGATCGAACGATTCCCGTTCGGGACGAGAAGTGCCCAGCACGAACACAATCATCACAGGCCTTTTTCCAGCCAAGTTTGGGCCAAAAAAAAGTGTGACCAAAATAAGTCCAGTTTTGCCTATGAATAATATAACGGCCAGAATTTGCCATTTTTAGAAAAGGCCAGAATTTGCCATACTCTGAAAAAATTGAAATGATCCAAAAATAAATTTGTCGTGATAGATAGAAAATGAAAAACAAGGTACTACCAAAATAACCAATGGTTTCAAACAAAAAATTGCCATCATCTTTATAAAGCAAAAAATGCCATGCTCAAAAAAGATCTTTTTCTATGCAAATGGCACAAGAAAAAGGTTCATGGGAAAAAAAATCACATGAACGGTGGAAAAAAGGCAAAATTTGCCATCGATGTAAGGTACTTTTTTTATATGGAAAATAAAAGTAAAACTTGCCATGCTCGATAAAAGTAAATTTGCCTTGAGTGACAATACGTAAATTTGCCATGTATGTTAAATAAAAATTGCCATGCCAATAAAGTTGAAATTGCCATGGCAATAAAAAGGTTAATTTTGCCATGGGAAATAAAAAGTTAATTTTCCCATTTGCCATGTAAGTTAAATAAAAATTGCCATGCCAATAAAATTAAATTTGCCATGGCAATAAAAAGGTTAATTTTGTCATGGCAATAAAAAGGTTAATTTTGCCACGGTTGAAAATAAGCAAAAATTGGCATGACAAAAATGAAAGTGAAAATGCCATGGCAATAAAAAGTAAAATTGTCATGTTCTTAGAAAAGCTAACGGTGCAAAAGGCAAAATTTGCCATGGATGCAAAGTTTTTTTGCCATGGAAAAAAAAGTAGAACTTGGCATGCTCCATAGAAGTAAATTTGCCATCAGTGTCGAAAAGTAAATTTGCCATGTATGTTAAATAAAAAGTGCCATGGCGATATAGATAAATTTGCCATGGCAAATAAAAAGGTTTAATTTGCCATGGTCAAAAAATAAAAAAGAAATAATTGGGATGGCACAAATAAAAGTAAAATTGCCATGGCAATAAAAATGAAGAGTTTGCCATGGCGGTGTAGTTAAATTTTCCATGTTAACGTGAAGTAAAACTTGGCATGCTCCATAGTGCAATGAGTGACGAAAAGTAAATTTGCCATGTATGTTAAATAAAAATTGCCATGGCGATAGCGATAAATTTGCCATGGCAAATAAAAAGGTTTAATATGCCATGGTCGAAAAATAAAAAAGTAATAATTGGGATGGCAAAAATAAAAGTAAAATTGCCATGGCAATAAAAATGAAGAGTTTGCCATGGCGGTGTAGTTAAATTTGCCATGTTAACGTGAAGTAAACCTTGGCATGCTCCATAGAAGTAAATTTGCCATGCGTGAGAAAAAGTAAATTTGCCATGTATGTCAAATAAAAATTGCCATGGCGATAGAGATAAATTTGCCATGGCAAATAAAAGGTTTAATTTTTCATGGTCGAAAATAAAAAAGTAATAATTGGGATGGCAAAATTTGTATTAAAATTTGACATGGTATTCCAATTAAAGTGGCCATGTTTTTGAATGAGAAAATTAAATTAACACAACAATTGTGAACCAAAAATGCCATGGCAAATGGATATGTAAATTTTGCCATGGTGTTTTAATTAAAAATGCCATCCTTCGTATGATGCCATGGTCTATGGAAATTCGTATCAAAATCATTTAAATTGCCATGGCAACTATTTACAAAAACAAAAGATTGTAGGTATTCAATGTATGTAAAATTGCCATGTCAAATTGATGATAATTTGCCATGGCAAATGATGTTGATCTGGTTAGTTGAGAAAAAAATCAATTAATTGCCATGTAAGCAATTAGAAAAGCATGCTACCCATCGTTAGGATCTAAAAATTGCCATGATGGTAAAATCAGTACACGTTTATTGCCATGCTACCATGATTAAAACCTGAAAAGGCATGCTCACAGGGGTTGTGGAGGTCGACATCGGGTCAATGGCGTGGCCGTGGCCCCGTGTTCGCCGCTCACATGAGAAGATGGCCGCCAGTAACCACCGGAGGCCAGCGGGCGTGGGATCCGGCACGTGAAGAGGAAGAGCCATGGCCGCCGATTGCCCCTCTGCCGATGACACCGCTCGCCCACTCAAGCCTCTGCCGGTCGCCGCCCTCCGCCGGTCGTCGCCCTCTGCCGGTCGCCATGCTAAAATAATATAGATAAAAACTAGTTAAAATGAATATAGATAAAAACTAGTTAAAATGCTATGTCAGGTATATATAGGACAACAAGAACAACATTAACACATCACGTCAGGTATGTGATGTCAAGGGTCTAGAAAGACTGGATCCCGTAACTGTAGCTTCAGAGCTCCAGTAATTACATAGCATCAGTCTAATTGGTGGAGGAAGCTCGTGAATAGCTTCAGAGTTCATCCCCTGAAAATTCAATCCAGTGCTCGCACACTCAACTCACCACAACGGTTTTGGAGTCGATGAGGTATGAAACGGTGTCGTCCTCCATCTCGAGCACACGCTTTGTGGAAAAAAACATGCGCAATTCCTCAAGCACCACCCTCCTGCGCCGTCGACGAGGAGGATCACGAACCGGCGCCGTGCGCTCACCTTGCCAGTGAGCAGCACATACCCGTCAGGCTCAACACCGGCGGCAATGCAACAGCCTACAGCACAGTCGCTGCAACATGGGTAAGGGAGAGACCACGTCAAGGCTGGGGGATCTAAAAATCAGGACACCCGCGCGCGCGTCGCGGGCCGCCGCTCGGACAACTGCTGTCTGCTGGGGAGGCGGCGGAGTACATGGGTGCGCGGCGAATCCCGGGGAACTCGGCGACCAGCTTCCTGTCGGTGCGGCGCATGGAGACGACGGCGACCCCCGGCGAAGAGCAGCTCAGCCGCGAGCCGCACAGCTTCGTCCACCTCCTAAGTCGGGACTCCGCGCGAGCGTTGCGGGGCCGCCGCTCAGATGGCTTCTGGAAGGCGGCGGTACATGGGCACACGGCGAATCCCGGCGAGCAGCTGGCCGTCACGCGCGCAAGTAGACGACGACGTCCCCAACGAAGAGCAGCCCGGCCAGCTAGCTCGCCTCACTCTCCTTTGATTAGAAATGAAGGATTGGGAAGAAGCAGACTTGAGCCTGCTGCAGGGAAAGGATAAGGTGCCGCTACGGTCTCCACTCGTTCGGGGCGACACGGCTCTGTACCGAACGTACGAGAGATGTGACGTGGCAGGGGACCAGTGCGCCAAGATCCGTGCTACGTGACCAGTGGTAGATAAAGCGTTCGGGAGGAGGAGCCAGGTACCAGACGTTCGGGCGTTATCTTATCCGAATTTATAACAACATATCATATGATTTTAAGTTTCTAAGTATTTAAAACATTACCTTACGTGTTGTCTAAATCCTACTAAAGACATGTTCAAACTCACTTTATGTGAGAGGGTGTACTAGCTTTTTTTTTGCCGAAAGAGGGTGTACTAGCTTGACCCGGACAGTCTCACTATTTCTTTGGTAGATTGTATCTAAAATAGAAATAACTGTTTATTTTTGCTTAACTGGATCTCTAATTAGAAAAAAGTGGTCTCCTCTCCTCCAAAAAAAAGTTAGGGTTTTTGCCTCTCGCCGGCGCCGCCGCCGGTCCGCCTCGTCTTCGGTGGCCCTAGGGCCATGGGGACGTGGTGGATCCTGGTAAGGGCCGGCGAGAGGGCTCCGTTTTTAGTCGTTCCTTTGAGTTTTGTTAGGGTTTGTGTCCTGCTCAGGAAGGCGAGACGGCGGCGGCTCCCTGAAGATGGAATAAAGGTCTCTCCGCCTAGCCCCCGTTCCGGTGGTGCGTCTAGCATCGTTGGTGGGCGTGTGGAGGTGTGTCTCCGGCGGATCTATCTTTGGTGGATTTGCTTGGATCTAGTCGTTGTTCGTCTACGTTCGTGTGTTTTCGGGTTGGATCCTTTCGATCTACGTTATTCTTCATCGGCGGCGGTTGCTGTTCTGGTGCGCTGGTCCTATGGGGCCTTAGCACGACGACTTCCCGACTGTCTACTACAACAAGTTGTGCCCGACTCCGACGGTGGAGGGGCGATGATGGCGGCGCGCCTTCGGGTCGCTTCAGTGCTTGTAGTCGTCGCTAGGTGGTCTACGGATCTGGATGTAATTTTTATTATTTCTGGTGTTCGTTGTACTGCCATGATTGAAGATGAATAGATTGGAAGTTTTTCGCAAAAAAATAATTAGAAAAAAGTTTCTATTATTTGTGTTTCATTGCCCCCCTCGTCCGCACATGCATATGAGCCCAGTACAATGAGACCCCTCGCACGACCCAAACGAAAAAGAGAACATTTAAATAGCAAGACACTCCCGTCTCACTAGCATTTCCACAGCTCGCACATAGCAAGAGAATTGTCAAGCCAAAATTGAGCAACATTTACCCTGCCGCTTAGAGTTAGAGGTCATGTCGCCGGTCGTGCCCTGTCATTCTCCACTGCCGGTAATGCTTTGTCTTCTAAGATATGTTGGTAGTTGGTAATTTGGACACCAATTTGCAAAAAATGCACAACAATTGCAACCACGATATAGATGTCGTGTTGTGCCGTGGAGAACTAGGGATATATGTGAGATCAATCAAATCAGTGGGGCGATGTAGCCGAGTTTGACAAGGTCTAAGGGACGATGTAGTTGTCGTAGTCGAGATGCCACCGCCAAGATGTAAGCTACGAAGCACCGATACGGCGACACCGATACGGTGATACGGATACGACGATACGGGATACGGCAATTTCTAAAAACAGCAATACGGCGATACGGCAAGCATATATAAATAATAATAAAATGACATGTAATAAAAACTAACAAATAAAATGTATGAGATGAGCTCAAAATACCATCCCACTGGTTGCCTAATTGATTCCATGCCTCATTTTTTCTCATTTTAAAACTCTCACTATAATCAAGGAGGTAACACGGCCACAGACTGTCTCAACCCAATTCTTTTCATGATAACAATTTAGAGATCAAAATACCGCTCCATTACTCTTCTCCCAACGTTTTAGAAGTTTTTTCTTGATAACAATATAGAGAGTACAATCTTCATTGAGCTCCTTTTTCTCATAACTATAAACAAGAACTCTCACCTATGAACATGATGATAATTAAAATCACCAAGCAATACACATTAATAATGCTCAAATGATGATATAGAAAGCTAAAAGATGACATGGTGTATACTTTTATCTTTTTCCATAGCAATAGGAGGTAGCAGCAACATCAACAAGTAATTTTACACCACAAACATCAAAAAACAACAAGCCAACAGCATCAACAAGCAATTTTATCCAACAAGCAGCATCCTTAGCAATCACTTTTATCCAACTATTATATCAGTACATTACACGTTCACTACCTACATGAACGGATCAACGATACATCAAGGCAGAAGCAGTACTGAACGGCGATACTTCGGGGATACCCGTATCGACATTTTTCTCTTTTATTTTTAAATTAAAAAAGGCAATACTTGGGGGATACCCGTATCGAAGCCGTATCTGGCGTATCGGAGTATCGGCGAAGTACTGAACGGCGATACACAAATTTCTGAAGTATCGGTGCTTCGTAGGATGTAAGTCACCCCGCCAAGCTAGATAAAGGTCGCGGCCGCCTACCATATAGAAGTCCCATCGCCAAGCACAATGAACTCAGACAAGATGGTGCAAATGATGTGTGGGATGTTTTTTTTCCTCCTTAGTATATTAATGACTTAGGCTCGATGACACATGCTATGCAAGGAGAAGTGTAACCTTCAACACAAATTTAGGCACCTGGGAATCCGCAAATGACCAATGGAGGCCGAGCTCCATGGAGCTCGGTTTCAAAATATAATATTCTACACCATGAAAAAATTCGAATTTTTTATGAATGTACATACACATCTATACTATGTATTTGTAAAATTTCATAACATTTTACTTTCACACGTGGCGTATAAAAAAGACAAATATGTATTTCTAAAATGGGCCGACTTTCTTTTTTGTTGGGCCATTGTACAACACACAAATTACAATATTTTCAAACAATTTTTCACACGTTTGTGCGGAAAAGATATAAGTTTCCATGAAAAAAATCATTTTTTTGAAACTTTTAGATATGATTTTTGATTTATTTATTTTTTGAAAAATGGGGCTCCATGGAGCCCGCCCTCTAAAAATTTGCACTCCCTGGGAATCTCGCAAGTATCTGGTTCGGCTAATGTTGTTGCGGATGTTGCATAGGCTAGTGTGTTAGCCACCTAGGAAGGGCCAACTGGCTGGCCGGGCCTTCCGACTCTGCGTGTGTCTTCCTTTCCGTTGTATCCCCTGAATCTCTACGTGGAACCCATGGACAACTAGTAGAACGCCCGTGCGTTGCTACGGGCTACAATGCGTATAAATGAATCAAACAAATGATTAACGTCGTCTCCAAGATCAAAGCTCATTTCTCCCTCGACGTCCGGACGTGTTCGGACATCAAACAGACGACCAGCGGGCAGCCCAAAATCCAACTGTCTCGACAATTCGGTCTCCCCAAATGCAGCTCTTGTGGGGGAGAAATGTTTTTGTCGTACTATCCGCCATGTTATCTCCAACACGCGGTCCCAACACAAAAAACCCACCCCATGACACATCATTGCCTTTCCTTTTCCTGCAGGACCCTTCCCTTTCTGCTCGGTTTCCCACCGTAGCGGGACACTTCTTGTTTGAGCCTCTCCCTTAAAACCGAATGACGCCCGCCTCATCTTCGCCGTGGAACCCTCTCTCTCCTTCACACCTTACTTCCACACGGGCCACCTAGGAGGAGTCCCCCACTCTCCGCCCTAATCCCATCCACCCGTGTCTGTGTCGATCCACCACCGCCATCAAGGGGGACGAGGCATGCGACGCCCATGACACCCCCAAGCCAAGAAGACAGATCAGATATCTCTTGAGCCATTTCCACGTTGTAACATACACTTGAATGCCGTGCATTATGTTAGAAATAAACCATGGCCAGCACGGTGGCGACCGGCGTGCGTGTGCGCCTGGTGCGGGCCGTGCAAGCCACGGGTGTGTGTGCGCGTGAGTCCGCCCGTGTGTGCGCGTGGGTGTGTGCTAGTTGGCGTGAACCGTAGAGGAGTGACCGCGTCGGGCGTTGAGTGCGGCCGCAGCGAGCGCGTACGTGCGCGATGAGCACGTGCGAGCCGGAGCGCGCAGGACGTGGCAAGTGTGCGAGTGGGGTGTGTTGGGGGCGCGATGTGCGCGTCAGTGCATGCGTGTATAAAGCCCACTCCCTCCCGTGTAATCGCTGTGGTGATCGAGTTCGTGCTCGAGGAGAAAAACAGAAAACGCCGTCTGTGCGGCAAGGTGTTTGTGCACCACCAAATTCCTTGTGTCCATCTTCTTCCTCTCCGGTCGTGTCTGCGGTGATCACCGGAGTGTGGTAGGTCGTTTTACACCAACAATTGGTATCAGAGCCACGTTGCAGGGTGATCGCCGGCGGCCATGTCACTTGTCCCGTACGGAGGCGGTGGTGGTGCGATGTGCTGCAGGTCCCGCCACTGACGCCGGCAAATTACACGTCCTGGGCTATCAAGGTGGAGGCAATTCTTGATGCCCAGGGGCTGTGGTGCGTGGTGGCTCCGGCGGAGGGGGCGGCGGTTGACGCCGGCAAGAGCAAGACGGCGAGAGCGATGCTGCTGGGCTCGCTGTCGGAGGAGGTGCTGCTGCAGGTGGCGATGAAGCCCACTGCGAAGGAGGTATGTGACTCCCTCAAGGTGCGTTTCGTCGGCGCCGATCGGGTCCGTTAGGCGCGGCTCGCAACGCTCCACGGGGACTTCGATCCTCTGAAGATGGCGGACGGCGAGGATCTGGACGGCTACGCCGGGAGGCTTGGCGCCATGACGGCGCGCTATGCGAGCTTGGGGTCGACGCTCGGCGACGCAGTGCTTGTGAAGAAGCTGCTGGACACCGTCCCCGATCATCTGTACCCCGCCGTCGCCGGAATTGAACAATTCTGCAACGTCGATGAGATGCCTTTCGAGGAAGCTCTAGGGCGGCTCAAGGCGTTCGACGAGCAGACGCGATGGTGCGGGCAGGACGGAAGCGGGCACGGCGGGTACCAGCTGCTGCTGACGGCGACGCAATGGGCAGCGCGACAGCGGCAGCAGGGCGGCGCATCGGACGACGACGGCAGCAGCACGGCTTCGGGCAACGGCGGGAAGCGGCGCGGCCGCTACTACAACTGCGGGCAGCACGGCCACTTCCGGCGCGATTGCACAAGGCCGAGGAAGGCAGTGGCGGCGGAGCGAGCTCTCGTGGCGGAGATCGGCGACGACGTCGAGGGGCCGGCGCTCCTCTAGGCCACGGCTTAGGGGGTGAATGTTAGAAATAAACCGTGGCCAGCACGGTGGCGACCGACGTGCGTGTGCGCCTGGTGCGGGCCGTGCAAGCCACGCGTGCGTGTGTGCGTGAGTCCGCGCGTGTGTGCGCGTGGGTGTGTGTTAGTTGGCGTGAACTGCGGAGGAGTGACCGCGTCAGGCAATGAGTGCGGCCGCGGCGATCGCGTACGTGCGCGATGGGCGCGCGCGAGCCGGAGCGCGCAGGACGTGGCCAGTGTGCGAGTGGGGTGCGTTGGGGGCGCGACGTGCGCGTCAGTGCGTGCGCGTATAAAGCCCACTCCCTCCCGTGTAATCGCTATGGTGATCGAGTTCGTGCTCGAGGAGAAAAACAGAAAACCCCGTCTGTGCGGCAAGGTGTTTGTGCGCCAGCAAATTCCTTGTGTCCATCTTCTTCCTCTCCGGTCGTGTCTGCGGTGATCACCGGAGTGTGGTAGGTCGTTTTACACCAACACATTACCACCAAACAAAAATATGATGTCCGTTGTTGGGCATGCAACTGATACGTCATCGTGTCCATTATTAACTCTTGAAGCAACCAACCAATGCATTTACCCTTCTATCCTAACCAAAAAATTGTATAGACTTGATAAAAAAATAAACCGCTCGCTCATGCAATTTCATATCGTAAGAAGGAAAATCGCGTGTGCGTTGCAGCGGTGGCGAAAATATTCTAGTGCCACGCATCTCCTGGTGGCCGACCACTTGTCGTTGTCCTCCTCGTCAAGCCATTAGTTGTCGACGCTGCTATTGTCGCAAGGGCAGCGAGGTAGTTTGAAACCTGTCGTTATCCTCCCCAAACCTTTGGCATGATGTGTTGAGCATCAAGACATAGCATGTGGTGGTTTTCATTCTTATAGCGACAAATGATGATTCTCTCTCCCACTTCTTTTTCTCCTCGGCAGTAGTTGCATCTCCTTATCCACCTGCTAGAAAATAAAGCCACATTTTTCTCCTCATACCTTCTTTTCCTCCACTTCTATCTAATATTGTACCCCATGGGTTGCTAGAGAACAAATGGATGAATACCATATGTCGGAAAAATTGGATCAATTCAATAAGGGAGTGCCTATTTTATAGACGACTAAAAACCAATTGGCATCCATTCAAATTTTTATACCAATAAATCATGACAGTTGTATGCATGTCAAAACAATAAACAATTGTATGTATGAGAAAACAGAAGTGTATGTCTCACGTCAACGGCCGAAAGAATCGGCCGAAAACTAAATCAATTTTATTCAAATTTTATGTCAAGTATATCAGTACAACTTTTAGGTCCAATATCATATGGCGGAACTACCCTGTCCTAAACCACCTGTACCTAACCCCTCTACACAAACACTTGAGGCAGAAGCACATCAATAGGAGACATACCTCTTCTATGTAACAAAAAAAAAACAGAAAAGAAAGATGAAAGAAGAAGAGGAGAGCAAAGCTAGAAAATAGGAAATTATAAGGAGATATGGATGTTAAACCTGCAGCAAAGCATGGCAGATCAATCCAGGTCAGATCCCTGGCAATCAAATCTCCTGAATTTCACATGATTGTGTCCTGCAGATCACTACTTCTGGATAATGCTAATGCCCACCGGATCAACATGCTTTGGCTAACACTAAAAAGAAAAAAAATCATATGAAATAGAGTCTGTTATGACTAATAAAGCTTAGAATAACAGGTACATTATAGTTACATTGTCCATAAAAAAACATGGGAAAATGTACTTCTGCCTATGTTATGTACTGTAAAACATGGGAAAAGTGACTAATAAGGCTTATAATCACACTTACGCTGAACTTTCTATTCTATGCATTAAAAGGCAAATCATAGTGCACCTAGTGTAGAGATTATAACACATCAAGAGGCAAAACTTACACTGAATTTGGTAAGAAACTACAGCTACTGAATGTAAGTGAAGAAGCTGTACATGTAAAAGAACATAAGCTACATTGTAAAACAACAGGTACTGCCTACTAATACTTTTGATTGCTGAGTTCAGAGATTACAACCTATCCTAACACAAACTAAACTGGGAATTGAAGTAGAAAAGCAAGTCCTAACTATTGTAATTTCAGAGTGCTACAAGTGTAAAAAACCAACAATGTACCTACCATCCGCGAACATCCGCTGCGGCAGGGGCATGGAGCCGTTTGGCCCGGCAGCAGCGCGCGGAGCTTGTCCTAGTAGGGCGCGTGGGTGGACACGTCACACTCCTGGAAGGCGACATGGAGCCTGTTGAGCAGCCAACACACGGTGGAGCAGTCCTCGAACGTCATGCGCTGGCCATCGGGCGGGCACCGACTCTCGAACCCGACCAAGGGATCCACGCCGCGGCAGCCATCTAGAGCTAGGGGATACGTCATCATTGTCACGACGCTAGGTCTTCTCGAGCGCCTGTGTGTATGTGTCGACAATGGCGCGGAAGGCGGTGAGGAGGTCCGAGTTGGATAGGCTTGCCGATTCGAGCTCCGGGCGGCGGTAACACCTGACTGACTTCCCAGGAGACACACTCTCAAGCTCACTATTATTCTGAAAATGTGTTACTGAAATCATCAATATCGGGTGGCGGTAACAACTAATAAACTGAAATCATCAATATCGAGCTCACATTAAGCATTTCATGTGTTACTAAGCATGCATATCCTTCAAGCAGAAGAAGTAATAGTATAGTTTTTGGTAAACACATTCGTCTATTGATTGAATTAAAGAAAATAAAGAATCTTTTCTTCCCTAACAGAACTTGCTTGGTTTCCCTCACACTATTACTTTCAATACCATGTATTAGCTAGAAACAAACTTATATCAATTTTTCTTTTAGAAGAACATGCATATGTACAGCTCTAGTGATATTATGTTCAGAGTTAACAACCAACATTATGTGTTAGGAAGATAGCAGTTTTGTAGGTTGATACAGATCAGAGTGGTATTGCATGCAAAACCATGAGCATGCAACAGACATATTGTAGAATCACAAGGTTCACATGTGCTTCAAAGTTACAGATCATCCATGTCACATAAAAAACATAAATCACTATTAGACCAAGGGCTGCATTCCTTCTACAAAATTACTGCCTCTACAGTTTGACTGTATACTGAGACTAAAAACCTAATTAAAATTATCTAGCTATTTATACCCTTCGAAACAGTAATAGCAGTAACCAAAAACACAACAAATAGATTTGTATATGCTGCTGAATGAAGCAAACCCACCAATTTATCCTTATAGTGATCAAGAACGATCAGTTGCTGTATGGTAAACATAAGAAAACAAAATTCGATTCATATTCATTTAACGATGATAAACTTTACATGTATTTTTATCATAGTGTGCTCCTAATAGTATTTCCTGTGTAAGTGGACAAAAATCGCAAAGAGGCTACAATCGCACATATTGGAGGCACGGTTTTAGGAGTTCTAACAGAATTACACTTTTCATACTTCATGTTCTAGATTTCTCAATACAGGGTTGATAATTTTTCTGTGTCATTTCAGTAGTGATATTTGGTTCTTCTATTCAGAGCTCCTAAGTTCACTGAAAATCTTGAAGAAAAACAATAAATAAGAAAACTGTAGGGTTTTTGGCTTCAGATATCTGGCTTCCAATAACTGTGGTTTCACGTCTTAGGAGCCATTTTTTCATATTCATAAGCTCATATGTGCAGTTTGTGAGATGAAAAGAATCAGCTATGTAGATTTAAAAAAAAATCAGTGCACAGTTTTGAATAATTCAGTGGAAGTGAAGCAAAAACGGAGAAGTAGTACATGTTACAGCATCATCATTAGTTGAATAATAAGAGCCAAAAATGCAAGTGTTCAAAAGAAACATGCGTATATGTTAGGACAACACATGCAATATACTCACTCGATCTGGTAGATTAGCCGCTGACACCCATGACTTCGGATGCCGACCACCCAATGCACTTGTGTCGTCGGTGACCATTCTCCTCCATCGTGTGCACCCCAATTACAATAGCATGTAGTTTTTTTTTTTGCGGGTACAATAGCATGTAGTTGGCTTGCTACCAGACCTCGCTAATGGAAGCCATGGTGGAGTTGATGAACTACAACGCCATGTTGTTGTCACTTTGAGTCGAAAGTGTGACTAATTAGTTTCCAAAAGAATCGAATCAAGACAACTAATTACACTTTCAATACCTACATGAACAATATATACCTGGGTTGCCGTCTGTAATTTGTCTTCTGAATATTTATTCCCCGCCTTTGATCAAACCAATTTGTCTTCTGCCAATCAATAGATTATTGCTCTGAAGGGCTCTCTGCAGAAACCTTTTTACGTAGAGTAGATCGCTGCCGGAGCATGTTGCGTAGAGTAGATCGCTGCCGGAGCATTTGGACAACGAGAAACGCATCAATCTTTAAAAGGATAAGGCCAAGTGAGCTAGACCTGCTACTTCACAGAGCCACCCGAAAATCCTACGCCAATTCCAGTCCTGGGTAGACAATTTTGTTTAGCCTTACATATGTTCTTTCCTGTACATACTCCAGATCTAAATACAAATATATGCGGTACATAGTATTGTGTTTCGTCAAGAAAAATACCCTGGGTCGCCGCCGGTGCTGGCCTAGGTCCGTCCACCGTTGCCCTCAATGAACGGCCGTTGCCACGCGAGAGAGATGAGAGGAGCTTCAAGACCAGGACGGAGCCGGCGGACGGCGGACGCCTTGGAGAAGTAGCTCGGGGTGTTCGCATCGTATCGATGGGTCGCAGGCGGAACATCGTCGTCGGAGGCGCGTGGCGGAGAATGTGATTGAGCGAATTATGGTAAGGTTAATTAGTTTAGATTTGGTCTTTAAAAATTAATTAGAGATTGATCGTGATTGATTGTTTCACATAAAGACAGTACTAAATAAATTGCGCCCGCATGGAAAGTTCTGATCCGTTCATATTTTTTCCTCGTTGTGTGGGAGGTGAAGCGAAAAAACCAGCGGGAGAAGGAGGTGGGAGGGGAGACGAAAAATAAGCAGAGGAAAGTTGGGGGACGAAAAAAGACCGTGGAGGCTAGCCTACCAAGTGAGACATTAGGAGTAGAGATACCACATCGAGCAGCCGTTGTAGCCGCAGGCAGATGCGGGCGATCAGGTTAGTTCGTCCCCCTTGTAGCGACATATATCAAGGCTGGGTATGATCGATCTGAAACTAGATCGATGACAATATCCATTCTACTCGCGCTAGGGCTTGAAGAGAGGCATATCGGGAGGAGTTGAAGCAAGTTGTCCCCTGCGTCCTTGCCAATTCCTATTTATTTAGTGCTTCCTCCGTATTTTGGTTTTGTTATTTTTCTGTACGTGTTTTGAGGATTTAGATGGTTTTTTTGGAGGGGGTGTTCGGCTTTTCGGTTTTCGCTTGGTTTTTCCTATGTTTTGGAGATTTTTTTTGCAAAGCACAACTTTGCTTCTTGAAAAGGAAAGAAGCTATGTTTCCGCGAGAAGCACATATTTGCTTCTCATGGAAGCACATATTGCTTATGTGAGAAGCACAACTTTGCTTCTCAAAAAGGGGGAAAAATCTGAGCCTCCATGCGAAGCACATATTTGCTTCTCGTGAAAGCACATGTTTGCTTTCGTGATGTGCTTATAAAAAAAAGGCAAATTTTAACATGCTCCCTCTTACCCCCTCTTTTTACATATGAGGTAAGAAGGCAATAGTTAATCCGACCACTAATTAATGTGATCAACGGCTCAGATCTACTACATACTCTTACCTCTCCATGTGAAAAGAGGGGGTAAGAGGGAGCATGCTAAAACTGCTCAAAAAATATCTGTGCTTCGACGAGAAGCACAGATTTACTTCTCAGATTTGCCTCTCGTGGAAGCACATATTTTCTTCTACGAGAAAAGAAAAAAAAATGTGCTTCCACGAGAAGCACATATTTGCTTCGGCTAGAAGCACAGCTATGCTTCTTGGAAAAAAAAATCTATGCTTTCACGCAAAGCACATATTTACTTCTCGTGGAAGCACATATTTGCTTCCGTGAGAGGCATAATTGTGCTTCTCGAAAAAGGGGGAAACGTGAAAAACCGCAACCGTACTTTTGGGCTCCGGGTTTTTTTTTCTTCCGTTTTTTCTGTTTTCATTTTTTATCGGTATTCATTTTTTTGTGAAAAAAAGTTTGGCGAAACCTATTAACATCAGATCTAGCATCAAAGATCTCGACGCGAGAAATCTAACGGTGAAACGGTTCAGGATTTGGACACACAGTTTAAGAGATAAAACGTTTGAATAAAAAAATCTACGAAAAAAGAGAAAACTCTCAGCTTGCGACAAGTGAGGCACATGCAGTACACCACTTGAGAAGGTGGGGAGTGACCTTTTCAAGGGATAACCCTTAACTAGTAATTTCAGACACAATATGGAGCAATAGGGAACATTAAATCGAATGGGCCACAAATTTTCCGTGTTACGAAGATCTAACGTTTACAATATTTTAATTTATATAGGTCCACCAAATGAAAGGATAGTATTTTCTGATTAACGTGGGAGTTTTTAGCATAGATTTTTGTTTGCACTCTGTATTGTGCTTTTAGTATATAATAGTTAGAAGATTATATGAAGGTTCTTTGCATCTTGAAAGGATTAATAGATCGTATATGAGTTTGCCCCAGAAAAAATAACAATGCAAATCCTCCGGGGCTTAAGACGCATTTCACTCCTTAATAGTTTAGTAAAATGGATCACTAACATATTGGTTGTAAGATTTTAAAACATCATTGACGAGGACCAGTTCGGTTTTATCAAATCTAGTTGTATTGCTGTCAATTTGTTGTATAACTCTCACTTGGTGTAAGCTTTTAGGTTGAGTAAAAAACAAACTATGGTTTCTTCCTATAAAGAGCAAACAAACAAACTATGGTTTTGAAACATGATTTCAGCAAAGCCTTTGATACTAACTATTTCATGCACCAAAGATGGCCATTAACTATGAAAGATAATTCCGTGCAGAAAATAGCATGTGAAATTGATTTGAGATAAATGTTTTCAACAACTACACCTTGTATGATAACTAAGTGTAACATCCCAAAATTCTAAATTTTGGAATGTTATATTAATTAAGTAATTATGATTGTTTGTTTGATTGATTGATTGAAAGTGAGTGAAATTTGAAACTTTTTTTGAAAGTTTAATGAGAGGGAATAAAAGGACTTTCCCAAAACTTTCATACTTGCATTTTTGGTTTCCATGAATTCAAATTCGTTTCAACACAAAACCCTAGAGTGAAGACAATATGACTTCTTCCATTAAAGAAATGAAAAGGGTTTTTGAAAAGATTTGAATTCTATTTGAAAAATATTTCAAACTCAGAAACTTTATGCAACTCAATGATTTTTATGAGAGAAGATAAAATAACTTCTTCAAATTATATGAAATATGAGTTGGAAGTTTAAAAGAAGGATTTGGAAGTGGTTTGAAATTCAAATTCAAACCCAATTTGGAGTTATTTGGTTTTTATTCAAATTGTTTTTCTCCTAAAAACAAATATATGAAAATTAGGGTAAAATGATTCCCTACAATATAAAAGTGGAGAAAAATAAATTTGAAATCATTCTGGTATTTTAAAATATTTTTTTATTTGAATTTTAATGCAACAGTAGAACTGGTTGCATTATTTGAATTTGTGTGAATTTTATTTGACTTGGAAAAATAGTCCATGTTTTAGGATTTATTTTCCTGAGCATTTTGATATATTATATGCCTATATAATGTTTTTATTTCATTTTAGTTTCTTTTCTTTTTGTTTTTGTCTATTTAAAAAAAAAGCCTTTCGAATAGTGCCAGGCCGAAGCCCAGCGTTGTTCTCTCTCTCTCTCCCCTCACCCCTGGCCTTTCGGCCCAGCAGTGCAGCCCCGCGCCGAAAACCTCCTTCGCCTCGGTCGCCCGATTCCCTCCCTCGCTCGCCTCTGCCGCTGACCGCTGGGGCCCGCGCCCTTCTTCCTCCTCTCGCACGCAAAGCCGAATCCTGCACGCACACGACACCAGAATCAGATCGAATCGATCGATTCGATCGATCTCCGCAGCCCCTTTCGAAAGTTTTGTCCCCTATAAATACACCCCTACTCCTCCTCGTCCAATTTTTAGAAAAACCTCGATCTCCCGTGCCCTAGAGCTCCGCCTCGTACCCGCCGGAGTTCCGTCACCAGGAGCTACTGTCGCCGCTCGATTCCGACGCCGCCGAAGGTTCCCGAGCACCCTGGCCCTCTGATTCTTTCTCCCTCGATCCGCCGCATCTCTCTGACCCTTTTTCTCACACAGCTCCGCACGGGAAAGGGCTTCCCGACGACTCCCACATCTCGCCGGCGCTGCCCTCCGCTCCAGCCGCTCGTCACCGTTGCAAGAGGACGCCCCCGACGCTGAAGAGGTCACCCCTGAGCTCGCCTTCACGCGACGCGCCCCGTCCGACCCTTCCCCGAGTCCGGCGACCACCAGAACGAGCAGTACGTCCACCTCCGGACGCCGCGGTCATCTTCTTCTCCGGCGACGTCCCCGACCACCACCGCTGTAAGCCAGCCCCACTCCCCTCCGTTAGATCTCGAAGCAACGGTCCAGATTAGATCCACCGTTTTTTTATTTTGCCTAAACATTTTTCGTTACGCACCGGCTGTCCTCTAGTTAAGGTACGCAGCGGACACCCCTTAGCCATCAGATCGAGATCTAACCGTCGGGTCAGATCTGTTTTTTTTTCTTCGACCACCGAACCTTTTTCGTTAAGCATCGGCTGTCCGCCGCCTAGCCCCGCAACAAACACCTTCAAACCACTCAGGAGCTGCCACGTAGCCCTTGACCGATCCTTAGCGTTTTAGTCTTTTTCTGTTCTGTTTTATTTTCAGATTAGTTTCTGTTTTAGATTTGCTATATCTTTTAGGTTTTAAATCCTTTTTGAGTGATTCCTTTTGCATTAGATTAAAAATTTCATCTAGTTTCTGTAGATGCCTATTGTGGCCATGTTTGAATAGTTTAAATTTGAATTTGCACGAATTTGCTTCAAACACTGTTTTGTGAATAACTTGAGTTTAAAAATCGATTTTGACTTGATTCTTTTTGCTCCTGGTCACTTGTGGTTTTGGTTAGCAGTAGGTTTGATTTGGGAAAATTTAGAAAATTTGAAATTAGGGTTTTAGGCAAAACAGGACTGTTTCAATTATAGTTTTGCTTTAACCTTTTCTTTGTTGTTTTTAATAGTTTTAAGTTATTTCTTTTGTCACTTTTGACAAATTATTTTATGTTTCTGTTGGTCAAAAGTAGACAATTTTTTTTTAAATTTTGTTTTCTATAGTTTTGTATCAAAACTTGCATAGGACATAAAGTGAGTTTTATAAAAGCTTTTGATGTGTTTCTTTTTGCTAGTTAAAACTCTAGTTAAATTCTTTATTTTAACCAAGTTATTCTGTAGTTTATTTTCTGTTAAATTATTAGTTTAGTATTTTCTTTACTGTTAAGTGTTACTTAGGACAAAATTATTTTGTTGTTGTTAAAAAGATAGGTCCAGAGTTTTCTTTAGGGTTTTCCCTATAGTTTCCTTTGAAGTTCTCTTTAGACTTTTATGTGGTTTTTCTTATTGATTTCTTTATTGATTTTATTTGTCGATTGTTATTTTGATTGTTAGAATTGTTTGCTAGAATGTATGTTTATGTGAATGTCACGTTTGACTATATAGATTTTCCGGGAGTGACGAATAGTTCTATCAAGTTCATTTTCTGAGAGCGATAATATCTTCATCAACATACCAGGCAAGTTCACTTTGACCATTTTTACATACCTATGCTTTTATTGCATTTAGTGTCACCTTTTCATCTTTCCTCCCGTAGTGTTATTGAATCTTGTAGTTGAATAGAATGCATGAGGTAGGAACCCATCTCCTTGTTACAAGCCCGGGACGTTGTTTAGTTTTAAAGCTACGCTATAGTAGACGGGGTTGGTATGAGTGCTCGGGAGTGGTGTGAGAATGGAGGACTCTACGTCAATGACGACAACTACATGATGGCATTTTCAAGGCCTACATCTTCAAGACCTCAAGACTCCAAGACTCGAGACAAGATTTCAATACACACTACTGGGTGGAAATTGGACCGTGCGGCACCCTGGAGTACCCAGTGGATGCGTTGTGAGCTGGAGTAGGCCAGTACTCATGTGGAAAGTTCCACCCAGACTCCAAGAGACGGAAGAATACTTCATGCCCGGAAGCTTACCTATGCAACCGCAAGTCATTATGGGCTCTGGCTTGGTTGACCTTAGTTGTGACTCTAGCTGGGACGGTGCTAGCAGATGTAGAACTATGGTAGGATTGGATGTGCACCGGACAGTTGAAAGAACATGTGCTGCCCCCATGTTTGGTTTTGGTAATTGATGACAATCTCTATGGACTAATGGTTGCCTTGAGTTATATTTGAAGGGTTTGTCCATAGGCATTGCTTGAAGACCATTTGTTGGTTTCAAGGTTATTAGAAGAAGAATGTGTGTTGACCAAGGTGCTATTCAAGGATTTATCCAAAGATTGGTCATGTGAGTGTTGAGCCTATTGCAAGCATGTCTTGAAGAAGAAGTTTGTGTGAACATTCATGTTTATCTTCAAGACATCATCCTAATGAAGAGAGTTGGAAAGATTCAAGGTTGATCAAGACTAAATATGAAGAGTGATTCAAGTTGATCAACACACAAAGCGTAGAAGATGTACCGAGTGGGATCAAGTGATCTCACGGTATGGTAAGCATTGTCCATTACGCTTTGTGTACTAACCCATGTTCTATGCGAGAGTTCTATGTGGGGTTAGGTATGTTTCCATGGGCTTGCGTCAAGAGGAAGATCTCATTCAACCCATGGAGGATGACATCAAGTGGTGATCGTCATCAAGATTGCGGTGTGCAAGTTCAAGTGGAGCATCACGAAGAGATCACATGCTTGAAGCTTGCCGTCCATTGTGGTGACAATGGACTTGTGAAGATGTGCCGAAGAGTGGCTCACCCATAGTGGAGTATGGGGGAGCAATCTACTAGTCTTCATCGAGCCGGCGCAATCAAGAAAGGTGGTCCAACTTGAGGAGGTCAAGATCGTCATCATCTAGCTCAAGTGGACTATGCGCAAGGCAAAGATTTGCCCTTGATAGGTTTTCTATTTTACCGGTCTCATGGTAGTAGTTGGGAGACCGGGTTATAGGATCGATAGCCGTACTATCAAGGGGGGCTCTCAAGTGAGTAGCTTTATCGTATCTTCGTAGAGAGCTCAAACCATTGCATCCTTGCATCATCTTTCTTGGTTCGTGTTTGGTGTTTCTCTTTGTGAGTTTTTGAGCTTATGGTCATCTTCATGACAAGCTCGAGTTCATCGAAAGCGGAGTTCATATATGCATCTTCTATGATGTTTTCGATGTTGGAGTTTATGCCGGTTCTTCATTCATAGAGGTTCTCTAACTCTTTGGTCCCAATGAGTTTGGGCACCATTTTGTTTGTGATGTTGTTTTAGGAACAAGTGGAGATGCATTGGATGCTCGGCTCACTGTCAAGGAAGGTGTTATCACCATGTGCTTATTGGAGTCAAGCTAGGATGATCAATGAACTACAATCCACTACATTCAATTGGTATCTACTACATCATTCCAATGCTATCTCGGTAACAAGTATCAACTTCATGCATACATTTCTTGCATTCAACCTTGTGTAGGTTGCATCATGGCATGATTTTCTTGATCCGTTCTAGTGATACTTGTTTCCTTTCTCAAAGCATCCCAACAATGATCTCTTGTTGCGAGTTGTGATGTCTTTGTTGTGTGTGTGTGTGTGTGGAGTTCATTGATATACAATAAGACAATATTAAGCCATGTGCTATGCTTTCAAGCAAAGATCTTATTGGTATATTTATGACTTCCTTTTGGATATCTTGTTCCTTCGTGTTGTAACTATTTCGTGTGTATATCCTTCTTTGTGGATTGATATCATCATGATTTTCATCTACCTAGAACCTTATACCCTTGTGAGAAATTACATCTCTAGATGATATCCTTTCTTTCATGACCACCTTGTCTTTCCTGTATTATTTCTTTGGTGGCTCCGTGAAATCGTTTGTCTTGAGTGCGGATCTTATATCGTTGCATCTTGATGCACTCATTTGTGGTGAAGATTATTTTCCTCATGCTTGTCTTGACGAGGCTTTCGCCATGTCAATTGGTATCCCTCCTCTTGACAAAGCTATCTTTTTCTATCTTCGCCGTGGGTTGTCACAAGCTTTGTAGTTAATTCGCACTTTAGTGAGCTTGTGAACCCATTTGCTTGTTGGGTGTGGGAAGGACGTGTCTTGCACCTTGTATCTCATTTATTCAAGACTATGTTGATGCTTAATGCTCATCCTTATATTAGTCTTCTCGAGTGCTTTGCCATGACTCACACACATCGTTTTGGTTGAGCCTATTCCTAAGTTGCCTCTCTTTCATGTTGCTCAACCATGTGTTTGTTGCAAGTGCTAGGCTTAGTTTCCTATATGCTCACTTGCACTTGTTGTGAGTTTCTATTGATTTTGGGGGAGTGATGATCCTATTTTGTGCACGTTGTATCCAAATACAAAACTAAATATTGCACAAATCATGGGGAGCTTCTCTATGTTCTTTAGAACACTCATTTGCTCATATCATAATATCTGTTATTCGTGTGGCTCGTCGGATCATTTGATTGATTGGTCCATTTGGTATCCTTAGATTGCTTGCTTCTCTCTTTGGTATGTCTTTGTGCCATATCATCCTCTTTGCAATCTTTGGTTCCTCAATATAGTTTGTCTTCCTCCAACTATTCTTCATTGGATATGTATATTGTATTCCACTCATATTTTGAGAAATAGACAATTTATGGAGGAACACATATTATGTTGGCCTTCTAAGCTTTTCGCCCATTTGGCAATCGATGCCAATGGGGGAGAAGTTTAGAGAGTTTTGTGGAGAAGTTTAGAGAGCTATTTCTTCATGCTTGCTTTGGTTTTGTTCCTAAGCATTTGCATCACATGCTCTTGCATTATTAGTTGTTGCTTTGCATGGTGATGCTTAATTCCTTATATAAACTCTCTTGAAAGTGATTGTCATCAATTACCAAAATGGGGGAGATTGAAAGAACATGTGCTGCCCCCATGTTTGGTTTTGGTAATTGATGACAATCTCTATGGACTAATGGTTGCCTTGAGTTATATTTGAAGGGTTTGTCCATAGGCATTGCTTGAAAACCATTTGTTGGTTTCAAGGTTATTAGAAGAAGAATGTGTGTTGACCAAGGTGCTATTCAAGGATTTATCCAAAGATTGGTCATGTGAGTGTTGAGCCTATTGCAAGCATGTCTTGAAGAAGAAGTTTGTGTGAACATTCATGTTTATCTTCAAGACATCATCCTAATGAAGAGAGTTGGAAAGATTCAAGGTTGATCAAGACTAAATATGAAGAGTGATTCAAGTTGATCAACACACAAAGCGTAGAAGATGTACCGAGTGGGATCAAGTGATCTCACGGTATGGTAAGCATTGTCCATTACGCTTTGTGTACTAACCCATGTTCTATGCGAGAGTTCTATGTGGGGTTAGGTATGTTTCCATGGGCTTGCGTCAAGAGGAAGATCTCATTCAACCCATGGAGGATGACATCAAGTGGTGATCGTCATCAAGATTGCGGTGTGCAAGTTCAAGTGGAGCATCACGAAGAGATCACATGCTTGAAGCTTGCCGTCCATTGTGGTGACAATGGACTTGTGAATATGTGCCGAAGAGTGGCTCACCCATAGTGGAGTATGGGGGAGCAATCTACTAGTCTTCATCGAGCCGGCGCAATCAAGAAAGGTGGTCCAACTTGAGGAGGTCAAGATCGTCATCATCTAGCTCAAGTGGACTATGCGCAAGGCAAAGGTTTGCCCTTGATAGGTTTTCTATTTTACCGGTCTCATGGTAGTAGTTGGGAGACCGGGTTATAGGATCGATAGCCGTTCTATCAAGGGGGGCTCTCAAGTGAGTAGCTTTATCGTATCATTCGTAGAGAGCTCAAACCATTGCATCCTTGCATCATCTTTCTTGGTTCTTGTTTGATGTTTCTCTTTGTGAGTTTTTGAGCTTATGGTCATCTTCATGACAAGCTCGAGTTCATCGAAAGCGGAGTTCATATTTGCATCCTCTATGATGTTTTCGATGTTGGAGTTTATGCCGGTTCTTCATTCATAGAGGTTTCTCATCTCTATATGTTAGGCATATCTCCCCTGCCACTTCTTATTATAACCAGTCGCTGTTGGATAGTGCTTGTCGTTATCTATCCAACAAGCTTGAGTTTGCTCAATTCGGAGCTCATTTGCAGAAATTATGGCAGTTTCAGTCTCTGGGCAGTTTTCTTGTCACCCAAGCGGTAGTACCGCTCGGTACCACGGTAGTACCGCTTATGCGGTAGTACCGCTGTGGTCTACCGCAGCGAGTACCGCTTGTGGGATTTTCTTCTGTTGCCTAATTTATTTGTGCGGTAGTGGCACGGTAGTAGCACGGTAGTACCGCTTGGGCGGTACTTCCGGTTTCTACTACCGCTGCTAGTTCCGCTTGGGAAATTCCTTCTGTGCACGTCTCTGTTGCCGATATTTGTTAAACGGAGGTAGTGCGGTAGTAGAGCGGTAGTACCGCTTAGTGCAGTACTTCCGCCCTCCACTACCGCTGCTACTACCGCTTGTATTTCGAAGAGTGTGCAAGCTTCTGTTGCTCTATTCTCCTTAGCGGTAGTAGAGCGGATGTAGGGCGGTAGTACCGCTTGCGGCGGTAGTACCGCTCCAGTACCGCTCCACTACCTCGTTTCTGAGCTGTTCTACGAACATTTGCGGTAGTACCGCTTGTGGGGGCGGTAGTACCGCTTTGTGCGGCACTACCGCGCTCCTGTGCTTGCTGTACTCACTGGCTTCGGCTGGTAGTACCGCTCTAAGCGGTAGTACCACTCCTTGGAGCAGTAGTACCGCTTGAGTGCGTCCAGCACAGGTAACGGTTCGATTTGGTGGGGGGTTATAAAAGGGGGTCTTCTTCCCCCTTGCCCCCAACGGTTCTTTTATCCCCTTGCAGCTCTCTCTCCTCCATTGTTGACCTTCTAGAGCTTTGCTATCTCTCCATCCCTCCAATGATTCTTGCTCCTTCTTGAGGGAATAGAGAGAGGAGATCTAGATCCACCTTTCCACCAATCACTTTCTCCTCTATGTGAGGGGAACCTTGTGGATCTAGGTCTTGGAGTTCTTGGTGTTCTCCTTGTTCTTCCTCTCACTTTCCTCCATAGCTTTTGTTGCTTTGGTGGGATTCGAGAGAGAGGGACTTGAGCACTTGGTGTGTTCTTGCCATTGCATTAGTTGCATCGGTTTGAGTTCTCCACGGTGATACGTGGAAGTTAGTAGTTGAGAAGCTTATTACTCTTGGGTGTTTGAGCACCCTAGAGCTTGTTCCTCTTGGGTGCCTTGGCGCCCTAGACGGCTTGGTGGTGCCTCGGAGCTCAATCATTGTGGTGTAAAGCTCCGGGCAAGCGTCGGGGTCTCCAATTAGGTTGTGGAGATCGCCCCGAGCAATTTGACGGGTACCGGTGACCGCCCCCAAGGGTTGCCAAAGTGTACGGGTTCGGTGACCGCCCTCAAGGGTTGCCATTTGTACGGGTTCGGTGACCGCCCTCAAGGGTCCCTTAGTGGAATCACGGCACCTTGCATTGTGCGAGGGCGTGAGGAGAATACGGTGGCCCTAGTGGCATTGTTGGGGAGCATTGTGGCTCCACACCGCTCCAAACGGAGATTAGCATCCGCAAGGGTGTGAACTTCGGGATACATCGTCGTCTCCGCGTGCCTCGGTTATCTCTTACCCGAGCCCTTTACTTATGCACTTTACTTTGTGATAGCCATATTGTTTCTTGTTATATATCTTGCTATCACATAGTTGTATATCTTGCTTAACATAAGTTGTTGGTGCACATAGGTGAGCCTAGTCGATTTAGGTTTTGTGCTTGTCAAATTAAACGCTAGTTTTATTCCGCATTTGTTCAAGCCTAAACCTTAATTATTTTAAAGCGCCTATTCACCCCCCCTCTAGGCGACATCCACGATCTTTCAACAGAAAAAATGATTTCACAATCACAAACATCATTTTCAAATCACCAAATCCATATTATAACATGCAAAGTGAAACCTAATCTAAGCGGAGCTTGTCCGGCTCCGCCGTGCCCATGTCCGGCGGCTGGCTGCGCCCCTCGAAGTGTTGCTCCGGTCGCTGGCGAGGTAGAGTAGAACATGGGATACGGTCTGGCTCACGAGACTCAAGGCACCACGGTCTCCCATGCCCTACTCTTACTCGTCGGACCCCATGATGGGTCCGTCGTGGTAGGAACCAGTGACGTCCACCACGACGCGGTTGCGGCGCCCGGGGTGGCCGTGCACCATACGGGCGCCGGAGAATGCGACTCCGCCTCACCAACGTCCGCCTCCGTGAGGACTGCCGCCGCCTCCGGCACCCGCTGCCTCGCACGGCAGGTACACCGCTCCATATTTGCGTCGGACGACGCCCATGCGCCAACCTTCCCTCGGTGCGCCAACGAAGCGGTAACGCATCTGCCGACGCGTTCGGACTCCAGACGGACCGCACCGCCTCCGGTGAGGAGGTAGCGGCGACACACCTCGCGCCGGATCCATGTGTCATTTGGGCGGACGCAATGGATTCCTGACTGAAGGAGTCTGAGCGCTGCCATTGGGCGGCCTGCCCTCGGGAGCAGCGGAGCGCAAGGCGAACGGTGATCTCCTCCTCGGGCCGCATGGGATGAGCTCCGGGTCAACGGATTTGGAGGCGTAGGACTCTGATCCACTGCCCACCATGCCGGAGAAGGTAGGAGATCGTCAGACGGGAGCTTGTGAGCGAAGGGAGTGGATGATACGTCTCCAATGTATCTATAATTTTTGATTGTTCCATGCTATTATAGTATCAATCTTGGATGTTTTATATGCAATTATATATCATTTTTTGGGACTAACCTATTAACCCAGTGCCTAGTGCCAGTTGTTGTTTTCTGCTTGTTTTTGCCTTTTCAGAAAATCATTATCAAAAAGTGTCCAAACGAGAAAAAAACTTTGGATTAATTTTTTCTGGACCAGAAGAGACCCAGGAAGCTTCGGGAGAAGACCAGAAGAGCCACGAGGAGGCGGCAAGCCTGGAGGGCGCGGCCAGGGGGGTAGGGCGCGCCCCCCAGGCTTGTGGGCCCCTCGTGGCACCTCTTGACCTAATTCCAATGCTATAAATTTCCAAATATTCCAAAACCAACAGAGAGCCAGAAGAGAAAACCTTTCCGCCACCGCAAGCCTCTGATCTTCCGCGATCCCATCTGGAGGCCTTTTTCGGTAATCTACCGGAGGGGGAATCGATCACGGAGGGCTTCTTCATCAACCTTGCTTCCCTTCCGATGATGTGTGAGTAGTTTACCACAGACCTACGGGTCCATAGCTAGTAGCTAGATGGCTTCTTCTCTCTCTTTGATCTTCAATACCATGTTCTCCTCAATGTTCTTAGAGTTCTATCCGATGTAATTTTCTTTTGCGGTGTGTTTGTTGGGATCCGATGAATTGTGAGTTTATGATCAGATTATTCATGAGAAATATTTGAGTCTTCTCTGAACTCTTTTATGCATGATTATTATAGCTTTGTATTTCTCTCCGATCTATCAATTTGGTTTGGCCTACTAGATTGATTTATCTTGCAATGAGAGAGGTGCTTTGTGATGGGTTCAATCTTGCGGTGCTCAATCCCAGTGACAGAAGGGGACATGACACGTATTTGTATTGTTGCCATTAAGGATAAAAAGATGGGGTTTAATCATATTGCTTGAGTTTACTTTGTCTACATCATGTCATCTTGCTTAAGGCGTTACTCTGTTTCATACTTAATACCCTAGATGCATGCTGGATAGCGGTCGATGGGTGGAGTAATAGTAGTAGATGCAGGCAGGAGTCGGTCTACTTGTCTCGGACCTGATGCCTATTGATACGTTCAATTTACATCATGATTTTCTACTAATAAATATTATGTTTTTGATCATTATTTCACTTTATGGTACAATTCTTATGCCTTTTCTCTCTTATTTTGCAAGATTCACATGAAGAGGAAGAATGCCGTCAGCTGGAATTCTGGACTTGAAAGGGGTGAAACAGAGATAGCTATTCTGCACAACTCCAAATGACCTGAAAATTTACGGAGAATTGTTTTGTAATATATAAAAAATACTGGTGAAAGAATCAACACAAGGGGGCCCACCAGGAAGCCACAAGCCTGGGGGGCGCGCCCTACCCCCTTGGGTGCACCCCCCTGGCTTGTGCGGCCCCTGGCAGGCCTCTGGCCCCTTCTTCTACTATATGAAGCCATTTTCCCTAGAAAAAATCAAAAGAAGATTTTCGGGACGAAGCGCTGCCGTCTCGAGGCGGAACTTGGGCAGGAGCTATTTTGCTCTCCGGCAGAGCGATTCCGCCGGGGATACTTCCCTCCGGGAGGGGGAAATCGAAGCCATCGACATCACCAACGATCCTCTCATCGTGGGAGGACCAATCTTCATCAACATCTTCACCAGCACCATCTCATCTCAAACCCTAGTTCATCTCTTATATTCAATCTTTGTCTCAAAACCTCAGATTGGTACCTATGGGTTGCTAGTAGTGTTGATTACATCTTGTTGTTGATGCTAGTTGGTTTATTTGGTGTAAGATTATATGTTCAGATCCTTAATGCTATTCAATACCCCTCTGATCTTGGACATGAATATGATTTGTGAGTAGTTACTTTTGTTCTTGAGGACATGGGATGTGAATTTGGTATTCGTTTGATATTTTGATGCTATGTATGTTGTGCTTCCTTTAGTGGTGTCGTGTGAACGTCGACTACATGACACTTCACCATCTTTGGGCCTAAGGGAAGGCATCGTGGAGTAGTAATAAGATGATGGGTTGCTAGAGTGACAGAAGCTTAAACCCTAGTTTATGCGCTATTCCGTAAGGGGCTGATTTGGATCCATATGTTTCATGATATGGTTAGAGTTATCTTAATTCTTCTTTCGTAGTTGTGGATGCTTGCGAGAGGGGGTAATCATAAGTGGGAGGATTTTTCAAGTAATAACAACACCCAAGAACCGGTCCACCCACATATCAAATCATCAAAGTAGCGAATGCGAATCAAACAAACATGATGAAAGTGACTAGATGAAATTCCCATGTGTCCTCGAGAACGCTTTGCTTATTATACGAGTTTGTTCCGGCTTGTCCTTTGCTACAAAAAGGATTGGGCCACCTTGCCGCACTTTATTATACTTGTTACTTGTTATGAATTATCTTGCTACCAAAACTATCTGTTACCGATACTTTCAGTACTTGCAGAGAATACCTTGCTGAAAACCGCTTGTCATTTCCTTCTGCTCCTCATTGGGTTCGACACTCTTACTTATCGAAAGGACTACGATTGATCCCCTATACTTGTGGGTCATCAAGACTCTTTTATGGCACCGTTGTCAGGGAGTGAAGCGCCTTTGGTGAGTGGAATTTGGTAAGGAAACATTTATATTACGTGCTGAAATTTACTGTCACTTGTCACTATGGAAAGTGATCCTTTGAGGGGCTTGTTCGGGGTATCTTCACCTCGACCGGAAGCATTGAGAGTTGCTCCTCAACCTATTGAACCTACTGAAAATGTTTATTATGAAATTCCTTCGGGTATGGTGGAGAAACTACTTGCTAATCCTTATGCAGGAGATGGAACGGTACATCCTGATATGCACTTGATATATGTGGATGAAATTTGTGGATTGTTTAAGCTTGCAGGCTTATCCGGAGATGGAGTTAAGAAGAAGGTATTCCCTTTATCTTTGGAGGGAAAGGCATTGACATGGTATAGGCTATGTGATGATACTGAAACATGGCACTGGAACCGGTTGAAGCTGGAATTCCACCAGAAATTTTATCCTATGCATTTGGTTCATCGTGATCGGAATTATATATATAATTTTTGGCCCCGTGATGGAGAAAGTATCGCTCAAGCTTGGGGGAGGCTTAAGTATATGTTGCACATATGCCCCAATCATGAGCTCTCAAGAGAAATAATTCTTCAAAACTTTTATGCTCGGCTTTCTCATAATGATCAATCCATGATCGATACTTCTTCTGCTGGTTCCTTTATGAAGAGAACTATTGAATTCAGATGGGATCTTCTGGAAAGAATTAAATGTAACTCTGAAGATTGGAAAATCGACAAAGGTAATGAGTCAGGTATAAATCTTGAGTTTGATTGTGTTCAATCTTTTATGGAAACCGATGCTTTTCATAAGTTTAATACTAAATACAGACTTGAATCTGAGATAGTAGCTACCTTTTGTGAATCTTTTGCTACTCATGTTGATCTCCCTAAGGAGAAATGGTTTAAATATCATCCACCTATTGAATTGAATAAAGAACCTATTAGTGTTAAAGAAGAAACAATTGTTTACCATGTTGATCCAGTTGTGCCTACTGCTTATATTGAGAAACCTCCTTTCCCTGTTAGGATTAAGGAACATGGTAAAGCTTCAACTGTGGTTAATAAGAGTAATATTAGAGCACCTAGACCTTCTGAACAAATTAAAGTTGAACCTAATATTGCAATGGTTAAAGATCTTTTGGTTGATAATATTGATGGACATGTCATATATTTCTGTGATGAAGCATCTAGAATTGCTAAGCCAGACACTAAAGATAAAAACAAACCTGTAATTGGCATGCCTATTATTTCTGTTAAGATTGGAGATCATTGCTATCATGGTTTGTATGATATTGGTGCTTGTGTGAGTGCTATTCTGTTTACTCTCTATCAAGAAGTCATGAATGATATTGCACCTGTTGAGATTGAAGATATTGATGTTACTATTAAGCTTGCAAACAGAGATACTATTTCACCACTTGGGATTGTTAGAGATGTTGAAGTCTTGTGTGGTAAGATCAAATATCCTACTGATTTTCTTGTTCTTGGATCACCACAAGATGATTTTTGTCCCATTATATTTGGTAGACCTTTCTTGAATACAGTTAGCGGCAAGATTGATTGCACTAAAGAAATTGTCAGTGTTAATTTTGGTGAGATGTCTCATGAGTTTAATTTCTCTAAGTTTCGTAGACAACCTCATGATAAAGAATTACCTAATAAGGATGAAATGATTGGTCTTGCTTCTATTGTTGTGCCTCCTACTGATCCTTTAGAACAATATTTGCTAGACCATGAGAATGATATGCATATGAATGAAAGAAATGAAATAGATGAGCTGTTCTTTAAACACGCACCTATCCTTAAACATAATTTGCCTGTTGAAACCTTGGGAGATCCACCTCCACCCAAAGGTGATCCTGTGTTTGAATTAAAGCAATTACCTAACACACTTAAATATGCTTATCTTGATGCAAAGAAGATATATCCTGTTATTATTAGTGCTAACCTTTCAGAGCATGAAGAGAAGAGATTACTTAAAACTCTGAATAAGCACCGTGCTGCTATTGGATTTACTCTCAATGATCTTAAGGGCATTAGTCCCACTTTGTGTCAGCATAAAATTCATATGGAGCCAGACGCTAAACCCGTTGTTGATCATCAAAGAAGACTGAATCCTAGAATGAAGGATGTGGTAAGAACTGAAATATTAAAGCTTTTGGAGGCAGGTATAATTTATCCCATAGCTGATAGTAGATGGGTAAGTGTTGTTCATTGTGTTCCTAAGAAAGAAGGTATTACCGTTGTGCCTAATGACAAAAATGAGCTTATCCCACAAAGAATTGTAACTGGTTATAGGATGGTAATTGATTTCAGGAAATTAAATAAAGCTACTAGGAAAGATCATTACCCTTTGCCTTTTATTGATCAAATGTTAGAAAGATTATCTAAGCATACACACTTTTGTTTCCTAGATGGTTATTCTGGTTTCTCTCAAATATCCGTGTCACCTGAAGATCAAGAGAAAACCACCTTTACTTGTCCTTTTGGAACTTATGCTTATTGTTGTATGCCTTTTGGTTTATGTAATGCACCTGCTACCTTTCAAAGATGTATGACTGCTATATTCTCTGACTTTTGTGAAAAGATTGTTGAGGTTTTCATGGATGATTTCTCTGTTTACGGAACTTCTTTTGATGATTGCTTGAGCAACCTTGATCGAGTTTTGCAGAGATGTGAAGAAACTAATCTTGTCTTGAATTGGGAGAAGTGCCACTTTATGGTGAATGAAGGTATAGTTCTTGGGCATAAAATTTCTGAAAGAGGTATTGAAGTTGATAAAGCTAAAGTTGATGCTATTGAGAAAATTCCATGTCCTAAAGATATCAAAGGAATAAGAAGTTTCCTCGGTCATGCTGGTTTCTATAGAAGGTTTATAAAAGACTTCTCTAAAATTTCTAGGCCTCTTACTAATCTCTTGCAAAAAGATGTTCCATTTGTTTTTGATGATGATTGCGTAGAAGCCTTTAAAGTACTTAAGAAAGCCTTAATTTCTGCACCTACTGTCCAACCACCTGATTGGAATATACCCTTTGAAATTATGTGTGATGCTCGTGATTATGCTGTTGGTGCTGTTCTAGGGTAAAGAGTTGATAAAAATTAAATGTTATTCATTATGCTAGTAAAACTCTAGACAGTGCTCAAAGAAATTATTCTACTACTGAGAAAGAATTTTTAGCAGTTGTGTTTGCATGTGATAAATTTAGATCTTACATTGTTGATTCCAAAGTTACTATTCACACTGATCATGCTGCTATTAAATATCTTATGGAAAAGAAAGATGCTAAACCTAGACTTATTAGGTGGGTTCTTCTGCTACAAGAATTTGATTTGCATATTGTTGATAGAAAGGGAGCTGAGAATCCCGTAGCTGATAATTTGTCTAGAATGGAAAATGTTCTTGATGACCCACTTCCTATTAATGATGATTTTCCTGATGAACAATTAGCTGTGATAAATGCTTCTCGTATTACTCCTTGGTATGCAGACTATGCTAATTACATTGTTGCTAAATATATACCACCTAGTTTCACATACCAACAAAAGAAAAAGTTTTTCTTTGATTTAAGACATTACTTTTGGGATGACCCACACTTATATAAAGGAGTAGATGGTATTATTAGATGTTGTGTACCTGAGCATGAACAGGAACAAATCCTACATAAGTGTCACTCCGAGGCATATGGAGGACACCATGCGGGAGACAGAACTGCACACAAGGTACTACAATCTGGTTTTTATTGTCCTACTCTTTTCAAAGATGCACGCAATTTTGTCCTCTCTTGTGATGAATGTCAAAGAATTGGTAATGTTGGTAGACGTCAGGAAATGCCTATGAATTATTTACTTGTTATTGAACCATTTGATGTTTGGGGTTTTGATTATATGGGACCATTTCCTAAATCCAATGGATATACTCATATTCTAGTTGCTGTTGATTACATTACTAAGTGGGTAGAAGCTATTCCAACTAGTAGTGCTGATCATAACACTTCTATTAAAATGCTGAAAGAAGTTATATTCCCAAGGTTTGGAGTCCCTAGATATTTAATGACAGATGGTGGTTCATGATGACCCACAAGTATAGGGGATCAATCGTAGTCCTTTCGATAAGTAAGAGTGTCGAACCCAACGAGGAGCAGAAGGAAATGACAAGCGGTTTTCAGCAAGGTATTTTCTGCAAGCACTGAAATTATCGGTAACGAATAGTTTGATAGCAAGATAATTTGTTAGAAGTGACAAGTAGAAATAGTAATTAAGGTGCAGAAAGGTAGCCCAATCCTTTTAATAGCAAAGGACAGGCCGGAACGATCTCTTATAATAAGCTAAACGTTCTCGAGGACACATGGGAATTTCATCTAGTCACTTTCATCATGTTTGTTTGATTCGCGTTCGCTACTTTGATAATTTGATATGTGGGTGGACCGGTGCTTGTAGGGGAACGCAGAAGAAAAAAAAATTGGTACTACGAGCATGCCCAGGAACACTATGGAGATGGTTACAAGGTTTGGATCTGATCGTTACCGACTCGTAGCGCAGCGGAAGTAGAGTCGATGTAGATCGTCGGTGCAGATCCCCGCAGCTAGGATTTACAACCTCCCAACCGCAAGGATGTACTCCCTCATCAGCCCCTCGGTCAGTCCCACGGACAGCCCTTCGGGAGGCGGTCGGACAGTCCCCCGGACGGTGTCACGGACAGCCCTTCGGGAGGCACTCACAGAATCTCGGACGGTCACTCGGACAGCCCTTCGGGAGGCACTCTCGAACAACCCCTTGGGCAAAAAGATTGAACCTATGACCTCTCTATGGGGTTGCACACATACGGTGTCAGCTATCCGGCAGGGCTTCGCCGTCCAGAACTAGTTCCCACCGGAACCCAGACAACCTTTCGGCTCTACGAAACTATTTCGTGTGAGGGAGAGAAGAAGGCCAGATCATGCATGGCATTTGTATGTGAGAAAGAGTGAGTTTGGAGAGTGCCTCTCCACCTCTATTTATAGGAAAACCCAAGGGGTAGGGTGGCTCTCATCCATCCAAGTCATCCCTAAGATATTTTGGGACAAAGCCCGAAAAGGTGGCTTTCCATAAAGTAACCATAATATGATTTTCACTATTCATGGAAACATTTTTCCACGACCGTTAAATCCGAAAATATTTCTATAGGTTTTAGAACATTTCCAGTACCCACTAAAATAATTTTGGACGCGTTCCGAAACAATTCCGGATTAGTGATTTTCATCTGCGAAAAGCAACCAAAGCGGTTCCGGCAGCTCCGGAACATTTCCGGGTTTTTTCTCTGGAAAAATCCCAGAAGTTCCCAGAACAATTCTGGCACCCTCCAAGAGTTTCCAGGCGTGTGCCGAAACCAATTTGACTTAATGGTATACCCCGAAACAACTTTTCAGTTTTACCGAAACTCTTCCGGTGTTCGCTCTCCGGAACTCTTCCGTTGTCTCCGAAACTTTTCTGGTTACTTTCTCTCAGACTCCCTGTCTAGCATTCAGCAGATAAATGACCCTTAAGCGTGTGACCCTATAGGTTCGGTGAAGTATAGACATGACCGGAACACTTTTTGATCAATGATCAACATCGGAGCCGTGGACACCCATATTGACCCCTATACCCACACGAATAAATATTCGAGTGAACCTCGAGTTGCCGTGTGCTATTCCCGTTGCTTCGCGATATGTTACAAACACCCGAGGTGAGACTTATTGGCATCCCCGTGGACCATCAACTTTTGTCCACTATGCCAGTTTCCTCGTTACCGATTTTGTTCTATTTTCTCGTTCCCGTGTTCCGGCATCCCTGTGATCAAATCACATTGTGTCTGGCCAGACGATGATGGATACCGTAGCACTGAGAGGGCCCAGAGAATATCTCTCCATCGTCGGAGGAGCAAATCCCAATCTTGAGCTATCAAGTCCCTTGACATACTTTCCCATGAACCCGTAAGCCGCCGTAATAGCCACCCAGTTACGGATGACGTTTAACAAACCCCAAAGTTCATGAAGCAAGCATGATGAAACTCGATACTCTCATGGTCTAAGGAATTATGCAAACGTTAACTTTCTCTATGTTATAAACCAATAACTTGTGACGAATGTATGTCATAGCATAACATCAATTCGGGTCGATTCAACACAGGTGTTCTTCTAACAATGTGCCCTCAAAGTTTGCTGGCATAGTCATGCCCATGATCAGGAAAACAGGATCATCATGCAACACTTGAGCTAGTCTTAGAGGCCAGACTAGGAATACATTTTATCGTTTATTATTCCACACGTGCATATGAGTCTTCCTTCGAGCCTCGTGGTTATTGCAGACTCGAGAACCATAGCAGTTATAGCACGGAATATAAACTTAATTAGGAACATGGGGATAAATAATAACATTTATTATTGCCTCTGGGGCATATCTCCTACAGACTCCCAGTTGCACTAGAGTCAATAATCTAGTCAATGCTAATGCACTTTACACCTATGGCATACCGGTGTAAAATATGCTTTGCTTGTGGTATATTCTTTGTCCAACGGACCTGACAACTTCAGGGCTGTGTGTATCTTTGCATATCCTCGCGTTTTCACGCTTTCACAAAATTCATATTTTGTGTGGACTTGGCTTTGTATATATGTGAATCACTGGTCGAACCTTGATTCCTCATACTGAGCTATGGAGCAACTATCTACAATAGTGTCCCATTGACCAAAGTCATCTTGGAACCATACTAAGTTCATGAATGAACTATACGATTCAACATCTTCTTTGTCGCTTCCAAAGTGTCAACATACTTAGCCTTTGTTATAGAATTCGCCACAGTAACCTGTTTGGAACAATTTCCAACTACCGTTCCACCATATCGTGTATTACACAAAACCCTTAACTTAAATCAAAAATCGCATGGAGTATTGATGAAAACTGTATCGATGTAACCTTTTACAACGAACTCTTCATAATCTACGCTTGCGAGAAAACATGTCATCAGTGCTACTTTAGTACTCAATGACATTTTTCACTGTTGTCCCATGATCAGTACTTTGATCACTTTAGTATCTATACTCGCAACAACTTGGGAGTATTGGACATATCTGGTTGTTTTACATACCATGGAATACATGATTAATCCAAAGACAAAGGTGTGTGGAATATCCATCATGTATTTTGGTCATCAGTGTTTTGGGACACCGAGTCTTGCAAAAACTCTTTCCATGTGACTTCGGCAAGAATCACTCCTTGGCGTTTTAATGCTAAACTGTTTTAGCATCTTGTCAATATGTATTTTGGCTGAGCCCTATTAGGCAATTCTATCTCCGTAGATAATTATGCCTAATATCAAGGCTACCTAGCCCAAGCACTTCATCGAAAAACTAATTTTTAATGAAGTCCTAATTTGTGTCAAGAAATTAATATTATTTCCAATCAACAATGTGTCTAGCACACAAGTTTTCAGAAATATTATTATGCTCCCACTTACTTTCTTGTAACAACAAGCATCTTCGCTATCCATTGATGAAATCAAACTCTTTTGACTATTTCATCAAAAACGAAGATTCCAACTCCATTTTGCTCTCTTCTGTCCATTGCTGGAACTCTGAAGTGTGCACACTCACTGGCATCCTCCGGATCGACAAAATACTTTGGACTGTATCACATACACGTCCTAGTTTGTATTCCCATTTCATGGAAATCCTTTTGTCATCCATGTTTCATATCTCATGATTGAAATATGTATTAATTGCTAGTTTAACCCGAACCGACTTTAAGCATCGCTACGGTGAGACAATCTCATCGCAGTCAATTCCTTGAATTTGTTAATGCAACAAGTCAAGCTTTATGGATAAAACATTTTATCCGTATTAGTTTATAGTTCCATTAACATTCGTTAGACTCTAAGTCTTCCGAAGGGTTTATCAAGATATAATCTTGAATTGTTTATATGGAAACTATCTCGGATTGTATTGGCATTTAGCCAATTCCGGAGCCAGGGCCCATCAATGCTTCCTTGTGTATCGTAGGTATATTGTTGTCTAGCAACAATATCTCGTCTGCGCACTTGAGAGGTTTGCACGAGTTTTGCCTACGTGGTCCAGCTGCAAGTTCGACCGAAGTCCATACATCTCATGTAGAGGCTTCCGTATCAGTCGCAGTAGGAAACTCTGGAATCACTTCCAAGGTTTCTTTCCTTTGACCCGATGACGAAGATACTGTTATCTCGTCGAGTTGCACTATCCTCCCACTCACCTTTTTGCAAGAAACATTTTCTTTCAAAATCATACCGTTCTTTGTGGCAAAACCTTTTGCCTCGATATAGTGATGGAGGAATTCCCAATAATTTGGGATAACCTACAAAGTAGCACTTGTCTGATTTGGAATAGGTTTGTAAATATTTTACACAAGCCCCATATTCCAAATGTTAAGAAAAGATATAACATGGTTGGGTGTACCATACCATGGCATCATTTCAACAGATCTGATGGCGCTCTATTCAGTGTAAAAGCCGCAGTCTCTAAAGCATTCCTTAAAAGGGATAATGGCAAATTGATTTATGTCATCTTTGATCTTACCATGTCATAAATGGTTTGATTACATCTTCATGGACATTCTACTCATAGTGGTGCTCCGGGAGGTGTAAGTTATGAAACTCTTTTCACAACTCATCAGACATTCGCTAAAATTGTAACTCAAAATTTCTTTCCGCAATCCAATTGCAGAAACATAATTTTCTTGTTACAATAATTTCTTCTTCATTTTGAAAACCTTTTGAATGATTTCAAAAGATCCAGACTTATGTCTCATCAAGTAAATATCCATATATCTACTTGATTCATTTCAGAAGATAGATAAATCCACTACCAGCAACAACATTTATCGGACTACACACATCATGATGTATGATCACCAATAAGTTCTTTGCTCGTTCCTTATGGCCTGTGAACGGTATTTCAGTCACTTCACTTTTCGGAGGAAAGTTGCAAGTGTCAGATGATTCATAATCAAATGACTTCAAAATCCATCATTATGGAATTTCTCCATGTGGGTTTCTCCAATGTGACCAAATGCAGTGCCACACATGTGTGGTATTCTTTTAGTCTTGCGACATTTAGCGTCAGTGTTATGGATGTATCATATTATCATCAATATTCATAACATACATCCCATCCACGATGGAAGCATGGCCCTTATGTTATTCATGATACTGAACAACAATTGTTCTTTTATGAACAATCCTTTTGCAACAAACATTATGCAATGGGCTAGAGTGTATAAAACTCTAAAATGAATTATGAAAGCAAACACTGAGCTAATATATTATTATCAATATTCATCACATACATCTCATTCATAATGAAAGTATGGCCCTTATGTTATTCATAACATCGAACATCAAAAGTTCTCTTATGAATAACCTTCTTGCAACATACTTTATGCAATGGGCTAGAGTGTATAAAACTCTAAATGAATTATGAAAATAAATACAGACGGTAATACACCGATGGAAGGTATAGTAACATTTACTATGTTCCCAGCGCGTATCTAAACCTCACTCCCGACAAGTCTTTTAGGCCGTAGTAGTTCTTGCATCGAGTCGCAACAAAATGCAATCGAGCGGGTATCTTTGTGATCAACTCACAATACCCAAGAATTACGGACTAACAGTTTAATCACAATTCCCAAGAACTATTTCTTTTGACCAGCCTTCCAAACATCAATAACTTGTATGACTTTCATACATGGGCTAGATATTCCAGTCTTCTTTCTTTTTTCCTTTATACTTCTAACAGTTTTACTTCCAATATTTCTCCTACTCTCAGAAGAAGCACCCAACTTTGAGAATGGCGTCAGCCTCGGACTTCCTAGGCATGTAAGTTTCACTAACACCCTTCGGACACTTCCTTTCTCTTTAAGTTATTGTTTTATTCACCTTCATTTCATGACAGGCGTTCTTCTGGATCCCTCTTGTATTAGTCTAATGCATAGTAAACACTTTTACTAATAGCTTGCAAACAAACATTGCTTTGGATATTTCATATCTTTTAGCCTTTGTTTGTATCTAAAAATAATTTTCAGTTCCATGAATATCACATAACTATCCCAAACCTTTGAAGTTCGGGTCTCATGGAAGCAAACATATTGCACTTTGACTGTAACGGAATTCTAGCTTTTGGATTGAAGGACGAGAGTCACATTATCCATAGCATTAGCGGGAGAATACCGAAAGCATGCGATAGGACAAAGTCCTTCTCGACACTCTTGAGGACAATCCTCACATTACGTTACCAATCATAAAGCTTAACCAGATATTTAACAGCTATTCAATTTTAATAGGGATGGTGGAAACGCGAGCCATTATTCTACAACTATTATGCAAAACACACTTAGACAGTGTTCATAATTAATTGCACTGAGAATTAAAAAAGTTAATTCTACAGTGTGCTCCCACTCAAATCAATATCTGTCATAATTGATTGTGAGTGATACAAGATCCATATCTCAATTCATCGCCATAGAATCATCATCTCATGACGGGAATTTTAATCGGTAGGCCAACTTGCCGATCACATCTCTATGTGACTCTTGTTCATCTTTCGATGCGTGTGTTCCGAGCTCAGGACGATCCTGCCATGAACATCATGACAACCAAGTGATCTCGCTGTGAGGTCTGACCTCACCCGCCTTACACCCGTACAATCGTTCGTACCCATGCATCCATGGCGCACCCCGAAAGGAAAGATGCTGTGACGGTGCTACACTTGGGAGAACACTAACTACTTGATATTTTAAGTGAGAGATCACCCTAATAAAAGTGACTACCACGCAATCAAAAAGGGTGCATCATAAGGGATAAACATCTCAGGCAATTCATAATAGCATGATATGGTATAGCCCTTTCTGACGGAGAAGTCTTTTATTTCTTCGTCTTCGGCATTCGCGTCGGTGTTCACCTTCGCGAAGTTTGCCAGCACCTTGTCGATGCACCAGATAATATTGCTATCTCTATAGCTAATAAAATAAGTGCATTACTTAAAGTTGGCACACAGGTCATTAAAGTGACAATCATATGGCTCCAGCCATCATGCCGAATCATGACACGCAGGTCATGTTAATTTACATCATATAGTCATCTCATACATAATCAAATTAATATGAGCACTGCTATACCACATCACATGCCATCCTGCGTTTTCTTGCTTGATTTTTATACGATTTTCTGAAGTGATCTGTCCAACTAAGTAGAAAAGTTGAACGAAGTGCAAAAAATGCGATCTTTTTTGTCTAATAGAACAAACACTAATACCTTAATTGAGTCGGTAAAGATCAAATCATTTATCGATCCCAAGAAGCAAGTGAATTAGTTTTATGCTGTTTTGATGCGTTTGGGTTTGGATTTTGTGGCAGAGCGAGCGCTCCTGGTGAATTTTTTTGGACCAAGTTAGACGCCTCTAATCGGTTTATGCAAAATTTTATTTTACGTGGCTTCTAAGGTTTCAACCTAACCGCAACTACCAACGTTTATCATCAAGCATGATTATTCAAGTCGCTAGATTAACTTTGCGGGGCGTATGAAACACGAGATAATAAAATCTCGAGCCCCATACTGAACTTCGTCATACGCATGACCCCTGTGCAGATCATATCTGCATTGCCCTTTTGTCTGCGAAATTTCATCTTTCTTTTAACTATGGTGGAATTCAACGAACTGTTAGCACTTCATTGATCAATCAGGATCGCGGATTGCCAGAACTTTGAAACTCCACCATGCCGTTATCAAGATCAGAAATACACAAATTTTAGGGAAGCAACAAGAACATCGGGTAATAGATTTCATCTGCTACCCGCATAAATAATTTTCAGCAATAGATCTCATCTACTACAAAATTATATTATGCAATACCCATACATCTCTATGTATTCTAGGTCGTAACTTGCATCTACGCATAGCACGGCTCATGATGCCACTGTAGGTGTCAGGGAAGTATCTTTCGGTGAGACCCGCCCGTTTAGGGCCGGGTTCTAGGGATTTTTATTGAAGGTGGGCCAGGTGGGCCGGAGCGTCCTTAAGAGGCCCAGAAGGAGATCCGCCCAAGGAAGGGCCGGCCCAAGACCCGCCGTGAGAGGCGGTATGTGCAAACCGCCTCGAGGTATAACTTAGGAAACAAGTAAAGGAGAGTTGGGCTCGGATTGTTATCCCGACCCGGACTCTATGTAAGCCCCGGACCTCCGCCTATATATAAAGGGGAGCCCTGGGGCTAGAGGGATCAGGTTGAGACTTTTCGAGAGCTAGGGCTAGACAAGTTCCAACACCCTTGTAATCGAGATCTTCAATACATCTAGCAGGAGTAGGCTTTTACCTCCACGAGAGGGGCCGAACCTGGGTAAACCTTGCCTCCCGTGTTCCTCGTTTAACCCCTTCGGTCTACTACTTACGCGATGGCTTCGAGATTAAGTCCTATGAGGACATCTGCCGTGAAAATACCACGACAGTTGGCGCCCACCGTGGGGCTATCGCATGGTGGTGTTGAGTATTCGAAGGGTCCTCCCCGAGGACTCGAGGGATACGTGATTGGCCGGATGACCAAGAGTCGCCGCGGCAATCTGCTCATCGACGACTCCGGCTGGGGCCCCGAGGCCGACTCTCTTGAGTACGGGTACCGGGTCCCCTTCGGCGGAATTCATGTCTTCATCGGGAAGGCCAGCGGCTTCAAGCCGGCCTTCCCCACGGAGGTCGTTGAGACGGCCCGCCGCGTGCAACCCGCCGCTACGAGAGCCGCCCCACGGCTTCCGGCTCCTGTGCAGCCTGGCGGATCTGGAGCTGGGCCGGATATCTTCACCGACACCTTCAAGCCGGTCTAGGACACGCAGCCCGCCAGGCAAGAGCACGTCTTCATCGGCTTCACTCAAGGGGTGGGGTATTCTGGATCGTCGGCCTCCACGGAAGGCTCAGCGACTTACGCTGATGGTGGCTACTCCTCTGGCGGAGAATCGCTTTATTCTCTCCACCAGGAGGATCTTGGGGGCTACCAGCAGAACTCGCCGGCGCAGGATTCTTTAGGCCTGCCTGCTCGCCCTGTCGTCTACATGGCGGGGGCGGCTGATATGCCAGACCCGGCAGCAGATGCTGGAACCTCCAACGTGGTGTCAAGAGTTTCGCCGGCACAGGCCCTGGTGGGATTGACGACTACATTGACTACACTGCTGGGTACACAGGGGGGTGAGAGGTTATGTTTCCTGGATGCATACTCTGGTTATCATCAGATCAAGATGGCAGTGGAGGACCAAGAGAAGACGGCTTTCATTACACCTTTTGGCGCCTTCTGTTATGTGTCTATGCCTATCGGGCTCAAGAGTGCCCAGGCGACTTATCAACGTTGCGTGCAAAATTGTTTCCATGGACAGATTGGCCGCAACGTGCATGCCTATGTGGATGATATTGTGGTCAAGTCAGAAAAGCAAGAGACCTTGTTAGATGACCTCAAGGAGACCTTTGACAATCTCAGAGTTTACCAGATGAAGCTTAACCCGGACAAGTGTGTCTTTGGTGTTCCTACAGGAAAGCTTCTAGGTTTCATGGTTTCTGAGCGTGGAATTGAAGCTAACCCGGAGAAAATCAAGGCTATCACCTCTTTGGCTGAGCCTAAGTGCATCAATGATGTTCAGCGCCTGGCGGGTCGCATTGCAGCTTTGAGTCGCTTCATAAGTCGCCTAGGGGAGAAGGCTATTCCTCTATATCAGATGCTGAAGAAGGCGGACGACTTCCAATGCAGCAAAGCTGCTGGGGAGGCCTTTGAGGCTCTGAAGAAGCAGCTGGCAGAGCCGCCCATACTGGCGGCTCCTATCACCAAGGAGCCGATGCTTTTGTATATTGCAGCAAATAACAAGGCTGTTAGTGTTGCAATGGTGGTGGAAAGAAAGGAGGCAAACCGGAAGAAAGGCCGGATAACACATATTGGACCATACACTTTGATGGGTCTAGGCAGCTGGAAGGCTCGGGGGCTGGAGTTATAATATCTTCCCCTCGAGGTGACAAGTTCTGCTATGTTTTACGGCTTATGTTTCCTTGCACTAACAATGCTGTAGAGTATGAGGCCCTTCTCCATGGGCTCCGGATTGCAAAGGAGATGAATCTCAGCCGGGTTAGGTGCCTTGGCGACTCTGATCTGGTGGCACAACAAGTTTCAGGGACTTGGGATTCTAAAGACCCGCTCATGGCGGCTTACAGGCAAGCTGTTACTAACGTGGCTGGTTGCTTCAAAGGTTATCAGGTGGATCACATTGATCGGCGGCAGAATGAGGCGGCTGATGCTTTATCACGACTCGGATCGCAGCGAAAGCCGGTTCCTCCGAATGTTTTCCTGGATGTACTCCATAACCCGCCAGTCAAATTGCCAACGGAGGAGGACCTCGCTGTCCCAGACCCGGAGGCCCAGCTCGTGGCGGCTCTCCATGAGATCCCGGATTGGACTGTTCCATACTTGGATTATCTGACTCGTGGCGTCCTGCCAGCTGACGAGATCGAAGCCCGCCTGATTGTGAGAAGGTCCAAATCTATGACCATTATCAATGGCGAATTGCACCGGAGAAGTGCCACAGGCGTCTTTCAGCGCTGTGTATCACCCGATGAAGGCCGGAATATCCTCAATGAGATACACTCTGGCGACTGTGGTCATCATGCCGGCTCTAAATCATTGGTGGCGAAGGCTTTCCGCCAC
The DNA here is from genome assembly GCA_039707655.1 of Elymus sibiricus. Taxonomy (NCBI): domain Eukaryota; kingdom Viridiplantae; phylum Streptophyta; class Magnoliopsida; order Poales; family Poaceae; genus Elymus; species Elymus sibiricus. The sequence continues at coordinate 382,799,812 of CM077676.1, forward strand.
GGTTTCTTTTAGCTAACGGCTCATGCTGATGCGAAGGATATAGTCAGGAAGTGCGACGGCTGTCAGAGGTTTGCCCGCCAAGCTCATGTGCCGGCTCAGGAACTCCGGATGATCCCTATCACATGGCCCTTTGCGGTCTGGGGGCTGGATATGGTGGGGCCTTTCAAAGCTTCTAGTGACAAAAAGACCCACCTTTTGGTGGCTAGTGACAAGTTTACCAAGTGGGTAGAGGTAGAGCCTATCAGCAATTTGGATGCAGAGACGGCTGTGAAGTTTGTCAAAAAGTTAATTTTTCGTTTCGGGTACCCGCACAGCATCATTACTGACAACGACACAAACCTTTCGAAAGGCGCCATGAAGCAGTTCTGTGATGGGGAGCACATCAGGCTTGATGTGGCGGCTGTTGCACACCCGCAGTCAAATGGGCAGGCTGAACGCGCCAATCAGGAGATCCTTCGAGGAATAAAACCCCGGCTTATGGTTCCTCTTCAGCGGACACCCGGCTGTTGGGTGGAAGAACTTCCCTCCGTCTTATGGAGCTTACGGACAACTCCCAACAGGTCAACGGGTTTTACACCTTTCTTCATGGTTTATGGGGCTGAGGCTGTTTTACCAAGCGATATCCGCCATGACTCGCCCCGGGTCTCAGCATATGTTGAAGAGGAGAATGAGTTGGCTCGTCAGGACTCTCTGGATGCTTTGGAGGAAGAGCGGGACTTGGCAGCCGCCCGATCTGCTATCTACCAGCAAGACCTGCGTCGCTATCATAGCCGTAGGATCAGAAGCCGGACTTTCCAAGAAGGAGACTTGGTGCTTCGTTTAATTCAAGACCAGTCAGGCATGCATAAGCTTTCGCCTCCTTGGGAAGGGCCCTTTGTTGTCAGTAAAAATCTTCACAACGGGTCTTATTATCTGATTGATCTCCGGCCTGGAAAGGAGTCTCGAACATCTGAAGAAGAGACCAACAGGCCCTGGAACATAGCTCATCTGAGACCCTACTACACCTAGAGTTCCGGCTCTGGGAGTCTTGTACATACCTCTCATGTATATATTATCAATAATGAATAAATCCGGCGGCCCTGAAACTCGGGGTATCTGTCGTTTTCCATCCATCATGATGAGTAAGTTTTTGTTACATTACTTTTTCTACTCCGTTATACATATATTGTGAAAGTACAGAAACAAGAGACCCATATGGGTTGAGCTTTCTGGTAATCCAGAAGCCTTCACCATCATGGGACCTTCAACCGTATGGGCCGAACTTACTGGTAAGCCAGAAGTTGCCACCATATCGGGTCAAAGTCCTAATAAGCGGGCTGTGTTACTGGTAATCCAGAACCTTCAACCGTGTACAGGCACCTAATAAACGGGCTGTGTTCCTGGTAATCCAGAACCTTCATCCGTGTACAGGTATAAAATACTCATGTGGGTTGAGCCTCCTGGTAATCCAGAGGCCTTCACCATCTTGGGACCATCAACCCTTATGAAGCTAAACTTACTGGTAAACCAGAAGTCGCCATATTGGGAAAAAGACCTAACAAACGGGCTGTGTTACTGGTAGTCCAGAACCTTCATCCATGTACGGGCACAAACGATTTTGATGGGATGCTGCCTACTGGTAATCCAGAAGGTTTTACCATCTTGAAATAATCAACCTTATGGGCCGAACTAACTGGTAGGCCAGAAGTCGCCACCATACAGGGAGAGAAATAACTGATCTGGTTTGGGGTGATCCAGGAGTCGCCTCCATACTGGGGGCTTTGCAATCTTTATAAATTTGCTAACGCTTTTATTTAAGATATACTGCTTTAAAGAGTTTTATGACCTTTCCTTATGAGCTCTTTTTAATGTTCGTGTTTGGCCAAAGAGCCGCCAGTTATATTATATTGGTTACACCTTAAGCATCTGCAAGTTTGTTGGTTATAAGCCGCCATGACTGCTTTAGTTATTGGTTTAATACTTGTTAAGAGTAAATTATACATCTTATCAAGCTTTATGACTGTCTTGATGTTTGGCCAAGAGCCGCCAGCGTCAAAGGATTCAATTTCTTTCAGAAGCAGCCAGAATAACTTTTCGCAAGGAAGCTTCAGGCAAAAAAAAAAGCAGACTTGTTTCCCAAGGAAGCCAGTACGAGTTTAAAGGTAAGGGACCAAGAATTTTTTCTAAGACTATTACAAAAGGCCACTAGAGGGCATTTCAGAATCATTGTTCAAGACATGTATTACAAGCAGTTAAACAACTGGCGACTTTCAAGGTTCCGGTTTTATTCCCGGGTCTTGCTGCCTTCAGCTTGGGCCGCATCTGTTCAAGGATCTGTCTTGACTTGGTCGGCAGCCCAGTCAACAGTGGCAAAGGCCTCAAAATTTTCTCCATCATCAATAAGATCCGAAGAATCAATATCCGGAGCGAACTCGTCCTTACGGCTTCCAGGAATAAGATCAAGAGGCGGGAGAGGACCGGGCTTTACGCGTTTTCCATCTTCGCTGTAAGCTGGCTGATACCTTATAAGTCTCATCTCTTGGACCAACTGGCTTGCAGGAACAAAAGTCTCCTTCTTCAAAGCATTATAGGTGAGCTGGTCAAGTTCTTTTCCCTTGTAAGTTTCGGGAAAGCCGCCGACTAAAGTTGAAAGGTCTAAATCCTCGTAATGAGCTTTAGCGCGGGCCATGGTATGCATAGTGGCGATGCGGGCGCTGGACTCTTTTACGATCTGCAGCTGAGCAGGAAGAGTGGATAAGGTCTTCAGAACTTCCTTGATGGTGGATGGCATTTCTTTCCCATAGAAGGCGGCTTGAACAGCCCGCCGACTTCCAGTATATAGCTGTTCAAGGAAGTTATAAGCCGCCTTGAGCTGCATTACTGGTTCTTTCGTCAGCTTATCGCTTCTAGGACCTGCAAAGGAAGGGTGTCAGGGTTATCAAGGTTATAAAAATAAGGATTATAAACTGGCGACTTACGGAAGATAGCGCTGCTCATTTGCTGGATGTGCGATTTTAGTCCGTGGAGTTCATCAGAAGCAGTCTTCAGGCAGCCTTCAGCATCTTTAGCACGTTGAACAAGGGACTGCTTCTCCTTCTCATGCTCAGCAGTCAAAGTGGCCAACTTGGTGGCCGCCTTAGACGCGGCTTTCTCCAGAGTCTTAACCCTTTCTTCAGCGGCGACTCTCAGCTCTTGTTCAGTTTTCAGCTCTTTTTGACAGTCGGCCAGCTGAGTGTGAAGGGAAGATAATTGAACCTGAAAGAAAGGAAATCAGATTATTCATACAAGTCAAGTTCCATACAGATTACAAGTAATCTACATGGCACTTGGGGGCTAATGCAATCCTGAAGTTTTTCTGCAAAGAAGTGTCATTTAACAGAGGGAATCATTTCAGACCCGGATACATGTGGTTTTTTGCTCTAAGACCCGGCTGTTTCAAGAAGACAGCCGACTCTCGGGGACCACATGTGGTTCTTTGCTCTAAGACCCGGCTGTTTCAAGAAGACAGCCGACTCTTGGGGACTACATGTGGTTCTTTGCTCTATTTAAACATGTGGTTCTTTCCTCCATTTAAACACGTGGGTCTTCCTTCTACTTAAGACCCGGCTGTTTCAAGAAGACAGCCGACTCTTGGGGACTACATATGCGTATTTACGTATTTTAAAAGATATAAACTTACAAACCTTCATACAGCTATGAAATCAGTAATATGCAGGTTTGGGCGACTAATAAGGGTCATAAATAAATTATGACTCACCTTGGGTTTGTTGGCCAAGGTTTTGGCAATCTCTTGACTCTCAAGTAGTCGAGTCTGAAGGGCTTCATGAAGGTCATTTAAATCAGCACTCTTCAAGGAGGAGAGATCTAATTTATTCTTCTCTTTAGAAGACGTGGCTTCAAAGGAAGATTTGCCCAAAGCCGCCGATGAGTCTGGGGCGGTGGCAGTGGCAGTAGCAACAGTACCCTCTTCAATATCGAAGGAGGGTATAATAGTATCCGGTTGTTGTTCAATGTTAGCAGCCGGCGCTGCCATCTCTGGTTCTAAAGAAACCTGAGTCTCTGGAGCGGTGGAAACATCTGGCAGAGGAGGATCATTGGCCCTTTCCTCTGTGTCTTTGGCCGGGTCTTCAGAACCTTCAGGAGGCGGAGACGAGGCAGAAGTTGTGGGTTTTAGTTTCTTGGAGGTAACCCTGCATTTTTGACAAAGACCTCAATAAGTATTATCTTTTGCTTTATGTAAGAGGAGTGAGAATAAGGGTGATCGTATCTTTACCCTGCTTTAATAACAAAAGTCGTATCTGGCGACTCTGAGGCGTCATCATCAGAGGATGTTCCTGATAGTACGGATCTTCGGGATTAAGAGGTCGTTTAAACAACCCGGCTTTGGGAAACAGAAGAGTCGGGTGAAGAAGTACCTCACGAGGGCGCTTATGAGAGCCGCCCGCATCGGCGTCAGACCCGCCCATACTAGTGCTAGAGCCGCCACAATCAGTTTGGTGGAGCTCGGCGTGCTGAGACGTCTTCCATGAATAATATGGGTCCAAACGAGCAAAAGGATGAGAATAAGGATATTTTCTCACAGCAACTCTGTTTTTCCTAGGTTTATGAATATCAAATTCAGGCAAGGTTGAAGTTACCTCAGTTTCATCCTGGTCTTCCTCTTCTTCTTCGTCCTGGAAAGGTACAGATTAAAGTTATCAGCAGAAAGTTGCAGATGAAAGACAGATTGATTCAAGTTATGTACTTGCCTCTGACTCATCTTTAGAGGATTCTAAGATGGACGGATCCACCTCTAAAGGATTGATGGTATTCTGCTTCTTCTTCCTAGCAACGGCTTTTTTCCCCGTCTTCTTCTGGCCCTTCGTAGCTATTTCTTTCAACATCGGCCTCGCTTGCCAGAAGGAGCTATCCGCCTGTGGTTTATCAGGGAAAAGGTTTTCATGATATGAAAGTTTAAGCAGAAAAATAAGAGATTGCTTGAAAGTTTTTTACTGCTGGTGGCGGGTTAGTTTTGGTGAAAGGCGCCAAGCCAAACTCGCCAGTGTATTTGTCTGGTAAGTTGACAATAATTCTCATCTGATTAATTACAGACGACAAGGAGATGTCTGTGGCACTGATCCTTTGCGGATCCTGTAAGCCGGAGTATTCATGCATCAGTTTATTCCGGAGACCTAGTGGCTGGATCTTCCATGACAGCCAGCAACGGATTAAATCGACTCCTTCCAGGCCGTTGGCGGCCAAGGCAGATATTTTATCCATCCAAGGTTTCAGCTCTGCTTGTTCCGCTGGTGTAGGCCTGGGAGGGTATTTCTTTTTGTGATCCAAGCGCCCTGGCCTGAAACCCGGCAGTGGGTGTTCTCCTTCAGGAACCGGCGCCTTACAGTATATCCAAGACTTGCCCCAGCCCTTGGGGTGGCTTAGCAGATCAGCTCCAGGGAAGGTGACCCCTCGTCGCTTCTGGATAGAAACGCCACCAAGCTCTTGATGACGGCCTTGGGCGGTCTCAGTTTGTTTGTTGACATAGAAGCATTCCCGAAACAATAGAACTGTAGGTTCTATCTGAAGATAAGCTTCACATATCACTGCAAATTGGCTCATGTTGACAATTGAATTGGGAGAAAGATCTTGTGGATGCAGCCCATAGAAGTTCAGAAGGTCCCTAAAGAACTTGGAGCCGGGAGGGGAAAATCCCCTCTCCACATGATCAAGGAATATAATAACTTCTCCTTCTTTAGGCGTTGGGGGACATTCGCCTCTTGCAAGTCGGCAGTTAGTAGCCCCTTTCAGTATGCCTGTCTGAATGGCATTTTTGAGAAAATCTTTGGTGATCTCAGAAGGAACCCAGTTGCATTCAATTGTTTTCTTTGTCATCCTAGTTAATGGAGCAAAGGGTTGAGTTAGCGGCTTTCGGCACAAAGTAAGGGATGTTACAAGAAATGAAAGACGGCAGTTTGATTATGTTTCTAGGGTCTGAGACATATGGTTGGAAAAATCATTAAATATATACGGCGGCTTACATAAGTCGCCACAAGTGAGAGTTGCTCGGCGAGGCGAAATTTTTTACTAAGTCTGCAATAACAGCTTTTTACCGAGGGAGGTGAAATTTTGGATCAAGAAGTCTGTAAAAATGAGGAAAAAAGCAGTTCTGGCTACTATTCGTAAGGCAGCAGCAGGTCATCACAGATGGGTTTTTCTTAGATCTGTTTTTCTGCAAGATTGACTCCTGAGTTTAAGGGGGAATCAACGGCGCTGTTTCTATGCCTTGGAAGCATCAAGATGTGGCCGGCGGCGGCGACCATGGAGAAACCGAGGCGGAGCTTGAGCTATGATAATGGCGGAACCCTATGAGGAGGAGGAACAATGGGTACCTGAAATCTGATGGAGACGCGGCGCGGTTGCAGACGGCGACGGTGGTGCGTTGAAGTTGAGTCCCCTCCGGTGGCTGATGAGCTCGTGATGCAGAATGGGGCTGCGGCGGCTCGAGCAGAGAGAGGAGGAAGGCGAAGGAGAAAATGATAAAAGAATGACCCAGGGGGTATTTATAACAGGATGGGATGCTCAAGAGTCGGGGCGGAAATTATGGATCTACAGTATCCCGACGCCCCGATTTTCGCGCCTAATCGATTCATTTGAGATATGGATGATGTCATGGAAAGATCCGTTTTAAAGATTCGGTGACATCATAAGGCGAACAGGTTTAAAAGAAAAACAATTAAGAAATATTCAGAAGTGGCGGGTTCTGCGGAGACTCGCCAAATGTCAAAGACAGGTTTGTATGAAGACAAGGTTGTCCAGAACCAGTTCAAGTCAACCTGAGGGCTAATGTCAGGGAAGTATCTTTCGGTGAGACCCGCCCGTTTAGGGCCGGGTTCTGGGGATTTTTATTGAAGGTGGGCCAGGTGGGCCGGAGCGTCCTTAAGAGGCCCAAAAGGAGATCCGCCCAAGGAAGGGCCGGCCCAAGACCCGCCGTGAGAGGCGGTATGTGCAAACCGCCTCGAGGTATAACTTAGGAAACAAGTAAAGGAGAGTTGGGCTCGGATTGTTATCCCGACCCGGACTCTATGTAAGCCCCGGACCTCCGCCTATATATAAAGGGGAGCCCTGGGGCTAGAGGGATCAGGTTGAGACTTTTCGAGAGCTAGGGCTAGACAAGTTCCAAAACCCTTGTAATCGAGATCTTCAATACATCTAGCAGGAGTAGGCTTTTACCTCCACGAGAGGGGCCGAACCTGGGTAAACCTTGCCTCCCGTGTTCCTCGTTTAACCCCTTCGGTCTACTACTTACGCGATGGCTTTGAGATTAAGTCCTATGAGGACATCTGCCGTGAAAATACCACGACAGTAGGGGAATGCAGCAAAAAACAAAAAAATTTGGTACTGCGAGGACGCCCAGGAACACTATGGAGATGCATACAAGGTTTGGATCTGATCGTTACCGACTCGTAGCGCAGCGGAAGTAGAGTCGATGTAGATCGTCGGTGCAGATCCCCGCATCTAGGATTTACAACCTCCCAACCGCAAGGATGTACTCCCTCGTCCGCCCCTCGGACAGTCCCATGGACAGCCCTTCGGGAGGCGATCGGACAGTCCCCCGGACGGTGTCACGGACAGCCCTTCGGGAGGCACTCTCGAACAGCCCTTCGGGTAAAAAGATCGAACCTACGACCTCTCTACGGGGTTGCACACATACGGTGTCAGCTATCCGGCAGGGCTTCGCCGTCCAGAACTAGTTCCCACCGGAACCCGGACAACCTTTCGGCTCTATGAAACTATTTCGTGTGAGGGAGAGAAGAAGGCCAGATCATGCATGGCATTTGTATGTGAGAAAGAGTGAGTGTGGAGAGTGCCTATCCACCTCTATTTATAGGAAAACCCAAGGGGTAGGGTGGCTCTCATCCATCCATGTCATCCCTAAGATATTTTGGGACAAAGCCCGAAAAGGTGGCTTTCCATAAAGTAACCATAAAGTGATTTTCACTATTCACGAAAACTTTTTTCCGCGACCCTTAAATCCGAAAATATTTCTGTAGGTCTTAGAACATTTCCAGTACCCACTAAAATAATTTTGGACGCGTTCCGAAACAATTCCGGATTAGTGATTTTCATCTACGAAAAGCAACCAAAGCGGTTCCGGCAGCTCCGGAACATTTCCGGGTTTTTTCTCCGGAAAAATTCCAGAAGTTCCCAGAACAATTCTGGCACCCTCCAAGAATTTCCAGGCGTGTGCCGAAACCAATTTGACTTAATGGTATACCCCGAAACAACTTTTCAGTTTTATCGAAACTCTTTCGGTGTTCTCTCTCCGGAACTCTTCCGTTGTCTCCGAAACTTTTCCGGTGACTTTCTCTCAGACTCCCTGTCTAGCATTCAGCAGATAGATGACCCTTAAGCGTGTGACCCTATATGTTTGGTGAAGTATAGACATGACCGGAACACTTTCCGATCAATGATCAACATCGAAGCCGTGGACACCCATATTGACCCCTATACCCACACGAATAAATATTCGAGTGAACCTCCAGTTGCTGTGTGCTATTCCTGTTGCTTCGCGATATGTTACAAACACCCGAGGTGAGACCAATCGGCATCCCCGTGGACCAACAACTTTTGTCCACTATGCCAGTTTCCTCGTTACCGATTTTGTTCTATTTTCTCGTTCCCGTGTTCCGGCATCCCTGTGATCAAATCACATTGTGTCTGGCCAGACGATGATGGATACCGTAACACCGAGAGGGCCCAGAGAATATCTCTCTATCATCGGAGGAGCAAATCCCAATCTTGAGCTATCAAGTCCCTTGACATACTTTCCCATGAACCCGTAAGCCGCCGTAATAGCCACCCAGTTACGGATGACGTTTAACAAACCCCAAAGTTCATGAAGCAAGCATGAAGAAACTCGATACTTTCATGGTCTAAGGAATTATGCAAACGTTAAATTTCTCTATGTTATAAACCATTAACTTGTGACGAATGTATCTCATAGCATAACATCAATTCAGGTCGATTCAACACAATTGTTCTTCTAACAATGTGCCCTCAAAGTTTGCCGGCATTGTCATGCCCATGATCAGGAAAACAGGATCATCATGCAACACTTGAGCTAGTCTTAGAGGCCAGACTAGGAATACATTTTATCATTTATTATTCCACACGTGCATATGAGTCTTCCTTCGAGCCTCGTGGTTATTGCAGACTCGAGAACCATAGCAGTTATAGCACGGAATATAAACTTAATTAGGAACATGGGGATAAATAATAACATTTATTATTGCCTCTTGGGCATATCTCCTACAGTGCTTGGGTGCTGTTCTTACTTGAACAAGCCTCCCACTTATGATTAACCCCTCTCGCAAGCATCTGCAACTATGAAAGAAGAATTAAGATAAATCTAACCATAGCATTAAACATAGGGATCCAAATCAGCCCCTTACGGAATAGCGCATAAACTAGGGTTTAAGCTTCTGTCACTCTAGCAACCCATCATCTAATTACTACTCCACAATGCATTCCCTTAGGCCCAAATATGGTGAAGTGTCATGTAGTCGATGTTCACAGGACACCACTAAGAGAATCAACAACATACATATCATCAAAATATCGAACGAATACCAAATTCACATGATTACTTATGACAAGACTTCTCCCATGTCCTCAAGAACAAAAGTAACTACTCATAAATCATATTCATGTTCAAGATCAGAGGGGTATTGAATAGCATAATGGATCTGAACATATAATTTTCCACCAAGTAAACCAACTAGCATCAACTTCAAGATGTAATCAACACTACTAGCAACCCACAGGTACCAATCTGAGGTTTTGAGACAAAGATTGAATACAAGAGATGAACTAGGATTTGAGATGAGATGGTGCTGGTGAAGATGTTGATGAAGATTGGTCCTCCCACGATGAGAGGATCGTTGGTGATGTCGATGGCTTTGATTTCCCCCTCCCGGAGGGAAGTATCCCCAGCGGAATCGCTCCGCCGGAGAGCAAAAGTCCTCCTGCCCAAGTTCCGCCTCGAGACGGCGGCGCTCCATCCCAAAAGTCTTCTCCTTATTTTTTCTAGGGAAAATGGGCTTATATACCAGAAAATGGGCACCGGAGGCTGGCCAGGGGCCCCACAAGCCACCAGGGCGCGCCTGGGGGGGGGGAGGGGTGGCGCGCCCTGGTGCCTCGTGGGCACCTGGGTGGCCCCCTCTGGTACTTCTTTTCTTAGTTATTTTTTATTTATTCCAAAATAAATCTTCGTGAAATTTCAGCTCATTTGGAGATGTGCAGAATAGGTATCTCTGACATAGCTTTTTCAGGTCCAGAATTCCAGCTGCCGGCAATCTCCCTCCTTATGTAAATCTTGCATATTAAGAGAGAAAAGGCATTAGAATTGCTCCACAAAGTGTTATATTGATTAAAAACACTATAAATAACAGTAGGAAAACATGATGCAAAATGGACGTATCAACTCCCCCAAGCTTAGACCTTGCTTGTCCTCAAGCGAAAGCCGATATCGATAATCATGTCCACATGTTTAGAGAGAGAGGTGTCGATAAAAACAAAATACGGACATAGTAGCATCATGATCATTATTATAACAGCAATATTCATTATCATAGAACTTCTCATGAGTGATACGTCTCCGTCGTATCTACTTTTCCAAACACTTTTGCTCTTGTTTTGGACTCTAATTTGCATGATTTGAATGAAACTAACCTGAACTGACGCTGTTTTCAGCAGAACTACCATGGTGTTGTTTTTTGTGCAGAAATAAAAGTTCTTTGAATTGGACAAAACTTTTTGGAGAGTTTTTATGGAATAAATAAAAATACTGGAGCCAAGACCCATTAGAAGGGGCCACCTGCTGCCACGAGGCACCAGGGCACGCCACCCCCCCCCCCCCCCGCGCAGGCGCGACCTGGTGGCTCGTGGGGCCCACATGGCTCCGCTGACCCTAATCTCAGGCCTATAAATTCATAATTCTTGATAAAAAAAATAAGGGAGGAAGTTTTATTGCGTTTCACGATACGGAGCCGCCGCCACCTCATGTTCTTCATCGGGAGGCCAGATCTGGAGTCCGTTCGGGGCTCCGGAGAGGGGGATCTTCCGTCATCGTCATCATCAACCATCCTTCATCACCAATTTCATGATGCTCACCACCAGGAGTGAGTAATTCCTTCGTAGGCTCACTGGACGATGATGAGTTGGATGAGATTTATCATGTAATCGAGTTAGTTTTGTTAGGGCTTGATCCCTAGTATCCACTATGTTCTGAGATTGATGTTGCTATGACTTTGCTATGCTTAATGCTTGTCACTAGGGCCTGAGTGCCATGATTTTAGATCTGAACTGTGACACCCTGGTTTTCGCTCCTTGTTTTTTTCCTTCGCGGGATTTGACTCCCGTCTTTTTTTCCGATGTCGTCGGATTTTCTCTCGCTCTTGGGTATATGAAGATGGTCATTTAGTCTTGCCTTTCCTATCCAACCAGAGACTCTCTCCAACCCAACCTTGCTATCCCGGATTTAATCTCAAGATTTTGCCCCCGAAACCTTACTCTCCGGTTCACCGGAAGGGAAACCCTAATTCCTTCCGTTACAAAGGAACCCCAATTTCCTTTGATCTGTTGCCTCCCACACTTTTCCCAGTGATCATCCCATATCTATAAACCCTGGATATGCAAAAATATTGCCAAGTCATTTGCAATATTTTTCATTTAAAATTAATTCCTTTTTCTGGTGTTTAAAGGAATTAAATCCAGGAAAATATCTATCCATCTCCAAAGTTCATGAAAACTTGTGGAGATATTCTTTGTGATCATATTGAGCTTCCTTAAAAATATTGGCCATAATTAAATAAGGCAAATTTCCTTTTCCTATTTAAAGCCAATATTGCAATTTGGGCACTTTCCAAAGGAGCTACCATTTTGGTATCCAGGAAAAATCCAAAATAATTTGTGGAGCTTCACCTATCCATATCTTCACCATTTCCACCAAGATCCCAAGTTCCACAGATGAAATTTTGAGAGCATCATCCAGTTCTTGTGTCTAGATCAATTTTGAGGTTGTGAAGCAACTATATTTTATATTGCTTCAAAAATCTTGAAATTAATCTAGGACATCAAATTCCATATATGATGTGAGTATGCCAAAATTCACATCATTTTACCTAGCCAATTTCTCTCAAAAATTCCATCTAGTTTCTGTCCAGATTCAAGCTCTGTGAAGGAAGTACCACTTTGGCATTTCCAAATGAGCTGAAATTTTCCAGGGCCTTCATATCTCCAAATCACCTCCCTCCACCAAAATTCAGCTCATTTCACCAAGCCAGATGAGTGCAGCTTCAAGATTCAGTTTCTGGGCCAGATTTGGCATTTCAAAGGAAGTGTATGCAAAACTTGTCCAAATGACCTCAAATTTGGCAAGCATCTAGTCCTTCCTACCACATTTTCCTGTGACAACTTTTCCAGCTCATTGCCACCTCTGTTTGACCATAGCTTCCTGCCCAAGTTTCTATCTAGAATCTGTTTTGGATCAACTCGACTACTCTAGAGCCATCCCGGCCCATCCAATGATCCATATTGTCTATTTGAGCAGTGGTGCACCTGTTTGACAAGGTTGGACAGGCATGCGTGCGCCAGAGCACGTAGTGCACGTGGTGACCGCGTAAACCGAATACAAAACTGGCGCTCTGCGCCGTGCGTCGCCTCTGCCGACCGCTCCGGCCAGCCGCAGCTTGTCCGCTGGTGCCGACCTGACTCAATGTCGTCCGCACCCTCCTCTCTGGTCATTTCCCCCTTCGTTTTCTTCCTCCCCATGCCGCGACGAGCTCCGCCACTGTGCGCCCGTGACGCCGTCGTCTTCCTCTGTCTCCTTCCTCCCCGAGTTCTCCCGAAGCTGCCGCCAGCTTCTCCACTCTCCCCGAACCCTTGCCGACATCTCCTCCTTCCTCCGCGTGTCGCCGGAGCTCCAGTATGCCGATAAGATCGCCACGGCGGCCGATCCTATCTTCCCTCGTCGGCCGCCTATAAATAGTCTCTCCCGAGCCCGTTCGAGCTCACCAGCCTCTCCCTGCCCTCCTACCCTCCTCCCCGGCCAGCTATTGGAGCTCGAAGAGCTCTCCTCGCTGCTCTCTGCCGCCTTGGCCGCCGCCCAGCTCGGCCTAAATTCGCTCTTCCCTGAGCCCCTCCTCTCCTCCTATCACCCCCAGCCGACCACCGCCACCACCCGCAAGCCCTCCCCGCCGCTATTTTGCCCTAGGAGGGGCCGTGGCCTTCGCCCCGATCTCGCCGTGGCCGCCGTCCGCCGAGGCCGATCGTGCGCTCACTTCCGACCTCCCCGGCATGCGAGAAGCTCCGGGATGGATGCAGCGCTCTTCCCCGAGCTCGCCGGTACCGGAAACGCCAGAAACGGTGGCCGGAATCAGCCGGGCGAGCGCCGGCGCCGGCGACATCTCTCGGCTCTGCGCGGGCGCGTCGGGGGAAGAATAAGAGAAGAAGGGAGGAGAGAGAGAGCGCCCGTGGATCCCACCTGTCGGCGACCGAAAGGGGTGGCCCCACCCTGCCAGCGTGGATAAGTGGAAGCGCCCCGCCGCGGTTACGTTTTCCTCATGGGAAAGCGTATTCTCAAAAATACGCTTTCACTTATTCCGCCGGCGGCCGAAACGGTTAATTTGTGAACGTTCACTAATTAAGGGCAAAAATGGACAGAATCTGTTTGTTTTCTGCCTAACAAGTGAACGGCCACAACTTTTTAACCGTAACTCCGATCGAGGTGATTCCAAAGCCCACTTCTTCAGTTCGTCGAGCCCGTTCCGATGCCACCACTTTCACCATGGTCACACTTTCTGAAATGCCCATTTTGCCCCTGCCCTTATTCAGCCCCTCCGAGAGTGAATCCTTTCCGGCGAATTCTTCCACGAGGTGATCGCACTTCTTCCGGAGCATCCCTTCACCCCCAGGCAAGCCGACCATCTGATATATGCCCTAAAGCATTGCTCTGTGTTATTCTTGCGTGTTTAAATTAATATGCTTATGCTTGTATGCATAGTGGTGAGTTGTATGTGACGCCAGTGAACCCTTGTTTGCCTTTCTTTGATGATGGCATCACGCCTGTGTTCTGAGCTGCTTCCGGCCGTCCGGGGTGGATGCCGACTTTATATTTCTCTTTTCAACAACTGGCCCGTCTTCTGAGCTGCTTTTCGGCCGTCTCGGGCAGCTGTTGAATTTCTCTCTATAGCGGTGACCCTATGCTCTGAGCTGTTTCTCGGCCGTCTTAGGGAACCGCTACACTCTTTTTATCAACACCGTCTCATGCTCTGAGCTGCTTTTCAGCCGTCTTGAGCCGGGTTTGAGTTATACCAGTAACGTCCCAGATCTGAGTTGTAAAGACCGTTCTGGTGGCTACTGGTTTATTTGCCGGTTTCATACAAGGGTTTAGATGGTCGTAACTTACAGCTCGAGCTTGTAAAGTGATAACTTGCTATTTACGCTACCTGCTAATGCTCATTACATTGTTGCCCTAATGACTCGCCGTCATATTATATGAAGATAGGTTGTTATGTTTTCACAGTTGTTACAACATGCATTATTTTGACATGTGAAATTCATAGTAATTTACTTTGATGAATAGTTACTACCATGTTAAGTTGACCATGCTTAATACCCATACTGGTTAAATTTCTTGACAACACTAAACTTAGTTGGTTGATCAAGAGCCACCTACCCAGACTTTTTCGTGCAGCCACATTTGCCAGTTTGGGACGGCCTTGACTTGGTCTGGCTTTGTGCTCTTTTATCGGTACCACCAAACTAGGGAAGGTTATGCGTGCGCGCTACCCTGGCCCGGTAGGCGGCGATAACCTTGTGAGCCCAGTTGAGTTATATGGATCCAGGTCCCCGTTTGGGACAGTTTGTTTGGCCACGACGGTGGCAGGTGTCACGGGGTGACACAGGGGCCACCCAGGACATGACCCTGGGAGGGTATGATTGTCGGTGGTACGATAGAGGGGTCACGGGTCAGGCAGGTTTCGTTGGAGCACCACCGGTCCACCCGAATGGGATCACGAGGCTAGGTACTCCATGGTGTGGGTAAAGTGAGCAACTTCTGCAGAGTGTAAAAACCTATTCTAATAGCCGCGTCCACGGTATTGGACAGTCCGTTTAGGCCTCTCTAGGATGGTCAACCGTAACATTGATAATAATGATGGAAGAACTTGTCTTATGTTTGGAAGTGCTCAATGGATCTTGAGTATCTCGAGGGTTGTGGGACAACCCAGAAGAGAGTAAGTTGGTAATTGGCAACAGTAAGCATTTTAAGCACTTAAGATGATTAATGTTACTAGATGTTTAATATGGCTAGACATTCCTGCCATGACATGATGATTAATCTTGCTAGGTAAGCATGTTATGCTATGATAGTTAATGTTGTTCTAATAACAAATGCATGCTTGAATGCCATGGATTGCATTGCTTGGTGTATATGTTGGTTTGGTTTGCTTGCGAGTACATTCAAAAGTATTCAGCGGCCTTCAATGTGGCCAGATTCACCTAAGGAATCGACGTCCCCTAGCGAGGAGCCTGAGTGTTCGCGGGCTAGAAGAGTAACCCAGTCAGATCCCTGTGGATTGGAGCCGCACCCAGACCATGCTGCCTTAGATAGAGCCTTTCCGCTGCCACCACCCTTGTAATATATCATGTAAGAGTGATATATTTCATTAATAGAAATGTCTGTGTTCATGATACTTGTTGTAAAAGCGCATGCCAGAGTGATTTCCTGGGCTGGTATGTGCGGTGACCGTCTGACTACAGTGGTAATCAGGCGGGGCGCCACAACGGATGGTATCAGAGCCAGGCTGACTGTAGGTTACCCTAGCCAGACTTCATTGCCTTGTTGATTAGTAGGAAGCCTAGATGGATTTCAGCCATGTTTGCCAAACAGGCACGGCTACTATTGATCATACGGCAACCCCCATAGGTTTATGGCTCCACCAGACCTCAACTCTCGGGGCCTTTGCCTCCGGTGTGAAATGTTCACACCAGGCAACGACCCGTGAGCCCGGAACCCCTAGGTAAACCAGATATCCCTACCTTGCTTGCTAACCATGGCATTTCTCTTCTCAACTCCAGTTTCCTTTGGGAAACGCTTATAAATTCCATCTTTCCTCGAAAACCCTAGGATCGTTGACTAAGCCACTTTGGCGATGGTCATGCGTCGAGTTTGATGTTCCCTAAGGAACTAGTAGAAGCTTGACACCAACTGCTACCAGGAGCATTGTGTGGTTTTGCTTCTAAGTCCTTAAAGGTACATTGAGTGCTCTATATTAGTTATACTAGTGAATCCTCGGCCACATGTGTGAGGTCCGCAAAATTTGATCTTTGCTTTTTGGTATTCGCGGTTCTTGCCTCTTTTCTTGGTTTCGTTCTTTTGCTCCGACTGGATCCATCTGCAAGAGCTACCAAAGAAGACCAACATACAGCTTGGATAATACCCAATAATCCAAACTCAGTAAGCGTCAAGCCAAGCCAACTGTTTGATATTTAGAACAGCAACCCCAGAGCTATCAACTGAAGAATGGGTCAGAAGCAGAATTTGCGTGCAACAGACAAGGCCAGAATATACCCGGGGGAGTTTGCCTCAGAACAGATCAAATTTGAGAAGAAGTCAGATGAGTTGTCAGCAATGGACATCAAAAGGGACAAGTTATTTCATCCTCGGTACAAGGACTATTTTGGTCAGTAAAGTGAACCTTGAGTTTTTCCCAATGGACTCAAGAATCATTTATCACCCACCGAAGACATATTGCAAGAATGTGAATGTGCCGAGAGCAACAACAAAACCCCGGTATGTGGATACACATTTCAAAGTATATTTTGGAAGTTATCGGTGCACATACAAAATTTTCTGGGCAGAGTGAACAAGGTTTGCGAGAAATATGGATGAGTTCATGACTGCCCAGACCCAATGAGAATTCCAAATGCGTGGAAGCTCAGCTGAACCGAATAGAATTATCCGTCAACTGCTCACTACCGGCAACACTTGGTTTGAATGCAAAGGGTATTCCGAATTAATTAATGACATGAAGTCTGCATCAGTTGTGCAACCTCTATAGCAGCAAGGATCAGACCAGCAGAAGGACAAGTGGTGTGCATGACCAACGGAATATCTTCAGACAAGGCATGGCCTATACCAAATTTCGGTTCCACTATGGGTAAATTCTGGATACTTCGGAAGGAAGCCAGAATCGGCCATAGATCCGACCGCATATCGCAGTGAATGGCTTCTGGTATAAGGAATCCAGTCTTCCTCCGCAAGCTATCAGAAGGAGCTTACAACTTAAGATTCCCAGTCTTCCTCGCTACACCACTTGGTGAGAAAATCTTCTGGGGTACGGCACTCCCATCTTCTTCAGCGTGCTACCGCGGAAAGCTTCCAGCATAAGGCACCTGACTTTCCGCAGCAAGCCACATGAGGAAAGCTTCTGGGGCACGATACCCAGCCTTCTTCAGCAAGCTACCCTGGCAGAAGCTTCGAGCATAAGGTATTCAACCTTCTTCAGCACGCCAACGTGCCCACAACAATCCTGTCAGAAGCACGAACTAGTCCAGACACACGTCCGCCTCAGAACTCGGTGGTTATAAAAAGATTTATCCTATTTTGCATATGTTGTGAGCATGCAGTCCAGGGGATCAGTTCATGCGAGCCACTCGTACATGGGAATGACTATGCTCAAGAGAAACATAGGCCCCATATTTCAAAGAAGGATATGAACACAGCAATCCCTACGAGATATGCAAGAGTAAGTTGTGAGTACAAGCCCAGCAAGCTAGAATACGACCAAGGAGCCGCGTTGGTAGGTCATGACAAGTTTTCCAAGAAGGAACCCTCAAGAACAAATAAGTTTTGGATAAATACCTCCGTGACGGTCAATAAAAATGAAGCTTCATGGATAAAGTGATATTACCAACCCTTATCAGACTCTTGCATATACGGCCACAACAATGCAGCCAGCACGTCATCGTGAATATGGGCCATCAGCCAAGATAAAAGGCTATGCTCCAAAAGATGCACTGAATGACAGCCACACTATGTTTAGCTCAGAGGTTTTAACAGGGATTACCAAGGATGTATGCATGCAATACCATGCACCAAGAAGGATGCCTTGCCCATGAAAGTCAGTGTACGAAGTATCGCAATAAAACCCGAAGCAGCTAGCTCCAAACCTTGAAAATGAGCTATTCTGTTGATACTACTAACTACCAACCAACCTCAGGCTACAAACTACCAGGAAAGAAGGTTTGCCTGCCAGGAAAGAGAAGGATTCAATATAGCCATTTTAGAAGACATCACCTGAGTCATCAGAAGAGGCAGTTAAAAGGCCAGGGAACTGACGAAGACAAGATAGCTGATGGATCCAAGTCGCACGCAGGTAAGTCCCCTAGCCGGGAGGTAAGCCCGGAAATCTCGAGGATGAGATTTTCTTAAGGGGGGTAGGTTTGTGACACCCTGGTTTTCGCTCCTTGGTTTTTTCCTTCGCGGGATTTGACTCCCGTCTTTTTTTTCGATGTCGTCGGATTTTTCTCTCGCTCTTGGGTATATGAAGATGGTCATTTAGTCTTGCCTTTCCTATCCAACCAGAGACTCTCTCCAACCCAACCTTGCTATCCCGGATTTAATCTCAAGATTTTGCCCCCGAAACCTTACTCTCCGGTTCACCGGAAGGGAAACCCTAATTCCTTCCGTTACAAAGGAACCCCAATTTCCTTTGATCTGTTGCCTCCCACACTTTTCCCAGTGATCATCCCATATCTATAAACCCTGGATATGCAAAAATATTGCCAAGTCATTTGCAATATTTTTCATTTAAAATTAATTCCTTTTTCCGGTGTTTAAAGGAATTAAATCCAGGAATATATCTATCCATCTCCAAAGTTCATGAAAACTTGTGGAGATATTCTTTGTGATCATATCGAGCATCCATAAAAATATTGGCCATAATTAAATAAGGGAAATTGCCTTTTCCTATTTAAAGCCAATATTGCAATTTGGGCACTTTCCAAAGGAGCTACCATTTTGGTATCCAGGAAAAATCCCAAATAATTTGTGGAGCTTCTCCTATCCATATCTTCACCATTTCCACCAAGATCCCAAGTTCCACAGATGAAATTTTGAGAGCATCATCCAGTTCTTCTGTCTGGATCAATTTTGAGGTTGTGAAGCAACTATATTTTATATTGCTTCAAAAATCTTGAAATTAATCCAGGACATCAAATTCCATATATGATGTGAGTATGCCAAAATTCACATCATTTTATTTAGCCAATTTCTCTCAAAAATTCCATCTAGTTTCTGTCCAGATTCAAGCTCTATGAAGGAAGTACCACTTTGGCATTTCCAAATGAGCTGAAATTTTTCCAGGGCCTTCATATCTCCAAATCACCTCCCTCCACCAAAATTCAGCTCATTTCACCAAGCCAGATGAGTGCAGCTTCAAGATTCAGTTTCTGGGCCAGATTTGGCATTTCAAAGGAAGTGTATGCAAAACTTGTCCAAATGACCTCAAATTTGGCAAGCATCTAGTCCTTCCTACCACATTTTCCTGTGACAACTTTTCCAGCTCATTGCCACCTCTATTTGACCATAGCTTCCTGCCCAAGTTTCTATCCAGAATCTGTTTTGGATCAACTCGACTACTCTAGAGCCATCCCGGCCCATCCAATCATCCATCTTGTCTATTTGAGCAGTGGTGCACCTGTTTCACAAGGTTGGACAGGCATGCGCGCGCCAGAGCACGTAGTGCACGTGGTGACCGCGTAAACCGAATGCAGAATTGGCGCTCTGCGCCGTGCGTCGCCTCTGCCGACCGCTCCGGCCAGCCGCAGCTTGTCCGCTGGTGCCGACCTGACTCCACGTTGTCCACACCCTCCGTTCTGGTCATTTCCCCCTTCGTTTTCTTCCTCCCCACGCCGCGACGAGCTCCGCCACTGTGCGCCCGTGACGCCGTCGTCTTCCTCTGTCTCCTTCCTCCCCGAGTTCTCCCGAAGCTGCCGCCAGCTTCTCCACTCTCCCCGAACCCTTGCCGACATCTCCTCCTTCCTCCGCGTGTCGCCGGAGCTCCAGTATGCCGATAAGATCGCCATGGCGGCCGATCCTATCTTCCCTCGCCGGCCACCTATAAATAGCCTCTCTCGAGCCCGTTCGAGCTCACCAGCCTCTCCCCGCCCTCCTAGCCTCCTCCCCGGCCAGCTATTGGAGATCGAAGAGCTCTCCTCGCTTCTCTCTGCCGCCATGGCCGCCGCCCAGCTCGGCCTAAATTCGCTCTTCCCCGAGCCCCTCCTCTCCTCCTATCACCCCCAGCCGACCACCGCCACCACTCGCAAGCCCTCCCCGCCGCTATTTTGCCCTAGGAGGGGCCGTGGCCTTCGCCCCGATCTCGCCGTGGCCGCCGTCCGCCGAGGCCGATCGTGCGCTCACCTCCGACCTCCCCGGCATGCGAGAAGCTCCGGGATGGATGCAGCGCTCTTCCCCGAGCTCGCCGGTACCGGAAACGCCAGAAACGGTGGACGGAATCAGCCGGGCGAGCGCCGACGCCGGCGACCTCTCTCGGCTCTGCGCGGGCGCGTCGGGGGAAGAAGAAGAGAAGAAGGGAGGAGAGAGAGAGCGCCCGTGGACCCCACCTGTCGGCGACCGAAAGGGGTGGCCCCACCCTGCCAGCGTGGATAAGTGGAAGCGCCCCGCCGCGGTTACGTTTTCCCCGTGGGAAAGCGTATTCTCGAAAATACGCTTTCACTTATTCCGCCGGCGGCCGAAACGGTTAATTTGTGAACGTTCACTGATTAAGGGCTTAAATGGACAGAATCTGTTTGTTTTCTGCCTAACAAGTGAACGGCCACAACTTTTTAACCGTAACTCCGATCGAGGTGATTCCAAAGCCCACTTCTTCACTTCGTCGAGCCCGTTCCGATGCGATCACTTTCACCATGGTCACACTTTCTGAAATGCCCATTTTGCCCCTGCCCTTATTCAGTCCCTCCGAGAGGGAATCCTTTCCGGCGAATTCTTCCACGAGGTGATCGCACTTCTTCTGGAGCATCCCTTCACCCCCAGGCAAGCCGACCATCTGATATATGCCCTAAAGCATTGCTCTGTGTTATTCTTGCGTGTTTAAATTAATATGCTTATGCTTGTATGCATAGTGGTGAGTTGTATGTGACGCCAGTGAACCCTTGTTTGCCTTTCTTTGATGACGGCACCACGCCTGTGTTCTGAGCTGCTTCCGGCCGTCCGGGGTGGATGCCGACTTTATATTTCTCTTTTCAACAACTGGCCCGTCTTCTGAGCTGCTTTTCGGCCGTCTCGGGCAGCTGTTGAATTTCTCTCTATAGCGGCGACCCTATGCTTTGAGCTGTTTCTCGGCCGTCTTAGGGAACCGCTACACTCTTTTTATCAACACCGTCTCATGCTCTGAGCTGCTTTTCAGCCGTCTTGAGCCGGGGTTGAGTTATTCCAGTAACGTCTCAGATCTGAGTTGTAAAGACCGTTCTGGTGGCTACTGGTTTATTTGTCGGTTTCATACAAGGGTTTAGATGGTCGTAACTTACAACTCGAGCTTGTAAAGTGATAACTTGCTATTTACGCTACCTACTAATGCTCATTACATTGTTGCCCTAATGACTCGCCGTCATATTATATGAAGATAGGTTGTTATGTTTTCACAGTTGTTACAACATGCATTATTTTGACATGTGAAATTCATAGTAATTTACTTTGATGAATAGTTACTGCCATGTTAAGTTGACCATGCTTAATACCCATACTGGTTAAATTTCTTGACAACACTAAACTTAGTTGGTTGATCAAGAGCCACCTACCCGGACTTTTTCGTGCAGCCACATTTGCCGGTATGGGGCGGCCTTGACTTGGTCTGGCTTGGTGCTCTTTTATTGGTACCACCAAACTAGGGAAGGTTATGCGTGCGTGCTACCCTGGCCCGGTAGGCGGATATAACCTTGTGAGCCCAGTTGAGTTATATGGATCCAGGTCCCCGTTTGGGACAGTTTGTTTGGCCACGACGGTGGCAGGTGTCACGGGGTGACACAGGGGCCACCCAGGACATGACCCTGGGAGGGTATGATTGTCGGTGGTACGATAGAGGGGTCACGGGTCAGGCAGGTTTCGTTGGAGCACCACCGGTCCACCCGAATGGGATCACGAGGCCAGGTACTCCATGGTGTGGGTAAAGTGCGCAACCTCTGCAGTGTTTAAAAATCTATTCGAATAGCCGCGTCCATGGTATTGGACAGTCCGTTTAGGCCTCTCTAGGATGGTCAACCGTAACATTGATAATAATGATGGAAGAACTTGTCTTATGTTTGGAAGTGCTCAATGGATCTTGAGTATCTCGAGGGTTGTGGGACAACCCAGAATAGAGTAAGTTGGTAATTGGCAACAGTAAACATTTTAAGCACTTAAGACGATTAATGTTACTAGATGTTTAATATGGCTAGACATTCCTGCCATGACATGATGATTAATCTTGCTAGGTAAGCATGTTATGCTATGATAGTTAATGTTGTTCTAATAACAAATGCATGCTTGAATGCCATGGATTGCATTGCTTGGTGTATATGTTGGTTTGGTTTGCTTACGAGTACATTCAAAAGTACTCAGCGGCCTTCAATGTGGCCAGGTTCACCTAAGGATTCGACGTCCCCTAGCGAGGAGCCGGAGTGTTCGCGGGCTAGAAGAGTAACCCAGTCAGATCCCTGTGGATTGGAGCCGCACCCAGACCATGCTGCCTTAGATAGAGCCTTTCCGCTGCCACCACCCTTGTAATATATCATGGAAGACTGATATATTTCATTAATAGAAATGTCTGTGTTCATGATACTTGTTGTAAAAGCGCATGCCAGAGTGATTTCCTGGGCTGGTATGTGCGGTGACCGTCTGACTACAGTGGTAATCAGGCGGGGCGCCACATGAACCCTTTATGTTTTCATGAATATATTTGTGTTCTTGAAACGATCTTGCAAGTTATACGCACCTGCTACGTGTTATGATCCGCATACCCCAAGGTGACAATAATTGGGATTCTTTCCGGTGATTACCGTAGTTTGAGGAGTTCATGTATTCACTATGTGTTAATGCTTTGTTCCGGTTCTCTATTAAAAGGAGGCCTTAATATCCCTTAGTTTCCTTATGGACCCCGCTGCCACGGGAGGGTAGGACAAAAGATATCATGCAAGTTCTTATCGCAAGCACGTATGACTATATACAAAATACATGCCTACATTACATTGATGAATTGGAGCTAGTTCTTTGTCGCCCTAGGTTATGACTGTTACATGATGAATGTTATCCAACATAATCACCGATCCAATGCCTACGAGCTTTTCACATATTGTTCTTTGCTAAGTTACTACTGTTGCTACTACTGTCACAATTGCTATTACTATTGCTGCTACCGTTACTGTTACCGTCACTATTATTGCTACAGCTATCAAATTACCATACTACTGTGCTACTAATCACTCTGCTGCAGATATTTAGTCTCCAGGTGTGGTTGAATTGACAACTCAACTGCAAATACTTACAAATATTCTTTGGCTCCCCTTGTGTCGAATCAATAAATGTGGGTTGAATACTTTACCCTCGAAAACTGTTGCGATCCCCTATACTTGTGGGTTATCAAGACCTTTTTCTAGCGCCGTTGCCGGGGAGCATAGCTCTATTTGTTGAGTCACTTGGGATTTATATCTGTTGATCACTATGAAGAATCTGAATGACGCTAAGACCAAGATCATTCCCTCTAAGATGAGGGGAGGTAAGGAACTGCCATCTAGCTCCGCACTTGATGCACCTTCTGTTTTGAGTAAGCTTGCGACACCACCACATGCTATTAATTCTGATATGTTGCAAGTTATTGATGATACCACTTCTGCTATGAATGATACTTACAATGATGCTAGTAGTATGCTTGATAATGCTGTGCCACTTGGTGAATTTCTTAACGAACAACTTGCTAAAGCTAAAGAAGTTGAAAATGTTGAAACTCTTGAGAATTATGATTCACCTATTATGCCTAGCTCTCCTACTAGAGTTGAAACACCTGATGAACATTGCTTTGATAGGGAGACGGCTAGAGCCATTCTTGCTTGTAATGATAGAGATGAAGTTATAAAATTGCTTGCTGAAATGAAAGAAAAATCTATGAGGGAGAGAATGAAATATGCTCCTAAGTTTGCTACCTCTCCCATATTTGTTACTGATAAGGATTATGAATTCTCTGTCGATCCCGAGTTGATTACTTTGGTTGAATTTGATCCTTTCCATGGTTATTAAACTGAAACAGTTGTGGCAACTAAACTAAATGATATAGCCACCCTATTCGCTCATGAGGAAAAAATTCGCTATTATTATATTCTTAAGTTATTTCCTTTCTCATTAAAGGGTGATGCTAAGGAATGGTATAATACTCTTGCTCCTGGTTGTGTGCGTAGTCCCCAGGATATGATTTATTACTTCTCTGAAAAATATTTTCCTGCTCATAAGAAACAAACTGCTTTACAGGAAATATTTAACTTTGTGCAAATTGAAGAAGAGAATATCCCTCAAGCTTGGGGGAGGCTTCTCCAATTACTTAATGCTTTGCCTGATCATCCTCTTAAGAAAAATGTAATACTTGATATCTTCTATAATGGACTAACCGATGCTTCGAAGGACTACCTAGATAGTTGTGCGAGTTGTGTTTTCAGGGAACGGACTATTGAACAAGCTGTGGAACTATTGAATAATATATTGAAGAATGATAATGATTGGGCAGTTCCCGAACCACCGCCTAAACCCACTCCGAAGAAGCGGGGTATTTTATTTCTCAGTCCTTAAGATATGCAAGAAGCAAAGAAATGTATGAAGGAAAAAGGTATTAAAGCTGAAGATGTTAAGAATCTACCACCTATTGAAGAAATACATGGTCTTGACACACCGCCACAGGTAGTAGAGGTAAATTCTTTTATAAAGTTTGATGAAAGTGATATTCTTTATAACAAACCTCCTAGTCAATGCTTGTATGAATTTGACAATTATATTATTAAGCAAGATCACTTCAATGCAAATGTTATGAAACAATTGAAACGAAATGCCTACATGATTGATTGCTTGAGTGACTTGTTATTTAGAATTGCTAATGATGTTAAAGGTGTAAGTAAACATGCATCTATGGTTCAAACCCAATTAGAACAAGTTGCTAAATCTCAAAGTGAATTGCTCAATGAAATGAACAACAATGTGAATGATCATGCTGTTAGAGTAATGACTAGAGGAGGTAGAATGACTCAGGAGCCACTTTATCCTGAAGGTCACCCTAAAAGAATTGAACAAGACTCTCAAAGAATTAATGTTGATGCACCTAGTCCATCTAAAAAGAAAAAGAAAAATGATAGGACTTTGCATACTTCTAGTGAACCCGAGGTAGAAAAACCCTTGGAGGATAGTAATGATGTTTCTATTTTTGATGCTGAAACACAATTTGGTAATGAACATTCACCTGATGATAATAATAATGATGATGCTCATGTGGATACCCAACTAGATAATGATAAAGAACCGGATAATGATGTTGAAATAGAACCTGCTGTTGACCTTGATAACCCACCTCCTAAAAACAAACGTTA
The DNA here is from genome assembly GCA_039707655.1 of Elymus sibiricus. Classification (NCBI taxonomy): domain Eukaryota; kingdom Viridiplantae; phylum Streptophyta; class Magnoliopsida; order Poales; family Poaceae; genus Elymus; species Elymus sibiricus. The sequence goes on from CM077676.1 coordinate 382,825,453, forward strand.
TGATAAAAGAGACTTCGTTGCTAGAAAACATGGTAAAGAAAGAGAACCATGGGTTCAAAAACCCATGTCCTTTCCTCCTAAACCATCTAAGAAAAAAGACGAGGAAGAATTTGAATGCTTTGCTGAAATGCTTAGGCCAGTCTTTTTGCGTACTCGTTTGACTGATATTTTAAAGATGGCCCCTTATGATAAATATATGAAAGACATTGTCACAAATAAAAGAAAGATACCTGAAGCTAAAATTTCTACCATGCTTGCAAATTATTCTTTTAAGGATGGAGTACCTAAGAAACTTGGAGATCCAGGAATACCAACTATACCATGCTCCATTAAAAGAAATTATGTCAAAACTGCTTTGTGTGATTTAGGAGCCGATGTTAGTGTTATGCCTTTCTATTCATATAAAAGACTTGTTTTGAATAAACTCACTCCCACTGAAATATCATTGCAAATGGCTGACAAATCAACTGCCATACCTATCGGTGTTTGTGAGGATGTGCCCATTATAGTTGCAAATGTTACTATTCTAACAGACTTTGTTATACTTGATATGCCCGAGGACGACAACATGTCGATTATCCTTAGTAGACCCTTTTTGAATACCGCAGGGGCTGTTATTGATTGCAACAAAAGCAAGGTCACTTTTCATATCAATGGTAATGAACATATGGTGCACTTTCCGAAGAAACAATTTCAAGTAAACGGTATTCATATTATTGAGAAGACTCCGACAATTACTATTGGAAGTTTTCAACTCCCTCTTCCTACTATCAAAAAGAAATATGAAACTCTTATTGTTGGGGAGATGCATATCCCCGTTGAGGTAACTTAGTGTTATACGAAAGTTCTCCGGTTTCATGTCACTCGGAAATGGTTTTTTAATAAGACTTGATCAACCTTATTAATGGATTCATTTTGAGAGGCATGTGGTCGATGAATTTAGTAAGCACAACCTTCTGTACCCACTTTTTGTTTTCTGTTATTTTTAGTTAAATGCAATAAAATGCCATGATTACCCTGTTTTTTGAATTATCCGTGCAATAAAAAAATGCCCAAAAATGAAAGTGCTCAGAATGCAATAAAATTTTGATATGAATTTTTATAGAATATTTAAGAATTTTTGGCACTAAAAACATACCAAGGGGGTGCCCCAGGTGCCCACGAGGCACCAGGGTGCGCCACCCCCCTGGCGCGCCCTGGTGGCTTGTGGGCCCCACAGGGACCCCCTCACTTATTCCCTCAGCTCACTTCGTCTCTTACCTCTAGCAAAAATTCCTGGTAGCTCTCTCTCATGTTCTTGCTCCCAAACCTGAGATTTTCGATCTCTTTGCTCGGAGCTCCGTTTCCGAAACTGTTTTGGGAGATTGCTACTTGGTATGTGACTCCTCCATTGCTCCAATTAGTTTTTTCTCTAGTGGATTATATGTTGCATAATTATCTACTCTTGGTGCTACTGAAAATGAGCTTGCATGTTGAATTCTTTAAGTTCCAAGTAGTTTGAATGCTTGATATAGCCTCTAGACATCCATATGAGTAGTTGCTATCGATCTTGTGAAGTTTTATTGATATCATTTTGTGGCCCAATTTTTTTTTCCAGAAATTTGTTCTTAGGAAAATGAATTTCTTCCGGAGGTGTTCTTCGAGGAGGAGGTCCGCCGAGGCATCATCTAGCGAAGGCCCCGCACCTCAATCTTACATTGAACCAAGGGCAAGTTCGGTGCGAGGTGCCAAAGCAAAATCATGTAGATGGCCGTGCAACGAGTTCATGCTAGGTGCAGGCATCAAGGAAGAATTTGACCAATATATTCACAACACCGAGCTCTCTGCCTTCATCGCAGATAAGCCACCATAGCATTACTACCTCACTCATTCATTCACTCAAAACTTTGAATATCATACGCGCACTTCTAGAGTTTTATTTCACCTCTATGAAAAATCCTATAGTATGTCTCTAGAAGAATTCTGTGATGCATGCAAAATTCCATATCGGGGTCCGTTAGATGATCCACACAAAAATCTGATTAGGAGTCATTTCTTAATAGCCTTTGCAACGGTGAGGATTGGGGAGTTATGCAGGCCAGAATAGTTAGCACCCACTTTCTTGCTATTCGGTATTTCACATTTTTTAATGGTCAATGCATTGTTGGTAAGCAAGACTGCAGTGCGCTTTGCACCCCTGATCTGAGTCCTATTCATACAGCTTTGACTGGCAGCAAGTATTATAATCTTGGGGCTATTGTCGCACGTAGGCTGCAGCGTAACGCGGGTAATGGTGATTTGTATGGAGGAATTTATGCCTCCCGAGTAGCTGCAAGGTTAGGGGTCTCGCCCAATTCCAATGATCCCCTCTTACCTGATAAATATTTTAATTTCAAAACAATGCGAGAACATAAGTTTTTGAAACGCGACACACACGGATATGAATATAACTTAGTTTTTAATAAATATCGATCTGTGTATGTTGCTTTGCCTGCTCCTGCCCTCTTTGATTTTCAGAACAAACAGAGATATTTTCTATTGGAGAGTGAGGTGCACGAGTACAAGGTGGCAGTCGAGGCTGCCCGTCTGGCTGAGGAGGCGGCTCAGAACACCTCTACGAGCTACCACTTTGATTATTACCCAGACCAGGGATGGCGATGACCAAGCTAGGCAAAAGCCTAAGCTTGGGGGAGTACGTATCTCTCACCGACATTTCATTCATGTCCACACATTTCATTCCAGTTGTCGATGTTCATACTTTTTCATTGTATAATCCATGTTAGTTTTATTTTCTCGCTTTCTTATTGTGTGTTTGAAAAACTTTGAGAAAATCCAAAAATATTTCTCATTTCTTTTTGGTTTTTCTTTCTAGCTTAATTAGTAGTAGTATTAAAAGAAAACCCAAAAAGATTTCCCGTTTCTTCCTTTGCTTGTTGGGAGCTCTCCTGTGTAAATAGTTTTTCTCGTTTTTGTTTTGTCTTCTTTAAATTGCATCCTTCAAGAAAAAACTAAAAACTCCAAAAATAATACAGTGTGTTTCTTTGAAATTCTTTTCTTTTGTTGATTCATTATAAGGAGAAGACCACGATGAAAATGTTAAGTGGCTCTCATATGCATTATTGTTGATCTAACAAAGAGCCCATATTACCTTGTCTTCTCCTTTGAATAAAATGCTTGCAGATTCCAGCTTAGTCCATGGCACAATTGCACTATTTTTATTTTCATATCATTCGGTCGTGCAAGTGAAAGGCAATAATGATGATGATTTGATGAAGTGACTGCGGCAAGGAAAAGCGGGTATGAACTCAACTTGTTTTTGGTTTTGTAAATATGTTTAACTCAGTATCCATGATTCAGCATATTATGATTAAACATGTTTATGATGACAATTAGAGATTATATTTGCTCATGCCATGCTTAAGTAGCTAGGAGTGGATAATGATTTATCTTGGGTGTCAACATGAATTAAAATGTTCATGATGTAGTATGATGATATGGTATCCTCCTCTGAATGTTTCGAGTGGCTTGACTTGGCACATGTTCAGGCATGTAGTTGATTCAAAACCAACATAGCCTCCGTGATATTTATGTTCATGGTGCTTATATCCTACTCATGCTAGTATTCAATGTTGATTAGTCATAATGCATGATTATGACCGTTTTCGCTCTCCAACTGGTCGTTTCTCAACCTATTTGCTAGCCTTCGCCTGTACTAAGCAGGAATACTACTTGTGCATCAAAACCTTTAGACCAAAGTTATTCCAGATGAGTCCACTATATCTACCTATATGCGGTATTACTCTGCCGTTCTAAGTAAATTTGCATGCGGCACCTCTAAATATTCAAATGAACATCTGTTTTGTGTGCCCGTACCGCTCATGGAGCGACAGGGGGCGGTCAGTATCTTCCATGCTAAGCGGATTATTCTCATGACGAGTGTTTATTCACTTGTCCTTGCACGAGAGGGGCTGGTAATCGGGATGCCCAGTCCCATAATTAAAATTGCAAAATAATAAAACAAACTCCCCCAGAAAGTTGTTGGTATGGAGGGCACCCGAGGATTCGGCTAGCCATGGCTTGTGTTTGTTGGTGGAGGGGGAGTAAACTTTACTTTACCGCTTGGGAACCGCCGCTAATGTGTTTAGCATGGAAGATATTGAAAACTCTCGGTCGTGACGTTGACAAGAAAGGCATACCTCCCAAAATTACATTTATCTATGATTTAAGCTTCGAGCTCTGGCACCTCTGCAAATCCATGCTTCCCTCTGCGAAGGGCCTATCTATTTACTTTTATGTTATTTTACTTTTATTGTTGAGTCACCACCTTCTCAAATAAGCACCAGTCCTGAGAGCACTATTGTCAATCTCATGCATTGTGTATAGTTAATGTTGTGTGCATCATGACTGGATCTCTTCTACCATGAATTACATTGTTTAGCCGCTACTTGAACTTTGGAGGTGCTCTACATTTATGTTTTGCGGTCTCAGAAAGGGCTAGCGAGATACCATGTTGTCATATTATATCATGATTGTTTTGACAAAGTGTTGGCATTTGAGATATCTTATTATTTCTCGCTAGTTGATTATGCCATTGATACGAGTGAATATAATTTCTAAGAGTTATCTTTTGCATGGTTAGTCATAATCTTTGCTGAAAACCTGGGTACTATTTAAGCATATATATAGATACAAGAACAAAAGAGTTCGTAAAAGTTTTTCTTTATCACTTTCAGTTTGTCAACTGAGTTGCTTGAGGACAAACAATGAGTTAAGCTTGGGGGATTTGATACGTCTCCGTCGTATCTACTTTTCCAAACACTTTTGCTCTTGTTTTGCACTCTAATTTGCATGATTTGAATGAAACTAACCCGGACTGACGCTGTTTTCAGCAGAACTACCATGGTGTTATTTTTTGTGTAAAAATAAAAGTTCTTGGAATTGGACGAAACTTTTTGGAGATTTTTTATGGAATAAATAAAAAATACTGGAGCCAAGACCCACTGGAGGGGGGCCACCTGCTGCCCACGAGGCACCAGGGCGCGCCTCCCTCCCAAGCGCGCCCTGGTGGCTCGTGGGGCCCACGTGGCTCCGCTGACCCTAATCTCAGGCCTATAAATTCACAATTCCAGAGAAAAAATAAGGGAGGAAGTATTATTGCATTTCACGATACGGAACCGCCGCCACCTCCTGTTCTTCATCGGGAGGCCAGATCTGGAGTCCGTTCGGGGCTCCGAAGAGGGGAATCTTCCGTCATCGTCATCATCAACCATCCTTCATCACCAATTTCATGATGCTCACCACCGGGAGTGAGTAATTCCTTCGTAGGTCGCTGGACGGTGATGAGTTGGATGAGATTTATCATGTAATTGAGTTAGTTTTGTTAGGGCTTGATCCCTAGTATCCACTATGTTCTGAGATTGATGTTGCTATGACTTTGCTATGCTTAATGCTTGTCACTAGGACCCGAGTGCCATGATTTCAGATCTGAACCCTTTATGTTTTCATGAACATATTTGTGTTCTTGATCTGATCTTGCAAGTTATATGCACCTGCTACGTGTTATGATCCGCATACCCCAAGGTGACAATAATTGGGATTCTTTCCGGTGATTACCGTAGTTTGAGGAGTTCATGTATTCACTATGTGTTAATGCTTTGTTCCGGTTCTCTATTAAGAGGAGGCCTTAATATCCCTTAGTTTCCTTTATGGACCCCGCTGCCACGGGAGGGTAGGACAAAAGATGTCATGCAAGTTCTTATCGCAAGCACGTATGACTATATACGGAATACATGCCTACATTACATTGATGAATTGGAGCTAGTTCTGTGTCGCCCTAGGTTATGACTGTTACATGATGAATGTTATCCAACATAATCACCGATCCAATGCCTACGAGCTTTTCACATATTGTTCTTTGCTAAGTTACTACTGTTGCTACTACTGTCACAATTGCTATTACTATTGCTGCTACCGTTACTGTTACCGTCACTATTATTGCTACTGCTATCAAATTACCATACTACTGTGCTACTAATCACTCTGCTGCATATATTTAATCTCCAGGTATGGTTGAATTGACAACTCAACTGCTAATACTTACAAATATTCTTTGGCTCCCCTTGTGTCGAATCAATAAATTTGGGTTGAATACTTTACCATCGAAAACTGTTGCGATCCCCTATACTTGTGGGTTATCAATGAGCAAGTAACAATTCATCCCAACAACGAAGTATAAGACATAAACTTTCTTTAAAACTAACAAACTATGTTCTCAGTTAAAATGCAATTGCAATTCATCATATTTTCAGGAAGGGTCTCATGTAGGAGCTTTTAGCAAGTCCACATACTCAACCATCATTTAGTCTTCTATGATTGCTAACACTCACAACATATATATGGAGCAAAAAGTTTCAGCCAGACACATAGAAAGATAGGGGCTTATAATTTCGCCTCCCAACTTATTCACCTCAAGGGTAATGTCAACAATAATAACTCATGATCACTCATATCCAACTGGATATATGTGCCTAGATCTTTCTCCAGCACATGATGCTTGCAAAAAAGAAAAATAAAAAGGAATAGGGGAGAACACTATTGACTCTTACATAAAAAGTAAATACATAAAAGTAAAATATAGGCCCTTCGCAGAGGGAAGCAGAGGTTGTCATGCGCTTTTTGTTGTTGGATGCACAAGCTCTTAATGCAAAGGAACGTCACTTTATATTGCCCCTTGTGATAGCAACCTTTATTATGCAGTCCGTCGCTTTTATTTCTTTACCATCACAAGTTTGTACAAAGCTTATTTTCCCTTACAATAAAAGTTCATACATCTTTAGGGGCAATTTTTATTGTTTTTTCACCGATGACAGCTTACTTGAAGGATCTTATTCAATCCATAGGTAGATATAGTGGACTCTTATGACATGAAGCTGGGTTTAAGGGGTTCGGATGCACAAGTAGTATCTCTACTTAGTGCGGATTTTTGGCTAGCAAAGATATTGAGCAAGCACCACATGTTGGAGGATCTATGACAATATAACTTCTATGTGAATATAAGCAAACATAATTCATTACGTTGTCTTCCTTGTCTAACGTCAACAAGTTGACATAAAATACTCAATGGGGGCTCACAATCATAAAAGATGTCCAAGATAGTGTATTTGCATGTGAATCTTCTCTTCCCTTATTAATTTTTTCATGAATTGCATCATTGACCAATGCTATGTTTGTTAACTTTTAATAAATTTTACCACTTATACTTTTCTTTATGTAATGTCATTACTTTCCATAAGATTAGCATATGATCTTTTTCATTATTTTCATTGCTAGGATTGAAACATAAAAGTAAAGAAGCAAAAACTCAAACTACTCTTTATTATATAACTCTCAACTCAATTACATAGATAGATAGATCACGAAACTAGCACTCGAAAATAGATCATACTAAACTTTTATTCAACTAAATCACGAAATAACTAAGGATCGAACCAAAAATAGGTAAAGATAATAAAAGTGATGGTGATACGATACCGGGGCACCTCCCCCAAGCTTGGCACAAGCCAAGGGAAGTGCCCATACCCATGTACTCAAGTTTCTTTCTTCAGTGATGATGGTGATGATGAAGTGGTGGGCTTGTCCTTCATGACATTAATTAGGATCTCCCTTAAGTTTTGAATTTCTCGGAGCACATGCTGTATCATCTCTGTATTCTTTTGGACTTCGGACATAATATGCTTATTCTCTGGCCCCCAAGCATTCTTTCCTGCATCACTTTCACTTGGACGAGAGATGTCCCAGTTGGAGGGTATGTGCATACGAGGAGTATTTTCGACCCCATAATTGTGAACCAAATTATGAAAGTTGTTCCGATGTAACCTGTGTAAGGGCCTCCTAGGGGGAAACCCTTCTTGTACCTCTAGACTCCTATGGCTTGTAGTGCTTTTCATGGCTTGATGTGGGTTTGGAATTGTGGAGATGCCGGCAAGGGTGCCCCTCTCGAAGGCCGGAGGGTGGACCTCAAGTGAATCTCCATCATCTTCTTCCATGGTGACCTCTCATTCCTCCCCTCTCCTGAGCTCCATCTACATCAACCAAGTGTCGTCTCCCACATTGTTGGAGGAAGAGGAAGACATGATGCCTGGCCACGAAATCTGACAGAAAATAGCACGTAGCAAGAACAGAGGAGAAACTTGCGATACGGTGGTCAAAACATACGGAAGTATATATAAAGAATTTTTATTTTGCAAAACAAGTATTCCAGGAGAAAACAGAGTTGGGAAGGCTCACGAGGGGCCCATAAGCCACCAGGGCGCGCCTGGGGGGGTGGCACGCCCTGGTGTAGGAGATATGCCCTAGAGGCAATAATAAATGCTATTATTTATCTCCATGTTCATAATTATGTTTATGTTCCATGCTATAACTGCTATGGTTCTCGAGTCTACAATAACCACGAGGCTCGGAGGGAAACTCATATGCACGTGTGGAATAATAAACGATAAAATGTATTCCTAGTCTGGCCTCTAAGACTAGCTCAAGTGTTGCATGATGGTTCTTTTTCCTGATCATGGGCATGACTATGCCGGCAACTTTGAGGGCACAATGTTAGAAGAACACTTGTGTTGAATCGACCCGATTGATGTTATGCTATGAGATACATTCGTCACAAGTTAATGGTTAATAACACAGACGAAGTTAACGTTTGCATAATTCCTTAGACCATGAGAGTATCGAGTCTCTTCATGCTTGCTTCATGAACTTTGGGGTTTGTTAAACGTCATCTGTAAATGGGTGGCTATTACGGCGGCTTACGGGTTCATGGAAAAGTATGTCAAGGGACTTGATAGCTCAAGATTGGGATTTGCTCCTCCGACGATGGAGAGATATTCTTTGGGCCCTCTCGGTGTTACGGTATCCATCATCGTCTGGCCAGACACATTGTGATTTGATCACAGGGATGCCGGAACACGGGAACGAGAAAAGAGAATAAAACCGGTAACGAGGTAACTGGCATAGTGGACAAGTTGTTGATCCACGGGGATGCCGATAAATCTCACCTTGGGTGTTTGTAACATATAGCAAACCAACAGGAATAGCACACGGCAACTGGAGGTTCACTCGAATATTTATTCGTGTGGGTATAGGGGTCAATATGGGTGTCCACGGCTCCGATGTTGATCATTGATCGAAAAGTGTTCCGGTCATGTCTATACTTCACCGAACCTATAGGGTCACATGCTTAAGGGTCATCTATCTGCTGAATACTAGACAGGGAGTCTGGGAGAAAGTCACCGGAAAAGTTTCGGAGACAGTGGAAGAGTTCCGGAGAGAGAACACCGGAAGAGTTTCGGTAAAACCGAAAAGTTAATTCGGAGTATACCATTAAGTCAAAATGGTTTCAGCACATGCCTGGAAATTCTTGGAGGGTGCCAGAATTGTTCTGGGAACTTCTGGGATTTTTTCGGAGAAAAAAACTGGAAATGTTCCGGAGCTGCCGGAACCGCTTTGGTTGCTTTTCGCTGATGAAAATCACTGATCCGGAATTGTTTCGGAACGCGTCCAAAATTATTTTAGGGGGTACTAGAAATGTTCTAGGCCCACATAAATATTTTCGGATTTAACGGTCGCGGAAAAATGTTTTTGTGAATAGTGAAAAGCACTTTATGGGCTGGTTTTAATGGGGTTTTCTTCTAGAAGGAATTCCCTATTTTTGGAGAGAGGATAAGGTGGATGGAAAGGTTGTGGGGCCCCCCATGGGTGCAGCCAATTTCGTCCATGGGCTTGGGGGGGGGCATGGGGCTTCCTTCCACCATTTGGTGGATAAGATCAAGTCCTCCTTATGTGGCATGGTGAAATATCCAAACCCCTTTTGGTCTTTTCACCCCTTGCCTCTACCCCTTGCTCCTCCTATAAATAGAGGTGGAGATGCACTCTCCACACTCACTCTTTCTCACATACAAATGCCATGCATGATCTGGCCTTCTCTCTCCCTCCCCGCGAAATAGTTTCGTAGAGCCGAAAGGCTGTCTGGGTTCCGGTGGGAACTAGTTCTGGACGGCGAAGCCCTACCGGATAGATGACACCGTATGTGTGCAACCCCATAGAGAGCTCGTCGGTTCGATCTTTTTGCCCTAGGGGCTGTTCGAGAGTGCCTCCCAAAGGGTTGTCTGAGTTTCTGTGAGTGCCTCCCGAAGGGCTGTCCGTGACACCGTCCGGGGGACTGTCCGACTGCCTCCCGAAGGGCTGTCCGAAGGTCTAACGAGGGAGTACATCCTCGTGGTTGGGAGGTTGTAAATCCTAGCTGCAGGGATCTGCACCGACGATCTTCATCGACTCTACTTCCGCTGCGCTACGAGTCGGTAATGATCAGATCAAAAACCTTGTATGTATCTCCATAGTTGTTGGGGATATTCCCCACGGTTATGACCCGGCGATAGTTTTACCCGGCCAAGAGCCAGGAGACCCTATGGGTCATCTCATATTCCGAGTTATGGCAAGACAACAAGGAGAGACCAAGGGCCCAGGGCGAGACCCGGCAGGAGGCCGGCTTAAGGGGAGCCCAAGGGGCCGGCTCGCAGAGGTCCAAGAAGAGGAAAGTTCCCTGACAAGGGAAGTAAGACCCGGCGGAGGATTGACCCGGCCTGGGTTGATTGGTGCAGAAGAGATGGCCCAGTAGGCCAGCTTTGGACTATTCGAATAAGACCTGGACTAGTATCCGGCTTGTAAAATAGAAAATAGACTAGTCCTAATCCAACTAGGACTCTACATGTAAGCCGCCCCTTCAACTTATATAAGGAGGGGCAAGGCACCCCAAGAGGGACAGGTCAAGTTAGACAGACAAATCAGTAGCTCTCGAGATAGAGGTGGCAAAGAGCACCCTTGTAATCGAGATCATCATCAATAGCAATCAAGCAGGATGTAGGCTTTTACCTCCACCGCGAGGGGCCGAACCTGGGTAAAACTCGCGTCTCTCGATTCCGACCAACCCCGTTCAAGCTACCACCTAGTTGTGATGGCCTCACCACTAAGTCCTTTCACGAGGACATCTTCCCATGACAAAACCACGACAGTTGGTACCCACCGTGGGGCCTTCGCACGGTGGTGTTGTGTTCTTGGAGGGAGATCTCTCAGGGATCAAGAAGCTCGCGTTTGGTTGGATAAAGAAGAGCCGGTATGGAACAGTCACGCAGGATAATCCGGCACGGGACAACCTTGGGCAGAGCCGCAACCGGGTTAATTAAATTCGCTGGTCAAATTTGGATCTGGAAGTACGATATTTGAGTTCAAGAGAAGTCAAACCGCCGTTCGTCTGAGCGAGCGGTCAAAATCACAAGTCGTCGAGAATGTCGTTTTCCGCTGCTGCCTGTTTCGCCGGCTTCATGTCCGGATATGTAACTCGCCAAAACCAGCATGGCCAAAGTCTCCGTTGCGTTCAGCACTGGTTCACCGAGTCAGATGGGAAACCGGAGAAACTTTTGCGGGGGCGTCCGCGTATCAAGCAATCTGGTTGATCTAGCCTAGAAATCGGGTGTGGCGGCGTCCCAAACGACCCGCATAGACATATGCCTCCAGCTACGCACATGAGGGGACAAAAAGATGCCGCTGGCCACAAACTTCATCGGTGCAAACCACACAAGAGCGTCAGGATGGGATGGAATCAACCCACTTACCCGCGTCTCAAGAAAAGTCATATACAGGCAAAACAGCTCCAAGTCCCGATGGAGGTCCCAGCTCATGTATGTTTAATCAATTAGAGCCGCTGCTGCTAGTCCACGTTATCTACTGTTGAAAGCAAACGGTGCATGGAAGTTAACCAACGTCAGACGAAAAGTACTATTTTTTTGAGCCTAGCGGGAGCACCAGACCGGAAAAAGGCATAGTGGTACTAGTACTACTTAATCGTGATGTAATTGAGGGCCTAATCCTTTCTTTGAATAAAGACAAAAAAGTACTACTCCAGCCATCATCTCAAGAAGATTCAGCGACAGGCCTTCCTCGCATCCACTCGCGCAAAGAGCTTCCAAGCGGATAAGCACGGAGCTCGGCGTGTCGGTATCCGCCACCGTAGCGCCCTCGCCTCGCCTCCAAACCGCCTGCGAGGCGGCCACCGCTGCGGCCACGGCCGTGCCTTGAGCCGGCCTGCTGCCTTCACTGCCGCGCCGGCGAGCCGGCCATGCTGCAGCTATGGCTCTGCCTCGCCTCGCCGCTCCTACCGCCGCCGTCTGCGGCCACGAGATATCGCTGCCGCCTGCGAGTCGCCCCGCCAGCTTCCGCCGGCCGAGCCGAGCCGGCGTCGCCTTCGCCCTCGAGTCGCCCCGCGCGATCTCTCCTTCTAGTTGCGTCGGCCTTGCTCCACCTTTGCCATGAGCCACCTCAGTCCGCCGTCGCTTCCTCGACGAGCTGCCCTGGCCTCGCACCGCCTCCGTCGGTCTCCGCCTCTGTCTCCGCCTCGCCGACCTGCGAGTCACCTTCGAGCCGCCGCCATGGCTCGCCGCGGCCCCGCCTGGCTGCCTCCACCGCAGTGGCTCACCGCAACCCCCGCGGCCTCGCCTCTGCCGGTGTGGCCTCGCTTCACCGGTACGCACAAAAAAAAGGGGGGGGGCCAAAGCAGAACAAAGCGTTATATGGATTGATGCCCATGGAAAGGCTCGCTCGTCAGCCTTGTCTACATAAAATATATTTGGGGTCGCACCAGACTACCTCCAACATTACCCAGCATCCGTGTTCGACCAACAAAACATCAGGTGAAATCCAAACAGTCCATTTTTATTGATACATTTTTATTCTTCCGAGAACAATTACCCTGGCCTGTAATATTTTTACGCAGGACGATTATCCATTATAAAAGTGGCATTATACCGCGGATACGGAGCGCGCGCCGGTATCATTCTACACTGACGTTCGTCCGTGCCACACTACTCGACGGACACGCGTGCAAGCCGCCGCCCCCGTGGTCCAGTCTACATCAACACGCCACGGCCGACTCGCGCGTCTGCATCGGACTCCAACGCCGCGGCCGACTCTCGCGTCCGCGCCGACTTACGATGCCACAACCGACTCATGCGTCGGCACCGGCCTCCAACGCTGCGGCCGACTCGTGCGTCCGCGCCGGCTTACAACGCCGTGGCCGATTCGTGCGTCCGCGGTTTCCAATGCCGCGGTCGACTCCCACGTCTTCATCAACATACCAGGGACGCACTTGCTCGCCTGAACTGCCCAAAGGACGCGCGCAAGCCGCCGCCCCCGCGGTCTGGACTACAGCAACACGCCAGGGCCATGCTCGCCCGTACGAGCAGCTTAACGGATGCACGCAGGTCGCTGTCCCTGCAGCCTGGTCTACTCCAACAAGCTGGAGCAAAAAATATATATCTATTATCAGCCTCCGAGGGCATACAATGAGCATTGCGAAGATCATCAACTTGCCACACACCTTTGGCTTCAATAAATTTCATCTTTCGGCTATCAACTCTACGCCGGCTTATGCCACAGCCAAGTATGATGAATCTCAAGCCGACTCCTCGAGTCGTCTTAAGACTCGGGGGCTACACAGACATGACTCGGCAGATTTGGCCGGCTTCACAAATTCATGAACCCCGGGTCATTGCAGGGAAGTCAGCCTGGACCCGGGGGCGGCTGCCTTATTGGCGAAAAAGCAAAGGTTGCCAAAGAAGACTAGCCGCCATGATGCGCAGTCTAAACATGTGTATCCTGTTCAATTATGATCAGTGGAATCAAGCTGGCTTATCTGGACCCCAGATGTTTTGCAGTAGTAGCATTGTCTCCTGTATATCCTATGCTGAGCTTTTCCATGATCATATGGTCACTTGGGGGCTTCCAACTCACCGATTTAGCTTTCTCACCCTCTTGACCCGGCAAAAACGCCACATTATATCTTGGTTAAACCTGCCTGTCTGCTTGATGCTACTCCGCTTAGGTGACCCGGTGTACTCTTGACAAGTCAATCATTTTATGACCCTGAACTTGTCTTGGTTAAAACATCGGTTTAAGTCACATGAGAGCCGGCTTACAGAGAGCGAGGATAAACCATGGGCTATCACGCCAGCATCATTGAAGCAAGACTCGAGCCTCGATAGCCGGTCTTTTGGTCGAAAACCGGCATTTTTATACTCTGTTATCATACACATACATCATCATACATTGCATCATCATGCATTGCATCATCATACAATGCATCATCATCCAATGCATATCTATATTCGTTTATGTTGCAGGAACTGGTCTTCAAAACCGGATTACAATATAACTATGCAGGAACAAACAAATCTTTGATAGCCAAAATGGCTGGATCTTCGTCATGGTTTATCATAACCAGTATTAAATGATTGAGATATCAATTCTTCTAAATTCCCGGGTTACAAATCCAGCCGGGTCACATATAATACCTGGTCATTTAATTGACCGGGTTTTGGGTTATTCAACATGTGCTTTGTAGAAGACTACAACACTTATGAAATTTTTCACACATATTTGCCGGGTTGCACTGCAACCACGGCCAAGGATTTCTTTCATCGCAAAAGGAAAAATATTAAAGTGCTTGATGGCATTGGCGGATTATGCAGTTTCACGCTCAAAAACTATTACAAGCCTTGATTGGGCTATTTTCTATCAAGTTTTTCACAGCAAATTCAAGCTTGAAGAGTGATTGATGGTTGAGACCCGGCAGCTGGATCTGCCGGATTAACATTGGTTTGTTCTCCTTCTGCGTCAGTTGCCGCCGGATTGTCACTTGCCTGGTCACCAGGATTTATTTGGTGAGTTGATAATACAAAAAGAGTATACTATGCGGCCAGGCAACCCGGTTCTTGGAGGCTACAGTGGATCTGAGTTTATTCTACAGTGGAAGGAATAGTCCCGAGTCGCCGTAGGCAATACGACCCGGCACTTGGGGGCTACATTATTCAAATCAAGATTACATTCAGTATGAAAGTCCCATGTCGCTGCAAGCATGCACCACGGCACTTGGGGGCTAATGCATTGTCATTTTAAACTATTTTCATCGAAGACCCGGCTCACTATTAATAGTGACCCGGCCCTTGGGGGCTACAGTCATTGACTCTACAGATCGTTCAAGTTCCAGATTGATGAGAACAGCTAAACTGGCCCTTGGGGTTACGTTATTTGCAGCTATACATCTACAAACATCAAAAGCTAAGTTCAAAGTCCCAGGTTGCTGCAGACAAAACAACCCGGCCCTTGGGGGCTACAGCGTTGAATTGTTTAACCAGATTATAAAGGTCCAAATTGAAGACCCGGCCCATCACATACTGATGAGCCGGCCCTTGGGGGCTACACATGTGAAATGCAATACATTCAGTTTATGACTGGCGACTCAGATGAACAACCCGGATTTTTTTTCAAAGTTGTAACATTTATATTTAAGCAAGTCTTAAGCTATCACTACGTTCAACTCTTAAGACTTGGGGGCTACAGGTAATGTGGATATAAGGGAAGAACGCCTTCAAATCCTCAGTTTGGAGCGAACCGGGTCTCATATTCTTGGTAAAAATTTGCGAAGTTTGTCTGCTCAAAGTTATTCTTAGAAGGCCCAGAAAGCCGGCTCAACATCATATGGGTTTCTTATTCCCAATTTTTTTATCAAGCCAAAGCACTGGAAGCCGACTCAACATCAGATGGGTTATTTTTCTTAATATTTTTCCGCAAGGAACCAACGTGAGCAAGTTAATTGTGAAGCGAGCTTGTCGATGACAGAGGCCCAAAATTTCTAGGAATCCAATTCCATGACCCGGCGGTATCAACCTCCATGACCCGGCAATCTCAACACTCGTAACTCGACAAGTTCTATATCTACAAGACGGAAGATGACATCGACAAGTTGAAGCTTTTGAAAACCGGTTCAATAATGGATGGGTTATTATTCTCAATATTTTCCTGCAAAGGACACGCACCAGCAAGTTGATTGAGAAGCCGGCTCGTTGATATGAAGAAACCCGGATTTTCCAGAAACTGGTTCATTGAATAAAGGCGGCCTTTTGAGCAAGCCGTTTTTCTTCTGACGTATTAATTATTCTTATTTTCAGGATCTTAGCATGAATAAATTCAAGCTAACCTGGGGGCTAATGTTGGGGATATTCCCCACGGTTATGACCCGGCCATAGTTTGACCCGGCCAAGAGCCAGGAGGCCCTATGGGTCATCTCATATTCCGGGTTATGGCAAGACAACAAGGAGAGACCAAGGGCCCAGGGCGAGACCCGACAGGAGGCCGGCTTATGGGGAGCCCAAGGGGCCGGCTCGCAGAGGTCCAAGAAGAGGAAAGTTCCCTGACAAGGGAAGTGAGACCCGGCGGAGGATTGACCCGGCCTGGGTTGATTGGTGCAGAAGAGATGGCCCAGCAGGCTAGCTTTGGACTATTCGAATAAGACCCGGACTAGTATCCGGCTTGTAAAATAGAAAATAGACTAGTCCTAATCTAACTAGGACTCTACATGTAAGCCGCCCCTTCAACTTATCTAAGGAGGGCCAAGGCACCCCAAGAGGGACAGGTCAAGTTAGACAGACAAATCAGTAGCTCTCGAGATAGAGGTGGCAAAGAGCACCCTTGTAATCGAGATCATCATCAATAGCAATCAAGTAGGATGTAGGCTTTTATCTCCACCGCGAGGGGCCGAACCTGGGTAAAACTCGCGTCTCTCGATTCCGACCAACCCCGTTCAAGCTACCACCTAGTTGCGATGGCCTCACCACTAAGTCCTTTCACGAGGACATCTTGCCGTGACAAAACAACGACAATAGTGATCCTGGGCGTGCTCGCAGTACCGATTTTTTTTGTTTTCAGTCGCGTTACCCTACAGTGGTATCAGAGCCGTGCTATGCGTAGATGCAGGTTATGATCTAGAATACATAGAGATGTATGGGTGTTGCATAATATAATTTTGTAGTAGATGTGTTCTATTGCTGAAAATTATTTGTGCGGGTAGCAGATGAAATCTGTTACCCGATGTTCTTGTTGCTTCCCTGAAATTTGCGTATTTCTGATCTTGATAACGGCATGGTGGAGTTTCAAAGTTCTGGCAATCCGCGATCCTGATTGATCAACGAAGTGCTAACAGTTCTTTGAATTCCACCATAGTTGAAAGAAAGATGAAATTTCGCAGACAAAAGGGCAATGCAGATATGATCTACACGGGGGTCATGCGTATGACGAAGTTTAGTATGGGGCTCGAGATTTTATTATCTCGTGTTTCATACACCCCGCAAAGTTAATCTAGCGACTTGAATAATCATACTTGATGATCAACGTTGGTAGCTTCGGTTTGTTTCGAAACCTTAGAAGCCACGTAAAATAAAATTTTGCATAAACCGATTAGAGGTGTCTAACTTGGTTTTGCAGAATGTGCATGAGATGTGGTATAGTCTACATCATATTTAATTTGATTATGTATGAAATGACTATATAATGTAAATTAACATGACCTGCGTGTCGTGATTCGGCATGATGGCTGGAGCCATATGATTGTCACTTTAAATGACCTGCGTGTCAATCTTGTTGTAATGCATTATTTTATTAGCTATAGAGATAGCAATATTATCTGGTGCATTGACAAGGTGATCACCGACGCAAATGCCGAAGACGAAGAAATTAAAGACTTCTCCATCAGAAAGGGCTATACCATATCATTCTATTATGAATTGCCTGAGATGTTTATCCCTTATGATGCACCCTTTTTGATTGCGTGGTAGTCTCTTTTATTAGGGTGATCTCTCACTTAAAAATATCAAGTAGTTAGTGTTCTCCCAAGTGTAGCACCGTCTACAACACGTATCTTTTCGGGGTGCGCCATGTACACATGAGCATGAACGATTAGAGAGGTGTAAGGTGGGTGAAGGTCAGACCTCACTGCGTGATCACTTGGTTGTCTTGACGTTCTGGCAGGACAGTCCTGAGCTTAGAACACGCGCATCGAAAGATGGACAAGAGTCACATAGAGATGTGATTGGCAAGTTGGGCTACCGATTGAAATTCATGTCATCAGTGATGAACCCGTCAATGGCGTCGAAATGAAATGCGGATCTTGAATCACTCACAATCTATTATGAGAGATATTGATTTGAGTGGGAGCGCACTATAGAATTAACTTGTTTAATTCTCAGTGCAATTAATTATGAACTTTGTATAAGTGAAATTTGCATAATAGTTGTAGAATAAAGGCTTGTGTTTCCACCTTCCCTATTAAAATTGAATAGCTGTTATATATGTAGTTAAAACTTTATGGTTGGTGACGTAATGTGAGGATTGTCCTCGAAAGTGTCGAGAAGGACTTTGTCCAATCGCATGCTTTCGGTATCCTCCCGCTAATGCTATGGATGATGTGACTCTCGTCCTTTGATCCAAAAGCTAGAATTCCGTTACGGTCAAGTGCAATATGTTTGCTTCCATGAGACCCGAACTTCAAAAGTTTGGGATAGTTATATGATATTCATGGAATTGAAAATTATTTTCAGATGCAGACAAAGGCTAAAAGATATGAGATATCCAAAGCAATGTTTGTTTGCAAAGTATTAGTAAAGTGTTTACTGGGCATTTGACTGAAGAGAGAGGGATCCAGAAGAACGCCTGTCATGTAATGAAGGTGAATAAAACAACAACTTAAAGAGAAAGGAAATGTCCAAAGGGTGTTAGTGTGACTTACACGCCTAGAAAGTCTGGGGCTAACGCCACTCTTAAAGTTGGGTGCTTCATCTGAGAGTAGAAGAAATACTGAAAGTTAAACTGTTAGAAGTATAAAGGCAAAAAGAGAGAAGACTAGAATATCCAGCTCATGTATGAATGTCATACAAGTTATTGATGTATAGAAGGCTGGTCAAAGATATAATTCTTGGGAATTATGATTAAACATGTTAATCACTGATTCTTGGGTATTGTGAGTTGATCACAGAGATACCCGCTCGATTGCATTCTGTTGCGACTCGATGCAAGAACTACTACGGCCTAAAAGACTTGCCGGAGTGAGGTTTAGATATGCGCTGGGAACATAGTAAATGTTACTATACCTTCCATTGGTGTATTACCATTTGTATTTATTTTCATAATTCATTTAGAGTTTTATAGACTCTAGCCCATTGCATAAAGTATCTTGCAAGAAGGTTTTTCATAAGAGAACTTTTGATGTTCTGTATTATGAATAACATAAGGGCCATACTTTCATTATGAATGAGATGTATGTTATGAATATTGTTAATAATATATTACCTCCGTATTTACTTTCATATTTCATTTTAGAGTTTTACACACTCTAGCCCATTGCATAATGTTTTGTTGCAAAAGGGTTATTCATGAAAGAACAATTGTTGTTCAATATTATGAATAACATAAAGGGCCATGCTTCCATCAAGGATGGGATGTATGTTATGAATATTGATGGTAATATGATACATCCATAACACTAATGCTAAATGTTGCAAGACTAAAAGAATACCACATATGTGTGGCACTGCATTTGGTCACATTGGAGAAACCCGCATGGAGAAATTCCATAATGATGGATTTTGAAGTTGTTTGATTATGAATCATCTGACACTTGCAACTTTCGTCCGAAATAATTAAGTGACTGAAATACCGTTCACAGGCCATAAGGAATGAGCAACGAACTTATTGGTGATCATATATTTTGATGTGTGTAGTCCGATAAAGGTTATTGCTAGCAGTGGATTTATCTATCTTCAGAAATGACTCAAGTAGATATATGGATATTTACTTGATGAGACATAAGTCTGGATATTTTTGAAATCATTCATAAGGTTTTCAAAATGAAGAAGAAATTATTGTAACAAGAAAATTATGTTTCTGCAATTAGATTGTGGAAAGGAATATTTGAGTTACAAGTTTAGCGAATGTCTGATGAGTTGTGAAAAGAGTTTCATAACTTACACCTCCCGGAGCACCACTGTGAGTGGAATGTCCATGAAGATGTAATCAAACCATTTATGACATGGTAAGATCAAAGATGACATAAATCAATTTGCCATTATCCCTTTTGAAGTAATGCTTTAGAGACTGTGGCTTTTACACTGAAAAGAGCGCCATCAGATCTGTTGAAATGACTCCATGGTATGGTACACCCAACCATGTTATATCTTTTCTTAACATTTGGAATATGGGGCTTGTGTAAAATATTTACAAACCTATTCCAAATCATACAAGTGCTACTTTATAGGTTATCCCAAGTTATTGGGTATTCCTCTATCACTATACCGAGGCAAAAATGTTTGCCACAAAGAGCGGTATGATTTTGAAGAAAATGGTTCTTGCAAAAAGGTGAGTGGGAGGACAGTGCAACTCGACGAGATAACAGTATCTTTGTCATCAGGTCAAGGGAAAGAAACCTTGGAAGTGATTCCAGAGTTTCCTACTGCGACTGACACGGAAGCCTCTACATGAGATGTATGGACTTCGGTCGAACTTGCAGCTGAACCATGTAGGCAAAACTCGTGCAAACCTCTCAGGTGTGCAGACGAGATATTTTTGCTAGACAATAGTATACCTACGATACACAAGGAAGCGTTGATGGGACCTGACTCCGGAATTGGCTAAATGCCAATATAATCCAAGATAGTTTCCATATAAATGATTCAAGATTAAATATTGATACCCCTTTCGAAAGACTTAGAGTCTAATGGATATAAATGGAACTATAAACTGATATGGATAAAAATGTTTTATCCATAAAGCTTGACTTGTTGCTTATAACAAATTCAAGGAATTAACTACGGCGAGATTGTCTCTCCGAAGCGATGCTTAAAGTCGGTTCGGGTTAAACTAGCAATTAAATACATATTTCAATCATGAGATATCATACATGGATGCCAAAAGGATTTCCATGTGATGGAAATGCTACCTAGGACTTGCATGTGATACAGTCCAAGGTATTTTGTAAATCCAGAGGATGCTAGTGAGTATGCAAACTTCAGAGTTCCAGCAATGAACAGAAGAGAGCAAAATGGAGTTGGAATCTTTGTTTTTGATGAAATAGTCAAAAGATTTTGATTTCATTAATGGATAACGAAGATGCTTGTGGTTACAAGAAAGTAAGTGGGAGCATAATAATATTTCTAAAAACCTTGTGTGCTTGACACATTGTTGATTGGAAATAATATAAATTTCTTGACACAAATTAGGACTTCATTGAAAATTAGTTTTTCGATGAGGTACTTGGGCTGAGTAGCCTTGATATTAGGCATATTGATCTACGGAGATAGAATTGCCTAATAGGGCTAAGCAAAAATACATATTGACAAGATGCTGAAACAGTTTTGCATTAAAAACGCCGAGTGATTCTTGCCGAAGTCACATGGAAAGAGTTTTTGCAAGACTCGGTGTACCAAAACACTGATGAGCAAAATACATGATGGAGATTCCACACACTCTTGTGTTTGGATTAATCATGTATTCCATGGTATTGAAAACAACCAGATATGTCCGATACTCCCAAGCTGTTGCGAGTATAGATACCAAAGTGACCAAAGTGCTGATCATGGGACAACAGTGAAAAATGTCATTGAGTACTAAAGTAGCACTGATGACATGTTTTCTCGCAAGCAGAGATTATGAAGTGATCGTTGTAAGTAATTACATCGATACGGTCTTCATCAATGCTCCATGCGATTTTTGATTTAAGTTAAGGGTTTTGTATAATACACGATATGGTGGCACAGTAAGTTGGAATTGTTCCAAACAGGTTACTGTGGCAAATTCTATAACAAAGGCTAAAGTATGTTGACGCTTTAGAAGCGACAAATAAGATGTTGAATCATATAGTTCATTCATGAACTTAGTATGGTTCCAAGATGGCTTTGGTCAATGGGACACTATTGCAGATAGTTGCTCCATAGCTTAGTCTGAGGAATCAAGGTTCGAACAGTGATTCACATATATACAAAGCCAAGTCCACACAAAATATGAATTTTGTGAAAGCGTGAAAGCGCGAGGACATGCAAAGATACACACGGAACTGAAGTTGTCAGATCCGTTGGACATCAGACTATACCACAAGCGAAGCATAATTTACACCAGTATGCCATAGGTGAAAAGTGCATTAGCATTGACTAGATTATTGACTCTAGTGCAAGTGGGAGTCTGTAGGAGATATTCCCTAGAGGCAATAATAAATGCTATTATTTATCTCCATGTTCATAATTATGTTTATGTTCCATGCTATAACTGCTATGGTTCTCGAGTCTACAATAACCACGAGGCTCGGAGGGAAACTCATATGCACATGTGGAATAATAAACGGTAAAATGTATTCCTAGTCTAGCCTCTAAGACTAGCTCAAGTGTTGCATGATGGTTCTGTTTTCCTGATCATGGGCATGACTATGCCGGCAACTTTGAGGGCACAATGTTAGAAGAACACTTGTGTTGAAACGACCCGATTGATGTTATGCTATGAGATACATTCGTCACAAGTTAATGGTTAATAACACAGACGAAGTTAATGTTTGCATAATTCCTTAGACCATGAGAGTATCGAGTTTCTTCATGCTTGCTTCATGAACTTTGGGGTTTGTTAAACGTCATCCGTAAATGGGTGGCTATTACGGCGGCTTACGGGTTCATGGAAAAGTATGTCAAGGGACTTGATAACTCAAGATTCGGATTTGCTCCTCCGACGATGGAGAGATATTCTTTGGGCCCTCTCGGTGTTATGGTATCCATCATCGTCTGGCCAGACACATTGTGATTTGATCACAGGGATGCCGGAACACGGGAACGAGAAAAGAGAACAAAACCGGTAACGAGGTAACTGGCATAGTGGACAAGTTGTTGATCCACGGGGATGCCGATAAATCTCACCTCGGGTGTTTGTAACATATCGCGAAGCAACAGGAATAGCACACGACAACTGGAGGTTCACTCGAATATTTATTCGTGTGGGTATAGGGGTCAATATGGGTGTCCACGGCTCCGATGTTGATCATTGATCGGAAAGTGTTCCGGTCATGTCTATACTTCACCGAACCGATAGGGTCACACGCTTAAGGGCCATCTATCTGCTGAATACTAGACAGGGAGTCTGAGAGAAAGTCACCGGAAAAGTTTCGGAGACAACGGAAGAGTTCCGGAGAGAGAACACAGGAAGAGTTTCGGTAAAACTGAAAAGTTGTTTCGGAGTGTACCATTAAGTCAAAATGGTTTCGGCACACGCCTGGAAATTTTTGGAGGGTGCCAGAATTGTTCTGGGAACTTCTGGGATTTTTTTGGAGAAAAAAACTGGAAATGTTCCGGAGCTGCCGGAACCGCTTTGGTTGCTTTTCGCTGATGAAAATCACTGATCCGGAATTGTTTCAGGACGCGTCCAAAATTATTTTAGGGGGTACTAGAAATGTTCTAGGCCCACATAAATATTTTCGGATTTAACGGTCACGGAAAAATGTTTTCGTGAATAGTGAAAAGCACTTTATGGGCTGGTTTTAATGGGGTTTTCTTCTAGAAGGAATTCCCTATTTTTGGAGAGAGGATAAGGTGGATGGAAAGGTGGTGGTGCCCCCCAAGGGGCAGCCAATTTTGTCCATGGGCTTGGGGGGGCATGGGGCTTCCTTCCACCATTTGGTGGATAAGATCAAGTCCTCCTTATGTGGCATGGTGAAATATCCAAACCCCTTTTGGTCTTTTCACCCCTTGCCTCTACCCCTTGCTCCTCCTATAAATAGAGGTGGATATGCACTCTCC
The DNA here is from genome assembly GCA_039707655.1 of Elymus sibiricus. Taxonomy (NCBI): domain Eukaryota; kingdom Viridiplantae; phylum Streptophyta; class Magnoliopsida; order Poales; family Poaceae; genus Elymus; species Elymus sibiricus. Next base: position 382,849,137 of record CM077676.1, read on the forward strand.
ACACCCACTCTTGCTCACATAAAAATGCCATGCATTATCTGGCCTTCTCTCTCCCTCCCCACGAAATAGTTTCGTAGAGCCGAAAGGCTGTCTGGGTTCCGGTGGGAACTAGTTCTGGACGGCGAAGCCCTGCCGAATGGATGACACCCTATGTGTGCAACCCTATAGAGAGGTCATAGGTTCGATCTTTTTGCTCGAGGGGCTGTTCGAGAGCGCCTCCCGAAGGGCTGTCCGAGTGACCGTCCGAGTTTCTGTGAGTGCCTCCCGAAGGGCTGTCCGTGACACCGTCCGGGGGACTGTCCGACCGCCTCCCGAAGGGCTGTCCGAGGGTCTGACGAGGGAGTACATCCTCGCGGTTGGGACGTTGTAAATCCTAGCTGCGGGGATCTGCACCCACGATCTTCATCGACTCTACTTCCGCTGCGCTACGAGACATTACCGATCAGATCAAAAACTTTGTATGCATCTCCATAGTGATCCTGGGCGTGCTCGCAGTACCGGATTTTTTTGTTTTCAGTCGCGTTACCCTACACCTGGTGCCTTGTGTGCACCTCATGGGTCCCCTCAGTTGTTTCTTATTTTTGTATTTTTTCTAATATTCCAAAACTGTCAGAAAGTATTTTTATGGAATTTTTGGAGTCGGTTTACTTACCGTATCACGTACCTCTTCTTTTTTAGGGTTCTGGAGTGTTCTGGAAGGTCTCTCTTATGTATTCCTCCGGTGTTACAGTTTGAATAATGTTAGTCTCAACATTAATAGGCGTACCTGAGATGTAATGCTTAATTCTTTGACCATTGACCACCCTCGAATTAGTGCTTTCGGCGTTATTGATCTTAATGGCTCCAGAGCGATAAACTTCCTCGATGATATACGGCCCTTCCCATTTAGAGAGAAGTTTTCCTGCAAAAAATCTAAAATGAGAATTGTACCATAGAACATACTCACCCACTTTGAATTCCCGTTTTTGAATTCTTCTATCATGCCATCTTTTAACTTTTTCTTTAAACAATTTGGCATTTTCATAAGCTTGGGTTCTCCATTCATCTAGTGCGCTAATATCAAATAACCTATTTTCACCGGCAAGTTTAAAATCATAATTGAGTTCTTTAATTGCCCAATATGCTTTTTGTTCTAACTCAAGAGGTAAATGACATGCTTTTCCATAAACCATTTTATAAGGAGACATACCCATAGGATTTTTATAAGCAGTTCTATAAGCCCATAATGCATCGTTAAGTTTCTTAGACCAATTCTTTCTAGATCTATTGATGGTTTTTTGCAAAATTAACTTTATTTCTCTATTGCTCAATTCAACTTGACCACTAGATTGAGGGTGATAGGGAGATGCAATTCTATGGTTGACATCATATTTAGCAAGTAGTTTATGGAATGCACCATGAATAAAATGTGAACCACCATCAGTCATTAAATATCAAGGGACTCCGAACCTCGGGAAAATAACTTCTTTAAGCATTTTAATAGAAGTGTTGTGATCAGCACTACTAGTTGGAATAGCTTCTACCCACTTAGTAACGTAATCAACAGCAACTAAAATATGTGTATACCCATTGGATTTAGGAAAAGGTCCCATATATTCGAATCCCCAAACATCAAATGGTTCAATAACAAGTGAATAATTCATAGGCATTTCCTGACGTCTACTAATATTACCAATTCTTTGGCATTCATCACAAGATAAGACAAACTTACGAGCATCCTTGAAAAGAGTAGGCCAATAAAAACCAGATTGTAGTACCTTATGCACAGTTCTGTCTCCCGCATGGTGTCCTCCGTAAGCCTCGGAGTGACATTTCCATAAGATTTGTTCCTGTTCATGCTCAGGTATACAACATCTAATAATACCATCCACTCCTTATTTATAAAGATGTGGGTCATCCCAGAAGTAATGTCTTAAATCAAAGAAGAACTTTTTCTTTTGTTGGTATGTGAAACTAGGTGGTATAAATTTAGCAACAATATAATTAGCATAGTCTGCATACCAAGGAGTATTACGAGAAGCATTTATGACAGCTAATTGCTCATCGGGAAAACTATCATCAATAGGCAGTGGATCATCAAGAATATTTTCCAACCTAGACAAATTATCAGCTACGGGGTTCTCAGCTTCCTTCCTATCAGTAATATGCAAGTCAAATTCTTGTAGCAATAGAACCCACCTAATGAGTCTAGGTTTAGCATCTTTCTTTTCCATAAGGTATTTAATAGCAGCATGATCGGTGTGAACAATTACTTTAGAATCAACTATGTAAGATTTGAATTTATCACATGCAAACACAACTGCTAGAAATTCTTTCTCAGTAGTAGCATAATTTCTTTGAGCACTGTCTAGAGTTTTACTAGCATAATAGATAACATTTAATTTCTTATCAACTCTCTGTCCTAGAATAGCACCAACAGCGTAATCACTAGCATCACACATAATTTCAAAAGGCAAGTTCCAAACTGGTGGTTGAACAATAGGTGCGGAGGTTAAGGCTTTCTTAAGTGTTTCAAAGGCTTCTACACAATCATCATCAAAAACAAAGGGAACATCTTTTTGCAATAGATTAGTAAGAGGCCTAGAAATTTTAGAGAAATCTTTAATAAACCTTCTATAGAAACCAGCATGACCTTGGAAACTTCCTATACCTTTGATGTCTTTAGGACATGGCATTTTCTCAATTGCATCAACCTTAGCTTTATCAACTTCAATACCTCTTTCAGAAATTTTATGCCCAAGGACTATGCCTTCATTGACCATAAAGTGGCACTTCTCCCAATTCAAGACAAGATTAGTTTCTTCACATCTCTGCAAAACTCGATCATGGTTGCGTAAGCAATCATCAAAAGAAGTTCCGTAAACAGAGAAATCATCCATGAAAACCTCAACAATCTTTTCCCAAAAGTCAGAGAATATAGCAATCATACATCTTCTAAAGGTAGCAGGTGCATTACATAAACCAAAGGGCATACGACGATAAGCATAAGTTCCAAAAGGACAAGTAAAGGTGGTTTTCTCTTGATCTTCAGGTGATACAGGTATTTGAGAGAAACCAGAATAACCATCTAGGAAACAAAAGTGTGTATGCTTAGATAATCTTTCTAACATTTGATCAATAAAAGGTAGGGGGTAATGATCTTTTCTAGAGGCTTTGTTTAATTTTCTAAAATCAATTACCATCCTAAGACCAGTTACAATTCTTTGTGGAATGAGTTCATTTTTATCATTAGGAACAACGGTAATACCTCCCTTTTTAGGAACACAGTGAACAGGACTTACCCATCTACTATCAGCTATGGGATAGATTATACCTGCTTCTAGAAGCTTTAATATTTCAATTCTTACCACCTCCTTCATCTTAGGATTTAATCATCATTGGTGGTCGACAACTGGTTTAGCATCAGACTCCATATTAATTTTGTGCTGACATAGAGTGGGACTAATGCCCTTAAGATCATCAAGAGTATATCCAATAGCAGCATAGTGCTTCCTCAGAGTTTTCAGTAATCTTTTTTCTTCATGCTCTGAAAGGTTAGCACTAATAATAACAGGATATATCTTCTTTTCATCTAGATAAGCATATTTCAATGTATCAGGCAATTGTTTCAATTCAAATACAGGGTCACCCTTAGGTGGAGGAGGACCTCCAAGACTTTCAACAGGCAAATTGTGTTTAAGGATAGGTGGTTGATCAAAGAACATCCTATCTATTTCGTTTCTTTCATTCATGTGCATATCATTTTCATGGTCTAGCAAATATTGTTCTAACGGATCAGTAGGAGGTACGGCAATAGAAGCAAGACCAATAATTTCATCCTTACTAGGCAATTCTTTATCATGAGGTTGTCTACGAAACTTGGAGAAATTAAACTCATGAGACATACCACCAAAATTAACACTAATAGTTTCTTTAGCGCAATGAATCTTGGCATTAACAGTGCTCAAGAAAGGTCTACCAAATATAATGGGACAAAAATTATCTTGTGGAGAACCGAGGACTAGAAAATCAGTAGGGTATTTTATTTTTCCACACAAGACTTCAACATCTCTAACGATTCCCAGCGGTGTAATGGTATCTTTGTTTGCAAGTTTAATAGTAACATCAATGTCCTCTATTTCAATAGGTGCAATATCATTCATAATTTCTTGATATAAGGTAAACGGAATAGCACTCACACTAGCACCCAAATCACATAAGCCATGATAACAATGATCTCCTATTTTAACAGAGACAACAGGCATGCCTACTACAGGTCTGTTTTTATCTTTATGATCTGGTTTAGTAATTCTAGGTGCTTCATCACAGAAGTAAATAACATGCCCATCTATATTATCGACCAAGAGATTTTTAACCATAGCAACATTAGGTTCAACTTTAATTTGTTCAGAGGGTCTAGGTGCTCTAATATTACTTTTGTTAACCACAGTTGAAACTTTAGCATGTTCCTTAATCCTAACAGGAAAAGGTGGTTTCTCAATATAAGCAGTAGGCACAACTGGATCAACATGATAAACAATTGTTTCTTCTTTAACACTAACGGGTTCCTCAATCTTTTCTTTAATAGGGGGATGATATTTAAACCAGTTCTCCTTAGGGAGATCAACATGAGTAGCAAATGATTCACAAAAGGAGGCTACTATCTCAGAGTCAAGTCCATATTTAGTGCTAAACTTATGAAAAGCATCGGTTTCCTTAAAAGATTTAACACAATCAAACTCAAGTGTTATACCTGACTCATTACCTTTGTCGAGTTCCCAATCTTCAGAGTTGCATTTATTTCTTTCAAGGAGATCCCATCTGAATTCAATAGTTTTCTTCATAAAAGAGCCAGTCGAAGAAGAATCGAGCATGGTTTGATCATCATGAGAAAGCCGAGCATAAAATTCTGTATGATAATTTCTCTTCAGAGCTCATGATTGGGGCATGTGTACATCATGTACTTAAGCCTCCCCCAAGCTTGAGCGATGCTTTCTCCTTCACGAGGCCAAAAATTATATATATAATTCCGATCACGATGAACCAGATGCATAGGATAAAACTTTTGATGAAATTCCAATTTCAATCGATTCCAATCCCACGTTCCAATATCGTCACATAGCCTATACCATGTCAATGCCTTTCCTTTCAAAGATAAAGGGAAAACCTTCTTATTAACTTCATCTCCGGGTAAACCTACAAGCTTAAATAATCCACAAACTTCATCCACATAGATTAGGTGCATATCTGGATGTATTGTTCCATCTCCTGCATAAGGATTAGCTAGCAGTTTCTCTATCATGCCCGAAGGAATCTCATAATAAATATTTCAGTAGGTGCAGTTGGTTGAGGAGCAACTCTTTGTGCTTCCGGTCGAGGTGAAGATACCCCGAACAAACCCCTCAAAGGATTACTTTCCATAGTGACAAGTGACAATAAATTTCAGCACGTAATATAAATGTTTCCTTACCAAATTCCACTTACCAAAGGCGCCTCACTCCCCGGCAACGGTGCCAGAAAAGATTCTTGATGACCCACAAGCATAGGGGATCAATCGTAGTCCTTTTGATAACTAAGAGTGTCGAACCCAACGAGGAGCAGAAGGAAATGACAAGCGGTTTTCAGCAAGGTATTTGATAACCCACAAGTATAGGGGATCGCAACAATTTTCGAGGGTAGAGTATTCAACCCAAATTTATTGATTCGACACAAGGGGAGCCAAAGAATATTTGCAAGTATTAGCAGTTGAGTTGTCAATTCAACCACACCTGGAGACTAAATATCTGCAGCAGGGTGATCAGTAGCACAGTAGTATGTAGTTTGATAGCAGTAGCAATAATAGTAACAGTAATAGTAACGGTAGCAGCAATAGTAGTAGCAATAGCAACAGTAGTAGCAACAGTAGTAACTTAGCAAAGAACAATATGTGAAAAACTCGTAGGCATTGGATCGGTGATTATATTGGATAACATTCATCATGTAACAGTCATAACCTAGGGCGACACAGAACTAGCTCCAATTCATCAATGTAATGTAGGCATGTATTCCGTATATAGTCATACGTGCTTGCGATAAGAACTTGCATGACATCTTTTGTCCTACCCTCCCGTGGCAGCGGGGTCCATAAGGAAACTAAAGGATATTAAGGCCTCCTTTTAATAGAGAACCGGAACAAAGCATTAACACATAGTGAATACATGAACTCCTCAAACTACGGTAATCACCGGAAAGAATCCCAATTATTGTCACCTTGGGGTATGCGGATCATAACACGTAGCAGGTGCGTATAACTTGCAAGATCTGATCAATAACACAAATATATTCATGAAAACATAAAGGGTTCAGATCTGAAATTATGGCACACCGGGCCCTAGTGACAAGCATTAAGCATAGCAAAGTCATAGCAAAATCAATCTCAGAACATAGTGGGTACTAGGGATCAAGCCCTAACAAAACTAACTCGATTACATGATAAATCTCATCCAACTCATCACCGTCCAGCAAGCCTATGAAGGAATTACTCACTCCCGGCGGTGAGCATCATGAAATTGGTGATGAAGGATGGTTGATGATGACGATGACGGAAGATCCCCCTCTCTGGAGCCCCAAACGGACCCCAGATCTGGCCTCCCGATAAAGAACTGGAGGTGGCGGTGGCTCCGTATCATAGAACATGATGAAACTTCCTCCCTTATTTTTTTCTTAGGGATTGTGAATTTATAGGCCTGAGATTAGGGTCAGCGAAGCCATGTGGGCCCCACAAGCCACCAAGGCGCGCCAGGGGGTGGAGCCCCTGATGCCTCGTGGGCAGCAGATGGCCCCCCTCCAGTGGATCTTGGCTCCAGTATTTTTTATTTAATCCATAAAAAATCTCCAAAAAGTTTCATCCAATTCCAAGAACTTTTATTTCTGCACAAAAAACAACACCATGGTAGTTCTGCTGAAAACAACGTCAGTCCGGGTTAGTTTCATTCAAATCATGCAAATTAGAGTCCAAAACAAGAGCAAAAGTGTTTGGAAAAGTAGATACGACGGAGACGTATCAACTCTCCCAAGCTTAACTCATTGCTTGTCCTCAAGCAATTCAGTTGACAAACTGAAAGTGATAAAGAAAAACTTTTACGAACTCTTTTGTTCTTGTATCTATATATATGCTTGAATAGTACCCAAGTTTTCAGCAAGGATCATGAACTAACCATGCTCATAATAACTCTTAGAAATTATATTCATTCATATGAATGGCATAATCAACTAGCGAGCAATAATAAGATATCTCAAATGCCAACACTTTGTCAAAACAATCATGATATAATATGACAACATGGTATCTCGCTAGCCCTTCCTGAGACCGCAAAACATAAATGCAGAGCACCTCCAAAGTTCAAGCAGTGACTAAACATTGTAATTTATGGTAGAAGAGATCCAGTCATGATGCACACAACATTAACTATACACAATGCATGAGATTGACAATAGTGCTCTCAGCACTGGTGCTTATTTGAGAAGGTGGTGACTCAATAATAAAAGTAAAATAAGATAAAATGTAAATAGATAGGCCCTTCGCAGAGGGAAGCATGGATTTGCAGAGGTGCCAGAGCTCAAAGCTTAAATCAGAGATAAATATAATTTTGGGAGGTATGCCTTTCCTGTCAACGTCACGACCGAGAGTTTTCAATATCTTCCATGCTAAACACATTAGCGGTGGTTCCCAAGCGATAAAGTAAAGTTTACTCCCCCTCCACCAACAAACACAAGCCATGGCTAGCCGAATCCACGGGTGCCCTCCATACCAACAACTTTCCGGGGGAGTTTGTTTTATTATTTTGCAATTTTAATTATGGGACTGGGCATCCCGATTACTAGCCCCTCTCATGCAAGGACAAGTGAATAAACACTCATCATGAGAATAACCCGCTTAGCATGGAAGATACTGACCGCCCCTTGTCGCTCCATGAGCGGTACGGACACACAAAACAGATGTTCATTTGAATATTTAGAGGTGGCACATACAAATTTACTTAGAACGGCAGAGTAATACCGCATATAGGTAGATATAGTGGACTCATCTGGAATAACTTTGGTTTAGGGGTTTTGATGCACAAGCAGTATTCCCGCTTAGTACAGGCGAAGCCTAGCAAATAGGTTGAGAAGTGACCAGCTAGAGAGCGAAAACGGTCATAATCATGCATTATGAATAATCAACATTGAATACTAGCATGAGTAGGATATAAGCACCATGAACATAAATATCGTGGAGGCTATGTTGGTTTTGAATCAACTACATGCGTGAACATGTGCCAAGTCAAGCCACTCGAAACATTCAGAGGAGGATAAAATATCATCATACTACACCATGAACATTTTACTGCTTTGACACCCAAGATAAATCATTATCCACTCTTAGCTAATTATCCACTCTTAGCTACTTAAGCATGGCATGAGCAATTATAATCTCTAATTGCCATCATAAACATGTTTATCCATAATATGCTGAATCATGGATACCGAGTTAAACATATTTACAAAAACAAAAACAAGTTGAATTCATACCCGCTTTTCCTTGCCACAGTCACTTCATCAAATCATCATCATTATTGCCTTTCACTTGCACGACCGAATGATGTAAAAATAAAAATAGTGCAAGTGTGCCATGGACTAAATTGGAATCTACAAACATTTTATTCAAAGGAGAAGACAAGGTAATATGGCTCTTTCTTAGATCAACAATAATGCATATGAGAGCCACTCAACATTTTCATCGTGGTCTTCTCCTTACAATGACTTAACAAAAGATAAGAATTTCAGACAAACACACTGAAATATTTTTGGAGTTTTTAGTTTTTTCTTGAAGGAAGCAAATTAAAGACGACAAAACAAAAACGAGAAAAACTATTTACACGGGGAAGCTCCCAACAAGCAAAAGAAGAAACGTGAAATCTTTTTGGGTTTTCTTTTAATACTACAACTAACTAAGCTAGAAAGAAAAATCGAAAAGAAGAGAGAAATGTTTTTGGATTTTCTCAAAGTTTTTCAAACACACAAGAATAAAGCGAAAAAAATAAAACTAGCATGGATTATACAATGAAAAAGTATGAACACCGACAACTAGGATGAAATGTGTGAGCATGAATGTAATGTCAGTGAGAGATACGTACTCCCCCAAGCTTAGGCTTTTGCCTTGCTTGGTCTACGGCCATCTGTAGTAGCCATCCGGTCCCATGTGAAATTGCTGAGGCGGAGGCACCCTAGCGTCCCAATCCTGGGCCTCATCCTCTGCCGTTGCCAATGCGTTCCGATAAGCAACGATGTCCGGTGGCATCACAGTATATCCGTTCCTGGCATGAGAATCAACAAAGCAGGTGCAGGCAACGGAATAATATCACGAGTATCCTCACTAAAAACCAAGTTATAACGAATGTGGTGAGGAGGCTCAGGAGCATCAAGAAAGTGGTGGTCCCTCATAGACTGGTGATCTAAGTAAACCCTGGGTAACAAATAATCATGTGGCCGTATGTTAACATTAAAACGTCTCGCTAAGCGAGTAGCATAAATACCGCCATGAATTTTACCCTTAGTCCTATTAGTGTGCAGGCGACGTGCAATGATAGCTCCCAGGTTATAAGTGTTGTCATAATAAAGTGTGCGGCGTAAAATGGCAAAGTCAGGTGCACATAGTGCACCACCTTGCTCTCTAGCAGTCAAACATTTCCCTATGAATAAAGCAAAGTAATGAACAGCGGGAAATTGCAAGCTAGTGGCTCGGGCTCTCGATATGCCCCTTTCCTCTCCCACAGTTAAGGTGCGGAGGAAGCCCTCAAACTCCTCCGGTCGAGGCTCTCTTATTTCCCATCAAAGGGGATCAAACATATCTCACAAAATTCAGCAAGCGGTATCTGATGATGTTCATCATATAAATCAAAGCTAACCGCTGGGGGTTCGAGCCTACTCAGGAAATGAAAGTTTTGCACAAAGGAATTTGTTAGGATGTGCTGCTGGTCACACTCATCTGCGAGGAAGTCGGTCAATCCGGCATTAGCAACAAATTGCGCAAACTCTTGGTAGAATCCGGCTTCATTCATGAAGGCGTTGTGCGGCCATTCGCACGGCCGGACCTCCATCCTGTGTAGAATGTTGAGGTCGCTGTCCGATGAGTCCCCAAGGACTCCCTTGGCGTTCCGCTTCGAGGAACTCCTTCGGAAGAAATTCATTTTCTCTATGAACAATTTCTGAAAATTTTTGGGCCACAAAATGATATCAATAAAACTTCACAAGATCGATAGCAACTACTCATATGGATGTCTAGAGGCCATATCAAGCATTCAAACTACTTGGAACTCAAAGAATTCAACATGCAAGCTCATTTTCAGTAGCACCAAGAGCAGCTAATTATGCAAAATATAATCCACTAGAGCAAAAACTAATTGGAGCAATGGAGGAGTCACATACCAAGTAGCAATCTCCCAAAATAGTTTCGGAAATGGAGCTCCGAGCAAAGAGATCCAAAATCTCAGGTTTGGGAGCAAGAACATGAGAGAGAGAGCTACCAGGAATATTTGCTAGAGGTAAGAGACAAAGTGGGCTGAAGGGATAAGTGAGGGGGTCCCTGTGGGGCCCACAAACCACCTGGACGCGCCAGGGGGGTGGCGCGCCCTGGTGCCTCGTGGGCACCTGGGGCATCCCCCTGGTATGTTTTTAGTGCCAAAAATTCTTAAATAATCTATAAAAATTCATGTCAAAATTTTATTGCATTCTAAGCACTTTCATTTCTGGGCATTTTTTATTGCATGGATAATTCAGAAAACAGGGTAATCATGTCATTTTATTTCATTTAACTAAAAATAACAGAAAACAAAAAGTGGGTACAGAGGGTTGTGCTTACTAAATTCATCGACCACACGCCTCTCAAAAAGAATCCATTAATAAGGTTGATCAAGTCTTATTAACAAACCATTTCTGAGTAACATGAAACCGAAGAACTTTCGTATAACACTAAGTTACCTCAACGGGGAAATGCATCTCCCCAATAATAAGAGTTTCATATTTCTTTTTGACAGTAGGAAGAGGGAGTTGAAAACTTCCAATAATAATTGTCGGAGTCTTTTCAATAACATGAATACCATTTACTTGAAATTGTTTCTTCAGAAAGTGCACCGTATGTTCATTACCATTGATATTAAAAGTGACCTTGCTTTTGTTGCAATCAAAAACAGCCCCTGTAGTATTCAAAAAGGGTCTACCCAGGATAATCGACATGTTGTCATCCTCGGGCATATCAAGTATAACAAAGTCTGTTAGGATAGTAACATTTGCAACTGCAACGGGCACATCCTCACAAACACCGATAGGTATGGCAGTTGATTTGTCAGCCATTTGCAATGATATTTCAGTGGGAGTGAGTTTATTCAAATCAAGTCTTTTATATAAAGAGAAAGGCATAACACTAACACCGGCTCCTAAATCACACAAAGCAGTTTTGACATAACTTCTTTTAATGGAGCATGGTATAGTTGGTATTCCTGGATCTCCTAGTTTCTTAGGTACTCCATCCTTAAAAGAATAATTCGCAAGCATGGTAGAAATCTCAGCTTTAGGTATCTTTCTTTTATTTGTGACAATGTCTTTCATATATTTAGCATAAGGGGCCATCTTTAAAATATCAGTCAAACGAGTACGCAAAAAGACTGGCCTAAGCATTTTAGCAAAGCGTTCAAATTCTTCCTCATCCTTTTTCTTAGATGGTTTAGGAGGAAAGGGCATGGGTTTTTGAACCCATGGTTCTCTTTCTTTACCATGTTTTCTATCAACGAAGTCGCTTTTATCATAACGTTTGTTTTTAGGAGGTGGGTTATCAAGATCAACATCAGGTTCTATTTCAACATCATTATCAAGTTCTTTATTATTATTTGGTTGAGCATCCACATGAGCATCATCATTATTATTATCATCCGGTGAATGTTCATTACCAGATTGTGTCTGGGCATCGGAAATAGAAACATCATTACTATCCTCTAAGGGTTTTTCTACCTCAGGTTCACTAGAAGTATGCAAAGTCCTATCATTTTTCTTTTTCTTTTTCTTTTTAGATGGACTAGGTGCATCAACATTAATTCTTTGAGAGTCTTGTTCAATTCTTTTAGGGTGACCTTCAGGATAAAGTGGCTCCTAAGTCATTCTACCTCCTCTAGTCATCACTCTAACAGCATGATCATTCATATTGTTATTCATTTCATTAAGCAATTCACTTTGAGATTTAGCAACTTTTTCTAATTGGGTTTGAACCATAGATGCATGTTTACCTACACCTTTAACATCATTAGCAATTTTAAATAACAAGTCACTCAAGCGATCAATCATGTAGGCATTTCGTTTCAATTGTTTCATAACATTTGCATTGAAATGATCTTGCTTAATAATATAATTGTCAAATTCATACAAGCATTGACTAGGAGGTTTGTTATAAGGAATATCACCTTCATCAAACTTTATAAGAGAATTTACCTCTACTACCTGTGACGGTGTGTCAAGACCATGTATTTCTTCAATAGGTGGCAAATTCTTAACATCTTCCGCTTTAATACCTTTTTCCTTCATACATTTCTTTGCTTCTTGCATATCTTCAGGACTGAGAAATAAAATACCCCTCTTCTTCGGAGTGGGTTTAGGCGGTGGTTCAGGAGGAGTCCAATCATTATCATTCTTCAATATATTATTCAATAGTTCCTCAGCTTATCCAACAGTTAGTTCCCTGAAAACACAACCAGCACAACTATCTAGGTAGTCCCTAGAAGCATCGGTTAGTCCATTATAAAAGATATCAAGTATTTCATTCTTCTTAAGAGGATGATCAGGCAAAGCATTAAGTAATTGGAGAAGCCTCCCCCAATCTTGAGGGAGATTCTCTTCTTCAATTTGCACAAAGTTAAATATTTCTTGTAAAGTAGCTTGTTTCTTATGAGTAGGAAAATATTTTTCAGAGAAGTAATAAATCATATCCTGGGGACTACGCACACATCCAGGAGCAAGAGTATTATTCTATTCCTTAGCATCACCCTTTAATGAGAAAGAAAACAACTTAAGAATATAGTAATAGCGATTTTTTTCCTCGTGAGCGAAGGGTGGCTATATCATTTAATTAAGTAAGATGTACCACAACGGTTTCAGTTTCACAGCCATGGAAAGGATCAGATTCAACCAAAGTAATTAACTCAAGATCGATAGAGAATTCATAATCCTTATCATTAACAAATATGGGAGAGGTTGCAAACTTAGGATCATATTTCATTCTCTCCCTCATAGATTTTTCTTTCATTTCAGCGAGCAATTTTATAACTTCATCTCTATCATTACAAGCAAGGATGGCTCTAGCCGTCTCCCTATCAAAGCAATGTTCATCAGGTGATTCAAATCTAGTAGGAGAGCTAGGCATAATACGTGAATCATAATTTTCAAGAGTTTCAACATTTTCAGTTTCTTTAGCTTTAGCAATTTGTTCATCAAGAAATTCACCAAGTGGCACAGTATTATCTAGCATAGTAAGCATCATCATAAGTATCATTCATAGCAGAAGTAGATTCATCAATAACTTGCGACATATCAGAATTAATAGCAGGTGGTGGTGTTGCAAGTTTACTCAAAATAGAAGGTGAATCAAGTGCAGAGCTAGATGGCAGTTCCTTACCTCCCCTCATCTTAGAGGGAACGATCTTGGTCTTAGCGTCTTTCAGATTCTTCATTGTGATCAACATATATAAATCCCAAGTGACTCAGCAAATAGAGCTATGCTCCCCGGCAACGGCGCCAGAAAAAGGTCTTGATAACCCACAAGTATAGGGGATCGCAACAGTTTTCGAGGGTAGAGTATTCAACCCAGATTTATTGATTCGACACAAGGGGAGCCAAAGAATATTTGCAAGTATTAGCAGTTGAGTTGTCAATTCAACCACACCTGGAGACTAAATATCTGCAGCAGAGTGATCAGTAGCACAGTAGTATGTAGTTTGATAGCAGTAGCAATAATAGTAACGGTAGCAGCAATAGTAGTAGCAATAGCAATAGTAGTAGGAACAGTAGTAACTTAGCAAAGAACAATATGTGAAAAACTCGTAGGCATTGGATCGGTGATTATATTGGATAACATTCATCATGTAACAGTCATAACCTAGGGTGACACAGAACTAACTCCAATTCATCAATGTAATGTAGGCATGTATTTCGTATATAGTCATACGTGCTTGCGATAAGAACTTGCATGACATCTTTTGTCCTACCATCCCGTGGCAGCGGGGTCCATAAGGAAACTAAGGGATATTAAGGCCTCCTTTTAATAGAGAACCAGAACAAAGCATTAACACATAGTGAGTACATGAACTCCTCAAACTACGGTAATCACCGAAAAGAATCCCAATTATTGTCACCTTGGGGTATGCGGATCATAACACGTAGCAGGTGCGTATAACTTGCAAGATTGGATCAAGAACACAAATATATTCATGAAAACATAAAGGGTTCAGATCTGAAATCATGGCACTCGGGCCCTAGTGACAAGCATTAAGCATAGCAAAGTCATAGCAACATCAATCTCAGAACATAGTGGATACTAGGGATCAAGCCCTAACAAAAACTAACTCGATTACATGATAAATCTCATCCAAGTCATAACCGTCTAGCAAGCCTACGAAGGAATTACTCACTCCCGGTGGTGATCATCATGAAATTGGTGATGAAGGATGCTTGATGATGACGATGACGGGAGATCCCTCTCTCCGGAGCCCCGAACGGACCCCAGATCTGGCCTCCGATGAAGAACAGGAGGTGGCGGCGGCTCCGTATCATAGAACGTGATGAAACTTCCTCCCTTATTTTTTCTCAGGGATTGTGAATTTATAGTCCTGAGATTAGGGTCAGCGGAGCCACGGGGGCCCCACAAGTCACCAGGGCGCGCCAGGGGGGTGGCGCGCCCTGGTGCCTCGTGGGCAGCAGGTGGCCCCCCTCCAGTGGATCTTGGCTCCAGTATTTTTTATTTAATCCATAAAAAATATCCAAAAAGTTTCGTCCAATTCTAAGAACTTTTATTTCTGCACAAAAAACAACACCATGGTAGTTCTGCTGAAAACAGTGTGAGTCCGGGTTACTTTCATTCAAATCATGCAAATTAGAGTCCAAAACAAGAGCAAAAGTGTTTGGAAAAGTAGATACGACGGAGACGTATCAGTATTTTCTGCATGTACTGGAATTTTCGGTAACAAGTAATTTGATAGCAAGATAATTTGTAACAAGTGACAAGTAGCAATAGTAACTAAGGTGCAGCAAGGTAGCCCAATCCTTTTAGTAGCAAACGACAGGCCGGAACGATCTCTTATAATAAGCTAAACGTTCTCGAGGACACATGGGAATTTCATCTAGTCTCTTCCATCATGTTTGTTTGATTCGCGTTCGCTACTTTGATAATTTGATATGTGGGTGGACTGGTGCTTGGGTGCTGTTCTTACTTGAACAAGCCTCCCACTTATGATTAACCCCTCTCGCAAGCATCCGCAACTACGAAAGAAGAATTAAGATAAATCTAACCATAGCATTAAACATAGGGATCCAAATCAGCCCCTTACGGAATAGCGCATAAACTAGGGTTTAAGCTTCTGTCACTCTAGCAACCCATCATCTAATTACTACTCCACAATGCATTCCCTTAGGCCCAAAGATGGTGAAGTGTCATGTAGTAGACGTTCACATGACACCACTAAGAGAATCAACAACATACATATCATCAAAATATCGAACGAATACCAAATTCACATGATTACATATGACAAGACTTCTCCCATGTCCTCAAGAACAAAAGTAACTACTCACAAATCATATTCATGTTCAAGATCAGAGGGGTATTGAATAACATAATGGATCTGAACATAGAATCTTCCACCAAGTAAACCAACAAGCATCAACTACAAGATGTAATCAACACTACTAGCAACCCACAGGTACCAATCTTAGGTTTTGAGACAAAGATTGAATATAAGAGATGAACTAGGGTTTGAGATGAGATGGTGCTGGTGAACATGTTGATGAAGATTGGTCCTCCCACGATGAGAGGATCGTTGGGGATGTTGACGGCTTCGATTTCCCCCTCCCGGAGGGAAGTATCCCCGTCGGAATCGCTCCGCCGGAGAGCAAAAGTGCTTCTGCCCAAGTTCCGCCTCGCGACGGCGGCACTCCGTCCCAAAAGTTTTCTCCTTATTTTTTCTAGGGCAAATGGGCTTATATACCAGAAAATGGGCACCGGAGGCTGGCCAGGGGCCCCACAAGCCACCAGGGCGTGCCTGGGGGGGGGGGGTGGCGCGCCCTGGTGCCTCGTGGGCACCTGGGTGGCCCCCTCTTGTACTTATTTTCTCCGGTATTTTTTATTTATTCCAAAATAAATCTCCGTGCAATTTTAGCTCATTTGGATATGTGCAGAATAGGTATCTCTGACATAGCTTTTTCAGGTCCAGAATTCCAGCTGCCGGCAATCTCCCTCCTTATGTAAATCTTGCATATTAAGAGAGAAAAGGCATTAGAATTGCTCCACAAAGTGTTAATTTGATTAAAACACTATAAATAACAGTAGGAAAACATGATGCAAAATGGACGTATCAGTTCACATTTTATTCATGGTGCTTTCCGTAAATTGCTTGCTAAATATGATGTTAATCATAGAATTGCATCTCCTTATCATCCTCGGTCTAGTGGTCAAGTTGAATTAACTAATAGAGAAATAAATTCATTTTGCAAAAGATCGTTAATAGATCTAGAAAGAATTGGTCTAAGAAACTTGATGATACACTTTGGGCTTACAGAACTGCTTATAAAAATCCTATGGGTATGTCTCCATATAAAATGGTTTATGGAAAAGCATGTCATTTACCTCTTGATTTAGAACATAAAGCATATTGGGCAATTAAAGAACTCAACTATGATTTTAAACTTGCCGGTGAAAAGAGGTTATTTGATATTACCTCTCTAGATGAATGGAGAACCCAAGCTTATGAAAATGCCAAGTTGTTTAAAGAAAAGGTTAAAAGATGGCATGATAAGAGAATTCGAAAACTGGAGTTCAAAGTAGGTGATCATGTTCTATTATACAATTCTCGTTTAAGATTTTTTGCAGGAAAACATCTCTCTAAATGGGAAGGCCCATACATCATCGAAGAAGTTTATTGCTCCAGAGCCATCAAAATAAACAACTCCGAAGGCAATAATCCGAGAGTCGTTAATGGGCAAAGAATTAAACATTATATCTCAGGTACGCATATTAATATTGAAACTAATATTATTCAAACAATTACACCGGAAGAGCACATAGAGGCAACCTTCCGGAACGCTCCAGAAGCCTGAAAGGAGTAGGTATGTGGTACGGTAAGTAAACCGACTCCAAAACTTCCATAAAAGTACTTTCTGTCTGTTTTGGAATATATAAAAAATTAGGAAAATAATAAACAATCCGAAAAGTGCACGAGGAGGCGACAAGCTTGGGGGGCACGCCTACCAGGCTTGTGGCACCCTCGTTGACTTTCCCGACTCCGTTTTTCTTCCATATTACTTGTTTTGCACGGAAAAAATTCATTATATATACTCACGGGTGTTTTGACCACCGCATCGCAAGTTTCTCCTCTGTTCTTGTTTCGGGCTATTTTTCTGACAGATCTAGATCACCATGGCGTCTCCAAGCTCGTCCAAGGACAGGTTCTACGAGAAGGTCATCAACCCATACCTACCGGAGGTGATGAAGCACCCTCAAGCCATTGAGATGCGTGAGGGGGTGCTCCACATCTGGGATGTTCAAGGACCTAAGAAGACCGGGAGCGAGAAGGCCAGGCTGGAAGCGGTGGAACAGGAGATCTTCAAGTGCCAGGGCATGGTGGAGCGCGGACTTTGTGCTAACCACTCCATGATCACGGAATTCATTCATGGGCACAAGGTGGACGGCAAGAATATTGGGGACGTCATCTTCAAGCTCAATGATCGGATTGATTATCTTCAGGCCCAAATATATGATCTACAAAACCAAAATTTTGAGTATGAGGCCAAGTTCAAAGGTATGAGTTTAGCTGCAAATTTCAGGACTCCGGAAACACGTTCGTCCTTTTATGATGGAGAGCCTATGCATTGGAAGACAGAGGACAAGCCCATCACTTCATCACCACCATCACCCAAGAAGGAGATTTGAGTACATGGGTATTGGCACCACCCTTGGCTTGTGCCAAGCTTGGGGGAGGTGCCCCGGTATCGTATCACCATCACTTTTTCATCATCATTATCTATCTTAGTTTGATCCTTAGTTATTTTGTGATTTAGAAGAATAAAGTTTTAGTATGATTTAGTTTCGAGTGCTTGCTTTGTGATCTATCTATCTATGTAATCGTGTGTGAAAGTTATATAATAAAGAGTAGTTTGAGTTGAGTGTTTTGCTTTTGATGATCCAATCTTAGAAATAAAGAATAAAAAGTAAGATCATATGCTAATCCCATGGGGACTGATGACTTCACATAAAAGAAGTATAATTGATAAAACTTGTTGCAAGTTGACAAACATAGCATTGGTCATTGTTGCAATTCATGAAAAAGTAATAAAGGAAGAGAGTTCTAACATATAAATACACTATCTTGGACATCTTTTATGATTGTGAGCCTCCATTAAATATTCTATGTCAATTAGTTGACGTTTGACAAGGAAGACAATGTAATGGGTTATGTTTGCTTATATTCACATAGAAGTTATATTGTTTTGGTCCCTCTAACATGTGGTGCTTGCCCCCTATCTTTTGCTAGCAAAAATTCTATACTAATTAGATATACTACTTGTGCATCCAAAAACCCTTAAACCCAGTTTCATGCCATGAGAGTCCACTATATCTACCTATGGATTGAATAAGATCCTTCAAGTAAGTTGTCATCGGTGCAAAGAAATAAAAATTGCTCCTAAACATGTATGAACTTTTATTGTAAGGGAAAATAAGCTTTGTACGATCTTGTGATGGTGGAGCAAATAAAAGTGACAGACTGCATAATAAAGGTCGTTGAGGGTGTCCCGGATTAAGGGGTACTCTGGTTGCCGGCCTATCTCTCGTAGGCCGGACTAGTGGGCCGCTCGTTACTCATAAAAGGAAGGCCAGATAGTGGGCGACCCTGCGCACCAAAAGGAAACCTCCGAAGACTTGGCGTCTCCTCCAAGAAATATTTATTGTAACCGGCATGTTTATCCCCTAATGGCAACTGACCATGTGTAACCCTAGGTCCCTCTGGTGTCTATATAAACCGGACGGTTTAGTCCGTAGAGAGGGGGAATCATCATCATACCCACCTAGGGTTTAGCCCATACGATCTCGAGGTAGATCAACTCTGTAACCTTCATACAATCACATCAATACATTCTAGCAGGACGTAGGGTTTTACCTCTTCGAGAGGGCCCGAACCTGGGTAAATCGTTGTCTCTACGTTCCCTATTACTCATTGATTCCAGGATCCACAGTTCGGACCCCCTACCTGAGATCTGCCGGTTTTGGTACCGACATTGGTGCTTTCATTGAGAGCTCCGCTGTAGGGTCATTGAGAATCAATGGCTCGCTTAGTCATCAGCAACAGTGCTAGCTGCGGGGACATCTTCGTTCCCGGCCAGCTCTTTGCGTTCGGCAGTGTCATGCTACACGCCGATCCGGCCGGTCGCCTCGGCCGGGTCAACAGCTTTACCCTCGATCAGGAGATCAGGTTCGGGAACTTAGAGTTCGTCGCCGACTCCCGGGGAGACCTTATTCTTACAGGGCCCTCGGCCTCGCCTGGAGGGCCCGCAAACCCTGAAGCTTTGACTTTGGTTATGGCCCACCCCACTATCGGGATGGCCACTACTCCGGATCCGGCCTTGAGCCCGGATCCAATCTCTGCGCTCGGCGGCCGAAGACCGGCCTCAGCCGAGCATGACTGCGGGGCGATGTCGAACACTCCTGGCACAGCCATACTGCAGGTTGACCCCGAAAACTGCCGGAACTTGGGTCCGACAGATCTGTTGCTACTAAAGGGGATACTAGATCGGATCCAAGCCATGGGAATCACAGATGGCCAGTCCTCGGTCTATGACCAGATCGGGCTTAAAGCCGATGACAGGGAAATTCACACCCCTCCGGTCGCCCACTTGGTCGCCACTATCGAAGGCTCGACCGAGGGCTCCCTCCTCCTCCCGGAGCCGAGAGCACATGGGGTGCGAGTTTCCGATGATCAAGCTCCATCCTCCAGCTCGGCAGCCGAACTCCGCTCCGGAGAGAATTCAAAGCCGAAGTTTGATTCAGCGCATGACCTCGAGTCTACACAACCGCGCCTGGCTAAAAATCCGGGTCCAGAGCCCGGCACGTCGGATTCTATGTCGATCCAGGACGCAGCCGCCAAAACCCCGGACTCACGCGATGCTGGGATCAAATTTTTTATCCCACCCACCCCCCACATCAAGTACTATCCAAGTAACTCAGGACGGCCCGACATATGGGACCTAATGTACGTAAGGCAACAACCCAGAGAGACAGTTCGACACTTCTGGGCCAGATTCCTTCTCGTCAAAAACAAGATAACGGACTGTTGCAGCAAGGAAATTCTGGCGGTTTTTCGGCAGAACTGCCGAGACGAAGGCATCTTAAATGCCCTCACCCGCCGCCACATCCAAAACTTCTCTGAGTTATTGGACTTGGTATCTAAATACTGCGCCATGGACGATGCTTGGCAAGCTCAGCTCGAGCAAGCGGAGTCAATCCATGCCGAGGGATCAAGCCGAACTCGGCAAAACGTGCACACCCTCGCCGGACACTTCAATACGAGCCGTCTGAGAAAAGGAAGAAACTCCTGACAGGATCCAGAACGGTCCTTGACGAACTACTGGACAAACTGTGCCCCATACACTCCGTCCTGCTCAACACACCGCCAACCCACAGCCTTCGAGCTTGCTGGGTGGTCAGGCAAATCGCCAAGAGCGGCGAAGCCATCCTCGGAGGCCCATATTCAAATAGATGTCCAGCAACGCCCCTTGAGGATGACGCCAAGATCCTAACAATCTACGAGACGTATTCCTCAAACAATCAGAGGAAGAGAGCCCTTCGAGAGCTCGGTCAAATTCACCATGTGGCAGCAATGGACTCATGGACAGACATACCTATCACTTTCAACAAACAAGATCAGCCGAGATCTCGCCCTATCCGAACTGCTGCCGCCCTCGTCCTCGACGCCATAGTGGATGGATTTCGACTCCAAAAGGTATTAATGGACGGCGACAGTGGGCTAAACCTCATTTACGAGGACACCCTGGGCAAAATGCAGTTTGACAGATCTCGCATCGAGCAAAGTCACACCACCTTTCGAGGGATCATCCCCGGAAAGGAGGCATGTTGCAGTGGTCGAGTCACTCTTGATGTAGTCTTCGGAACCCCCGAGAACTATCGATCTGAGGAATTGCTCTTGCACATTGTGCCCTGTCGTAGTGGCTACCACACCTTATTGGGGCGCGACGCATTCGCCCGATTCCATGCTATCCCACATTATAGGTATATGAAACTTAAGATGCCAGGGCCAAACAGCGTGATCACAGTCACAAGTGATCCGGACAGAGCTCTTCGGGCCGAGAATAAAACAGCATCGCTCGCCCTCGAAGCATTGTCCGAGGCCCTCGCAGCTGAAGAACTAACTGTGCTTCGTTCAACGGTGGACAAGGATGATGTAATCCTCGATAAAAGGCCCAAATCTACGTCCTTCAAACTAACAGATGAAATCGTCAAATTCCAAGTGCATCCAACAGATCCCAACAAGACGGCATCCATTGGAGCTCAACTGGACCCTGCGGTCAATGAAGAGTTGCGCAAATTTTTGCGCGAAAACTGGGATATCTTTGCATGGCACCCATCAGACATGCCAGGGATCCCACGTAGTTTAGCCGAGCACATCTTGAACATAGTTAAAGGTTTCAAGCCAGTCAAACAGGCTTTACGCCGATTTTCTGAACCCAAGCGTCAAGCCATGGGAGAGGAATTGGCAAAGTTACTCAAAGCCGGATTCATCCGAGACATCAAACATCCGGAGTGGTTGGCTAATCTGGTCATGGTTCCTAAAAAGGAGAAATCTTGGCGGTTGTGTGTCGATTTCAAGGACTTAAACAAGGCCTGCCCCAAGGATCCTTTCCCCTTGCCCCGCATAGACCAGATCATAGATGCCACTGCTGGGCATGGCTCGCTGTGTTTCCTCGATGCTTACTCCGGATACCATTAAATTAAAATGAAGGAGTCATATCAAGCGTCCACAGCATTCATCACCCCCTATGGACCATTCTATTTCAACACAATGCCCTTCAGATTAAAAAACGCATGGGCTACATACCAGCGCATGATCCAAACATGTTTGGAAAAGCAGATCGGCAAAACGGTCGAGGCATATGTGGACGACATGGTTGTCAAAACAAAACACGTCAGTCAGCTGGTGGAAGATCTCCGGCAAACCTTCGATAGTCTACGGACTTTCGATATACGGCTCAATCCAGAAAAGTGTGTCTTCGGAGTGCCAGCTGGCAAGCTGCTCGGATTTATTGTTTCCCATAGAGGAATAGAGGCTAACCCAGCGAAAATACGGGCATTGTCCCAGCTAGCGGTTCCTACCGAGTTGAAGCACGTTCAGAAACTGGCCGGCTGCGTGGCAGCCTTGAGCCGCTTCATCTCACGCCTCGGAGAGAAGGCCCTACCACTCTACAAGCTGCTTAAATGGACCAAGAACTTCGAGTGGACTAGCGAGGCAGCGTCCGAACTTGAGGAAATTAAAAAACTACTGGCTAGCAACCCTATCTTGAGAGCACCCAGCTTGGGCGAGCCAATGCTGCTATATATTTCGGCCACGAATCAGGTGGTCAGCGCGGTTCTCCTCGTCGAACGAGCGGCAGAGGGTCACAAGCTCCAGGTGCAGAAGCCAGTGTACTATGTATCCGAAGTGCTCACCCCGTGTAAAATGAGGTACCCGCATTATCAGAAGATAGCCTACGCAGTTTTCATGGCGTCCTGAAAGCTCCGCCACTACTTTCAAGAGTGTTCGGTCATGGTGGCATCCGAAGTACCCCTGAATGACAGAATCAACAATCGAGACGCCACTGGCCATATAGCCAAATGGGCTATAGAGCTCCTCCCCTTTGAAATCATATATCGACCGCGCCGAGCTATTAAATCTCAGTTGTTGGCAGATTTCATAGAGAGTACAGTACATACTCACATTGGACGATGTACTTCAATGGCTCCAAAATGCTCACCGGGTTGGGGGCTGGAGTGGTTCTCACATCTCCTACTGGCGACAATATCCGGTATGTACTTCAGATCATGTACACCGACTCCAACAACGCGGCTGAATACGAAGCTCTGTTGCATGGACTTCGGATGGCGGTGTCAATGGGTGTACAGCGGCTCAAGGTACGGGGAGATTCTAGTCTCGCCATCTCTCAAGTCAATGTCGAATTCGACGGAAAAGACCCAAAAATGACAGCATATCGCAACACCGTCCTAAAAATATCCGCCCGTTTTGAAGGGCTGGAGTTCCACCATGTTTCTAGAGACAACAATCAAGCTGCCGATGTCCTTACTCGAATGGGCGCCAAGCGCGACCATGTTCCCGAGAACACCTTTTTGGAATGACTCTTCAAGCCGTCTGTGGTGTGGTAGGATGATGGCCAGGACTCTGAAACCAAGGACTCAGGAGAGCTCGTCCCTCCAACTATCGAACCAGACGAAGGAATTGTTGGGGGCTCGGCCGTCGAAGAGACGTCTTCGGCTCACGAAGTCATGGCGGTAATTGCCCCATGGACCGAGCCTTTCCTCGCCTATCTTCTCCGCCAAGAGCTACCCGATGACCAGACTGAGGCAAGGCACATAATTCGGCGCTCAAAAGCCTACAAGGTCCACGAGGGTGAACTGTACAAGAAAAGCACTACCGGCATCCTCCAAAGATGTATATCTGAAGAGGAGGGGAGACAGCTCTTGGCCGAGATCCATGTCGGCATGGGAGGTCACCACGCAGCAGCTCGGGCCCTGGTCAGCAAGGCCTTCCGAGCCGGGTTCTTCTAGCCCACTGCCCATGCAGAAGCCCAAACATTGGTCCAACATTGCGTTGGAAGCCAGCTCTTTGCAAATCAAAGTCATATGCCCACCACGGCTGTTCGGACGATACTGATTACTTGGCCTTTCGCGGTCTGGGGGCTGGACATGGTCGGACCACTTAAAGGAGGGGCCAAGAAGAAGAAATATCTGCTCGTCATGGTAGACAAATTCACTAAATGGATTGAGGCAAAACTAGTAACCTTAGCCAAGTTCAAGCCGGTCATTGATTTTATATCCAGCGTCGTGCATCGTTACGGTGTCCCCCATAGCATAATAATGGACAATGGGTCCAATTTTACCGCCCAGGAAGTCAAAGACTGGTGCGCTAATTTAGGCATTAAGCTCGACTATGCCTCGGTATATCACCCACAGTCCAATGGACAGGTCGAGCGAGCTAATGGCCTAATTTTGAGCGGCATTAAGCCCCGTCTAGTCCGATCTTTAAAAGAATCTGACTGCCACTGGATCGAGGAGCTCGACTCTGTATTGTGGGGCCTACGCACCACTCCCAATCGATACATGGGCTACACACCGTTCTTCATGGTGTATGGGGCAGAAGCCGTCCTCCCCAGCGATCTTATTCACGACGCACCTCGAGTACGTATGTATGAAGAAAGAGATGCCGAGCTGGATCAACAAGATGACATGGACGCCCTGGAAGGCGAGCGCGACATCGCTCGGGCTCGTTCTACTTTCTATCAGCAACAGGCCAGACGCTATCAGAGCAGGGAAGTACGGGCAAAAGCCTACAACGTGGGTGACCTCGTCCTGCGCCTCCCGGAGAAGTAGAAGCATAAGTTGTCGCCCAAATGGGAGGGGCCCTTCACAATTGATCAGGTACTCGCGGGCGGAGCGTATTGTCTACACGACCCGAAGGACGACCGCCATGAACCAAACCCATGGAACGCAGCTCGGCTTCGACGCTTCTACGGCTAAATCAGCGTCATCACCCTCTTTAGTTTATCCTTCTCGAATTTATATATTTTTTCGAATAACTAGTCTTTCCCAGGTTGTGTTCGGTTAAGCCAAACTACGTTAAGTTTTTCTTCGGCAAACATCCTCGAATGTAACACACGCTTTTACCTGGGGGCTTCTTTGACGGAGTCGGTCATATATTATTTGTGCAACCATCAGTTTTTACATGTTTGCAACCTTCCAGTATCGCTCTAAAGCCATCATATGCATCAATTTGACTTAAAATTTGTCCAAGCTGGGTTGCCTCGCTCCTATGTTTACTCCCTACATTCCCGATTGTTCGGCTAGGGAGTAAAGGGAGCACCTCTGTGATTGTTACATCCGGATTACCCGGGTGCGTACCTCAGATGGGTGAAGCCAAAAGCCAGCATTCTTAAGAACATCATTGGTCGGCCACGGGGGAAGTGAAAATAATTGGTAGCTATTGCCAAGATTCTGGGGTTATTTTCCCGAAGTAACCATCCCCGTCTATTTCGGGTATTCGGTTATACGTCCATGATCAACTTGGTAACCCGAAGAAAGGAACCCATCGAGGAACTATTTTCGTCGGAAGATGTTTCTTATGTTAAACAGTAATATAACATAACTCACCGAGTGCGTGTTTTGTCTGTTTGCACCAAATGGCCGGATTGCCTTGTTCTCCAAACTGTTTTTTCCGATGTTTTCGGATAGCATAGTAGGAAACACTCCTTGGCCCCTGGCTGAGGGGACGGAAGCCGATGGCCGGTTAAGACAACGTTTCAAGCACGGTTTGGAGACTATTTGATGTAAAGTACATAGATACATAGAATCAAAATGTCAATCTTGATAAAGACCATCTATTATGGTCTCCAGAGTACAATCTTCTTGGGACAGCCAAGCTGCGGGCATAACCTGGTCATATACCAGATGCACGGGCACTTCCTGCCCATCTGGCCCTACTGGCCCAACCCTATCTAAATGCTCCGGTTCCAGCTTGGTGAAACGGCTCTTGATCATCGCCCAAGCTTCCCGTGCTCCCTCTCGACAAGATGACATCTTCCATAACTCAAAGTGGCGCTGAGCTCCCTTGAATCGATTAGTAAGTTCGGCCATCCCTTCCGGGGCCACCTCGCCAGGCCACAATGCCTTGAACATGCTCTTCATGGCTTTTCGGGCCCGCTCATGTACGGCGGATAGCTCCTTCAGCAGGTCCCGTCCGAAAGAGCTGGCCTCCTCTTCAGGGCGTCCGGTCAGAAGAACTACAATGAGACATGGCGTTGTTCATATTGCTGTCTAATACATATAGTCTTTGAACTGAAAAACTAGGTTGCACTCACCGAACATGCCAGCTTTCATTCTCTGGTTCTCCTCCTGGGATAGGGCTAGTTGAGCTTTCAAGCTCTTGATTTATTGGGCCTATTGTTGACCTTCCGCCTTGAGCTTATCCCTTTCCTCATGACTTTGGGTCAGTACGCGGTAGCCAGCCTCCTGCTGTGACTCCGCATACCTTTGAGCTTCTCTGGCAGCCTCTAGATCCTTCTGCAACTGATTTATAGACTCGGCTGCTACAGATCCATCTTTCATTAGAAAAGGTGTTCAATCAAAAAAAATACACATTTAAGTTCGGCACTTACCATGTGCCTCTCTGGTAAATTTCTTGACCTCCTCTAATTCGGCTTCCACAGATTTTAACTATGTTTGGGCCAGCCCGAGGTCTTCGGATAGCTTTTTGTTTTGTTCCCGAACAGACTGCACAATAGCACGACATTATAAACATCAGACCCTTAACTCGGCCGTTCTGCCCAATTTAAGGCTTGGGGGCTACTGGGTTAGGTAACTGGTTTTCAAAACCAACGGTGTACCTGCAGATTAGTAGACATGAGCTTAACTACCCCCTCGAGTCCCGTTCGGGCAGCTCCGAGGTACGCGTCTACCAAACTCAGAGCATTAAACTCCTGATCGGAAAATGCAGAGTGCCTTAGCGACGCCTTGCACCTCCAATGATTCATCACGCTTTCGACCTCGGAGTTGGTGACCGATACGCCCCCTGAGTCCTCGGGATGTTGGTCCTCGGCAGGGACCTCTGGAGTAACGCCAGCTACAACTGGGGACCTCGGTTTTGGGTCACCCCCCGGCACCTCTTCAACATCCTCAGGTGAAGGTGGTTCTACATATCGCCTGCAGGACACAGTAGAGAAAATTGTTGGCCTTTTCGGCGAGTGTCAGAAGTAAAGACTGTGTTGGTGCGACGGATGTGTTACCTCTTCGGGCGGGGAGCGGATGATGTAACTCCCGTCGGGGCCGCGCATTTAGACGCCCCACCGCCACTTGCCACTGGGGCCGCTGGTGCCACTCTTGCAGATGTCCGACGCGTCGTACGGCGGCCCTTGGGAGTAGAAGTCAGTGTACTTGGAGCCGCAGTAGCTGAGCGTCTCTTTCGAGAAGGAGCCCGTTGGTCACTTACAGCGGAGGAGGGAAGCGCCCCGAGGTGATCGGCCAAGAGGGCCACCTTAGAGCCATCGAGACTCTCCTGGTAGAAGACCCTCTCCTCAAAATCGATCGATGTTTCTGGATCGTCATGAAACCCAAGGTCGTCGTCACGAGAATGACTCTCCGGTTGAGGAGCAGGGCAGCTCACTATCTCGATCTAGCACCTCCAGCTCTATTCGAACAAGTTAAAAAGCGGATTAAGAAAAATTGGCGTGCCATCCGAGCTATGAAGCGTGGTTGGACTCACCGTTTCGATGGGTTTATAGCTCGAGAAGCCTTCCTTGGGCCTTAACCAAGCAAACTCTTGCTCTTCTCCCATGAAAAGATCAGCCAGTATGGCCGCCATCGCCGCCTGATCGGCAGGTCCCTTCCGTGTGTATCGGGTCGAGTCATTCTCCCCGTTGTAGCGCCATAGCGGGTGTACTCTCTGTTGAAGAGGTTGAACGCACCGAGCACTGGCTGCTGCCATCATGTCGATCATGGTTAGCCCGTTGTGGGCTAGCCACCTCACTTGAGCGGCCAGCCGCGTTACTTCGGTGCTTTCCTCTTGGGAAGAACTCTTCGGGCGCCAGTTGAACCGCTTCTTCGGAGAAACAAGGGAGAATTCGGACAACCCCCTCCAAGCTGGATCGAATAGGGGGACATCTTCAACATAAAACCATTCCGAGGTCCACTCCTCGGCATCTTTCTTGGGAGTCCCTATGGGATATCCTGTTCCGGCGATAGGCCATACCTCGGCCCCGCCGACCTCATAAATTATCCCTCCTCGGGTGTAGGGGAAAAGGCAGAAGTATTTCCTCCACAACTCGAAATGGGCCTCGCAGCCCAGAAACATATCGCGAAGGGCGACAAAGCCCGAGATGTGTAGAATCGATCCTGGGGTAAGGTGGGGTGTTGGATCCCGTAAAACTCTAGTAGACCCCTCAGGAAGGGATGAATGGGGAAACCTAGGCCTCGCAAGAGGAAGGGCATGAAGCATACCCTTTCCTCCCCGTGGGGGGTAGGGAAGTTCTCTGCGAGGGCCTCCCCGTCCGCGGAAGTTAATCCGGGGTGGGTGGACGCGAGATCTGAAGCGGGAAGATACCCCTGCGTCTCGAGGCTGCTCAATCGCATGCGAGATACTGAGCAGCTCACCCAGTCGCCTTGACGGGGGCCGTGAGGGCGTGAGGAGGAGCCTGGAACACTCGCCATTGATTGCTGGCTGTGACCTCTCGGGGATGTGAGGAAGAATGGCAGGGGATGCGGTGCGTTAGCCTCCACGTCCTTGACGTATTAAAAGGGCATCCTTTCCCCCAAAGAGGGGCATTTTTGTAAAAACCTACCGGGCCGCTTGCATTCCCCGGGTACACAGAAATCGAGGCGCGTCATTAATTCTGGGTGAAGAAAAACGGTATGGCAGGCTTCGCAAAGCCTCGCCAATCAGAGGACACTACAACAGGAACCCCCATTTAGCAACGCATCGATGCGTTGTCGTATGTCCATATATGTGTTGCTAAGGTCTACACCAACGGATTAGGATGCGTTGCCGTTGATGGCGTTGCAAGGGTCTACAACAACGTATATACGTCTGTTGGTAAACGATGTGCAGAAGCGTTGCAAGATAGCAACGTATGGATCTGAAACCTAGCAACTATTCACATGCGTTGGTGCCACCCCCGCACAAATGAGTTTCAAATGGATATGCCATATCATTGCAGCGACTAGAAGTTTTGCCATATATGAACAGTTTAATGATATTTTATATATTCTGATCGAAAATTATTAGGCCAATGCCGATAGATAGGAGCCACAATACAATAAGTAGGAATCCTCATATTATATTAAAAAGAATATATTGCATTACAAAGAACATGATCTGAATATTACAAAATGTGAAACCATCTAGTACTAGCCCATTTCTTGACCATTCAATCAGCTATAGTGTTTGAAACATTACAACCAAAAATGACATTCTAATTATCTAGCAATATCCTCATTCTCGACCTTGCAATCAACATCCATGCATCTTGAATTTATCTTGGAAATCTAGAACAACAAGGAAATGAGATTAGTAACTTATGATAAGGAAAATCAACAAAGCAGAAACTTCTAGAAGAGCTACATAGGTAGGTTGAGGGCCATGACATTAGTAGCTCTGTACGTACAAAAGGAGAGCCTACATCTGACAATCACTTTTGATCCTTGTTTTCTGATGGACAAACATGCTTATGTCAATTGAGTAACATAAACCTCACAAGAACATACTCCCTCTGTCCCATATTAGTTGTCACTGAAACGAATGTATCTAGATATATTTTAGTGCTAAATACAACCGTTTGAGCAACAACTAATAGTGGACGGATGGAGTACTAAGTAATACACGAGGTACCACCCTTGAAAAAAAAACATGTAATGACATACCACACATCCTTCATTTGCTAAGAAAGATCTGCAGTTCTCCACAAAATAAAAGTAGATGTGCCTAAATAATTCAAAAATTGATACCAGGCTAAATTCAAAAATACTTTACTTAAAAGAAAATAATTCACACCATGCTAAATTTGGTTGTGCCTAAATTAGGTATTCTGATACATGCTCACAAATATGACTTACCAAGACATTGATTTATATATAGATGTGGGGCTAATTAAAAACTTCTCAACAGGAGTTTATTAATAAAATTGCAGATAGTGCACCCTATATCTTTGTACTAACTAAATTTGGCATCTTGCATCAGCTTAAAACTATATGAATCATCATAACAAACCAGAAGGGCCATCACCATGCTATGAAGTAGAAACACAGAGACTTCGAGTCTTGAACATTTCCGTAAACTAACAACATTATATTCTCTCAGTTGGCTTGCACGAGTTCTGAATATCCACTGCTTGTTCAGATAAGAAACTGCATATTAAAACACTGCGCATCTTAGAATAATTGGATGCGTCTATTCATTTTGTACCATCAGCATGTAGTTAGTATACTAACAATTATCCAAACACCGTATTATATTAACAATGGTATGAATTCATAAACCAACTAAATGATAATAGGTAACCAATAATCTTGACTACACAGAATTGAATAATTCCATTTTCCACAGGCTTCAAATTAGTTTTACGGCCTCTTTTATAGAAGTGTTAATTATATCCATAACTGTAATATGCACAAGTCCTGAAGATATACCTGTTAAGACAAAGAACAAACAACAGATGTTGGCTGAAGGAAAGTAACCTTCCGAACCTGCGAGGAAAGATGAAATTAAGGATTATACAATAAAGAAAATATTAGGACAGATATATGCATGCATCTGGGCTTATTTCTATAGTATTGCACAAACGTGTGACATAAATCAGTAAGTATTCATAACACTTATAAGGAGATTCTTTTGTCTCCTGAAAATAATCATGATGCTGTGGATAATAGTGCTCGCCTATTAACTAATACTTTAAGAAATGTTCTTTGATGGCATGGTCACGGGCTATTAACTAGGATATCTGGAGATATTATCACAACTTATTTAACTAAGCTACCATGGTCATGCTCACAAAAGTACTGATTAATTACCCACGCACATAGAAGCAAGAAAATTAAAGCGTAATGAATCACAAGCCCGAATCAACATGTACATACAAATAATGAATCGCTCAACCACAGAAGAAAGAAGTCCACCCTCAACATCTAAAACTGGGGTAACAATATGCTTCTAGATGTTACACTGATGATTTATTGCCAAATTATTGTAATTGTCCGCTATTAGAGAAGATCTCTGCTGCAACATAAGGGGTCGTACAGGTGTTACCTTTGAGCCAGTGACCAATGGCGCATTGTTGTCTCTGCGGCCTGCACGTAAACCATTAGAATTTTAACTTCCTATATGAATCTTTAAGGTTAAATTGTCAAAAAATGCTGAATGAAAGAATCTAGCAAAACATGTAAGAATCCATCAATAAGTACGTCCAATTGATGCATGGTACTTCAAAATCATTGTTTTATCCGGGACGGTTCCCATTACCTAGTCATTGTACAAACATTATTCTAAGGAAGAGGACCTTACTAAACCATCTGACGCCAATCCAGGTAGTCGAGGACTCGAGGTGGAACAGCACAGTCGAACCCGAGGGGCAGACAAATGAGACGGCGTGCGAGCCGCGCTAGCAAACCGCGGCGACTAGGGTTCCTGTGGGGGCGCGGGCAGGGGCACAAAGGCCGTCGCCGCGGCAATGGATCGAAGGAGAGCAGTGAGGGGTTCCCGAGCCCATGAGCGGGTGAGCAGGGGAGCGGAGGACGTCGCGGCGGCCGGGGTTGGAGAATAGCAGTGAGGCGGAGCTGGGACGGTGACCGGCAGCGCGGAGGAACTCCCCACGGCAGAGGAACGGAGGAAAGCAGTGAGAATGGCCCGGTGAGCGGCGCGAGAAGAGCATTAGATCTAGCCGGAGTTGGAAGTTGTGGCTGCAGCTTTGCGGGCACGAATAGCGGATAGAGGTGGTAGATATAAAAGATTTGACCATCTTTTTGTTGCATGATACTTGGGCAGGGAGGTGCAGATAATGTGGAGATTAGTACGGGGAGGTTATACCTCTTCGTGGGAGGTGGACTATCAACAACACATGTTATGTTTCGTTGCTACATATGCGTTGTTATAGGTGGGTTTTTGTTGTAGTGGGATCCTCGGCGGCCGAACTATTGTCAAACCGAACACATGTGATGGAAGGAACTCGCCCCCCAAGCCGAAGACCCTTGGAGTGTGGAGCTGCCGAAGACTGTCAACCTCGGCATTGGAGGCTAGTTCGGGGGCTAATGAGGGTGTCCCGGACTAAGGGGTACTCGGGCTGCCGGCCTATCTCTCGTAGGCCAGACTAGTGGGCCGCTCGTTACTCATAAAAGGAAGGCCAGATAGTGGGCGACCCCGCGCACCAGAAGGAAACCTCCGAAGACTTGGCGTCTCCTCCAAGAAATATTTAGCGTAACCGGCATGTTTATCCCCTGATGGCAACTGACCATGTGTAACCCTAGGTCCCTCTGGTGTCTATATAAATCGGAGGGTTTAGTCCGTAGAGAGGGGGAATCATCATCATACCCACCTAGGGTTTAGCCCATCCGATCTCAAGGTAGATCAACTCTGTAACCTTCATACAATCACATCAATACATTCTAGCAGGACGTAGGGTTTTATCTCTTCGAGAGGGCCCGAACCTGGGTAAATCGCTATCTCTATGTTCCCCGTTACTCATTGATTCCAAGATCCACAGTTCGGACCTCCTACCCGAGATCTGCCGGTTTTGGTACCGACAATCGTTATCACAAGGGGCAATATAAAGTGACGTTCCTTTACATTAAGAGCTTGCGCATCCAAAAACAAAAAGCGCATGAGAACCTCTGCTTCCCTCTGCGAAGGGCCTATCTTTTACTTTATGTATTTACTTTCATGCAAGAGTCAATAGTATTCTTCTCTATTCCGTTTTTATTTTTTCTCTCTTGGCAAGCATCATATGGTGGGGATTGATCCAGGCATATATATCCAGTTGGATGTAAGTGATCATGAGTTATTATTGTTGACATTACCCTCGAGATAAATACGTTGCGAGGCGAAATTATAAGCCCCTATCTTTCTATGTGTTTGACTGAAACTTTTGCTCCATAAGTATGTCGTGAGTGTCAGCAATCATAGAAGACTAAATGATAGTTGAGTATGTGAACTTGCTAAACAAAGCTCTTACATAGACTCTTTCTGATAATATGATGAATTGAAATTGCTTCAGTGACTAAGATCATAGTTTGTTAGTTTTCAATTTGGTTTATGGTTCATACTTTAACTTGTGGATGAATTGTCACTTTTTCATGAGAAGTTTTATGACGATATATTGCTGTTATAATAAAGATCATGATGCTTCATGTCCATATTTTATTTTTTATCGATGCCTCTCTCTCTAAACATGTAGTCATGATTCTCGATTTCGGCTTTCGCTTGAGGACAAGCGAGGTCTAAGCTTGGGGGAGTTGATACGTCCAATTTGCATCATGATTTCCTACTAATAAATATTATGTTTTTGATCATTATTTCACTTTATGATACAATTTTGATGCCTTTTCTCTCTTATTTTGCAAGATTCACATGAAGAGGGAGAATGCCGTCAGCTGGAATTCTGGACCTGAAAGGGGTGAAACAGAGATAGCTATTCTACACAACTCCAAATGACCTGGAAATTTACAGAGAATTGTTTTGGAATATATAAAAAATACTGCCGAAAGAATCAACAGAAGGGGGCCCACCAGGAAGCCACAAGCCTGGGGGGCGCGCCCTACCCCCTGGGAGCGCCCCTGGCTTGTGGGGCCCCTGGCAGGCCTCTGGCCCCCTCCTTCTACTATATGAAGTCATTTGCCCTAGAAAAAAATCAGAAGAAGACTTTCGGGATGAAGCCCTGCCGTCTCGAGGCAGAACTTGGGCAGGAGCTATTTTGCTCTCCGGCGAAGTGATTCCGCCGGGGATACTTCCCTCCGGGAGGGGGAAATCAAAGCCATCGACATCACCAACGATCCTCTCATCGTGGGAGGACAAATCTTCATCAACATCTTCACCAGCACCATCTTATCTCAAACCCTAGTTCATCTCTTTTATTCAATCTTTGTCTCAAAACCTCAGATTGGTACCTGTGGGTTGCTAGTAGTGTTTATTACATCTTGTAGTTGATGCTAGTTGGTTTATTTGGTGGAAGATTATATGTTCAGATCCTTAATGCTATTGAATACCCCTCTGATATTGAACATGAATATGATTTGTGAGTAGTTACTTTTGTTCTTGAGGACATGGGAGAAGTCTTGTCATAAGTAATCATGTGAATTTGGTATTCGTTCGATATTTTGATGCTATGTATGTTGTGGTTCCGTTAGTGGTGTCGTGTGAACGTCGACTACATGACACTTCACCATCTTTGGGCCTAAGGAAAGGCATTGTGGAGTAGTAAATAGATGATGGGTTGCTAGAGTGACAGAAGTTTAAACCCTAGTTTATGCGCTATTCCGTAAGGGGCTGATTTGGATCCATATGTTTCATGCTATGGTTAGAGTTATCTTGATTCTTCTTTCGTAGTTGTGGATGCTTGCAAGAGGGGGTAATCATAAGTGGGAGGCTTGTTCAAGTAAGAACAACACCCAAGCACCGGTCCACCCACATATCAAATTATCAAAGTAGCGAACGCGAATCAAACAAACATGATGAAAGTGACTAGATGAAATTCCCATGTGTCCTCGAGAATGCTTTGCTTATTATACGAGTTTGTTTTGGCTTGTGCTTTGCTACAAAAAGGATTGGGCCACCTTGCTGCACTTCGTTATACTTGTTACTTGTTACTTGTTACGAATTATCTTGCTACCAAAACTATCTCTTACCGCTACTTTCAGTACTTGCAGAGAATACCTTGCTGAAAACCGCTTGTCATTTCCTTTTGCTCCTCGTTGGGTTCGACACTCTTACTTATCGAAAGGACTACAATTGATCCCCTATACTTGTGAGTCATCACCTATATACATGATCATTGCCATGAATCCGTCATAATTATTTGGTTTTCTATCAATTGCCCAACAGTAATTTGTCTACCCACCGTATGCTATGTGTTCGAGAGAGAAGCCTCTAGTGAAAACTATGCCCCCCCCCGGTCTACTTTATAATATATTAAAAACATAAAAATACCTTGCTGCAATTTATTTACTTTTATTTTAATTAGTATTTTAGTTTATCTATTTATCTCTATAAGATTTAATCCTTGCAAATAACCGCTAAGAGGAATGACAACCTGTGGCACCCCGGCTCAGAGAGACCGGAACACCCCGTATTCCAGCCCAGAGATCAAGTCTTCTGGAATACGGCACTGCTTGGCATAGAACAAATCAGCTCTTTATCATGAATAAACGGGGTACAAGGGTCCGATATTACAAAGGTTACAGGAGCACGGCGACACTTCGCCTGCTAAGGTAGTTCTATGCTAGCAGCGGAACATCTCGAAGCGGAATAAAATTCTAGCAGCGGAACAACGGTGACGGTGATGAACTCCACTCCACAGGGACTCTGGTTGGGACGTATCCTAGAGCGCAACCTTGGGATCCTTGACAAACAAGCAATCACTGCATGACCTGCAATCTGGCATGACACGCCAGGTGAGTACTTTGAATGTACTCGCAAGCTCACAGCAACCAAAGCAATCAAGACATACAACATCATGGCATTTACAGGTTAATCATCAAAGATGAACACGATACTACTAGAACAACATGAGCATGGCAACAACATGAGCATGGCATGTACATATAATTCATGAACATGATGATACTAGCACTAGCATGCAAGGGGGTCGACGTTTAAGGTTTCATGGACCAACTTACTCTGCTCGGAGGTTATCTCATAACCACAATGAAAATCAAACTTACTTACCACCGTGATCACCACGCGATCACCTCATAATCAACCAACATCGGTATCCACGATACCATCGTGATCCTCTCATGATCACATAAGTATCAACCAACTTCTTTTCTCATCGAACCGGGGTTGTTATTATTCAGATTATTATTACTGTTGAGCCATAGTGTGACCTACTACGAACTTTGTCCATGACCGAGGACGCGGCTATCGATAGATTATACACTTTGTAGAGGTTAGTACACTGTACCCACACCACGGAAATCATGGCCTCGTGCTCCCATTCGGGTGGACCAACGACATTCCGACAAAACCAATCTATTGCATGACACTCTCCCGGCCACTCCGACAAATCCCCTTTGGCCTGTCCTGGGTGACCCCGATGCCAACTTGTGACATCCGCCACCTCTGTGGCTGCCACCGTGATGGCCAAACATAAACATCGTCCCAAACGGGGACCTCGGTACCATAAAACTCGGGTCCTCAAGGCTATGGTAGCCTACCTGATCAGGGTAGCGCGCACCCATAACCTTCCCTCGTAGGAGGCACCGGCGAGAGGCATGACAATAGACCGCATTAGGGCCTCCCCATCCAGGCAAGTGTGGTTGCACTGGTGAGCTCGATTCGGTGGCACCATGACTCAGCCAACAGATTTGTTCAAGTTCGATTAATGTCAGGTTCAACTTGAATGGTGATGAGCTGAGTCATAACAACATAAAGAAGTAACAATGCACATGAGCATGATATCAATGTAACCATGGATGGGCAACATAACCATTTAACAACATAGCATCAACAATGATAACTCATTTAGTCTACGGGATGCAAATGAGCATGGCATAAAGATGATCATGAATATCACAAGTAATTTCATAACCAACTGATAATTATTCATATGAGCATATCGTTATCACTAGCATCGAAAATGATTACAAAAATGAAACATGATAATCACATCAGCAATTAATCATTTTACTTGCTAGATGAAAATGAACATGGCATAAGCATAGACATGGATTCACAAGCATATTCGAAGCATTCACAAAATAATTAAATAAACAAACAATTATTAAATATTCAAGTGGAAACCATGGCTACTGCAATGCCATCATGCAAGTGGCTGTTGTGGCTTGCCTGGGGATGAAGGATTCACCGGGGAGAGGTGCGATGAACTCGCGGAAAGAATCGCCGGAAAAGTTTCCCTCTCGGCGGAACTGTTTTAAGGGCAAGGTCAAGATGGTCATTTTCACAGTGTGACAACCTCATGAAAATGCTACCATCGGAACGGGCTCGATGAACTGAGATCGTGGGCTTTGGAATCACCTGATTCGGAGTTACGGTTGCCGAGATACGGTCGTTCGTTCGTTAGGCCGAAATCGAATAAAAATCTGTTCTTTTCTGGCCTTAACGGACGAACGTCCGCTATATAAGGGTTTCGGCGCCGGCGTCTGAAAACAGAAGGCGTACTTCTGTAAATACGTTTTCCAACAGAGAAAACGTAATCTGGGCCGAAGTAGAACCAGAATACGCTTTCAGTTATTGAACACGCATTTATCGGAGTACGCCTCCACTTAAAGGTGTGCGGGTCCGGGGTCAACGCCTCCGTCTGGCTAACGTGCGGGCCCGAGGGGATGGCGGGGCCCACCTGGCCAGGTCGTCGTCTTCAACACCGTGTCCGCGCACAGCTGAGGCAGGACGGCGTTCGTCCGGCGATTGCCGGCGCCCCCGGCCGTCTCCCGCGGCGCTCCGCCTATGGGTGAGCTCAGCGCGGAGACGCGCGTCCGCTGGTGCAGACTACGGCCGCCGGGGAGGGACGAGGTGGTAGCAGTTCTGACACCGGCGGAGGAGGCCGTCGGCCACCAACGTCGCCGAGCGAGCAGGCGTCCTGGAGATGAACAAAGGGGCTGGGGAGACTCGCCGGACTTCGGTGGTTCCATTGGTGAGGAAGAGAAAGAGGGAGGGGCTCGGCATTGAGTGAATTTAAGAGGAGGTCGGCGGCGGCCAAGGCGGCCATGGGAGGGGAGGAGAGCTCCTCGAGCTCATTTGAGTGGCCAGGGGGTTTGCTAGGAGGGAGAGAGAGAGGTGGGTGAGGTCGAGAGGGCTCGGGGTGGCCTTATATAGCCGCGGCGCCGATGCCTACGCCGGATGCCGCCATGGCACTCGGGGGATGCACTGACGCGCCCGCGTACGCGTGTGCACGTGGGCAGGCGAGGATGGCGACGGGAGAGGGGAAGTGGAGGTGCAGACGCGGGCGGTGCGGTGTCCGGTCGGCCACTCGGCCACTGTGCGCACGCAGGCAAGGTCGTCGTGGCACGAGGAGGGCGAAGGAGGAGGGGGGCCTGGCAGGACAGTGAGCGAGAGGCTGCCACCAAGCTCTGGGACACGATGAGACGCGCGGAAACGGCGAGCAGAGGAGTGCCCGAAGCTAAACGCCAGGCAGAGCGCGACAATGGCTTACCAGCCACATGGTCACCGCGTGCACAGGCGCACGCGGTGCGCTCTGGCTAGTAAAACCATGTCTAGCGTGTAGTTCAAGCATCCTGGGACCCTCCTGAGGTGATGGATAAACAAAAGGAGCTTTGGGTTGATAGGATAGCTCAGGAAAAGTTTGTTGTATCAAACTTGGGCATGAAATAGTGATCAAATGGGATGGGGTAAGGGCTAACCAGCATGTCTCAGGGATTTAGGGTAGGAAGGACTACAATACTGTGGATTTTGAAGAGATTTGGACCAATATTTGTCATAGTTGCTTTAGAACCACAAAAACTGGTCCAGAACCTAGATCATGAAGTAGCACTCACATGGATGATTCTATTTGGCTGAAAATTGGTGTAGGATGATGATTTGAGCATATGAAGGTACCATAAAAATTTCATACCATTTGGATGAATAAAAATGGTACTTCCTTCACAATGCTTTCATCTGGACAGAAACTTGGGGGAATTTTGTGGGGAAAATGGCTTGTCAAAATGAAGTTAATTTTGGCATTCTCAAATTATATAAGAATGTTTAGGTCCTGGATTAATTTCAGAATTTTTGAAGCAATATAAAATATAGTTGCTTCACAAACTAAAATTGTGACCAGAAACAAAGATTTGAAGGTGTGCTCACATAGATTGTTGGATAGAGATGAAATTTTGTGGAGATTAATGATTTGATCATATGGATGATCTCCCAAAATTTCAACTCATTTGGATAAGCCTAGCTAGTACTTCCTTCACAAAGCTTCTCTCTAGACAGAAACTTTGGAAATTTGCTGAGGAAGGTTTACTAGGCAAATGAAGCTGAATTTTGGCATGTGGCAATAATTTGGACATGAGAGAGTGCCCAAAAAGTTTGAAGGCAATCAAGAAAAGATAAATAGCACTTCCTTCGCAAAGTGCCTTGCTGGACAGAATAGGAAATGAATATTCCTGAATTATTTTTGAACTAGGCAAGGATAGGTTTTGACATATTTGTGGAAGATATGATCCCAAGAATTTATGAGAATTTTGTGGGAATTTTAGGAAAGACAGAAATATAGGTTGCTTCACAACCTAGAGCAAACAGGGTTATTCCTTTAATAGAAAAAGGAATATTCCCAAGAAATAAATATTGGGGTTGGGCTAAGATGGAAATGACATGGCCTTGGGATAGATTTGAGAATGACAAGCCACTAGGAAGTGGCAGGAGAGGCGATCTTCCCAGGTTGCAAGACCACATAGCCACGGAAAAAGAACTCCAAATAAAAAATTCGAAGAAATCCAAAAGAAAAAGAAAGGGCCAAAAATCAGGGTGTTACACAACCCTCTTATTTGCGTTGGGTTTAAGTGTTTGCTCTTTTGTGTGTAGGTGCGCTTAATGGAATTTTGCTTGGTTCTCCTACTGGATTGATAACATTGGTTCTTAAGTGAGGGAAATAGTTATCTCTACTGTACTGCATCATGCTCTCCTCTTCGGGGAAATACCAACGCAGACTACAAGTAGCAGGAAGAATTTATGGCGCCGTTGCCGGGGAGACATCATCAAAATTACCAAGTACCTTTGCACAAACTATCATCCACTTGCATTTACTTTATTTGCCTTTTATTTGCATTTGCGTCTCGTTTTCATCTCCCCCACTTCTAATTTTTTTTACAAAAACACAAAAATATTTTTATTTGCTTGTTTGCTAGTTCACTTGTTCTGTCACTATGTCGCTAGAGGAATTTCGCGAAAGTTTCTATACCAGAAGATTGTCTGAAATTGAAAATGTCACTAATAGTTTTATGACTTCGCAATTTGAGCAAAATAAATTCTTTTTTGAAGAGCTTAAGGAACATTCTAGCTTGTTGGATGCTATCAATAAACAACTTGAAGATGTTAATCTAGAAGTATCCAACCTTCAGGCTCAACTTGCTAATACTAAAAAATTACTAGGAAAAATCTCGGATAAACAAACAACTCTAGTGAATTGGATGGCTGCCAAACCAGAGTCACTATCTAGTAATGATGAAGATATTAAAATGATTGGTGTCACTCCTATTGAATCATTATTTAGTAACATAAAACTTGATGAAAAAGGGACTGAAGAAGAGTCAACTTTAGATAGAAGGAGTCCCACTTGCTTGGAGGGTGATAATCTTGATGATAAAAATGAAAAAAGTGGGTTTGGAGAGGTTCAAACTTTAAATAGTAATACACCCACTACTTTGGATTACAAGGACTTTAATTATGATAGCTGTTCTTTAATAGAGTGTATTTCCTTGTTGTAATGTGGCGCCCCCGACTCGACCGTGCACTAATCATACACGCAAATGCACACGATCAAGCCTAAGGACTCACGGGAAGATATCACAACACAACTCTAAACACAAAATAAAATAATACAAGCTTTATATTACAAGCCAGGGGCCTCGAGGGCTCGAATACACAAGCTCGCATATAAGCGTTAGCGGAAGCA
This sequence comes from Elymus sibiricus, assembly GCA_039707655.1. Classification (NCBI taxonomy): domain Eukaryota; kingdom Viridiplantae; phylum Streptophyta; class Magnoliopsida; order Poales; family Poaceae; genus Elymus; species Elymus sibiricus. Next base: position 382,889,991 of record CM077676.1, read on the forward strand.
ACACAAAAGTATCTGAATACAGACACAAAGGTTAAACAAGCCTGCCTTAAGAAGGATGAGCAAAACAATGACATCTGATCGAAAAGTCGCAGGCCTCCTGCCTGGGAGCCTTCTCAACTACTCCTGGTCGTCGGTCTCCATGTAGTAGTAGGCTCCACCGGAGGGGTAGTAGTAGTCGTCGACGGGGGCAGCTGGCTCCGGGGCTCCGCCATCTGATCGCAGCAATCGGGTATGGGGAAAAAAGGGGAAGCAAAGCAACCGTGAGTACTAATCCAAAGTACTCGCAAGACTTACATCAGATCTATACTAATTATGCATCGGTATCAAAGGGGAGGCTGTATCTGTGGACTAGATTGCAGAAATGCCATAATAGAGGGAAGACCTAGCTTATCGAAGACTAGCATCTTCAGCGTCTTGCAGCATTAGAAGAGTGCAGATTAGTATCATGTAATAGGGTAACAAGCATGTAGTAGCAAAGCCCAGAGGTCCTTCCTCGACTCCCTGCGAGAAAGCTAACATATTAATTAAAGTAACAAGTATCCAGTTCAAGTTGTAGTAGATTGGGATACAACACTGAGCGTCCTATTACCATGGACACGGCTATTCGAATAGATAACTTCCCTGCAGGGGTGCACTACTGTTACCCAACACGCTCGATTAACTCTGGCCGGACACACTTTTCCGGGTCATGCCCGGCCTCGGCTGATCGACACGACGTAGTCCTACCTAGGCTCAGCAGAGAGGTCCCCGCCGATCTACATCCTAAGTGCTCATGGGTCTTGGGCCCATCACCCTTTGTACTCCGGGTCATCGCGAGCAGGGCGATCCAGGCACCACCTCTGGGGTGCCGACCCGGCCGTGCCGCAATGTTGAACTGGACGTCTGACAGAGCTTTCGGCTGATACATACGGCGCCGAGGGCCCCATTAAACCATTATTACGCGTGGTGGTAGTGCGTATAGGCCAGTGGCCAACTCAGATCAATACCCAAATCCGTTAGTGCATTATTTAATTTTAGTGACGGCTGTTGGGAGAAGTCCAGAGCTACCACCACAACCTGGGTGGTACCGCTAAACAGCCAGCCGCCACAGTAAGTCTCGCGGGTGCTCTCCGGGCCCGCCCGACTTTCATGTGTATCTCTCGCGGGTACCCCTCGGGGTCAACCCGACTTCAACAAAGGACTGAGGTAAAAACATGATAACCGTGTGTCCATAACATCGTGGGGAATCCGAGGAATCACCGTCGATGGATTCCCACTCGATGTAACCGTCAAGGAGAACTTGGAGGAATCACCCTCGATAAGTTCTCACTTGATGGGCTGCACGACAGAGGCATCATCGGAGGTGGTGAAAGAGGAATCACCTTCGATAACCCACAATCGACTAGCTACGCTACAGAGATATCATCATGAGTGAGGTAGGAGGTATCACCCTCGGCACTCGATGGTAGCCCTGTAGAGTCGTACAACTAAGAGAGTGTGCGGTGCTGTGTTCGGTCTCTGTACATCGATCACACTGATCGAGTCACCGGTGGTAAAGCATGGCAACAAGGACAAGGGTGTGGGGCCATTGATGGATCACTAAACAGCCTATACTAAGCATTTAGGACAACAAGTAAAGTATCAACAGTAGGTTACAAAATCAAGCTATGCAACAAAATAGGAGCAATCAATTATAGTAGCAAAATCTAATGCAAGCATGGGAGAGAAGGAATGGGCAATATAGGAATGATCAAGGGGGTTTTGCTTGCCTGGAAGCTCTGCGGTGAAAGAGGGATCGTCGACGACGTAGTCGTACATAGGAGCAGTGTCCGTCTCGGAGTCTACCGGAGAGAAGAGGGGGAAGAAACAATAAATATAAAACAAAAAAATGCACACAGATGCTTAGCATGGCAATAGGCTGTGCTAGGGGTGCCCTAACGCAATGTTAAGGGTTACAGACGGAGCGGGAAAATATCTGGAAATATTTTTCCCGGCTTTAAGCGATTATCGGTATAAGGATCCGAAGGGGAAGGTTCCATGTTCATCTAGTTAGGAGTGATGGTCAAGCATTTTGATCACATATTCGGTTTCGTCTTATTTTTTTGATCATTTTTCATATATAAATTATTTTCATCCGAGTTACGGTTTATTTTATATGATTTTTCAAAGTTTTAATCATTTTCTGGAATTTCTCGAATTAATTTAATTCGAAAATCATTTAAATATTAATTGCTATGGGTACACAGAAGTGTACCCAGAAATGTGCTTCTGTGGCTGACAGTGGGCCCCATTGACTGCCCAGTCAGCAGTCAACAGTCAACTGTTGACTGGTCAAACTAACCAGGGGGCCCACCTGTCATAGACAGAGTAGTATAACAGGGGCTTTAGTTTAACTAATTAAGTTAATTAGTTAGTGTGACCCACCTGTCATAGACACATTAGTCAGACTAATTATTATTTAAAATTAATCAATTAATTAAATTAGTAATTTAGTTAATTAGCACGTGGGGGCCACATGTCAGTGACTGGGCTGCCCAATCAGCAAAGTTGACCGGGTCAACCCAGTCAACTGGTCTCGCGGGATCCACTGGTCAGCGACCCAGAGTGGGCCCCAGGCCGGCCACGTCAGCGGTGTCGCCGGAGCTAGCTCCAGCGACCAAATCCACGGCGGCGCGCCTCGGACGCTCGTCGGGATTCGTCCACAGCGGGCCAAAAGCAACGTGGCTGGTCCCGTTCGAGCGGCCGTTCAACGGCGCGTCCAACGGTGGCGGTGGTGGGGCCGTAGCGTCGCCGGCGATGAGCTGGGCGGACGCCGGAGTTCGGGCTCGAACGGGCGAAGCGATGCAGCACGCTGATACGTCCATTTTGCATCATGTTTTGCTACTGTTATTTATAGTATTTTTAATCAATATAACACTTTGTGGAGCAATTCTAATGCCTTTTCTCTCTTAATATGCAAGATTTACACAAGGAGGGAGATTGCCGGCAGCTAGAATTCTGGGCCTGAAAAAGCTATGTCAGAGATACCTATTCTGCACATCTCCAAATGAGCTGGCATTTTGTGGAGATTTATTTTGGAATAAATAAAAAATAATGGAAGCAAGAAGTACCAGAGGGGGCCACCCCTCTGATCTTGGACATGATTATGTTTTGTGAGTAGTTACTTTTGTTCTTGAGGACATGAGAGAAGTCTTGTCATAAGTAATCATGTGAATTTAGTATTCGTTCGATATTTTGATGATATGTATGTTGGTGATTCCCTTAGTGGTGTCCTGTGAACGTCGACTTCATGACACTTCACCATCTTTGGGCCTAAGGGAATGCATTGTGGAGTAGTAATTAGATGATGGGTTGCTAGAGTGACATAAGCTTAAACCCTAGTTTATGCGCTATTCCGTAAGGGGCTGATTTGGATCCATATGTTTAAAGCTATGGTTAGAGTTATCTTAATTCTTCTTTCGTAGTTGCGGATGCTTGCGAGAGGGGGTAATCATAAGTGGGAGGCTTGTTCAAGTAAGAATAACACCCAAGCACCGGTCCACCCACATATCAAATTATCAAAGTAGCGAACGCGAATCAAACAAACATGATGAAAGTGACTAGATGAAATTCCCATGTGTCCTCGAGAACGATTTGCTTACTATAAGAGATCGTTCCGGCTTGTCCTTTGCTATAAAAAGGATTGGGCCACCTTGCTGCACTCTTTTTTATTATTGCTACTTGTCACTTGTTACAAATTATCTTGCTATCAAACTACTCGTTACCGATAATTTTAGTGCTTGCAGAAAATACCTTGCTGAAAACCGCTTGTCATTTCCTTCTGCTCCTCGTTGGGTTCGACACTCTTACTTATCGAAAGGACTACGATTGATCCCCTATATTTGTGGGTCATCAAGACTCTTTTCTGGCGCCGTTTCTGGGAAGTGAAGCGCCTTTGGTGAGTGGAATTTGGTAAGGAAACATTTATATTACGTGCTGAAATTTACTGTCACTTGACACTATGGAAAGTAATCCTTTGAGGCATTTGTTCGGGGTATCTTCACCTCGACCGGAAACACAAATAGTTGCTCCTCAACCTACTGCACCTACTGAAAATATTTATTATGAGATTCCTCCGGGTATGATAGAGAAACTGCTAGCTAATCCTTATGCAGGAGATGGAACGGTACATCCTGATATGCACTTGATCTATGTGGATGAAATTTGTGGATTGTTTAAGCTTGCAAGTTTATCCGGAGATGGAGTTAAGAAGAAAGTATTCCCTTTATCTTTGGAGGGAAAGGCATTAATGTGGTATAGGCTATGTGATGATACTGATACATGGGACTGGAACCGATTGAAACGAGAATTCCATCAGAAATTTTATCCTATGCATTTGGTTCATCGTGATCGGAATTATATATATAAGTTTTGGCCTCGTGAAGGAGAAAGCATCGCTCAAGCTTGGGGAAGGCTTAAGTACATGATGTACACATGCCCCAATCATGTGCTCTCAAAAGAAATTATCTTACAGAATTTTTATGCTCGGCTTTCTCATGATAATCAAACTACGCTCGATTCTTCTTCGACTGGCTCCTTTATGAAGAAAACTATTGAATTCAGATGGGATCTTCGGGAAAGAATTAAACACAACTCTGAAGATTGGGAACTCGACAAAGGTAATGAGTCAGGTAAAATACTTAAGTTTGATTGTGTTAAATCTTTTATGGCCACCGATGCTTTTCATAAGTTTAGCACTAAATATGGACTTGACTCTGAGATAGTAGCTTCCTTTTTTGAATCATTTGCTACTCATGTTGACCTCCCTAAGGAGAAGTGGTTTAAATATCACCCCCCCTGTTAAAGAAAAGATTGAGGAACCCGTTAGTGTTAAAGAAGAAACAATTATTTACCATGTTGATCCAGTTGTGCCCACTGCTTATATTGAGAAACCACCGTTTCCTGTTAGGATTAAGGAACATGCTAAAGTTTCAACGGTGGTTAACAAAAGTAATATTAGAGCACCTAGACCCTCTGAACAAATTAAAGTTGAACCTAATGTTGCTACGGTTAAAGATCTCTTGGTCGATAATATAGATGGGCATGTTATTTACTTCTATAATGAAGCAGCTAGAATTGCTAAACCAGATCATAAAGATAAAAACAGACCCATAGTAGGCATGCCTGTTGTCTCTGTTAAAATAGGAGATCATTGTTATCATGGCTTATGTGATTTGGGTGCTAGTGTTAGTGCTATTCCGTTTACCTTATATCAAGAAATTATGAATGATATTGCACCTGTTGAAATAGAGGACATTGATGTTACTATTAAGCTTGCAAACAGAGATACCATGACACCACTTGGGATCGTTAGAGATGTTGAAGTCTTGTGTGGAAAAATAAAATATCCTACTGATTTTCTAGTCCTAGGTTCTCCACAAGATGACTTTTGTCCCATTATATTTGGTAGACCTTTCTTGAACACTGTTAATGCTAAGATTGATTGCGCTAAAGAAACTGTCAGTGTTGATTTCGGTGGTACATCTCATGAGTTTAATTTCTCCAAGTTTCGTAGACAACCTCATGATAAAGAATTGCCTAGTAAAGATGAAATTATTGGTCTTGCTTCTACTGCTGTACCTCCTACTGATCCGTTAGAACAATATTTGCTAGACCACGAAAACGATATGCATATGAATGAAAGAAATGAAATAGATAAGACGTTCTTTGATCAACCACCTATCCTTAAACACAACTTGCCTGTTGAAACTCTTGGAGGCCCTCCTCCACTTAAGGGTGATCCTGTATTTGAATTGAAGCAATTGCCTGATACATTGAAATATGCTTATCTTGATGAAAAGAAGATACATCCTGTTATTATTAGTTCAAACCTTTGAGCGCATGAAGAAAAGAGATTACTAAAAACTCTGAGGAAGCACCGTGCTGCTATTGGATATACTCTTGATGATCTTAAGGGCATTAGTCCCACTCTATGTCAGCACAAAATTAATATGGAGCCTGATGCTAAACCGGTTGTCGACCACCAACGACGATTAAATCCTAAGATGAAAGAGGTGGTAAGAACTGAAATATTAAAGCTTCTGGAAGCAGGTATAATCTATCCCATAGCTGATAGTAGATGGGTAAGTCCTGTTCATTGTGTCCCTAAGAAAGGAGGTATTACCGTTGTTCCTAATGATAAAAATGAACTCATTCCACAAAGAATTGTAACTGGTTATAGGATGGTAATTGATTTTAGAAAATTAAACAAAGCTACTAGAAAAGAACATTACCCCTTACCTTTTATTGATCAAATGTTAGAAAGATTGTCTAAGCATACACACTTTTGTTTCCTAGATGGTTATTCTGGTTTTTCTCAAATACCCGTATCACAACCCGATCAAGAGAAAATCACGTTTACTTGTCCTTTTGGAACTTATGCTTATAGACGTATGCCTTTTGGTTTATGCAATGCACCTGCTACCTTTCAAAGATGTATGACTGCTATATTCTCTGACTTTTGTGAAAAGATTGTTGAGGTGTTCATGGATGTTTTTTCCGTTTATGAAACTTCTTTTGATGATTGCTTAAGGAACCTTGATCGAGTTTTGTAGAGATGTGAAGAAACTAATCTTGTCTTGAATTGGGAGAAGTGCCACTTTATGGTGAATGAAGGCATTGTCTTGGGGCATAAAATTTTTGAAAGAGGTATTGAAGTTGATAAAGCTAAAGTTGATGCTATTGAGAAAATGCCATGTCCTAAAGATATTAAAGGTATAAGAAGTTTCCTAGGTCATGTTGGTTTCTATAGGAGATTTATTAAAGACTTCTCTAAAATTTCTAGGCCTCTTACCAATCTATTGCCAAAAGATGTTCCATTTGTTTTTGATGATGATTGTCTAGAAGCCTTTGAAACACTTAAGAAAGCCTTAACCACTGCACCTATTGTCCGACCACCTGATTGGAACTTGCCTTTTGAAATTATGTGTGATGCTAGTGACTATGCTATTGGTGCTGTTCTAGGACAAAGAGTTGATAAGAAATTAAATGTTATCCATTATGCAAGTAAAACTCTAGACAGTGCCCAAAGAAATTATGCTACTACTGAAAAAGAATTTCTAGCAGTTGTGTTTGCATGTGATAAATTCAGATCTTACATAGTTGATTCTAAAGTAACTATTCACACCGATCATGCTGCTATTAAATATTTTATGGAAAAGAAAGATGCTAAACCTAGACTCATTAGGTGGGTTTTATTGCTACAAGAATTTGACTTGCATATTACTGATAGGAAGGGAGCTGAGAATCCCGTTGCAGATAATTTGTCTAGAATGGAGAATGTTCTTGATGACCCACTACCTATTAATGATGATTTTCCTGATGAACAATTAGTTGTCATAAATGCTTCTCGTAATACTCCATGGTATGCGGACTATGCTAATTATATTGTTGCTAAATTTATACCACCTAGTTTCACATACCAACAAAAGAAAAAGTTCTTCTTTGATTTAAGACATTACTTCTGGGATGACCCACATCTTTATAAAGGAGTAGATGGTATTATTAGACGTTGTATACCTGAGCATGAACAAGAACAAATCCTACGAAAGTGTCATTCCGAAGCTTACGGAGGACACCATGCGGGAGACAGAACTGCACACAAGGTTTTACAATCTGGTTTCTATTGGCCTACTCTTATCAAGGATGCTCGTAAGTTTCTCTTATCTTGAGATGAATGTCAAAGAATTGGTAATGTTGGTAGACGTCAAGAAATGCCTATGAATTATTCACTTGCTGTTGAACCATTTGATGTTTGGGGATTTGATTATATGGGACCTTTTCCTAAATCCAATGGGTATACACATATTTTAGTTGATGTTGATTACGTTACTAAGTGGGTAGAAGCTATTCCAACTAGTAGTGCTGATCATAACACTTCTATTAAAATGCTTAAAGAAGTTATTTTCCCAAGGTTTGTAGTCCCTAGATATTTAATGACTGATGGTGGTTCACATTTTATTCATGGTGCATTCCGTAAGTTGCTTGCTAAATATGATGTCAACCATAGAATTGCATCTCCCTATAACCCTCAAACTAGTGGTCAAGTTGAATTGAGCAATAGAGAAATAAAATTAATTTTGCAAAAAACCGTCAATAGATCTAGAAAGAATTGGTCTAAGAAACTTGACGATCCATTATGGGCTTATAGAACTGCTTATAAAATCCTATGGGTATGTCTCCTTATAAAATGGTTTATAGAAAAGCATGTCATTTACCTCTTGAGTTAGAACATAAAGCATATTGGGCAATTAAAGAACTAAATTATGATTTTAAACTTGCCGGTGAAAAGAGGTTATTTGATATTAGCTCATTAGATGAATGGAGAACCCAAGCTTATGAAAATGCCAAATTGTTTAAAGAAAAAGTTAAAAGATGGCATGATAGAAGAATTCAAAAACGGGAATTTAAAGTGGGTGAACAAGTTCTATTGTACAATTCTCATTTGAGGTTCTTTGCAGGAAAACTTCTCTCTTAATGGGAAGGACCGTATATCATCGAAGAAGTTTATTGCCCCGGAGCCATCAAAATAAACAACTCTGAAGGCACTAATCCGAGAGTGGTGAATGGGCAAAGAATTAAGCACTATATTTCAGGTACCCCCATTAATGTTGAAACTAATATTATTGAAACAATTACACCAGAGGAATACATAAGAGAGACCTTCCGGAACACTCCAGAACCCTGAAAAGGAAGACGTATCTGATACGGTAAGTAAACTGACTCCAAAAATTCCATAAAAATATTTTCTGCCAGTTTTAGAATATTAGAAAAAATACAAAAATAAGAAACAGCCGAGGGGACCCACCTGGTGCCCATGAGGCACCAGGGCGCGCCACCCCCCAGGCGTGCCCTGTTGGCTCGTGGGCCCCACGTGAGCCTTCCCGACTCCGTTTTCTTCTGGATTACTTGTTTTGCAAGATAAAAAATATTTATATATACTCCTGAACGTTTTGACCACCGTATCGCAGAAATCTCCTCTGTTCTTGTTTCATGCTATTTTTTTGACAGATCTAGATCGCCATGGCTCCCCAAAAGCTCCGTGCCAAGCACCGCATTGTGCGACTCTCGCCGGGCAAACGCCCCTACAGCGAGGTCTACTACGAGTTGTCATCGGGAGAAGAAGACAATGGCAAGGAGGACAAGGTCGAGGAAGTTGCAGGAGCCCAGGCTGCGAGAGAAGGGCAAGCGGTTCCCATGGAGGAGACCACAGAGAAGGGAGATAAACTTCAACCCTTATATGATTATCTCTCCCCATCCGTAATTGAAGCCTTAAGAGTATTTGAAATAGTTTCTGTTTAGAATACATCTCTCACTCGTGAAGTTATTTTGCTGGAAGAGCAAAACATCGCCCTTCAGAGCATCAACCGTAGATTGATGTACCTGTTACAGCTGAAGGACAAGCCAATCACTTCATCGCCACCACCATCACCGAAGAAGGAGACTTGAGCACATGGGTATTGTTGGAAATATGCCCTAGAGGCAATAATAAATTAGTTATTATTATATTTCCTTGTTCATGATAATCGTTTATTATCCATGCTATAATTGTATTGATTGGAAACTCAAATACATGTGTGGATACATAGACAACACTGTGTCCCTAGTAAGCCTCTAGTTGACTAGCTCGTTGATCAAAGATGGTTAAGGTTTCCTAGCCATTGACATGAGATGTCATTTGATAACGGGATCACATCATTAGGAGAATGATGTGATGGACAAGACCCAAACTGTAAACGTAGCATTTGATCGTGTCAGTTTATTGCTATTGTTTTCTGCATGTCAAGTATCTGTTCCTTTGACCATGAGATCATGCAACTCACTGACACCGGAGGAATACCTTGTGTGTATCAAACGTCGCAACGTAACTGGGCGACTATAAAGGTGCTCTACAGGTATCTCCGAGGGTGTCTGTTGGGTTGGCATGGATCAAGACTGGGATTTGTTACTCCGTATGACGGAGAGGTATCTCAGGGCCCACTCGGTAATACAACATCACAATGAGCCTTGCAAGCAATGTGACTAAAGTGTTAGCCACGAGATCTTGTATTACGGAACGAGTAAAGAGACTTGCCGGTAATGAGATTGAACTAGGTATAGTGATACCGACGATCGAATCTCGGGCAAGTAACATACCGAAGAACAAAGGGAACAGCATACGGGATTAACTGAATCCTTGACATAGAGGTTCGACCGATAAAAGATCTTCGTAGAATATGTAGGAGCCAATATGGGCATCCAGGTCCCGCTATTGGTTATTGGCCGTAGAGGTGTCTCGGTCATGTCTACATAGTTCTCGAACCCGCAGGGTCTACACACTTAACGTTTGGTGACGATTAGTATAGTTGAGTTATTTTGTTGGTAACCGAAAGTTGTTCGGAGTCCCGGATAAGATCCCGGACATGACGAGGATCTCCGGAATAGTCCGGAGGTAAAAGATTGATATATGTGATAATAGTGTTTTGATCTCCGGAAAAGTTTCGGAGTTCACCGGAAGGGGTTCCGGATGTTTACCGAAGTGTTCGGGTGCGAGAACACTTTATATGGGCCAAGGGATAAAAGCCCACGAGGTATTGGAAAGTGCAAAAATAGTTTTGCTGCCGCGTAAGCGGTACTACCGCTTGGTGAAGCGGTACTACCGCCCGAGCGGTACTACCGCTTGTGTGAAGCGGTACTACCGCCCAAGCGGTACTACCGCTTGTGAGCGGTACTACCGCTTGTGCGCGGCTGTGCACGGTTCGGCAGGGATCCGAGTTGGACTCTTTCCCTGCGGGCCGAACCAACCTTGTGCGGGCAAAACCGACCTGGAGGAGGCTTTTACTCCAAGTTTAGACCCCAAGGCTCAACATATAAATAGAGGGGCAGGGCTAGCACACGTGATACATCAAGATTTCCCCAAGCCGTGTGCGGCAACCCTAACCCTCTAGTTCCTCCGTCATAATCTCCGTAGCGCTTGGCGAAGCCCTGCAGAGATTGTTCCTCACCACCATCACCACGCCGTCGTGCTGCTGGAACTCAACCACTACTTCACCATCGCTCGCTAGATCGAGGAGGTGAAGGCGTCATCAAGCCGTACGTGTGTTGAATGCGGAGGTGCCGTCCGTTCGGCGCTAGTTCGTGATCGGATCGAGGGATGACTTGCGATTTGGATCGCGGAGACGTTCGACTACATCAACCGCGTTTATTAAACGCTTCCGCTTAGCGATCTACAAGGGTATGTAGATTCACTCTCCCTCTCGTAGATGCTCATCACCATGGATAGATCTTGTGTGTGCGTAGGAAAATTTTTGTTTCCCATGCAACGTTCCCCAACAGTGGCATCATGAGCCAGGTCTATGCGTAGATGAGATCTCGAGTAGAACACAAACGAGTTGTGGGCGTGGGTGTATACATATTGCTTGCCGTTACTAGTTGATATTTGATTCGGCGGTACTGTGAGATGAAGCGGCCCGGACCGACATTACGCGTACACTTACGCGAGACAGGTTCCTTCAACTGACATGTAACTTCGTTGCATAAAGATGGCTAGCGGGTGTCTGTCTCTCTCACTTTAGTTGAATCGATTTCAATGAAGAGGGTTCTTTTAGAAGATCAAAAAGCAATCACTACACCACGTTGTGGTTTTGCGTAGGTAAGAACGGTTCTTGCAAACCCGTAGCAGCCACGTAAAATTTGCAACAACAATTAGAGGACGTCTAACTTGTTTTTGCAGGGTATGATGTGATATGATATGGCCAATTACATGATGAGATATATGTGATGTATGAGATGATCATGTGTTGTATAGAATATCACGACTTGCATGTCGATGAGTACGGCAACTGGCAGGAGCCATAGAGTTGTCTTTAATTATTGTATGACCTGCGTGTCAATCATTAAGCGCTATGTAATGCTTTACTTTATCGCTAAACGTTAGCAATAGTCGTGGAAGCAACAGTCGGCGCGACAACCTTATGGCGACACGTTGATGGAGATCAAGATGATGGAGATCATGGTGTCATGCCGGTGACGATGGAGATCATGCCGGTGCTTTGGAGATGGAGATCAAAAGCACAAGTTCATGGCCATATCATGTCACTTATGATTTGCATGTCATGTTAATCCTTTTATGCATCTTATTTTGCTTAGGACGACGGTAGCATTATAAGGTGATCCCTCACTTAAATTTCAAGATAAATTGTGTTCTCCCCAAGTGTGCACCGTTGCGAAAGTTCGTCGTTTCGAGACACGCCGTGATGATCGGGTGTGATAGACTCTACGTTCACATACAACGGGTGTAAGCCATGTTGCACGTGCGGAAACACTCGGGTTAAACTTGACGAGCCTAGCATGTACAGACATGGCCTCGGAACACAAGAGACCGAAAGGTCGAACATGAGTCATATAGTAGATATGATCAACATGAAGATGTTCACCATTGAAACCACCTCAACTCACGTGATGATCGGACTTGAGTTGGTGGATTTGGATCATGTTACACTCGAATGACCGGAGGGATGTCAATTTGAGTGGGAGTTTTTAAGTAATATGATTAACTAAACTCATTATCTAGAACAATAGTCTAAGTTGTCTTTGCTATATTTATGTTGTAGATCATGGCTCGCGCAGTCGCACCCCTGAATTTTAATGCGTTCCTAGAGAAAGCTAAGTTGAAAGATGATGGAAGTAACTTTGTGGACTGGGCCCGTAATCTAAGGATTATCCTTACGGCTTCCCAGAAAGCTTATGTCCTTGATGCACCGCTTGGTGATCCACCCGCTCCAGTTGAGTCTCTAGACGTTGTGAACGCCTGGCAGGCTCGTTCTGATGATTACTCAATAGTTCAATGTGCAATGTTGTATGGCTTAGAACCGGGACTTCAAAGACGTTTTGAACGTCATGGAGCATATGAAATGTTCCAGGAGTTGAAGTTTATCTTTCAGAAGAATGCCCGGATCGAGAGATATGAGATCTCCGATAAGTTCTATGATTGCAAGATGGAGGAGAACGGGTCTATCAGTGATCACGTGCTCAGAATGTCTGGGTACTCCACCCGTCTGGCTGAATTGGGGATGCCCCTTCCGCCAGAGGCTATCACTGACAGAGTTCTTCAATCATTGCCACCTAGCTACAAGAGCTTCGTGTTGAACTATAACATGCACGGGATGAACAAGTCAGTCGCCGAGCTGTTTGCGATGCTGAAAGTCGCTGAGTCTGAAATTCAGAAGGAGCATCAAGTGTTGATGGTCAATAAAACCACTAGTTTCAAGAAAAATGGCAAGGGTAAGAAGGGTAACTCCAAGAAGAGTGGAAAAACAGTTGCTCCTCTCGTGAAGAAACCCAAGGCTGGACCCAAACCAGAAACTGTGTGTTTTCATTGCAAGGGAACTGGACACTGGAAGCGGAACTGCCCCAAGTATTTGGCTGACAAGAAGGCGGCCAACAACAAACAAGGTATATATGATATACATGTTATTGATGTGTACCTTACCAACCCTCGTTGTAGTGCCTGGGTATTTGATACCGGTGCGGTTGCTCATATTTGCAACTCTAAACAGGAACTGCGGAATAGACGGAGGCTGGCAAAGGACGAAGTGACGATGCGCGTGGGAAATGGTTCCAAGGTTGATGTGATCGCCGTCGGCACGCTCGCTCTTCGATTACCGTCGGGATTAGTGATGAACCTAAATAAGTGTTATTTGGTGCCTGCGTTAAGCATGAACATTATATCTGGATCTTGTTTATTGCGAAACGGTTACTCGTTTAAATCAGAGAATAATGGTTGTTCTATTTATATGAGTAATATCTTTTATGGTCATGCACCCAATGTGAGGGGTTTATTCTTATTGAATCTCGATAGTAATGATACACATGTTCATAACATTGATGCCAAAAGATGTAGAATTGATAATGATAATACCACTTTCTTGTGGCACTGCCGTTTAGGTCATATTGGCGTAAAACGCATGAAGAAGCTCCATGCTGATGGACTTTTGGAGTCACTTGATTTTGAATCACTTGACACATGTGAGCCATGCCTCATGGGCAAGATGACTAAAACGCCGTTCTCTGGAACAATGGAACGGGCAAGTGACTTATTGGAAATCATACATACTGATGTGTGTGGTCCGATGAGTATTGAGGCGCGTGGTGGTTATCGTTATTTTCTCACCTTCACTGATGACTTAAGTAGATATGGGTATATTTACTTAATGAAACACAAGTCTGAAACATTTGAAAAGTTCAAACAATTTCAGAGTGAAGTTGAGAATCATCGTAACAAGAAAATTAAATTCCTGCGATCTGATCGAGGAGGAGAATATCTGAGTTATGAGTTTGGCAGTCACTTAAGACAGTATGGAATTGTTTCACAATTGACACCGCCTGGAACACCACAGCGTAATGGTGTGTCCGAACGTCGTAATCGAACCTTATTGGATATGGTGCGATCTATGATGTCTCTTGCCGATTTGCCACTATCGTTTTGGGGTTATGCATTAGAGACAGCTGCATTCACTTTAAATAGGGCACCATCGAAATCCGTTGAGACGACGCCATATGAACTTTGGTTTGGCAAGAAGCCAAAGCTGTCGTTTCTTAAAGTTTGGGGATGTGATGCTTATGTCAAAAAGCTTCAGCCTGAAAAGCTGGAACCCAAAGCGGAGAAATGCGTCTTCATAGGATACCCAAAAGAGACAGTTGGGTATACCTTCTACCTCAGATCCGAAGGCAAAGCGTTTGTCGCTAAAAACGGAACATTTCTTGAGAAAGAGTTTCTCTCGAAAGAATTGAGTGGGAGGAAGATAGAACTTGATGAGGTTGTTGAACCTTTACTTCAACCTGAGAGTAGCGCAGCGCAGAAAGTTGTTTCTGTGGAGCCTACATTAGCTGAAGAGGAAGTTAATGATGATGATCATGAAGCTTTGGATCAAGTTGCTATCGAACCTCGTAGGTCGACAAAGGACACGTACTGCTCCCGAGTGGTACGGCAACCCTGTCTTAGAGGTCATGTTGTTAGACAACGATGAACCTACGAGCTATGGAGAAGCGATGATGGGCCCGGATTCCGAGAAGTGGTTAGAGGCCATGAAATCCGAGATGGGATCCATGTATGAAAACAAAGTATGGACTTTGGAAGTATTACCTGAAGGGCGTAAGACCATTCAGAACAAATGGATCTTTAAGAGGAAGACGGACGCGGACGGTAATGTCATCGTCTATAAAGCTCGACTTGTGGCAAAGGGTTTTTCACAAGTTCAAGGAGTTGACTACGATGAGACCTTCTCACCCATAGCGATGCTTAAGTCCGTCAGAATCATGTTAGCAATAGCTGCCTTTTTCGATTATGAAATTTGGCAGATGGATGTCAAAACAGCGTTCCTTAACGGTTACCTTAAGGAAGAGTTGTATATGATGCAACCAGAAGGTTTTGTCGATCCAGAGAATGCTGACAAAGTTTGCAAAACTCCAGCGATCCATTTATGGACTGGTGCAAGCATCTCGGAGTTGGAATCTTCGTTTTGATGAGGTGATCAAAGCGTTCGAGTTTATACAAGTTTACGGAGAAGCTTGTATTTACAAGAAAGTGAGTGGGAGCTCTATAGCGTTTTTAATATTATATGTGGATGACATATTACTGATTGGAAACAATATAGAAATGCTGGAAAGCGTAAAGGAATATTTGAACAAAGAGTTTTTTCAATGAAGGACCTAGGAGAAGCTGCTTTCATATTAGGCATCAAGATCTATAGAGATAGATCGAGACGCTTAATAGGACTTTCACAAAGCACATACCTTGACAAAGTTTTGAAGAAGTTCAAAATGGATCAGTCCAAGAAGGGGTTCTTGCCTGTATTGCAAGGTGTGAAGTTGAGTAAGACTCAATGCCCAGTGACTACAGAAGATAGAGAAAAGATGAGTGTCATCCCCTATGCTTCGGCCATAGGCTCTATCATGTATGCAATGCTGTGCACAAGACCCGATGTCAGCCTTGCCATAAGTATGGTCGGAAGGTTTCAAAGTGATCCAGGAATGGAACACTGGACGGCGGTCAAGAATATCCTGAAGTACCTGAAAAGGACTAAGGACATGTTTCTCGTTTATGGAGGTGATCAAGAGCTCGTCGTAAAGGGTTACGTCGATGCAAGCTTTGACACTGATCCGGATGACTCTAAGTCGCAAACCGGATACGTATTTATTCTTAATGGGGGTGCGGTTAGCTGGTGCAGTTCCAAGCAAAGCGTGGTAGCAGATTCTACATGCGAAGCGGAGTACATCGCTGCCTCGGAGGCGGCGAAGGAAGGTGTCTGGATGAAGGAGTTCATGACAGATCTTGGAGTAGTGCCTAGTGCACTTAACCCAATGACTCTGTTTTGTGATAATACTGGTGCCATTGCTCTAGCCAAGGAACCAAGATTTCACAAGAGGACCAGACACATAAAGCGACGTTTCAATTCCATCCGCGATTACATCAAGGAGGACGACATAAATATTTACAAAGTACACACGGATCTAAATGTTGCAGATCCGATGACTAAACCTCTTCCAAGGGCTAAACATGAACAACACCAGAACTGCATGGGTGTTCGATTCATTACAATGTAAATCACATAGTGATGTGAACTAGATTATTGACTCTAGTGCAAGTGGGAGACTGTTGGAAATATGCCCTAGAGGCAATAATAAATTAGTTATTATTATATTTCCTTGTTCATGATAATCGTTTATTATCCATGCTATAATTGTATTGATTGGAAACTCAAATACATGTGTGGATACATAGACAACACTGTGTCCCTAGTAAGCCTCTAGTTGACTAGCTCGTTGATCAAAGATGGTTAAGGTTTCCTAGCCATTGACATGAGATGTCATTTGATAACGGGATCACATCATTAGGAGAATGATGTGATGGACAAGACCCAAACTGTAAACGTAGCATTTGATCGTGTCAGTTTATTGCTATTGTTTTCTGCATGTCAAGTATCTGTTCCTTTGACCATGAGATCATGCAACTCACTGACACCGGAGGAATACCTTGTGTGTATCAAACGTCGCAACGTAACTGGGCGACTATAAAGGTGCTCTACAGGTATCTCCGAGGGTGTCTGTTGGGTTGGCATGGATCAAGACTGGGATTTGTTACTCCGTATGACGGAGAGGTATCTCAGGGCCCACTCGGTAATACAACATCACAATGAGCCTTGCAAGCAATGTGACTAAAGTGTTAGCCACGAGATCTTGTATTACGGAACGAGTAAAGAGACTTGCCGGTAACGAGATTGAACTAGGTATAGTGATACCGACGATCGAATCTCGGGCAAGTAACATACCGAAGAACAAAGGGAACAGCATACGGGATTAACTGAATCCTTGACATAGAGGTTCGACCGATAAAATATCTTCGTAGAATATGTAGGAGCCAATATGGGCATCCAGGTCCCGCTATTGGTTATTGGCCGTAGAGGTGTCTCGGTCATGTCTACATAGTTCTCGAACCCGCAGGGTCTACACACTTAACGTTTGGTGACGATTAGTATAGTTGAGTTATTTTGTTGGTGACCGAAAGTTGTTCGGAGTCCCGGATAAGATCCCGGACATGACGAGGATCTCCGGAATAGTCCGGAGGTAAAAGATTGATATATGTGATAATAGTGTTTTGATCTCCGGAAAAGTTCCGGAGTTCACCGGAAGGGGTTCCGGATGTTTACCGAAGTGTTCGGGTGCGAGAACACTTTATATGGGCCAAGGGATAAAAGCCCACGAGGTATTGGAAAGTGCAAAAATAGTTTTGCTGCCGCGTAAGCGGTACTACCGCTTGGTGAAGCGGTACTACCGCCCGAGCGGTACTACCGCTTGTGTGAAGCGGTACTACCGCCCAAGCGGTACTACCGCTTGTGAGCGGTACTACCGCTTGTGAGCGGTACTACCGCTTGTGCGCGGCTGTGCACGGTTCGGCAGGGATCCGAGTTGGACTCTTTCCCTGCGGGCCAAACCGACCTTGTGCGGGCAAAACCGACCTGGAGGAGGCTTTTACTCCAAGTTTAGACCCCAAGGCTCAACATATAAATAGAGGGGCGGGGCTAGCACACGTGATACATCAAGATTTCCCCAAGCCGTGTGCGGCAACCCTAACCCTCTAGTTCCTCCGTCATAATCTCCGTAGCGCTTGGCGAAGCCCTGCAGAGATTGTTCCTCACCACCATCACCACGCCGTCGTGCTGCTGGAACTCAACCACTACTTCACCATCGCTCGCTGGATCGAGGAGGTGAAGGCGTCATCAAGCCATACGTGTGTTGAACGCGGAGGTGCCGTCCGTTCGGCGCTAGTTCGTGATCGGATCGAGGGACGACTTGCGATTTGGATCGCGGAGACGTTCGACTACATCAACCGCGTTTATTAAACGCTTCCGCTTAGCGATCTACAAGGGTATGTAGATTCACTCTCCCTCTCGTAGATGCTCATCACCATGGATAGATCTTGTGTGTGCGTAGGAAAAATTTTGTTTCCCATGCAACGTTCCCCAACAGGTATGGGCACTCCCCTTGGCTTGTGCCAAGCTTGGGGGAGGTGCCCTGGTATCGTATCACCATTACTTTCATTATCTTTATCTATTTTAGGTCGATCCTCAGTTATTTCATGATCTAGTTGAATAAAAGTTTAGTATGATCTATTTTCGAGTGTTAGCTTCGTGATTTATCTATCTATGTAATCGAGTTGAGAGTTATATAATAAAGAGTAGTTTGAGTTTTTGCTTCTTTACTTTCATGTTCCAATTCTAGCAATGAAAATAATGAAAAAGATCATATGCTAATCTTATGGAAAGTAATGACATTACATAAACAAAAGTATAAGTGGTAAAATTTATTGGAAGTTAACAAACATAGCATTAGTCAATGATGCAATTCATGAAAAAGTTAATAAGGGAAGAGAAGATTCACATGCAAATATACTATCTTGGACATCTTTTATGATTGTGAGCCCCCATTAAGTATTTTATGTCAAATTGTTGACGTTGGACAAGGAAGACAACGTAATGAGTTATGTTTGTTCATATTCACATAGAAGTTATATTTTTATAGATCCTCCAACATGTGGTGCTTGCCCAATATCTTTGCTAGCCAAAAATCCGCACCAAGTAGAGATACTACTTGTGCATCCAAAACCCTTAAACCCAGTTTCATGTCATGAGAGTCCACTATATCTACCTAGGGATTGAATAAGATCCTTCAAGTAAGTTTTCATCGGTGCAAAAAGCAATACAAATTGCCTCTAAATATGTCTGAACTTTTATTGTAAGGGAAATAAGCTTTGTACAAACTTGTGATGGTAAAGAAATAAAAGCGAAAGACTGCATAATAAAGGTTGCTATCACAACGGGCAATATAAAGTGACATTACTTTACATTAAGAGCTCTTGCATCCAACAACAAAAAGTGCATGACAACCTCTGCTTCCCTCTGTGAAGGGCCTATCCTTTACTTTTATGTATTTACTTTTTATGCAAGAGTCAATAGTGTTCTCCTCTATTTCCTTTTTTTATTTTTCTCTTTTGCAAGCATCATGTGGTGGGGAAAGATCTAAGCACATATATCCAGTTGGATATGAGTGATCATGAGTTATTATTGTTGACATCGCCCTTGAGGTGAATAAGTTGGAAGGCGAAATCACAAGCCCCTATCTTTCTATGTGTCTGGCTAAAACTTTTTGCTCCATATATATGTCGTGAGTGTTAGCAATCATAGAAGACTAAATGATGGTTGAGTATGTGGACTTGCTAAATAGCTCCTACATGAGACACTTCCTGAAAATATGATGAATTGCAATTGCATTGTTAACTGAGAACATAGTTTGTTAGTTTTCAAGAAAGTTTATGCCTTATACTCCATTGTTGTGATGAATTGTTACTTGCTCATGAGAAGTGTATGATAATAAATATTGCTGTTATAATAATGATCATGATGCTACTATGTTCGTATTTTGTTTTTATCGACACCTCTCTCTCTAAACATGTGGACATGATTATCGATATCGGCTTTCGCTTGAGGACAAGCGAGGTCTAAGCTTGGGGGAGTTGATACGTCCATTTTGCATCATGTTTTGCTACTGTTATTTATAGTATTTTTAATCAATATAACACTTTGTGGAGCAATTCTAATGCCTTTTCTCTCTTAATATGCAAGATTTATACAAGGAGGGAGATTGCCGGCAGCTGGAATTCTGGGCCTGAAAAAGCTATGTCAGATATACCTATTCTGCACATCTCCAAATGAGCTGAAATTTTGTGGAGATTTATTTTGGCATAAATAAAATATAATGGAAGCAAGAAGAACCAGAGGGGGACACCCAGGTGCCCACGAGGCACCAGGGCACGCCACCCCTCCCCCAGGCACGCCCTGGTACCTCGTGGGGCCCCTGGCCAGCCTCTGGCCCCCATTTTCTGGTATATAAGACCTTTTGCCCTAGAAAAAATATAGAGAAGACTTTCGGGACGGTGCGCCGCCGTCTCAAGGTGGAACTTGGGCAGGAGCACTTTTGCTCTCCGGCGGTGAGATTCTGCCAGGATACTTCCCTCCGGGAGGGGGAAATCGTCACCATCGACATCACTAGCGATCCTCTCATCGTGGAAGGACTAATCTTCATCAACATCTTCACCAGCACCATCTCATCTCAAACCGTAGTTCATCTCTTGTATTCAATCTTTGTCTCAAAACCTCAGATTGGTACCTGTGGGTTGCTAGTAGTGTTGATTACATCTTGTAGTTGATGCTAGTTGGTTTAATTGGTGGAAGATTATATGTTCAGATCTATTATGCTATTCAATACCCCTCTGATCTTGGACATGATTATGTTTTGTGAGTAGTTACTTTTGTTCTTGAGGACATGGGAGAAGTCTTGTCATAAGTAATCATGTGAATTTGGTATTCGTTCGATATTTTGATGATATGTATGCTGTTGATTCCCTTAGTGGTGTCGTGTGAACGTCGACTACATGACACTTCACCATCTTTGGGCCTAAGGGAATGCATTGTGGAGTAGTAATTAGATGATGGGTTGCTAGAGGGACAGAAGCTTAAACCCTAGTACCTCGTGGGGCCCCTGGCCAGCCTCTGGCCCCCATTTTCTGGTATATAAGCCCTTTTTCCCTAGAAAAAATATAGAGAAGACTTTCGGGACGGTGCGCCGCCATCTCGAGGCGGAACTTGGGCAGGAGCACTTTTGCTCTCCGACGGTGAGATTCTGCCGGGGATACTTCCCTCCGGGAGGGGGAAATCGTCGCCATCGACATCACCAGCGATCCTCTCATCGTGGGAGGACTAATCTTCATCAACATCTTCACCAGCACCATCTCATCTGAATCCCTAGTTCATCTCTTGTATTCAATCTTTGTCTCAAAACCTTAGATTGGTACCTGTGGGTTGCTAGTAGTGTTAATTACATCTTGTAGTTGATGCTAGTTGGTTTAATTGGTGGAAGATTATATGTTCAGATCTATTATGCTATTCAACACCCCTCTGATCTTGGACATGATTATGTTTTGTGAGTAGTTACTTTTGTTCTTGAGGACATGAGAGAAGTCTTGTCATAAGTAATCATGTGAATTTAGTATTCGTTCGATATTTTGATGATATGTATGTTGGTGATTCCCTTAGTGGTGTCCTGTGAACGTCGACTTCATGACACTTCACCATCTTTGGGCCTAAGGGAATGCATTGTGGAGTAGTAATTAGATGATGGGTTGCTAGAGTGACATAAGCTTAAACCCTAGTTTATGCGCTATTCCGTAAGGGGCTGATTTGGATCCATATGTTTAAAGCTATGGTTAGAGTTATCTTAATTCTTCTTTCGTAGTTGCGGATGCTTGCGAGAGGGGGTAATCATAAGTGGGAGGCTTGTTCAAGTAAGAATAACACCCAAGCACCGGTCCACCCACATATCAAATTATCAAAGTAGCGAACGCGAATCAAACAAACATGATGAAAGTGACTAGATGAAATTCCCGTGTGTCCTCGAGAACGCTTTGCTTACCATAAGAGATCGTTCCGGCTTGTCCTTTTCTATAAAAAGGATTGGGCCACCTTGCTGCACTCTTTGTTATTATTGCTACTTGTCACTTGTTACAAATTATCTTGCTATCAAACTACTCGTTACCGATAATTTTAGTGCTTGCAGAAAATACCTTGCTGAAAACCGCTTGTCATTTCCTTCTGCTCCTCGTTGGGTTCGACACTCTTACTTATCGAAGGTACTACGATTGATCCCTTATACTTGTGGTTCTTCACACGCGAGCGAGCAAAACTAGGTGGCCACGGTGCTCTACGCGACGCGGCGAACTCGGTGGACATCGACGCGCGGCCGTTTGCTCACCGGAACGTTGCCGGCGACGATCTCGACGGCGTTGAGCTCGGCCACGACGGGGAGTGGTGCTAGGGGGCGCGGAGGCTAGCCAGCAGAGGGGAGGTGAGGTGCCGCTCATCTAGGAGGCACAAGGAGGCTCGGTGAGAGGCTTAGTAGCGCAGGGGGTGGCCAGAGTTGATGAAGATCGGCGGTGGGTCCCGAGGTGATCGAGGACTCGATCCCGACGGTGTGGTACTCCCCGGCTCCCGATGCTTGGCGCAGGAGGCGTAGTCGAGCACGGCGGAGCAACTTGACATGGTGACGGGTCGCGGGTTGTGCGGTGGCTACGCGGACGAGCTCGCGACGGCGATGTCAGTGGCGGCCATGGCGGGAGAGGAAGAGGGCAGCGCGAGGAGAGGAGGGGTAAGTGCTGGGGCTGTCCCCGAGGGCCACGGCGACATTCTTATCCACTCGGCGGCACCTGTAGCGACGCGGGGCGGCGAGGTGGTTCGGCGGCGACGGCGCTCGGCGTCGGGCGCGGGCGCGTGCGCTGACACGGGGAGGAGAGAGAGGAGGGAGACGACGTGGTTGGCTGGGCCGGCTGGCCGGGCACTGTGCACTTCGGCCCAGTGCACATTGACCCTTTTCCTTTTTCTTTATTTCTTCTGCTGTTTCTTTTTATTCTTTTTTGTTGCATTTTCTTTTAGCTAGCAAATGCATTTTGTAAAATATGGGACTTTACTCATACGTAGCACTGCATTTATTTGTACTGCCACAAAAGTTTGGAAATTATTTGAGTTCATTTGAACTTTGCTTAATTAGTAATGATTTAAATGGGCTGTTTCAGGTACTATTTTTTGGATGTTGGGGTCAAATTTGGAATTCAAATAATGTTGGTTTTATTTTATAATTGCTTTGGGATTATTTGCAATATTATGAACTATTTTGTTTGCATGCTTGAAAATGTAAATATTTGACTTGAAATTCAAGTTTGGATTTTGAGTATGAATTCTAAGACAAGTGGCACTAGTGCTTTATAAAAGAGACTAACTTGGCTTTGATCATGATGGATCACTGTGGCACATTACAAGGGGGTGTTACATGCAATCCATGATTAATGCACCAAATGCATATGAACAAAATAAACCTTTCACTAAACATATTGTAGAAGCCATGATGAAAGCGCATGAAGAAAAACTTGAGTTGAAAGTTTCAATTCCTAGAAAATTACAAGATGAATGGGAACCTACTATTAAATTCAAAATTAAGGATTATGAATGTAATGCCCTTTGTGATCTTGGTGCTATCGTTTCCACTATACCAATGTCTTTGTGTGATGTGCTAGGTCTCACCGACATGGATCCTTGTTCCCTTAATTTGCATCTTGCGGATTCCACTATTAAAAAGCCATTGGGTAGAATAAATGATGTGCTTATTCTTGCAAATAGAAATTATGTGCCCGTGGACTTTATTGTTCTTGATATTGAATGCAATCCTTCTTGCCCCATAATACTTGGTAGGCCTTTTCTACGAACAATTGGTGCTATTATTGATATGAAAGAAGGTAATATAAGATTTCAATTTCCATTAAAGAAAGGGAAGGAACACTTCCCTAGAAAGAGAATTAAAGCACCTTATGAATCTATTATGAGGGCCACTTATGGAATTAACATGAAGGATGACAACACTTGAAACTATGCATTATGCCTAGCTAGGGGCATAAAACAATAGCGCTTGTTGGGAGGCAACCCAATGAATAAAATAATTTTTTGCTTTTACCTTCTGTTCTTGAGTGTTTACACAATTATAGCTTCTGTTATGATTGTATTTTTACGTTTTAATTAGTGTTTGTGCCAAGTAATGCCTTTGGGATGGTTTGGAAGATAGTATAATTGATGCTGTTTGAAAACAGAAACTTTTGCGTCCAGTGCTGGAATTTTGGTTTTCTGCTGGAGAGTCAGAACCTTCTGAATTTTTTACAAAATATTGATATATGAATTTCCCACGCTGTCGTAATTTTTCAGAATTTTTGGAGTTGCTGAAGTATGACATTAATTCAGATCTTTACAGACTGTTCTGTTTTAGACAGATTCTATTTGTGTTGCATAGTTTGCTTATTTTGATGAATCTATGGATCGTATCGGGGGATATGAGTCATGGAGAAGTTGGAGTACAATAGAATTATACCAATATTAAATATGAATCAATTTACAACAGTACCTAAAGTTTAAGATTTGTTTGTTATACTAACGGATCTCACGAAGTTTCTGTTGAGTTTTGTGTGCTAAAGTTTTCAAGTTTTGGGTGAGACTACGATGGATAAAGGAATAAGAAGCAGCAAGAGCCTAAGCTTGGGGATGCCCAAGGCACCCCAAGGTAATATTCAAGGAAGACTCAAGCGTCTAAGCTTGGGGATGCCCCGGAAGGCATCCCCTCTTTCGTCTACAATCTATCGGTAACTCACTTGGAGCTATATTTTTATTCATCACATGATATGTGTTTTACTTGGAGCGTCTTGTGATATAGTTTGCTTGCTTTTGTTTGCTTTTTAGTTTGTCACAATCATCTTTGCTGAACACACCTTTTTGAGAGGGACACACATTATTCGTGATTTGTTAGAATACTCTATGTGCTTCACTTATATCTTTTGAGCTAGGCAGTTGCTCTAGTGCTTCACTTATATCTTTTAGAGCACGGTGGTGGTTGTATTTTAAAGAAATAGTTGCACTCTCATGACTCACTTATATCTTTTTGAGAGTCTAATGAATAGCAATGGTAATATGCACGGGTTATGAATTTAGTCCTGATATGATAGGTATTCAAGAGGGATATAATAAAAACTTTCATGTAGATCACTGAATATGATAAGTTTGATTCCTTGCAATAGTTTTGCGACATTAAGATGGTAATATGTGGGAGGTATTAGTAGATGATTGTGGTTTAGTAAGAATATTGGTGTTAAGGTTTGTGATTCCCGAAGCATGCACGTATGATCTGTCGTTATGCTAAGAAGTTGGAGCATGATTTATTGTTGATTGTCTACCTTATGAGTGGCGGTCGGGGATGAGCGATGGACCTTGTCCTACCAATCTATCCCTCTAGGGGCATGCGTAGTAGTACTTTGCTTCAAGGGCTAATATACTTTCGCAATAAGTATGTGAGTTCTTTATGACTAATGTGAGTCCATGGATTATACGCACTCTCACCCTTCCGCAATTTGCTAGTCTCTTCGGTACCGTGCATTGGCCTTTCTCACATCGAGAGTTGGTGCAAACTTCGCCGGTGCATCCAAACCCCGTGATATGATACGCTCTATCACACATAAGCCTCTTTATATCTTCTCAAAACAGCCACCATACCTACCTATCATGGCATTTCCATAGCCATTCCGAGATATATTGCCATGCAACTTCCACCGTTCCGTTTTTATGACACACATCGTCATTGTCATATTGCTTTGCATGATCATATAGCTGACATAGTATTTGTTGCTCAGCCACTGTTCATCATTTTTATACATGTTACGCTAGCATCATTGCACATCCTGGTACACTGCCAGAGGCATTCATATAGAGTTATATTTTTGTTCTAGTATCGAGTTGTAATATTGAGTTGTAAGTAAATAAAAGTGTGATGATCATCATTATTAGAGCATTGTCCCAGTGAGGAAATGATGATGGAGACCATGATTCCCCCACAAGTCGGGATGAGACTTCGGACGAAAAAAAGAGAGGCCAAAAAGAGCCCACGAAAAAAAAATGAGAGAAAAAGAGAGAAGGGGCAATGTTACTATCCTTTTTCCACACTTGTGCTTCAGAGTAACACCATGTTTTTCATATAGAGAGTCTCCTATTTTCTCACTTTCATATACTAGTGGGAATTTTTCATTATAGAACTTGGCTTGTATATTCCGATGATGGGCTTCCTCAAATGTCCGAGGTCTTCATGAGCAAGCAAGTTGGATGCACACCCACTTAGTTTTCATGTTGAGATTTCATACACTTATAGCTCTTAGTGCATCCAATGCATGGCAATCCCTACTCCTCGCATTGACATCAATTGATGGGCATCTCCATAGCCCGTTGATTAGCCTCATCGATGTGAGACTATCTTCTTATTTTTGACTTCCCTCATTTATCTCTACCACCACACTCTATTCCACCCATAGTGCTATATCCATGGCTTTCGCTCATGTATTGCGTGGGAGTTGAAAAAGCTGAAGCGCGTTAAAAAGTATGAACCAATTGCTCGGCTTGTCATCGGGGTAGTGCATACTTTGTGTTAAGAAGATGGAGCATGACAGGATTATATGATTTTGTAGGGATAACGTTCTTTAGCATTTTTATTTTGAAAGACATGATTGTTTATTAGTATGCCTGAGTATTGATGTATTTATATCAAATTATAGACTATTGCTTTGAATCATTCGGATCTTATTATTATTCATACCGTAAGAGGGATTACATGATGAAACATGATAGGTATCATTCCACATCAAAAAATCTGTTTTTATCATTTACCTACTCGAGGACGAGCAGGAATTAAGCTTGGGGATGCTTGATACATCTCCAACGTATCTCAAATTGTTGATTGTTCCATGCTATTATAGTATCAATCTTGGATGTTTTATATGCCATTATATATCATTTTTTGGGACTAACCTATTAACCCAGTGCCCAGTGCCAGTTGTTGTTTTCTGCTTGTTTTTGCCTATTCAGAAAATCATTATCAAAAAGTGTCCAAACGAGAAAAAAACTTTGGATTAATTTTTTTTGGACCAGAAGAGACCCAGGATGCTTCGGGAGAAGACCAGACGAGCCACGAGGAGGCGGCAAGCCTGGAGGGCGCGGCCAGGGGGGTAGGGCGCGCCCCCCAGGCTTGTGGGCCCCTCGTGGCACCTCTTGACCTAATTCCAATGCTATAAATTATCAAATATTCCAAAACCAACAGAGAGCCGGAAGAGAAAACCTTTCCGCCGCCGCAAGCCTCTGTTCTTCCGCAATCCCATCTGGGGGACTTTTCCGGTAATCTGCCGGAGGGGAAATCGATCACGGAGGGCTTCTTCATCAACCTTGCTGCCCTTCCGATTATGTGTGAGTAGTTTACCACAGACCTATGGGTCCATAGCTAGTAGCTAGATGGCTTCTTCTCTCTCATTGATCTTCAATACCATGTTCTCCTCGATGTTCTTGGAGTTCTATCTGATGTAATCTTCTTTTGCGGTGTGTTTGTTGAGATCCGATGAATTGTGAGTTTATGATCAGATTATTCATGAGAAATATTTGAGTCTTCTCTGAACTCTTTTATGCATGATTATTATAGCTTTGTATTTCTCTCTGATCTATCGATTTGGTTTGGCCTACTAGATTGATTTATCTTGCAATGGGAGAGGTGCTTTGTGATGGGTTCAATCTTGTGGTGCTCAATCCCAGCGACAGAAGGGGACATGACACATATTTGTATTGTTGCCATTAAGGATAAAAAGATGGGGTTTAATCATATTGCTTGAGTTTACTTTGTCTACATCATGTCATCTTGCTTAAGGCGTTACTCTGTTTCATACTTAATACCCTAGATGCATGCTGGATAGCAGTCGATGGGTGGAGTAATAGTAGTAGATGCAGGCAGGAGTCGGTCTACTTGTCTCGGACGTGATGCCTATATACATGATCATTGCCATGAATCCGTCATAATTATTTGCTTTTCTATCAATTGCCCAATAGTAATTTGTCTACCCACCGTATGCTATGTGTTCGAGAGAGAAGCCTCTAGTGAAACTATGGCCCCCCGGTCTACTTTATCATATATTAAAAACCTAAAAATACCTTGCTGCAATTTATTTACTTTTATTTTAATTAGTATTTTAGTTTATCTATTTATCTCTATAAGATTTAATCCTTGCAAATAACCGCTAAGAGGATTGACAACCCTCTTATTTGCGTTGGGTGCAAGTGTTTGCTCTTTTGTGTGCAGGTGCGCTTAATGGAATTTTGCTTGGTTCTCCTACTGGATTGATAACCTTGGTTCTTAATTGAGGGAAATATTTATCTCTACTGTACTGCATCATCATCTCCTCTTCGGGGAAATACCAACGCAGACTACAAGTAGCAGTGGACCGGAGGGGAGCAGAGTGGAGTGAAATGCGGCTAGGGTTTCAGCCGGAGTGCGGATAGGGTCAACTTTATGGGGGGTCGAATGGGCCAGCGTGGACCGGATCCGACGTGGCGGGTGCGTCTGGGCGTCCCCATATCCGCCCTAGATTTGGGCTGCATATGGGAAGTGTCGGCCAGTCCGAGCGTTTGGGCCGGCTATAAGAAGGCCGATTGGGTGGCGTTTTTCCGTCCGGGCACCGACCGGACAACCCGTCCGGGAGTTTAGGGCGGGTACAGGGGGTCCGGTTGTAGATGCTCTAACATGCAATCGTGCATACGGAAATCTCCACTTCAACATGCAAACGTGCATGATAATTTCCACTCTATTAGAGCCCGGGCTGACCGACACCCCTCATATCCAGCCCAAATATGGGGCGGATATGGGGGCGCCCGGGCATGCCCGCCACGTCGGACCCGACAGCCCGCCCCACCGCAAATTGCACCAAATCCACCAAACCCTTCCTCCTCCTCCCGCCGCCCTACAACCTTTCCCGCGCCCAAGCCCTTGCCGTCCGCCACCCTTGCTCCCATCCTCACCACCGGTCCCGATCCGCTGCCGTAGATGTCATCCAGCCCGTCCCCGACTGTCGTGGTTTTGTCACGGCAGATGTCCTCGTGAAAAGGACTTAGTGGTGAGGCCATCGCAACTAGGTGGTAGCTTGAACGGGGTTGGTCGGAATCGAGAGACGCGAGTTTACCCAGGTTCGGCCCCTCACGGTGGAGGTAAAAGCCTACATCCTGCTTGATTGCCATTGATGATGATGATCTCAATTACAAGGGTGCTGTTTTGCTACCTCTATCTCGAGAGCTACTAGTTTGTCTGTCTATCTCGACTTGTCTATCTATCTCGCCCTCTCCCTCTTGGGGTGCCTTGCCCCTCCTTATATAAGTTGAAGGGGCGACTTACATGTAGAGTCCTAGTAGGATTAGGACTGGTCTATTTTCTATTAAAAGTCAAATCCTAGTCCGGGTCTTGCTTCCCTTGATAGGGAACTTTCCTTGTTTTGGACCTTCTCCGCGAGCCGGCCCATTGGGCTCCCCTTAAGCCGGCCTCCTGCCGGGTCTCACCCTGGGCCCTTGGTCTCTCCTTGTTGTCTTGCCATAACCCGGAATATGAGATGACCCATAGAGCCTCCTGACTCTTGGCCGGGTCAAACTTATGGCCGGGTCATAACCATGGGGAATATCCCCAACATTAGCCCCCAGTTTAGCTTGAATTTATTCATGCTAAGCTCCTGAAAATAAGAATAATTAATATGTTTAAGGGAAAACAGCTTGCTCAAAAGGCCGCCCTTATTCAATGAACCAGCTTCTGGAAAATACGGGTTTCTCCATATCAACGAGCCAGCTTCACAATCGACTTGCTGGTACATGTCTTTTGCAGGAAAATATTGGGAATAATAACCCATCCGTTATTGAGCCGGTTTTCAAATGCTTCAGCTTGTGGATGCCATCTTCCTGAGACACGGAGTGCTTGCCGGGTCGTTTGACATAGTAAATGTCGAATTACAGATGAAATAATTGCCGGCTTGTGGATATAGAACTTGTTGAGTTACGAGCGTCGAAGTTGCCGGGTCATGGAGGTTAATGCCGCCGGGTGATGGAATTGGACTCCTGGAAATTTCGGGCCTCTTTGTCATTGACAAGCCCGCTTCACAATCAACTTGCTCATGCTGGTTCCTTGCAGAAAAATATTGGGAAATAAAACACCCATCTGCCATTGAGTCGGCCTCCAATGCTTTGGCTTGATGAAAAAATTTGGGAATAAAAAAACCATATGACGTTGAACCGGCTTCTATGAATAGCTTAGAGGAGATAAACTTTGCAAATTTCTCCACCAAGAATATGAGACCCGGTTCACTCAAAACTGAGAACTTGAAGGTGTTCCTCCCTTATATCCATATTACCTGTAGCCCCCGAGTCTTAAGGGTAGAAACGTAGTGATAGCTTAAGACTTGCTTAAATACGAATGCTGCAATTTTGGAGAAAATCCAGGTTGTTCATCTGAGTCACCAGTCATAAACTGAATGTTTTTGTATTTCACATGTGTAGCCCCCAAGGGCCGGCTTATCAGCATGTGATGGGTCAGGTCTTCAATTTGGACCTTATGATCTGTTGAAACAACTGAACGGTGTAGCCCCCAAGTGTCGGGTTGTCTTGCCTGCAGCAACCTGGGACTTTGAACTTAGTCTTGAATGTTGTAGATATATAGCTGCAAATAGTGTAGCCCCCAAGTGCCGGCTCATCTTTATATGATGGGTTGGGTCGTCGTATGATCCCTTAACTTGAAAACGACCATACATTAGCCACCAAGTGCCATGTTGAGTGTTCACATCTACATGGGACTTGATGTTTTGTAGATCAAAATTGACTGATGTAGGCCCCAAGTGCCGGGTCGTATGCCTGCGGCGACTCGGGACTTCAGAAACTTGAATAATGTAGCCCCCAAGTGCCGGGTTGTGTGCCTGCGGTGACTCAGGACTTCTCCTTCCATTGTAGAATAAAATCATATCCACTGTAGCCTCCAAGTACCGGGTCGTGTGCCTGCGGCGACTCGGGACTTACTTTTTCTTCTGAGATTGAGAGACAGTCTGGATGCTGTTGTTGAGTGCTTTGCATATCAATGCTGAACTTGTTGCTAAATCCATCAAGAGTGATGCTTTGCATAACACTTCATATTTCATTGCCTTTGATAAAGCCGATTGCCATGATCCTTGCCATGATATCCTTTTTTGAATTTTGTTCTCCTTTGTACGATCGGAATAATCCAAATTTGTAAATTGCCACCGGTAATTTATTACACCATGCTCCTTACTGTAAGCCGGCGTTTTGTATTTAGAAAGAATAGCCATCTCTCTGAGCTGACTTTGAAAACCTCAATCATGTAATACTGGTTATGAGAAACCATGATGAAGACCCGGCTCTCAATTGTAAGCCGGTTTTGTAGATGTAGTAAATATGTGTCTGCAATTGTTTCAAAATCGGCTTTGATAGCCAGGTTATTTAAAACTGGTTCTGATAAACCATATAAGACCCGGCCATTTTGGCTATCAAAGATTTGTTTGTTCCTGCAGAGTTACAATGTAACCCGGTTTGAAAACCGGCTCCTACGACATAAACAAATATAGACATGTATATATGATGCATTGTATGATGATGCAATGTATGATGATGGAATGTATGATGATGTATGTGTATGATAACAGTGTATAAAAATGACGGCTTTCGAGGCACGACATAAGACCGGCTTTCGAGGCTTGGTTTTGCTTCCTGTGGAAGCAGGCTTTTTGGCATCTTTTGGTTTGTCCTAGCTCTCTGAAAGCCGGCTCTCACGTGACCAACTGACGTTTTAACTCTGATGAATTCAGGGTCACATTTGTGATTGACTCATCAGGCGTACGCCGGGTCACCTTTTCGGAGTAGCATCTTGCTAACAGGCAGGCTTAACCAAGTATATTTTGTCTTGTTGGTTTATCCTCGCTTTCTAAAAGCCGGCTCTCACACAACCAATCGAGCGTTTTAACTCCGATGAATTCAGGGTCACCTTTGTGATTGACTCATCAGGCGTACGCCGGGTCGTTTTTTAGGGAGTAGCATCTTGCTAACAGGCAGGTTTAACCAACTTATGGCATCTCGCCGGGTTAAAGGGTTTTGTAAGCTAAACTCAATGAGTTGGAAGCCCCCAAGTAACCATATGATCATGGAAAAGCTTCAGCATAGGATATACAGGAGACAATGCTACTACTGCAAAACATCTGGGGTCAAGATAAGCCGGCTTTATTCCATTGATCATTATTGAGCAGGATACCCA
The DNA here is from genome assembly GCA_039707655.1 of Elymus sibiricus. Lineage (NCBI taxonomy): Eukaryota > Viridiplantae > Streptophyta > Magnoliopsida > Poales > Poaceae > Elymus > Elymus sibiricus. Next base: position 382,922,283 of record CM077676.1, read on the forward strand.
TGTTTAGACTACGCATCATGGCAACTAGTCTTCTTTGGTAACCTTTCTTTTCGCCAATATGGCAGGGTACCCATGTTTGAACTGCACATCGTGACAGCTAGTTCTCTTGGGCAACCTTTACTTTTTCACCAATAAGGCAGGGTACCCATGTTTGAACTGCGCATCATGGCAGCTAGTCCTCTTTGGCAACCTTTACCTTTTCGCAAATAAAGCAGCAGTCCCCGGTACCGAGTTGTCTTCCCTTCAACGACCCGGGGTTCTTGTATTTGTTAAAACCGGCCAAATCCGCCGAGTCATATCTGTGTAGCCCTCGAGTCTTAAGTCGACTCGAGGAGCCGGCTTCAGATTCTTTATACCTGGATGTGGCGAGTTGATGATCTTGCAGGGACGTTTTTGCCCAAAGTGATTTCGTACGCCTCTTGGTCCGGCTCCTCCAGGGCCGTTTTTTTTTTCTTTGCTGGCTTTGAATTGCCGGCTCAATCGGTAGCCGGCTCACCTAGCTTTTCCAGAGACGGTTCGTCTGGCCGATTCTCCCGTTTCTTCGATGTGCTGAAGCAGACCGGACCATGGGGATGGCAGGCCAATGCGCCTATCCATTGGGTAAACCGGCGCGGGTGAAGGATGATAATAGACATATATTTATTTTTTGCTCCAGCTTGTCGGAGTAGTCTGGGCTGCAGTGGTGGCGGCCTGCACGCGTCCGTTAGGCGGCTCGTACAGGCGGGCGTGGCCTCGGCGTGTTAATGTAAACCAGACTGCGGGGGCGGCGGCTTGCGCGCGTCTGTTGGGCAGCTCAGGCGAGCGGGCGCGGCCCTGGTGTGTTATGTAGACCGGACCGCGGGGGCGGCGGCTTGCGCGCGTCCGTTGAGCAGCTCGTGCAGATGGGCGCGGCTCCGGTGTGTTAATGTAGACACGGGAGTCGACCGCGGCATTGGAAACCGGGGCGGACGTACGAGTCGGCCGCGGCGTTGTAAGCCGGCGCGGACGCGCGAGTCGGCCGCGGCATTGTAAGCCGGCGCGGACGGGTGAGTCGGCCGCGGCGTTGTAAGCCGGTGCGGACGCGCGAGTCAGTCGCGGCGTTGGAAGCCGGCGCGGACGCGCGAGTCGTCCGCAGGGGCGGCGGCATGCGCGAGTCGACCGCGGCATTGTAGTTGAGCAGATGTACGTGTAGACTGATCTGATGGATTATTGCTCCATGAGTTGTTGCAGATGACCGATGAATTTGTCGGCTCTCCCAAGGTTGTCCCATGCCAGGTTATCCTGCGCGATTGTTCCCTGGCTCTTCTTCATCCGGTCAATCATGAGCTTCTCGATCCCTCAAGAGCTCCCTCCAAGAACGTAAAACCACCGTGCGCGGGCCCCACGGTGGGCGCCAACTGTCGTGGTTTTGTCACGGCAGATGTCCTCGTGAAAAGGACTCAATGGTGAGGCCATCGCAACTAGGTGGTAGCTTGAACGGGGTTGGTCGGAATCGAGAGACGCGAGTTTACCCAGGTTCGGCCCCTCACGGTGGAGGTAAAAGCCTACATCCTGCTTGATTGCCATTGATGATGATGATCTCAATTACAAGGGTGATGTTTTGCTACCTCTATCTCGAGAGCTACTAGTTTGTCTGTCTATCTCGACTTGTCTGTCTATCTCGTCCTCTCCCTCTTGGGGTGCCTTGCCCCTCCTTATATAAGTTGAAGGGGCGGCTTACATGTAGAGTCCTAGTAGGATTAGGACTGGTCTATTTTTTTATTAAAAGTCGAATCCTAGTCCAGGTCTTGTTTCCCTTGATAGGGAACTTTCCTCGTTTTGGACCTTCTCCGCGAGCCGGCCCATTGGGTTCCCCTTAAGCCGGTCTCCTGCCGGGTCTCGCCCTGGGCCCTTGGTCTCTCCTTGTTGTCTTGCCATAACCCGGAATATGAGATGACCCATAGAGCCTCCTGACTCTTGGTCGGGTCGAACTTATGGCCGGGTCATAACCGTGAGGAATATCCCCAACACCGACCGCCGCGACGGAGACGCAGTCCGCCTGGTCCGTCGGCGTCCCTTCCTCGGCTGCCTCTTGCAAGGCGGAGAACGTCGCCCGAAAGATGCGGCGACGCCGGCAGCGAGAGAGGGAGGCGGCGGCGGCGTCGCGGGGAGGTGCGGATATGCTCGAGCAGTTGTCTCCCCCGCCGCGCCCGGCACCCCTCACCCCATCCATCCGAGCGCCGACGCGGATTACGCCGTCCGACACCGTTGGCACAGAGGAGGATTCGACGGCTGGCTGGGCCATTCCGGATAGCTTTCCGCCCACGCAGATGCCGGCGGTCGACGTATGTGACTCACCGCAGCTCATTCGGGCGCGGATGAGCACGAGCACCGGCGGCACCCGGGCTGCAGTCGACATGTTCGACGAAATGACAGAACAAGAGTCGGTACATTTTGTTTGCTCCTGTCCGATCAAAGTTGCATACGGCATGTTCAATGTTTTGCATAGACCACTAGTTCATTTCGCACATGATGAATGCTTGCAAACCATGATCATCTAGGAGGCGTTCTTGTCGAACATGATCAATGACAATGAAGATCCGACTGAAATGGAGTATGAATTGGAGGGCACCACCGCATTTGAAGTTGGGACAACATCCGATCCCAATCCGAACAAGAAGAAGAAGAAAAGCAAGATGACAAAGGCAAGAGGTCCGGCATTCTCAAGATTTGAGGACATCTTGTTGGTCAAAGTTTGGTTGGCCACAACAATGGATCCAATAAGCGGCACTGAGCAAAAGGGGAACAAGTATTGGGAGAAGATTTGGAAGGAGTATCACGAACAAAAGGAGTATGTGGAGCCGCATCCTATCGTGACCATCCGCAATGTGTCATCTCTCCAACATCGATGGGGGGTCATTCAAGGGGAAGTGAACAAGTAAGTCGGCTACTACTCACAAGAGACCAAATGCCCTCAAAGTGGGATGGGAGTGGCAACTCACGTAAGCTCAATTGCCTCATCTTGTTTTCATTTGAATATGCTTCGTGTGTTTGCATTCTTGTGCTCATACGTATGTTGTTTGCTAGACGGCGGTGGCGGCCACTTTGTATCACGAGGTGGAGAAGAAGCCGTTTGCTTTTAGTCATTGTTGGATCATATTGAATGGCAAGCCAAAGTGGACACAACTTGTGGCCGATCTCAAGTTCGGCAAGAAGAGAAATGATGGCTCAAGCTCCCACCAATCCATTGGGTTGGACAATGAAGAGGATGATGTTGTCGTCATGAATGGAAGAGCCACCGTGCCAAAGGATAATCGACAAGTCATGGGAAACAAGTGGGAGAAGGCAAGGGCCTCCCGTGACACCGCGGCTACAAAAATGTCGTCCACATGGATGCGCATTTTTTCGGCAAGGTAGAACAAGAAAGAGGAGAGGTACAAGCTCATGTTGGATGCGCAAAAGGAGAGGATGGAGTGGGACCGGACGAGGGCGGAGAAGAGGCTGGAAATTGAGAGGGAGAAGATCGAGTTGGAGAAGTAAGAGGCGGCGATCAAATGGGAACTCGAGAAGGCCAAGACATTTGGAGAGTTTGAGCTTGAGAAGGAGAGGTTGCAACTCGCATGGGACGCGAAGGATGCGAAGATCATGTTGGCGGATGAAACCCTCTTGGATGAGCATGCGAAGAAGTGGCTTGCGGATAAGAAGAAGGAGATCAACGACCGTAGGGAGTACGAGGTGGCGAGGGCGGCTGCGGCGGCGGATCATGCGGCCAAGACGCAGGTGGAGCAGGCTGCCCAGGCGGAGCAGGACGAGCAGGACGCAGTCTGCCTGGGCTCGGAGCAGGCGGCATGGATGGCCGCGTCCGGCCAGTGATCCGACAAGCAAGCCATCCGTCACGCTCGGACATTGATTTCATTTTGGCATGTCCGGTTTGTTGAACTATGATTTGATTTGCTTTGTTTCGAACTGTTGAATTCGGACAATTTGTATCGGATGATCGACGTGCATGGATTGCATGGATTTGAGGATCGGCATTTGAGTTATGTGGATGTGCGGCGCAACATATGAGGGGCCGGCGGGCGCTGTCCGCTGACGCGCCCGCGGGTGTATAGGGGTCGGATTTTCCAAGTCCGGCTGTAGATGCTCTTATGCTACTTATATTTAATAAATGTTTTGTTGTTGTACTATAATCAAACACAATAGATCATATATATTTTTAATTTCAGTTTTCATATTATTGCTTCAAATATTTATGTTCCATACAACCAAATTTCAGTAAAATATATTACCAAGCATTCGCGTAACAACTTGCAGAGTATTTCTCATCTAGTTGTCATGAAGCAGAAGCTTCGCGTGACGACTTTTTTTTTTGGCACAACATAGCGACTGACACATGTACTCTTGCTCGACGACTCGTTCATCTCCACGACTACACGACCCTCCTTCCTTTTGACGCTCTTGTCATTTTTTTAAGCAACCGACAGAAACTCTGCCTTTCAATTAGGAATAAGATAATTGATCCATTTATAAGTAAATCCGCTGAAAATCGATACATCTATGATAAGCACACATCAGATTTAAGGCTCTGCGCACCGACTAAGTCGACGACACCGATCTGCTTGTAGACGCCAACAAGTCACCCAATCTGGACGCGCCCCGTACCCCTTCATCTTGCAACGCTCGGGCGCCCAGACGATTAGGGTTCCTTGCCTCCCGTAGAGGCCGTCGTTGGTCTGCCTTGTCCCTAGTGGCCTTAGAGCCATGGAGGCGTGGTGGACCTCCACCCTTGATGACGGGAGGGTTCCTTCTTCGTTTTTAGGTGTTTTTTTATAGTTTGGATAGTGTTTGTGTTCTGCTCAAAGGTGAGGCGACGACGTCTCCCTGAAGATGGAATAAGGTTCTTCTCGGCCAGTCCCCGTCCTGGCGGTGCTTTTAGCGTTGTCGGAGGGCGTGTGGAGGTGTCTCCTGTGGATTTCGCGGGATTCAGTTAGTGTTTGTTTTTGTGGATCCACATGGACCGTTTGTGTGCATTTATGTGTCTACAAGTTGGATCCTTCTGATCTATGCTTCTCTTCATCGATGATGTTTGTTGTTCTGATGCACTAGTCCCGCGGGGCCTTAAGACGACGACTTCTCGGATGTCTGCTACAACAAGGTTTGCCTGACTCCGGTAAGGGAGGGGCGATGGTGGTGACGCATCTTCGGCTCGCTCAGTGATTGTAGTCGTCACTAGCTGGTCTATGGACCTGGATGTAATTTTTGTTACTTCTGGTGTTCTTTATACTGACATGATAGTTGATAAATAGATCAGAGGTTTTTCCCGCCAAAAAAAACTTACATGAGACGACACCTTACTACCCAACACCGATTTCTGGGTCTGCCGCCCCAACGTCCACACCGACCCCACGGCCGCGCTCCACTCTAATTGATGGTCCTGCCCTAGCGACTGAAGCCATCACCCTCGTGCAGGAGATCTCTAGAGCCGCCGCTCCGACTTCCACACCAGGCGAGGCCGTGAACCAGCCGAATCGGTGATATAATTGCCGTCCAACTGACCAAAGCCAACACCACATGCAAGAGAAAGCCGCCACTCCGACTTGCACAACAACCCTGAGGTTTGCGCACACGCCTGCCGACAATATGAAGCTAACAAAGCCGCAGGAGCCACCACCGATTGGCGAGAGACCGGACCTCCAAGATGTTGCCCCCTAAGGGGAAGTGACAAGGACCATCGTCGACGTCCGCTTCGACCAAGGCCAAAGTTTGGGTTTTCACCCAGGGAGCCCGAGATGACAAGGGAGTTGAAGGGGCCCACAACGCCCGTGCCATTTTGTCAGTCCCTACGGCTCTGCATACACATCGTATCATTGATTTTTATTTTTTTTGCGAAAAGATCAGATCTATTATAAAGATTCATCGGAAGTACAAAACACCTCAAACATAATAAAAATTACACTGAGATCCATGGACCACCGAACGACCATTGCCACCGCCAAAACAAGCCGCCGACGCACCACTGTCGCTGCTCCCATACCGGAGCCGGTCTGACCTTGTCGATGACAGTAGGGAAGTCTTCGTGCCCGGGCCCCTAAGAACCAGCGCCCCGGAGCCGCAGTCGTCGCCGTTGAATTCTTGAATCGATCTGAAGAACCTGACACCAAATATCGCAGTTGCGTACGCACGACAAGAAACCCTAACCTCGCCGCCCCGAGGAGCCGGCAGGAATCTACGCCGGAGCTCCGTCTAATCCGTTCCAACTAACGAACTTAAGGAGGATCGGAGCTCGGAAGACTGACTCGAAGAAGAAGCGCCGCCATCCGTCCAAACGCCGCCCCTGCGAGGACTAAAACCCTACCAATCTACTAGACAGATCCGAGGCACCAGAAATTCCCTCCCCACCACCGGCCGCCGGAACGGCAGGCAGAGGGGAGGCGAATCCACGGGATCGCCGGTGGAGATCGAGGGGAGAAAGGCTTTCCTTAATTGCCTTGCGAGAGAGGAAAGAAAAACACACGATACGAATGTATCGAATCATTGATTTCTTCTTCTCGCAGCAGCCTCTCCACAGTGTGCGCGCGCTTCTCCACTAATTTACCAGAGACAAAACCTGGACGATGCCACGGAATTTATGAGGGCTTCCGCCATTCCAACACGATTTTACATGGGTCAAGGGCGAGGTAGCTACGGCTAATACGGGCAGGACCAGCGAGTTTACGTGTGAACTCTGCAATATGTGGCGTTTTATATTGTCGGGAGAAGAAATTGGAGTACCAAGACCATTTCCAAACAGTAGAATAGTGGAAATGGTTCCTAGGCGACGACCTGCAAACCATAGGGGTTGAATTCAGAGGACTGGGTGGCACGAGCACGCAGAGGACTCCATCCACATAAGGTCGCTGCCCCACGTAATAACTGGGATTAGACTGCTTCGCAACTATCCGTCCATGGTTAAAACTGTAACGAGTTTAAAGCAGGCGGACGATCGAAACGCACGCATCAACGCGACCGATGTCTTTGAAAGATTCAAGCGGAGTGAGTAGGATAAGTTACCCGGTTAAGCAATTATTATAGTGGTTAATTAGTATACCCCAGTAGTAGTGCCGGGTCAATGAACATTATTGACAGAATTGATGCTAGCTTGCCCGTCAAGAGAGCAGCCAGGTATGGTGAAGGTGAACCCTGCCTCCTCTTTGACCGCATAAATAAATAACCCCCTTTCCAGACAAAAAACTGAGGAGGAGATCTGAACCATCGCCATCGAGACAAGGACATGACGATCAAAGAGGGATCGTCGCTCGGATTTTGTTCCAAACTTAGCCGCGGCCTGCGTACTGAAAATCCTTTTCGCCTGGCTTGTGCATGCATGACTGCTTTTTCGCTTTGGGGGCGGGCGTCGTTTGCCTGCGTTGGTGCTCGCATTCTTCAGCGAATGCGGCGGCCGGCATCCACGCCGCCCGGGGTTGAGCACCGTACCGTACCGGAGATGAGCCATTCGGAGGAGCGGACACGTACGTACGTGCACGTACAGACCAGGGTTACATGCATCACGATTTGTTTGTCCTTTGAGAAGTGCATTGAACCTGTCCAAACCATCTTATCATCGTGGAAATTAAGGAACTCCACGTAGTACGTAACAATGTGGGTGTCTAATCATGGCTTGCTTGGTCAGTTTGAATGGCTCCACACGAGACGGTTTCTTCGTGAGAGCTCTCGCACCTACTGTATATAATTAGCCCTCACACACTAGTAGCCGTTGATTTGCCCTGATTGATCATTCCTAGGAACAATAGTCATGCAAAGTAGTCAAAATAGTCAAGGCGCATGCAGGCGTACGTACGCTGCTTTACTGCTTCGCGTACGTGTTCGGTGGCTCCGGTGATCTGAACCAGGGAGACATCCAAATTTCCATTGTCTCGAAAGTCCAAGAATATAGTAGGTGATAATATAGTGCTATATATTTCCACATAGAGTAACTCAATCAAAAAAGAAAAGAAAACTACTGTAAGTTCATGCCTGGTCTACAAGAATCCCATAGAACGTGTCGCACTTGAACAAATCCAACTTCGCACCCACCGTATGAGCATGTATGCTCCTCTACAAAGACCTAAGTAATTGAAAACTTAAGATGATGTCGACGGTTTCGCAAGCACATTATAGCCCTTTGAAACAAACCAACAAAAAAAGTAATGTGAATAGATTCCGATGCTGTCTTCTCTTCTCTTTACTATCAGTCCAACTAATAGCGGCGATCAACTACTCACGCAAGCAAAACAAACGTCCACCCCTTATAATTACCCGTGTTATTGTCGTCTTCAATCCACACACACGAAACTGACCTTGTCCAGAGCACTGTTGCTTCCCAGGTACTGCAGGTCGCCTGCAAATTTAAGCTGCCTATAAAGGCTTGGTCCTTCTTCTCCATCACAACAAAGCTTCGCCCGCAATCCTGCGTCCTACGTACGAGAGCCCGGCAGCATGGAGCGACAGGATCTGGGTGCATGGCTTGGCCTAGCAACAGGCGGCGGCGCCGCGTGGCACACCCACGACGGCGAGCGGCGGACTGGCCCTGTCCGGCTCGACGCGCTGTTCCCGCAGCACGGCAAAGAAGAGCGTGATCAAGACGAACAAAAGACGGGAGGGAAAGGTGCAAGGCGGAAGATGAAGGTCGCCGATGACGACGGCCGATCGTCGTCGTCGAACGGTCCGTGTCTGAGCGACGGTGGTGGCGGCGGGGGCAGGAGGAAGAAGCTCCGGCTCACCAAGGAGCAGTGCGCCCTGCTGGAAGGCAGCTTCCGTGCCCACAACATACTTTCTCATGTATGTACTTCTACGTAATATATGGAAGCTGTTTTTTATTCCTATATGTTCGATCGAGCTTCTGTTTCTGCTTCTAGCCAGCCACCTAAACGATTGTTTCTGACGTCCGTGTGGCATGCAGGTTGAGAAGCTGGAGCTGGCACGGCAGCTGAATCTGAGCTCGAGGCAGGTGGAAGTGTGGTTCCAAAATAAAAGAGCCAGGTACGTACTACGTTCCTAATTTGTGCATGGTGTGAATTTCTGGACGTAGAAATTCAACGGCCAATCGAGATCTTGTTCTGAAGTTCTTTGTGCATGCAAAACAGAACAAAGCTGAAGCAGACGGAGGTGGACTGCGAGTTCCTGAAGCGGTGGTGCGAGAGCCTGACCCACGAGAACCAGCGGCTGAAGCACGAGCTCCTGGAGCTGCGGCGGTCGGCGGCACCGCCGGTGGCAGCCGGCTCGAAGCTCTTTGCGCAGCTCCCCAGGGCCGCGGCCATGGTGAACTTATGCCCGTCCTGCGAGAAGGTCGGCGTGAATAATTAGCATGCCTCCGCATATATAGTTTTGGAGGGTTCAGTTGAATTCGTGTAGACTAATTGAGTGCTCTGATAACTTTTAGTCCTTGACGATCTTGAATATATGGGGATACCATGGCGTTACATGCAGCCTCAGTCATCCTATTTGTTTGTTTGTTCTTACGAAATAATTGTTCATGGATGGGATCCAAAACTACAAGAGGAAATGAAATTTGTTTTTTTCCTTTGCGGGGAAAGGAAATGAAATTTGTTGGATTGATGTTCTGCTTCCTTCTATCCTCTTTTCCTCTTCCAGGCATTTTGTTTCCATTGCTTATTTCCTGTTATAAGAATCTTACGGTGCATGTACCGAGCATTAAACATGGGAATAAATAGAAAAATATTTGCATTGTTTAGCAATGCGACTCAACTAGTTAAATCCTGGATTATTAGTGCATGGAACCTTTTTTACTTTATAATTTTTGGGTGAGTCAATTACACTGGTGGTGCTAGAACTTGGCGCAAACGATCACTTTGGTGCTAGAAGTTGCGATGTACATCGAAGTGGTGCAAAAACTTGGCCCGGGCGTGCAAATACAGTGCATATACCGTTTTGTATACAGAATCTGTGCTGACTAGGCGCGTGGGGTCCACTGTCAGCCACTGGACCTGGGAGAAGGGGCATGGGGTCTGATTTTTTTTGAAAACCACCGTGGAAGCCAGGATTCGAACCCATGACCACGACTACAAAGAAAACCTGTCAAACCAGTACGCTGTCCAATTTACAACGTCCTTAATGGATAACTATCCTATATGTATTACACAGGGACGCATCTGAAGTTTAAATGGGCTACAGATATTGCGGCCCATTTTGCGCGAGCTTCTTTTTAAAGATATTTATAAAAATTAAGTAATAAAAATTATGTTTTTCTCAAAAAAAATGTTTAAATATTTGTGTGCTATAAATTTTACACGAACAAACCATGATTAGTAATAAAAACATTTAAATATACACCCACGTATTATATAAAATATTTAGTTAATACGGACATTTAAAATGTATATTAAATAAACTTGTTCTCCTATTATTTCAAAACACATTCGCATATTAAAAATAATATTTATGAATTGTAAAAAATGTTTATATAATTTAAAATGGTACAATTTCTTTTAAAATTACATTTAGAACTATTATTTTCATTATACAAACATTTCAATAATTATAAGCACATTTGTATAGTTCAATTTTTGTATAGTTAAAAAATTTCAAAATTTTAAGTTTTAACTCTTCATGAATATTCAACCATGTATAATATGCAAAATATAGAGAAAAGTCTACTTTTCGTCCCTCAATTCTTCGGTCTGCTCATTTTTGGTCCCTCAACTCTAAAACCGGACAGATTGCATCACGAACTCTCGAAACCAGCCACTTTTCGTCCCTGCGGGGGTTCGCTGCCAAGTCAACCCGGTTTTGACCACGGGATGAATAGTGCAAAGATGAACAGTAAAATCGAAAAAATAGCAAAAAAAATCAAAAAAATCTGAAATTTTATGACGTCGAAGATACTCAAGTACGCAAGGTGTGTGCCAATTTTCGTCATGTTTGGATGTTCGAAGAGCTTGCAGCAAAAAAACAAAACAAAATCTAAACTATAATGAACACTAAATTCAAAAAAATAGCAAAAAAAATCAAAAAAATCTGAAATTTTTTGGCATCGAAGATTCTCAGGTGTGCAAGGTGCGTGCAAAATTTTGTGCTAAAATGACATTCGAGGGTTTGAAAACCACCCGAAGCGGTACGCACACGTACGCTTTTTTTTTTTTGCCACGAGCTCCTCGGATGTCATTTCAGCACGGAAATTTGCATGCACCTTGCGCACCTGAGCATCTTTGATACCAAAAAATTTCAGATTTTTTTGAATTTTTTTCCTATTTTTTTGAATTTACTGTTCATCATGGAGTTCATTTTGTGTTTGTTTTTTTTTGCTGCGAGCACCTCGAACGTCCAAACATGACGAAAATTGGCACGCACCTTGCGCATCTGAGTATCTTCGACGTAAAAAAAATTCAGATTTTTTTTGATTTTTTTTGCTATTTTTTCGAATTTACTGTTCATCCGTGCACTGTTCATCCCGTGGTCAAAACCGGGTTAACTCGGCGGCGAAACCCCGCAGGGACGAAAAATGACTGGTTTCGAGAGTTCGTGGTACAATCTGTCCGGTTTTAGAGTTGAGGGACCAAAAGTGAGCAGACCGAAGAATTGAGTGACGAAAAGTAGACTTTTCTCCAAAATATATAATGTTTTTGAAAATAAGTCACGAGTAAAAAATATGCAGATGTGAATATTTATAGATATTAAGTAAATGTTTGTATTCATCATTTTAAAATTTAAATATCCGCGTGTGTATAATTTTTATGTATTCATTAAACATTATATCTATATACATTTAAATGTCCGTATTAACTAAATATTTTATATATAATATTCGGGTATATATTTCAATGATTTTATTTACATAATATTGATAACACATAAATATTGGAACATGATTTTTATTACTTATGTTTTTAAAATATCTTATAAAAAAAGCTTGTGCAAAATGGGCCGCAATATCTGCAACCCATTTAAGCTCCACATGAGTCCTTGCTAAATATTTATAAGGTTGTTATCAGTCCTAAGCATATCAACGTGTAGGCTGTAGTGGTTAGCCTGTTTGTGTTGGTAGCCCGTGGTCGCGGGTTCGAGACCTGCACAAAATGTTTTTCTGTAAATATTGACAGGCGGGACCCTTTGGGCATAGAGAATAAAAATGCCACGTCCATAGGGTCTTTTTTGTCAAAAATATATATTCTGAGGGTGTTTTCGAAGAAAAAAACCCTTCTTCTTGGTTCACTGGCTGACAGCGGACCCCACGCTCCTAGTCAACACAGATTCTGTATACAAAACGGTATAAGCACTGTATTTGCACGCCCGGGCCAAGTTTTTGCACCACTTCGATGTACACCGCAACTTTTAGCACCAAAGTGACCATTTGCGCCAAGTTCTAGCACCACCGGTGTAATTGACTCTTTTTGGGTAATTTTCTTATTTTATGTTTAATTAATGCATGGAAGTAATGATTTAAGGACGCGTCTAGGCAGCAATTGAGTATTGCATAGGGATTCCTGGCAATCTGCCAGATTAGGAAAGTTTTGGTCCCCCCCCCCCCCCCCCCGGCAAAAAGTGGAATGTTTTGGTCCCCCCACGTCTACACATGATAGAACCCGCGCGTTTCCACGCCGCGCTGGGAGGACGCAACTGGGAGGGTCATCTGATCCCTCCTCCCACCTGATATACCCCCCCACAATCACGTGCTCCCCCCTCAACCCGCCCCTCATTGGCTCCCCCATCCTTCTCTCCACCTGCTCCCTCCCCTCTCTCTTCTTCTTCTCCACCATGGAAACCTCCTGCCTACAAATCGCCATGGATCTGAACAATTAGAGCTTCGAAACTGGTTTCACAACAGCAGCAAAGAAAAGATCTGCTGGTGTGTAGGAGAAGAAGGAGGTGCGATTTTTACCCTTCTCCCTGTTCTTGTTCATGGTGGTTCTCCCCCTACCATCTGTTCAACATGAGCCTTCTCTCTGTTGTTTTCTCTGGCAACTATCCTGCGCAAAAAAGTAGGCAAAAATAAGCAACAAGATTAGGCAAAAGTAGTGCGGATCGTAAGCAACAAGATTGTCATGATTAGGCAAAAGTAGTGCGGATGGTAAGCAACTATTGGCTGCTTCTTGATGCTATGAATTTCCTAAAGTCTGTAGCAACTGTTGTCAAAATTGCATGCAACTAATTGTGGTACAGTAAGAATTTTGTTGCTGGCATCTCTGTTTTAAGCAAAAGTAGTTCAGGTGGTAAGCAGATGTTGGCTGCTTCTTGATGCTATGAACTTTCATAGCAACTGTTGTCAAAAATGCAGATAACTAATTGTGGTACAGAAAGAATTTTGTTGCTGGCATCTCTGTTTTAAGCAAAAGTAGGTCAGGTGGTAAGCAAATTGTTGGCTCATTATGTATGCTATGAACTCTAAAAGTTTATAGCAACTGTTGTCAAATTTGTAGGCAACTAATTGTGTCAAAACAAGCAATTTATCGTCGAGCCTTGTGCATGCTGATTGCATACGTGCCGTACATGCTTGACACAGAGTTGCCTCACCCCCCCCACCCCAGGAACTGGAATTACCCTAGCAAACAACTAGCGTGTACGTGCTGGGCAACCATGTGTTCATGTTTAGCCAAAAGTAGTGTGGCTGGTAAGCAACTGTTGGCTGCTTGTCCATGCTATGAATTCTTAAAGTCTGTACCAACTGTTATGAAACTTGTAGGTAACTAATTATGTGTTGTGCATGTATAAGATGGTTTTGCAACTATAGACAACGATTAGAAAATGCTATGAAAAGGATTGTAAAAACATTACCTTGAGCTTGTGGTGGATTTCTGACAAGTTCATCCTAAGTACCGCCTTGTGCTCCGCCAACCCACCACCCCCATACCCTGCAAATGAATAAAATGGGAACAAGAAGCAAAACCCTGGGACGATTGTGCTCATGACAAAAACCTGGGATGAAGCAGCACCATTTTAAGCAGTACTGGCACATAATTTGAAAAAAAAAACACCATGTCTTTTAGTACTAGTACTACTACAATCTTTCAACATTTTCCAATCCTTGTGAAAACTAAAAGCAATGGAATCGTCATGTTATGTGCTGCTGATAACACCTCCACTCCATGGAAAAAATAGTGCATCACATCATCTATTGTTCCTTTTTCTGACCCCTGATTTCTCCCCCTGAAAAAACAAAACAGAAGACAAAGTTATAATTTGATGTATTGATTGGTGCATGCAACTATGAAAGTATACATTTTGTGTAGATTGGATTTGTTGCCTGATGTTAATGGATTCTTCCTACATATTTGGTCAGTAGTTGCTTCCCTCTTGTAACTTGTGTGTTTATTTGATTTTTTGACCAATTATGCAGCAAGAGATGATCGACCTTAATGAATTGCCAGATGAGCTTAATGATGAGTTGCCACCCAATGTTGGAGTGGAGAATGTTGAACCTATGTACTGCACACAACCTTCTGCACATAGGGCTTCACCTCTGAACAATGTCCATGAGTTTGTGGCTGAATCTCCAAACCCTTCAGTCACATGGAATGTTGCTGACCCTGGTGTGCAAGCAATGCACACAGAAGAGCACACCCTTGATGACACAGACACTTTGGGTACAACAGGGGGTATTGTTGGGCGTGAGGGTGCAGGGGGAGTTGCTGATAACGATGATGAAGCATGGTCTCAGCCAAAGGAACCTTCGTTGGGTACGAGGTTTGACACTTTGCAAGGCGCCAGAGAACACTATAATGCTTATGCTTTGCATATGGGTTTTTCAATCAAGATGAATACTTCCAGAAGGTCTACTGTTACTGGCGAAATAGATAAGTACCAGTTTGTTTGCAACAAGTTTTGGAAACCATAAAACGATAACCAAGGTACTGTGACTGCACCTAGCATTGAAATGCTAGAAGATGCAGATGATGATGATGGAGAAGACAATGTTATTGTGTTTGCTGACGTATGCTACTGGAAAAAAAAGAGCAAGAAGCGGAAAAGAGAGAAGATAATACAGACTGGGTGCAAAGCCAAGATGATAGTAAAATTCATTGATGGCCGTTGGGAGGTCACTTATTTCATTGCTGAGCATAACCATCCGTTGGTTGAAAAACCGTTCCTGACTAAATATTTGCGATCACACCAAGGCATCCCCCCAGAAGAGAAGTTGTTCCTAAAGAACCTTTATAACTGCAACTTGACTACAGGTAATTGGTGTTAGGAGAATAGTTTGATTGCCATGCAAAAAAAAATTGGCTTTGGTGTTTTATTGCTTCGCAAATGGTGTTTTGGTGTGTTTTGTTGCCTGGCTTGCTAAATGTAAGCGTTCATTAGGCAAGAAGAAAATCATAGATAGTCTCTTGTCTTTGTCAGGTTTCCTCTAGTGTCTATCACTGTACTGTGTTGTTCTTCCGTTGCTTGTTGCTACAAGATAGCAAAACAGTTGCCGTCAAAATTGGTTCTAGTTGCTTCCATCTGGTGTGAGCAGAGACATGAATTTGGTCGCGGTTAATGCATCTAAAAAAGCAGCAATTAGAGATTTTATTGCCTGTTGGTAGTTCTGAAACCAAAAAAAGAAATTTGTTCTTATTTTGTGTTTTTGTTGCTTGCATCTGGTGTTTTCGCTTGCCTTACTTGCTAAAAATGTAATCATTGACTATGAGAAATCTTGTCTGCTCACTGCTTTGCAGGTGCTAACTTGGTTGTTACTAAAACAAATTCAACTAAATTTGCCTGAAACATTAGTTGCTTCCATCTGGGTGTGTGTTGTTGCCTGGGGTTAATATGTCTAAAAGCACTGAGCAGAATTTCAGCATTTAGGTTTTGATTTGCCTATTGGGAAATTTAAAACGTTGTTCTTGTTTTTTTGTGCGGGCCGAATGATGCACATCATGTCGGAGTACTACGGCACGGAGCTGATTGTTCCTTATACTACCAAGCACATCACGAACCTCAAGTCAAGCTTGAACAGAAATGCAACTAAAGAGGGTGATATGATTGAGACGGTTGCCTACTTCAAAGAGATACAGAAGACAGATCCAGATTTCTTCTACAAGGTCAAGTATGATGCAGAGGATAAGGTTGAGAATATATTCTGGGTTGATGGACCAGCACGAAAAGCCTACAAAGAAGCTTATCACGATTGCATATGCTTTGACACGACATACATGACTAACATGTACAACATGCCATTTGCTCCATTCATTGGGATAAATCATCATGGCCAGTCGTTCATGTTGGGGTGTGGCTTTGTTAGGCAGGAGTTAGAGACAATTTTTGATTGGTTATTCGATACATTCCTTGAAGCAATGGATGGTCTAGCACCAGACAACATAATCACTGACCAAGACGTCGCGATGGCATAATCCATTGAAAACATCTTTCCTACTACTATGCACCGTCGATGTCGGTGGCACATCATGAAGAAAGCTCAAGAAAAACTTGGTGGCTTAGCGGGGAGGAACCCAAGATTGTCACAAGATTTCAATGATTGTGTTGACTTTAGCTTCACTCCAGAAGAGTTTGAGGCAAAATGGGCAGCTTTGAAGGCTAAGTGGTCGTTTGTTGCTGGAACCCACTTTGATAAGCTGTATGAGTACCGGGCAACATGGGTGCCATGTTACTTCAAACATCGGTTTTTTCCTTTCTTGCAGTCTACCGAACGCAGTGAAGGATTCAATGCAGTTCTTAAGCGTTATGTAAACCCACACAACTCTGTGTTGAACTTTGTGAAGCAATACGAGAAAATCCAGACACATGTGCTTGTCCGCGAGGGTGGAAATGACTACAGGACAGACCACTTGGAGGTTGAGTTGTGGTCCGATTTCCCAATTGAGAAGCAAGCCTATGATGCCTACACTAGGGACATTTACCATAAATTCCGTACCGAGTTTGAACTGATTGGGAAGTACAATGTGCGTCCCCATGGTGGTAGTGTATTTGAGCTTTATCCAAACAGAGAAGGATGGGTTGCTAATTATGGTACTAGAAGCTATTATGTGACAGCAGAAGTTGGAGCTGGGGACTACAAGTGTGGCTGCTGCAAGATGTCCAAAGATGGAATGTTGTGTTGCCATATTTTGAAAAAAATTACACACATTGGTGTCGATGAAATTCCTGCCCAGTACATACTGAGGAGGTGGACACAGCAAGCAATACCAGGTGCAGCCCCTTCTGTTGGGGCAGAGCCTGATCAGATGCCACCGCAATCAAAGAAGCAAGTCCATCATGCAAACTTGTCAATGGATTTTGCTAGTCTAGCTCGAGTGCTTTTGGGTCAGATGCTGCTGCAGCAATTTTGAAGAAGCACATGAAGGTGGCACGTACAGAACTTAATCATTTTAACAAGACCAGGAATAAGAAACAAAAAGTGCATGCTCCGCACGTGGCTGGTCCTGCATCACCTCCAAGTGGTAATATGCTGCCACCTGGTCCCCAAACAGCAACTACCACTGGTCCTATGCCACCCAATGCAGGTGCTGCAGCAACACCAGGCTCAAGTTGGTCTACGCCAATTGCAGGAGTTCCTAAGGATCCACCTAAATCAACAACTAAAGGAGGCGCAAAAAGTAAACGGATGGAGTTAGCACTGGAGTTGCATCCGAAGAGGAAGAACAAATGCTCCTTTTGTAGTTCAGTTGACCACAACGCTGCAAATTGCCCAGGTCGGTTGGTTTGAAAAGAAAAACAGAAAACAGCAACGAGATTCGGCAGGAGGCCATTGTGCTACAAGCAAACTATTCAAATCTTGCTACAAAGGAGCCATCTCTTCCTAAAATGATCATGGACCATATTTCCCCTGTCATGTAACTTATATCTGGGTGTCAGGCAATTTAAGGCTGGGTGTCAGGCAACTCTTGTGCCATATGTGCTGTAATAATTATATTTTGTGACCTTTGTAGTAATTCCTGTCTGGGTGTTTGGGGGTTTGCTTCCTTTCATTTAATGTTTGTTTTCAGGACAAAAAGTTAGCTCTGTTGGCCTGAAAAAAAGCTACTATATAATAGGTTATTAATGCTAAGAAATGTGTTGTTGTATGATGGGCAACTTATGTGCCAAAAAATGTGGCCAAATGTGGAATTTGCAAGGTGCATCTACAAAGAACAGATGGAAACCACATAGGGATGACTAAGAAAAAATGATTGCTAATTTAAAGAAGGTGTTGTGACAAACCTCCACCATATCAGAGCTTCAAAATATTGCGCCATGGTGCTTTGTTGGCTACTGTATTAACTAAAGCACTCGTGATATTCTTCCGGATGTTAGGGATATCTTTCGGACCGAAGTTTGGCACATTCCTCGCTTCCCAACTACTCGCTATTGTCGCAGCAAAAATGCCACAATCATACCTTGCAAGCAAAAAAGGGGAAATATGGGTGTAAAGTTGTGAGCATTTTATGAAAAACATATAAAAAGGATGAGAAAGTCATGTTTTGTGTGAGGGAGCCAGTGGAAGGATAAAAGAACTCACTCGTTATCTTGTTTTGGAACATTGATTTCCTTCAAACGAAAATCATCCAAGCTTACGCGGGATTCGCGATAGTGCTGGTCCCACAAGGAATGCACTGTTGCAGCAATCAACCTAGCATTGTCGTCAAAAGTTTTGCTCTGTGCCAGAGTTCTCCATGAATCAAAAACCTCGAACCTGCGGTCCCTACTATTCACATTGAATAGCCAGTAAATGTTCCCTGATACAGGATTTGCACTGTCTAGGTTCTCTAGAATAGGCAACATTATCTGTATGATGTGTGTGAGATAAGAAAGAGCAAGTCAGAAAACATTTTGTATATATGTGCCAAGCAAAAAAAAGACGTTATACTTGCTACTGACCATATCCTTCCGATCCAAATGATTTGATTTGTTGAATCTGGTACTTATCTCTTGTGTGTTCCAAATCATTTGCTGAAGCCTTATCTGGCAGCAATGAAAAAGTACCAAAAAATAAATAATGCAAAATGGAGGCCTGAAAATATGAAGCCCAAAGTTCTTTCTTGTTTGAGTAATGTATAGCAACTCTTGTTGAACTTGTAGGCAACTTATATGTGAAAATCAAGCAATTGGGGGCAAAATGTTTTTTCTAAACAAATGGATTGCTTGGGGATCCTAAGAAAATTGGCTGGAGTACATAAGAAAGTCAGAAACTTCTAGAATTCTTACAAAATGCAAAAAGAAAGGAATCATAGCATTTTGTATTGGAATAGTTGCTACGTTTTCTTTTAGGTACACATGAAAATGATGCAAAAAAACAGCAAAAAGTCTCTGTTTTATTTGCTGTATTAAAGACAGAAGTATAATGCTGCTCTAACTCCTTAAGATGCAACAGTTGTACATGTATTGATTGTGACAAAAAAGTAGTAGTTCTACCAGCAAAAAAAGATTGTGAAAAGGTCAATAGATGAACAGAGTTTAATGAAAATTTACCGAAAATCTGACGGGCATGATTATCTTCTTTGAATTTGCAGGCAAGTCCCGCATTATAGACTAGATAATTAGTTCGAACACATGAGACATGACATAAACGTTCTTCTTCATTGAGTCTGCCAGTTCTCTGAGTGAAACATAGTAGCCGTCGTAACCAATGATAGTAGGGCTGCAGGACAAAAAGAATGAATGATATAAGTTAGAAATCTATTGGTAATTAGGTGGTGTAAAACAAACTACAGAAGAGTTGTAATTTTATGATTCCTTTTAGTTGCCTATGTTTCAATGATATGTTGCCTGGGGGAAAAATATCAAAAGTTGTTGCAATTAGTTGCCTGAAGTTTACACATTACTTGCCTAGAAATTCAGTAGGTGTTTGCCTGCAACATATTTTTGGGTAGTTGCCTTTCCGTAATAAAAAGGGAGAGTGAGAGTGAGATAGGCAGTGATAGTACTGTACCTCTTGTCTTCAACTCCAGTCTCTGATGTCTACTACACAACTTATTCTTGTAGACTCGTGTTGGGCCTCCAAGCGCAGAGTTTTGTAGGACAGTAGCAATTTTCCCCCAAGTGGATGACCTAAGGTTTATCAATCCGTGGGAGCGTAGGTTGAAGATGGTATCTCTCAAACAACCCTGCAACCAAATACAAGAAATCTCTTGTGTCCCCAACACTCCCAATACAATGGTAAATTGTATAGGTGCACTAGTTCGGCGAAGAGATGGTGATAAAAGTGTAGTATGGATAGTAGATATAGGTTTTTGTAATCTGAAAATATAAAAACAGCAAGGTAGCAAGTAACAAAAGTGAGCACAAACGGTATTGCAATGCTTAAAAACAAGGCCTAGGGTTCATACTTTCACTAGTGCAATCTCTCAACAATGCTAACATAATTGGATCATATAACCATCCCTCAACATGCGATAAAGAATCACTCCAAAGTTCCTATTAGCGGGGAACATAAGATAGAAATTGTTGTAGGGTACGAAACCACCTCAAAGTTATCCTTTTCGATCGATCTATTGAGCCATTCCTATAAGTATCACAAATAGCTCTAGAGTTCGTACTAAAATAACACCATATGATACGCATCAACCAACTCTAATGTCACCTAGATACTCCAATGTCACCACAAGTATCCGTGAGTTGATTATTTGATATGCATCAAACAACTTCATAATCATAATATTCAATCCACACAAAGAACTTCAAAGAGTACCCCAAAGTTTCTTATCGGAGAAAAGATAATGAAAACGTGTAACCAACCCCTATGCCTAGATCACCCCAAGGTCACGGGAATCCGCGAGTTGATCACCAAAACATACATCAAGTAAACCAATAGAATACCCCATTGTCACCACGGGTATCCACATGCAAGACATACATCAAGTGTTCTCAAATCTGAAATATTCAATCCGACAATAACGAAACCTCAAAGGGAAAGATTCAATTCATCACAAGGAGGTAGAGAGGGAAGAAACACCATATGATCCAACTATATTAACAAAGCTCGCGATACATCAAGATCGTGCCAAATCAAGAACACGAGAGAGAGAGAGAGATCAAACACATAGCTACTAGTACATACCCTCAGCCCCGAGGGTGAACTACTCCCTCCTCGTCATGGAGACCGCCGGGATGATGAAGATGGCCTCCGGTGATGATTTCCCCCTCCGGCAGGGTGCCGGAATGGGTCTCCAGATGTATTTCGAAGGTACAGAAGCTTGCGGCGGCGTAGTCCAAAATCTAGGGTTATTTCTGGGGGTTTCTCTATTTATAGGATTTTTCAGCGTTGGAATCACGTCAAGATCAGCTAAGATGGGCCCACGAGGCACATGGGCACGCCACCCCCCCTGGCGCGCCCCGGTGCCTCGTGGGCACCTCATGGCTCTTCTGGTCCTTCCACAAAGCTTCTAGTGTCTCTTTTGTTCCAAAAAAATCGTCAAAAAGTTTCAGCTCATTTGGAGAACTTTTATTTCTGCACAAAAACAACACCACGGTAGTTCTGCTGAAAACAGCGTCAGTCCGGGTTAGTTCTAATCAAATCATACCAAGACCATATAGAATTGTTATAAACATGGCATGAATACTTCATAAATTATAGATACGTTGGAGACATATTAGCATCCCCAAGCTTAATTCCTGCTCGTCCTCAAGTAGGTAAATGATAAAAGAAATAATTTATGAAGTGTGAATTCTAGCATAGTGCATAAGTTTGATCAATGATAATTTCAATCACTTTTTCTAGCATCAATATATATCATAATCAGTAGCTCATCTCATAAAACTTCTCATGATCAAGTAGCAAGCTATTCACATGTTTAAAGTATAGGCCATAAACTTTCTTGAAAACTAACAAACTATGTTCTCACTCATCAAACAATTGCAATTCATCTTATTTTCAGGAAGGGTCTATGTAAGAGCTTTGATCTAGCAAATTCCACATACTCAACCATCTTTTAGTCTTCCATGATTGCTAACACTCAAAGCATATTTTTAGAACAAACCGTTTCAGTCAAACACATAGGAAGATAGGGGCTTAATGTTTCGCCTCCCAACTTATTTATCTCAGGGATAATGTCAACAATAATAACTCATGATCACCTATATTCAACTGGATATATGTGCATGGATCTTTCCCTACCACATAATGCTTGCCAACTAAAGAATAAATAGAGCGGAATAGGGATGAACATTAATGACTCTTGCATAAAAGTAAATACAGAAAAGTAAAAGATAGCCCCTTCGTAGAGGGAAGCAGAGGTTGTCATGCGCTTTTTGTTGTTGGATGCACAAGCCCTTAATGCAAAGGAACGTCACGTTATATTGCCCATAGCAACCTTTATTATGCAGTCCGTCGCTTTTATTTCTTTACCATCACAAGTTCATACAACGCTTATTTTCCTTTGCAATAAAAGATCATACATATTTTAGGAGCAATTTTTATTGCTTTTTGCACCGATGACAACTTACTTGAAGGATCTTATTCAACCCATAGGTAGATATGGTGGACACTCATGGCAAGAAACTGGGTTTAAGGGTTTTTGGATGCACAAGTAGTATCTCTACTTAGTACGAATTTTTGGCTAGCAAAAGATCCTAAGCAAGCACCACATGTTAGAGGATACATGACAATATAACTTCTATGTGAATATAAACAAACATAACTCATTACGTTATCTTCCTTGTCCAACGTCAACTACTTGATCAAGCTTGAAAATAATTAATGGAGGCTCACAATCATAGAAGATGTCCAAAATAATATATTTATATGTGAAATTTCTCTTCCTTCAAAATTCTTTCATGAATTGTTCAAGTGACCAATGCTATGTTAGTTAACTTTCAATAAATTTTACCACTTATACTTCTTGTATGTGAAGTCACTACTCCCCATGGGACAAGCATATGAAGCATATAAATTTCAACTTTATGATATTCAATTCATTTCAACAATTTACTCATAGGATATAAGTGAAGCACAAGAGTAAATGACAAACTACTCCAAAAAGTTATAAGTGAAGATCAAATGAGTAGTTGAGTAAATAGGTAGCTATGTGAGGACTGTCTCTCATTTAGAAATTTCAGATCTTAAGTATTTTATTCTAACAACAAAGAAAACAAAATAAAATGGCATTCCAAGGATAGCACATATCATGTGAAGAAGCAAAAACTTAGGCTCAACCAAAACTGACCGATAGTTGTTGATGAAGAATGGTGGGGTGCCTACCGGGGCATCCCCAAGCTTAGATGCTTGAGACTTCTTGAAATATTAATTTGGGATGCCTTGGGCATCCCCAAGCTTGAGCTCTTGTGTCTCCTTAATTCCTCTCATATCATGGCTTCCCGATAGTGTTGAAGACGAAAAAGGGGATGCCTTCCGGGGCATCCCCAAGCTTAGACGCTTGAGTCTTCCTTGAATTTTACATTGGGGTGCCTTGGGCATCCCTAAGCTTAGGGTATTGCCACTCCTTATTCTCCTCATATCGATATCTCACCCAAAACTTGAAAACTTCAATCACACAAAACTTAACGGAACTTCGTGAGATAGGTTAGTATGATAAAAATAAATCATCCACTTAGGTACTGTCAAGACAAGATACATAATTGTTCTCACATAATGCCTACTATATTGTATTATTTCCACAATTTATATTACTCAATATAAGCTATGGAAACACTAAAACAAGCAAACTATGCATCGAAAACAGAATCTGTCAAAAACAGAACAGCGTGTAGTAAGCGATTTAAAAACCATACTTCTGTACCTCCAAAATTCTGAAAAATTAGGACAACGTAAACAATTTGTAACCCAATACTGTGTAAAAATTTCAGAATTTTCTCATGCTCCAGTACAGAATAGAAATTCCAGCACTGGACGCAAAAGTTTCTGTTTTTGCACAGAATCAAATCAACAAGCATCCACACTATCCCAAAGGCTTTACTTGGCACATTATTGAAAGAAAACATATAAAACATGATTACCACAGTAGCTTAATCAAGTGAACACACAAAAACAGAAGGTATAAGTATTGGGTTGTCTCCCAACAAGCGCTTTTCTTTAATGCCTTTTTAGCTAGGCATGATGATTTCAATGATGCTCACATAGAAGTAAAGAATTGAAACACGAAGAGAGCATCATGAAGCATATGACTAGCACATTTAAGCCTAACCCACTTCCTATGCATAGTGATTTTGTGAGCAAACAATTTATGGGAGCAAGAATCAACTAGCATAGGAAGGCAAAACAAGCATAACTTCAAAACTTTCAACACATAGAGAGGAAACTTGATATTATTGCAACACCTACAAGCATATGATCCTCGCTCATAATAATTTTCAGTAGCATCATGAATGAATTCAACAATATAGCTATCACATAAAGCATTCTTTTCATGATCCACAAGCATAGAAATTTTACTACTCTCCACATAAGCAATTTTCTTCTCATTCATAATAGTGGGAGCAAACTCAACAAAATAACTATCATGAGATACTTGATTGGCATAATCCAATTGAAAATTAAAATCATGATGACAAGTTTCATATTTATCATTATTCGTTATAGCATACATGTCATCACAATAATCATCATAGATAGGAGGCATGCAATCATCATAATAAATTTTCTCATCAAAACTTGGGGGACTAAAAATATCATCTTCATCAAACATAACATCCCCAAGCTTGTGGCTTTGCATATCATTAGCATCATGGATACTCATAGAATTCATACTAACAACATTGCAATCATGCTCATCATTCAAAGATTTTATGCCAAACATTTTATTGAATTCTTCTTCTATCAATTGAGCACAATTTTCTACTCCATCATTTTCAAGAAAGACATTATAAAGACGAATAATATGAGGCAACCTCAATTCCATTTTTTTGTAGTTTTCTTTTATAAACCAAACTAGTGATAAAACAAGAAACTAAAAGATTCGATTGCAAGATCTAAAGATATACCTTCAAGCACTCACCTCCCCGGCAACGGCGCCAGAAAAGAGCTTGATGTCTACTACACAACTTATTCTTGTAGACTCGTGTTGGGCCTCCAAGCGCAGAGTTTTGTAGGACAGTAGCAATTTTCCCTCAAGTGGATGACCTAAGGTTTATCAATCCTTGGGAGGCGTAGGTTGAAGATGGTATCTCTCAAACAACCCTGCAACCAAATACAAGAAATCTCTTGTGTCCCCAACACTCCCAATACAATGGTAAATTGTATAGGTGCACTAGTTCGGTGAAGAGATGGTGATAAAAGTGTAGTATGGATAGTAGATATAGGTTTTTGTAATCTGAAAATATAAAACAGCAAGGTAGCAAGTAACAAAAGTGAGCACAAACGGTATTGCAATGCTTAAAAACAAGGCCTAGGGTTCATACTTTCACTAGTGCAATCTCTCAACAATGCTAACATAATTGGATCATATAACCATCCCTCAACGTGCGATAAAGAATCACTCCAAAGTTCCTATTAGCGGAGAACATAAGATAGAAATTTTTGTAGGGTACGAAACCACCTCAAACCTATCCTTTCCGATCGATCTATTGAGCCTTTCCTATAAGTGTCACAAATAGCTCTAGAGTACGTACTAAAATAACACCATATGATACACATCAGCCAACTCTAATGTCACCTAGATACTCCAATGTCACCACAAGTATCCGTGAGTTGATTATTTGATATGCATCAAACAACTTCATAATCATAATATTCAATCCACACAAAGAACTTCAAAGAGTATCCCCAAAGTTTCTTATCAGAGAAAAGATAATGAAAACGTGCAACCAACCCCTATGCCTAGATCACCCCAAGATCACGGGAATCCGCGAGTTGATCACCAAAACATACATCAAGTAAACCAATAGAATACCCCATTGTCACCACGGGTATCCACATGCAAGACATACATCAAGTGTTCTCAAATCTGAAATATTCAATCTGACAATAACGAAACCTCAAAGGGAAAGATTCAATTCATCACAAGGAGATAGAGAGGGAAGAAACACCATATGATCCAACTATATTAACAAAGCTCGCGATACATCAAGATCGTGCCAAATCAAGAACACGAGAGAGAGAGAGATCAAACACATAGCTACTAGTACATACCCTCAGCCCCGAGGGTGAACTACTCCCTCCTCGTCATGGAGACCGCCGGGATGATGAAGATGGCCTCCGGTGATGATTTCCCCCTCCGGCAGGGTGCCAGAACGGGTATCCAGATGTATTTCGAAGGTACAGAAGCTTGCGGCAGCGTAGTCCAAAATCTAGGGTTATTTCTGGGGGTTTCTCTATTTATAGGATTTTTCAGCGTTGGAATCACGTCAAGATGGGCTAAGATGGGCCCACGAGGCACATGGGCACGCCACCCCCCTGGCGCACCCCGGTGCCTCGTGGGCACCTCATGGCTCTTCTGGTCCTTCCACAAAGCTTCTAGTGTCTCTTTTGTTCCAAAAAAATCATCAAAAAGTTTCAGCTCATTTGGATAACTTTTATTTCTGCACAAAAACAACACCACGGTAGTTCTGCTGAAAACAGCGTCAGTCCGGGTTAGTTCTAATCAAATCATACCAAAACCGTATAGAATTGTTATAAACATGGCATGAATACTTCATAAATTATAGATATGTTGGAGACGTATCAGTCTCCTCCTCACTCAATCTTTCATGTAGAATGACAGATGCGTACAACCTGTTTACTCCTGGAGTGCAGTGAGAAATCCTATTCTCGTTGTAGTCCACAAAAGGTGACCTCTTGCATGCTGTTGGCTTGATGATGCGCCTCTCAAATTTGTTGGCGATTTCTCCTGAGCTGCTACTGGAACCAATTTCTCCATCCTTGTAGCATGTTTTCTCTGGCGTTTGGAAGTTGCTAGGTGATAAGTTGCCCATGCTATGATGTGCTGTTCTGCCTTGAGACAATTTCTCTGCTTCTTCACATGCTAAGTCAATTTCTGCTAAGTCCCAATGCAAATCATCATCAGGTATTTCAATGACCACGGGTGTTTTCCACTTTGCTTCCGGACATGTGTCAACAATGATTCTGCTTGCCCCGTCGATTTGCTGTGACAATTGCACTTCCAACACACCTTCATCGGCGCTTGTTCCCAACATATCAACAGACCCCAAATCATAACCATTTGGGGGGCAACAGTCGTCGAATATCCCTGCAGGCCTTTGCACTTCTTCAACCATGCTTGTTTCGAAAATTTCATCAAGACCTATATCGAAAGCAGGTGCAGGGCAATATTCATTGCAAAAACTTGCTGGCCTCTGAGCTTCTGTTTGATGAGGTGCATCGAAAACTGGTGCTGCAGGTGTCATTTTTTTTGTTGGCATCCAGATTTACTTACCCCTATGCCTATGATGCTGCACAACTGTCCTTGATCCAACTTACTCCTTGGAGCAATGCACTTTGCACAAATATCATCGATTTTTGCTGCGTCACTCAATTTTGCCCTAGACATTTCTGGTGGCTGGTTTTCCTTGTTTGTTGTGGCTCTTGGAATACTCTTTTCCTTGTTCTCGATGACATGTGGGATTTGTTGAGCGCGACCATTGAGATCACCGAGTGTTTGCCTCTTGTGTGCCATTCTACATGATGCCCAGTGCTGGGTGTCTCCTTTAAAAGAGTAAGTGGGGCAGGTTGTTTTACTGTAATATTTGGTTGAATGTGCCCACCCCTTGCCTCATTGTTGCCCTGACTTGCTAAAACTGGAAGGCTAGTTACCTGCATCTGATTTGCAGTTTGCTTCACTGTGTGTGCCTACATTTTCCGTACGTATTCCTTTCCTCCATCATGAGGTTTGCTTGGTGTCCCCTTGGATATATGAAGTGGAGCAGCTGACTTTCCTGGCAAACTTGCCTGAACATGACAATAAGTTGCAACATTCTTGCTCTGACTTGCCCAATTTTCACTGATGGTTGCCTGCAAATGTTTTACATATGATTCCTTTGCATCAATCGACAATTTCATTGCATCCGCTCCTGAGTTTCTTGAATGTGCAAGTGGAGCCTCCCTTGACTTGCTTAGTTGGCTTGACTGGTTCATACCCAGGGGTTGTCTCACTGTTGGTCACAGTTGCTTGAATTTCAGGGGTGGTTGCCTGATTCTCTACTGCAATTGCCTTCTGAGTTATACCCACCTGACTGGTTCCTGACATTTGCATGCTTTTACCTCTTGCTTCATTCACCCGCATATACTCAGCTCCCAACTCATCCAAAACATCGCATGTTACAACAGTTGGTCGATCTATAAATGTCACCGTCCTTTGTTTCCTCGGTGGCTTTGGTGGACGCCTTTTTGCTGCTGGTACAACGACTTTAGGCACAGCTCCTGCTGACATGCCCGTGTAATTTAGACCACAAACTTGCTGCATCAGTTCAATGCGTGTCTTGCGGGTGCAAAAATCTTCCAGTCTGAAGTCCCATGTTTTTTTAAACTCCAGACTGTCAACCAGCTCTTTAAAAATCCGTTTCGTTTGCATCAGTTCAATGCGTGTCTTGCGGGTGCAAAAATCTTCCAGTCTGAAGTCCCATGTTTTTTTAAACTCCAGACTGTCAACCAGCTCTTTAAAAATCCGTTTCGTTTCCCAAGCAAGTGAGAAACCATCTGACACATAAGCAACTTCCAGCAGAGGGATGTCACGGGTAGTGTCCTTCTTTCTAGTATCTAGCTTGACAAAATCCATCAGCGAAAATGATTCTGGGTTTTCCTGCTCTTGAGTGTTTTTTTTTCTTCTCAATCCAAAACTGCATAGATGCATTCTCTTCGCTTTCGGAGCTGTTGTCAACTGCCTCATCACTCCCAGGCTTGTCCCCGTGATCGCCAGTGCCACTAGTATGACCTCTGTCAGTGCTCTGGTCACCAGCATCCCCATTCCCGCCACCCCCATCCTTGTCATCATCACCCTCCTTGTCCTCCTCCTCATTTTTGTTCTCATCATCATCCTCCTCATCTTCTTCGTCCCCATCTTCATCCTCCTCATCATCTTCTCTGTCAAGCTCTTCATCCTCTGCCTCTTGTTCCTCCCGTCCTGTTTGTTCTTCCTCTCCCTCCTGGTTCTGCACATCATCACCGCCAGTGGTGGTCTCTCCATGCATGTTGCCATCACCATCGTCCCCATCGCTGTCGGAGTCATCTTCACCATCGTCTGATCCTTCACTTTCATCGTCATGGCCATCGTCTGTGTCACTCTCTGACTGGTATGAGTCTTCATCACTAGGAAGCGTGTGGGGGTCACTCACACCCGCATGGTGCCTTTCCCTTGAATGTTGAGTGCTTGAACCACCAACATTGTCAGCTGCTGGCGCACTTGTTGTGCCGCCATCGTCATCAAGTTTCCCAATTCCCTGTACGAGCTTGCCCATTGAATGTGATATTTCAGAACAGATTTCATGCACCATCCCGATGAGCTTCTTTTGTTTCTGCGCACACAAAAAAAGAGAAAGCACACGGGGCACGTATGTTAGAACTTTTAGTTGAAAGAAGAATTCAAAGAAGTAGGCACACTAAAATAGCAAAACAAAAATGTACAAGGTAACTCACATTTGGGTCATATGAGTTGGGAAGCCTTGTTGCTACGAACTTTGTGACATGATCGAGACTATCGAATAAGCTTTCATCAGCACAGCGAGCAAACTCGGTCTTGAGCTATAGTTTTAAGTGTGAGAAAAATGCAAAAAAAAGCCAAAAAAGGAAAAACTGGTGGGTAAGCAACTTTCTCTACTCTAGAACTGTATGAAAACTCTTTATAGTCCACATTTGTTTGTGAGTTGCCAAACATTGAATGTGTGGTTGCCTAAAGTATATGTCTGTATTGCCTGTCATTTGTTTAACAACTTGCCTGGGTTGGGTTCCTCTATGTATGGCATGCAAACTAAAAAAATGGAAAAACTAAATGGAAACTAAATTGACTGAAGGAGCAGTAGCTTGACAACAAGAAACACATGTTTTGCCTGAGAATAACACACATGCAGTGAGTTGCTATGTGGTTGCCTAAGTAAAGAGAGTGTGTTGCCTAACAGTTGCTTGGCAAGTTGCCTGACATTTATATTTTGCAATGACCTCATTACAACGGGGTGGGTTTCTCTCTGTAAATGCATGTAAGATTTAAAATGAAAAAAGCTAAAGTGACTGAATGATCAGGTGCTTCGCAAACATAAGTGGTCAAAAGAAACAAAAAACAAAAGAAACTTACCCGCAACTTGCCAAACTCCCCCCGACCCTTTTTGTCCTTCTTAATAACCTTGGCAATAAGATCAGAATTCCAAACCGATACTCTTGGAACCGTGCTTGCAATGGGTTCGTCCACATCCAATGAGTCCAGGTATAGCAGCTACATGAAGAAAATCAAACAAAACGAGCAGATGAACAACGGGAGCAAGCAAATGAAAAACCTATGAAAAAGGAAGAAAAGCAAGTTAGACTTACAACTAAATGCATCACGCAACAGCAGACTACGTTTTTATCACCTGCTCCCGCAAATGCCAATTTTAGTTGATCAACTACAAATTGGCATACATTGGTCTCTGTTATCGCATCCACATGCATCACAACAGGATAGCACCATGGTGATATGTTCAAACTTGTGGTAGGAGCAAGGAAACACGAGAAGGCGACCGCCAACCAAGCACGCAGGAAATTGTCATCTGCTGCCCCAGCCATATCCTTAATCATTTTGCACCATGATGTTTGTGTTGGTGAGCCTTTGGTATTAATGTTGAAGATTGTGTTCATTTGAGATGTGTAATCTACTCTCTTCTCATAGCACACCTTCCTCCCCCTGTTTGGCAGACCCCATATCCTATGAGCACTTACTGCATCTACTGGAATCTTGCCCCTCTCTGGAATGACCAATTGTGAAATTTCAGGGTCGTAATGCTTCATAACCCACTGACTCAAGTCTCCTGGCATGCTACATGTTGCAATGTCCAACAGACCTCCAAACTCTATTCCAATTACCACATCCTTCTCACGCTGCACTAGATCTTGGTTTACTTTGAACAACCTTGCTGGTGATGCCCTGTTCCTGCGACCCTACAAGCAAGAAATTGTGGCTAAGTTAAACTCTGTGTGGCAGGAAACAAACAACCAGGGGACCAGGAAAAAAGAGAAATTAGCAACTATTAAAATTGTTTGTGTGTTGATGCCATATTTGACCTATACAGTAGGCTATCATTTGTCTTATAACTTCAGCATTTACACATTTCTCTTATAACTTTAGCATTTATACAGATGTCTGCGTGTTGCCTGCATCTATACAGATAACATGCTCAAATTTGCTACTGACCTTCTTACGCATGATGCTTTCAAAAGCCAAAACATATAATTACTAAATCGACACATTCGTCACGCAACTTCGAAAAACTCATAATCATACAGCCTTGAAAAAAAATGGAACTGGAAACTACGATTCATGATGCATAATTACCTCGTTTCCGCCTGTCTTCCGGCATTTTGGCTTCGATTCCTCCTCCTGCGTGACCTCCTTGCCTTCTAAATCATCATCTTGTGCGCTTGCATTGCTATCTATGTCTGACGGGTGCTTCCCGCGACAAATTATTTCTTTAGTGCGCCTACGCTTGTAGCCAATTATCGTCGGGTTTTGTTGCTGTGATGAGTGTGCCTCCATTGAAAAAAAAATGTGTTCATTTGTTTAGTAAAAAAATAGTCACAAATCTTGAACATGGAAACAGCACCGCCACCGTGCCACACCCAAGCTCTTATCTTTGTTTCTTGTACAACCTGTTGGTTTGCTTGTAAATCCTAACCATCACTTTTTTTTGCTTGCCTCAGACATTGTCGACGCGGCAAACACAAAGTATGATATTTTCAGGTTGCTAAAAAAACTTCTCTACTTGTAGCACTATAGTTTGCCTGACAATGACTAAGACATGTCCTAGAGCTTGCTGATGAACCATTATAGTTCAATTCCCAAATATAAAAATAACTTAAACAATAAAAAAGCAAAGGAAGCAACACACAAACATACATACACCCCCTGGTCTGGCAACTGTGGATCATAAGTCCACGCAACTCGTATACTGATTTCTGGCAAATTTCTACAACGAAAAATAACCTCAAACAACTAGAATTAAAAATGAATCCCTGGCAAATTTCTACATCATATTGGCAACTATGAAACACAAGTCCAGGCAACTTCTGTTTCGAACACTGCCCAACAACTCTAGTTTCGGCAACTCAACTAACATTAATCAGGCAACTCCTACACAATATCGAAGCAACTCGTCAAAAATCCCCAACGAAAGTCGTACACAGGATCTGCCAGGCAACTCCTACACTAAAAATCAGGCAAATCCCCATCTCGGAACAACAAATCTACCAAAACACCCCCAATCCCTCACGGACATGGTCCCATGATTCCCCCACCACGATCGTCCCTGCCACAATCGTGAAGTGAACCGGTACCATCTATGAGCGCATGATTACCTCCACCTCCCTGCGCCCATGAATCCCAAAACGCAACATCGACTACCAACCCTACCGCAAGCAGAAATGGAAATGCAGGGCGGTGGGTGCATCTGGTCGTTACCTCAGGATTCTTGCAGCGACTCCACCGCCGGAAACGCAGCGTCGCCGGTGACCTTCACCCCTCCGCCGCTCAAACACTGCCACCACGCACGACCTCCACGTCTCCAGCAGCCATCGGGCGCTCCAATTTCTGCGGGTGGTGGTTGAACCCGCGAAGAACAAGCGAGAATGGGGGCGAACGAGGAGGAATGGATTGGGTTGGGGAATAGAGCGGCGCCTCTCCCCTGGCGGTTTCGAAAACTGTGCCAACGACAGGACGTGGGGGTAGTGGTGGGCCCTCCCAGGTGAACAGTTGTTGTGGAGGAGCCGCACCGAGGCCACGAAATGTCCTCCAACAGGAAACAACCTGGCCTCGATCGCGCGTGCGGGGACACGATCTGACGGTTGTCGCCGTGAGTGCTCGATCGCGTCAACTGGCACGCATGCACTTTTTAGCATTTGGGATGATTTAAAACATCTTATAGTATTAGTTTACAGAGGTAGTAGAAGTTTTTCATGGAATCTCCTAAGGAGGGTTCTGTACAAATCGCAAGGTGAGGGGGGACTTGTGGGCCAGTCCAACTCGACACCATGGACACCTCTTTGGGGTGAATTTCTCTTGTTTCACAAGCGTTTTTTCCGGTTTTGTTATGTTTTTCATGGCTTTCCTCTGTTTTTTCGGCAGTATTTTCACGGTTTATCTCCTTTTCGTTTTGTTTTTATTTTTATTTTATTGGTCAAATTCCCTAACTTCTGTTATATATGTGAATGTTTTAAATAATTGGCATTCACCAATATTTTCTAGAGTACTCGTACATTTTTTAAAATCTATGGTCATTTTTCAATTCATGAACTTTCTTGAAATTATTAACACTTTAAAATTATATATATATATATATATATATATATATATATATATATATAGGGTGGGTCTATTCTAACAACACCCTTAAGACCTTATTCTAACAACAAAAGTCTTATTGTGCCAACATTTCCGACCTGCCCACCCACCCTGAACCGAAGTACCGAACCCCGCTCCGCCCACCAGCCCACCAACCCCGACCCAATCCACCTTCTTCCACCTTCCGCACCACCCACAAGCCCCCGATCCACCAACCTCCCTCGCCACTCCCCGCCCACCAGCCGGAGTCAAACCCGCCGCCCCTACCTACCACGGCGCGGTGCCTCCCAGATCCGCCGCCAACGCTCCACCCCCACCCCTACCCCGCCTACCGACCACCTCCTGCACGCCTTCGCCCGAGCCGCCGGGTTCAACCCACCTCCACTCACACCGGCGCACCACCTCCCGACCCACCCCAACGCGTGACGCACTTCGAAGTGACGCGGTGGTCGGGAGATGGAGGCTGCGCGAGCCACACCGCCGCCGACAACCGCGCCCGTAACCCACCCCGAGCCCCCTACCCCCTCCCACCACCCCGCTCGACAGCCCGCACCACCTGCTCACCCTCAACGGCCCCCGAAGGAGCCCCTCCTCCGGCGAAGAGCGAGGCTCCACGAGAGCAATACGTACGCTGCCCAATGCCTCTCGCGTCCACCGGAGGAGCACCACACATGTAACAGGGAAGAGCACCCCGCAAACTGGCGGCCCCTACCGCCGCCGCTCGCCGACACCTTCCCTCCCACTCCACCCGGCTCCGCCCCCTTCCCCTCCCCCCCCCCCTCCTCCTCTCTCTCCCGCCCCTGTCACCTCGCCTCCCCCCGTCCACCACGCATGATCCGTCGACCCGACATCCCCCGACGACCGATGGTTCCACCTATCGCCGGATGGGCCATTGCAACCACTGCCTACCGCCGGGGGCAAGGTCGCCACGAGCTTCTCCATCCGCCATGCAAGATTTGCAGTTCGTTGGCGGCACGCCGTGCGGTTCGGTCTTTTGAAAATTACGATGCGCAGTGCAGTTCGTGTGTAGATAAAATGCTTTTCTTTCTAGATCATATTTTGCTGTATTTGTTTCAGTGCAGTTCAATTCGGTGGGGTGCTCAAAGTGCAGTTCAGAAAATCTGTTTTTTGCATCCAGGATTTGTGAATCCGTGGTTCGTCGTTGTTCACCTCGATGGAGCCCCCGGATGGCAGCTCTGTCCGGCAGTGCCACCGTGCTGTCTGCGCGTCGGGGCCGAGCAGTTCGCCGGCGACTCTGGACCAGAGCTGTCGCATGCGTGTGTGGTTCAGATGGAGTGCAGCTCGGATTGCCTGCATGTGCGGTTTATAATTGTAAAAATTTGTTAGATGGACTAAATTTGCAGTTCATTGGCCCTACCTCCGTAGTTCCCAGCCGATTAAAAGAATGCAATTTAGAGAAAATTGTAATGCGGTTCCATATGCAAACTGTTGTAGTTCACTTTAAAACTATAATGCAGTTCCCTAGAATAAAAACTCATGTAGTCCACTTAAGGCTTGAAGAAAACATGTATGAATGTGAGAAAAAAGTTCTATTTGCCACTTCGGAAAAAGTTTGCAGTACACTAGGTGTTTGTGGCAGTCTAGACGTGTTAAATAAAAACATTTAGAAAAATAATAAAAATGAAGTCCACTCAACTCATGTCACGGTTCACTTTTGTCGTCCGAAAAAAATGCAGTTCTCTTGTCTCGACCACGCAATCCTGATGCATTTAAAAAAAGATACAGTACACTAACATTGACCATGTGGTCCACTTAAAGCCTATGAAAAAAGTTAGAGAAAAGACAAAAAAATCATCAGGTTCACGTGGTAAAACAGAAACCAAAACATCTAAAAGAAGTTCGCTTCTTATTAAATGTAGTTCACTCGCTCAGTCCCTGTGGTCCACTCGTCTCGTCTACGCAAGTAAAAATAGAGTATGAAAAAAGACAACAAAAACTCATGCGGTTCACATTCGGTGGTGCCACGGTTCACTTACTTCCAAAGTGAAGTGCAGAAAAAATGTTACAGAACGACAAAGAAATAATTAATCACTTCTCGATAGTGTTGCCGTTCACTTACGCCCGAATTGAAGCTTAGTTCACTTCCTCGCATGGGAAAATTTACGTCTTACAAAAAAGAAAGCATGCAGATCGTTTGTCTATCTGATGCAGTGCGGTTTTTAGTCTGAAGCAGTGCGGTTTTCTGTCCGATGCGGTTCACTCGTCGATTTTGGTGTCGCGAAAAACAAAGTATCCGCATTTCGGTAAAATCAAAACTGCTCTTAAACCGTAAGGAATTAGAGAGAGTGTTCTACATGAAAAAGTTGTGCCTCGTCGATATCTTTCCAACGGCGTATCATTTGAATCGTTTCGACCAGCGGTTTGTAAAAATTCGCGGAAAAACGTCCGCCGCCACCCGTCGTCCGCCGCACCATTTTCAAAATTAATTTAAAACCGTAAGGAATCTCAAAAACATTTCTACATATGAAAGTTGCGCCTCGTCCGTAGCTTTCCAACGGCCTATCACACGCCTCGTTTCGACAAGCAGTTAAAAAACTGCAGCGAAAACAGTACCGAAAAATTACAAAAATTTGAAAAAACAGAATTCCGCAATTTAGTAAATTTGAAACTGCTCTTAAACCGTAAGGAATTAGAAAAAGTAATATATATGAAAAAGTTGCGCATCGACGATATCTTTCCAACGGCGTATCATTTGCTTCATTCCAACAAGCGGTTTGTAAAAAAACGCGAAAATACGCTCGCTGTCACTCGTTTTCGAAACTGTTCTTAAACCGCGAGGAATCTCGAAAAAAATTCAACATGGCGAAGTTGTGCCTAATCCATAGCTTTCCAACGGTATATTACACGCCTCATTCCGACTAGCGGTTTAAAAACTGGAGCAAAAACAGTACCGAAACGAGGCGTTCACTAGTCTCAGTACTGCAGTGTGTTTGCTTCAGAAAGTGCAGTGCCCTCGTGTTGAGCGTGCAGTTCGGAAGTGTGGGCAGAATAACTATTCTACCAATATTGACAGAATAGACGGGCTATATATATATATATATATATTTCAAATTCCTAAACATTTCATAACTTACATATTTTTAAAATTCGCTAGCATTTTTTGTAATTAGAAACATCTTTCTAAAAAAGAACATTTTAAAATTTGTAATCAGGTATCCGATTTTCACGGGGAGGAAACAACACCGGTATTTGCACCGGTTTCTATTTCAGAGCAATACCGAAGGTCATAACAAGACCGCTAACCTTCTAGAAAATTCCAGCCCGGGTTTTACCGGTTTTGCCAACCTGTTTGCTTTTTTTACTTTTTTTTGTTTTTCATTCTTTTTTTTCTTTTCGGTTTCAATTATTTTGAACTTAATTTTTTTTCAAAATATTAAAAAATGCACCTTTCCAAAAGTGTCTAGAATTTTGAAACTATTTGCGTTTAAAAAATGAATTTTGAAATCTTATTTGAAATTTCTAAAATTATTCATTATTTCAAAATTTTGTTTGTGTATTCCAAAAACTTCTGAATTAAAAAACACTATTTTATAAAAGGTTAAAAAAATATGATTTTTACTTTTTCAAAAAAATAGATCACATTTTGAAAAATGCTTGGGAATTTCAAAAATTATTCACAATTTTCAAAAAATGTTTGGGTTTAAAAAAAACCGTTTACATAAAATTGTTCGTAGTTTCGAAAAATATTCACGTTTTCTGAAACTGTTTGCAATTAAAATAATATGTTCACTACAGTACCCGGTTGCTATAGTGCATGGGCTGCTACGGTACATAGCGGAAAAACCGCTCGCTACCGGCTCGCTACAGGCGTTGGGAGTGGCCTGGCCCATCTGCATGCGCACTATGCGCTTCCCCTCAAGGTTGACGACAACCATCAGGACACCTTAACCGTTGTGACTTTTATTTCTCAAAAACAAAAACTGTTGTGACTTTCATTCTTCTTTTCTCTTCTTTAACTATAATGCTAAAAAACTTAGTGGTTTCCCTATTTTGATTTTACTTTATCTTCGGTTTCGCTTTAGTCGATTTTCTTCTGTTTTCTCTTTCTATTTATTTTTTCATTTAATTTTCTTTTTAAAAATTCATAAACATTTTCTCAATTTTGAGAAAATAAACAAAAAAAATTCGACTCCGTGAACTCTTTTCCAAAACACGAATTTTTCTTCAAATTCGTGAACTTTTTCTCACATCGGTGAGCTCTTTATTCAAAATCCATGAACTTTTTCAAAATCAATGAACTTGTTTTCAAAAATCAATGATTTTTTTAAAAAAAATTGTGAACTTTTTTATGAGATTGATGAAATTTTTCAAAATCGATGAAATTTTTTGATATTTATGAACTTTTTTCAAAATCATTGATTTTTTTTCAATGTCGATGAACTTTTTTAGAATTGCTGGGTTTTTTTTTAAAAAAGGATGAATTTTTTTCAAATTTGAGAACTCTTTTTCAAAATTGATGAAATGTACTCCAAATTCGATGAACTTTTTTTAAAATCAATTATTAATTTTTCAAAAATTTGAACTTTTTTCCAATAATCTATGAACTTTTTGTAATTCCATGAAATTTATTCCAAAGTTTGAACTTTTATTCCATACTCGTGACCTTTTTATTGTAAATCTATTAACTTTTTCTCAAATCCAAGTTTTTTTGGAACAAAGTGAACGAGCCAGTTTTTTTGTTGAGAAATGTGAACGAGCGAGTTGGCTAAAAATAAGGATCAACGCTACATGCGACCGATGCTACAGACGCAACCTTCAGCTAGGAAGCGAGGAAGGATGTTTTAATGGGCCTCGGCCCAACGGAATCGGTAGTGAACGCCAGCAGGCAAAAACGGCGCCTCTAGCGCCGATTAGGACCTCCCCAAATAGGAAGTCCCAAGAATAATAAGAGCCCTCATTTTTCACTGAGTGGTCTTGACTAATCAATCCAGGACTAAATAAGGACCAGGCTAGGCAATGCATGCGTGCTCGTTTGCGTGATCTAGCGGAATTTCCATATAAAGGACCGAAAGCAATGGGTCCCCTGATTGCACCAAAAAAGGAAGGCGCTTGGTCCCCCCATTCCCACGCTACCTCAGTCAGATTACCTTATGCACTTATTTGATGTTTCAAAAAAAATTAAAAGGCCATAACTTTTGATTCGAGCATCAAAATTCGAATATATTTTCACGGTTGGGTTTCTTACGACGAGTTCGTCAAAACTAGATCTCATATGGGTATATTCCATTTTTTCGAGAGCAACTTTGGATGCTACGGAGGTAACTTTAATTCTATAGGAAAGCAACTTCTTCTTTGTTTGCCTAGTATGATTGCCTATCAATGGAAAGTCTTTGTAAGTTCACTACCATGACTATCAGCTTGATTAGATTCACCTCTAAGTTTCCTATCATAACTAGGAATGTCTTAACACTATGCTCCAGAGTATAGTCAACTTGAGCAATGACAATGGACAATTTTTCATAGTACCGTACGCATCTAACTAGCGATGACGTGCAACTGGACATCATTGGTGGGCAACTAATTAGCAATGTCGAGCAACCTATAACACCCATGATAGACAACTAACTAGCAATGATGGACAACTGAGCATCAATGGTGGACGACTTCATAGTGTTATAGACAATTTATAAACAACGACATATGAGCATCATCAGTAGGCAACTTAGAAGTGCAGCGAGCAAGATAGAAGAATGTTAGACAAAATTAACTAGAACACGAAATGTAGTGTAGTTGCCTATTTGTAGCACTAAAGTTACCCCTCATAAAAGGAAACTTGCTTCTAAAAGTGATGTGGATGTTACCTGCCCCTTCGAGGATGACACTACGGGCCGCATGACTCCTCGCCCCAAGCCGCTTCCTTGGACCCAACGGTGGCACGTTCATCGACTTCAACTGCATAGCGCCTGCGGGAGTGGTCGGCGGGATTGTGGAGATGGCCGACAGTTCCATTCCCATCGAAATTGGGGCCTCATGTGACTGCAGTTACGACATTAGGTGCCAGAGGCGGGAAGAGGAGGCGCATGGCGAATCAAAAGGATGGAATCTTTTGCTGAGATGTGGTGGCGGCTGCTCAAAATTAAGTGAGTGTGGGAGATTTTTTTTCCTTGACTCCACATTTTTTTAAGAAGTTAACCATTTGGGAGGTACAGCTAAGTTCATGTCAGTTAGCTCTTTTTAAAAGTTCGGATAGAGATGTTGTAATTCTAGCATTTCTGATCCGAAAAAGTGAGAATAGCGATGTAAAGCGACCATGCGTCGGACGAATATGCCTCAAAGAAAAGACTAATAAATTCATCTTTACCTAATAATAAAGCACGGAGTGCTTCTGCCCATTCACCGTCATTAAAAGTGTCCTAAAAGTTGATAATATTTACCCCAACTGCCAGCCACCGTAAGTCAAAAATAGAGGGAGCCTGATGCTTAAAGCGCTATAAACGGAACGGGACCTTCGTCGTCATGCCGGGACGCGCTTGCAGCGGCACTAGAAGGCGGTGCCGCCGCCCTTGCCCTGCGCGACGGCGATCTCCTCATCGACGTAGAACCACAGGAAGAAGGGATCCTTGGTGCTCGGCTCCCTGCCGACGTTGCCGCCGCCGAAGGGGATCTCCAGGGGGGCCAGCGGCCCGACCTTGACGCGCACCCGCTCGAAGACGAAGGCCAGGATCTTCTTCTTCCACGACAGCTGCCCCTCGAAGCTCAGGCTCCCCGCCGGGCCCAGGTACACCCCGTTCTGGATCCTCTGCCCCTGCGGAATAAGATGGGTTCAGAGTTTCAGTTACAGGAAAGTGTATGTTAGTCAGGCAAGTAGCTACTGGACCGCTGAATCATCGTTGCTCGTTCGTCCAGAATCTGATGCCATGGCTGCAATGCGAGAGAGGTGCTCACCGTGGCGTCGAATCGCTGGACGGCGGTCACCGAAGTAGCTCCCTTTCTCAAGCTTACCCTGCGAGACATTCAGTTCAGACAAACCAATTGATTAATTAACGACCAAATGCAAATTGCAAGTCTGAAGCTTAAAATTCAGGTGTGTGTGTGTTGGCTTGGTCACCTGAGCGGTGAAGATGAGCATCCACGTCCTGCCGGGGGACTCGGTCCCGCCGAGCGTCTTGAAGAAGGCCGAGGTGTCGAGATTGGCCTTCTTGATCTTGGGCAGCGACGTCAGCACCTCCGGGGCCAACACCTTCCTCGTCCTGGCCGCGTCCTCGAGCACCTTCACGCTATCTGCCACGGCCTACGCTAAACCAGAACCAAGAAACAGTGTCAGGATACCGGCGAACACCAGCGAAATTGGGGGCAGTTTTATTTCCCGATGCGTCTCTGCTTGCCAGGCCATGGCGATGCTCACTGCTCACCGATAGGTCGGAGGATTCATCCGGCGGCTGAGGGGACGAAGGCGAGGGTTCCTTCCCGACGTCCAGCGACGTGGCAGCGGAGACGGTCAGCGAGATGCCGTGGGCTGGAGCGGAGGCCGAGCTGTGCCGGGGCGGGCACTCATCGCGGCAAGCGCGGCGAGGAAGCTAGAGCGAGCGTGGAAGGGTGGAGCAAGGAGGCAGACGAGGCCATCTTCTTCCTCTTGCTCAGGTAGCCAGGTTGCTCTGTTCTCCTATGACGTGCCGAGATGGTAACCACGAGTTAGGAGTATCTGGGTCTGTGGCTGTGGAGGAGCGAGGGCTGTGTGACTGTGTTAGTGGAGTGGACACTTGGGGCGCACACGTCGACAAGGCCACCGTAATTCCACGGCTTCAAAACTCTTTTTCTAATCTATCTATCTATACCCTGCTCACACGTAGCGTATCGTACGTTGACCCTCGCTGATTTTTCAGCTCGATCGGTTTCTGGTCTCGCAATTGCCCCTGGCTGGGCCTTTCTGGCGCCCCCGGTGAGCCTACGCGTGCGCACAAAATCAGCCCACCAGTCTGTTAATTTATGTATTATAAATAGTCCCACCTTGCTCTTTTACATTAAATCCTCCTAATTTATATATGTCTTTTAGGTTCCTGGGTCTCAAGGAGCGTCTCGGGAATCAAAAGGATATCAAACGATCTAACAGATCTCAGAGAGAGATAATGAGGGAAAAGTATGAAGCGGAGGAATAGAGACCTAATATAGCGGCTAATTAACAAAGGAAAACGAAGGATGTCACGTTAAGGACAACATGCACATGTTGCATTGGCGGCAAAGAGACCCTGGTCGGCTAAGCTAGAAAAATCATGGTCAGACTCGACGACGCAAGGGAATACGAGCACGAGCAACGGCGGCATGAAGATCGTCGTCCCCGTTAACCATGGCAGCAGCCGACTGCTGACATGTTTGGGAGTATGGAGTCACTGGAAACATGCTGCCCAAGATGATGACTACAAGATCCTCTGCTGCCCCAACCCAACCCCATTCACATAGCTCAAACCTAGGTGAAAGGTATGTTTTTTTAACTTATCCATCTATTTCTGCATAATAAAATCCCTTGAGTAGAAGATATATGCCAGAATCAACAATTCAACATACATAGTTACAAAATGTAATTTATAATTACTGATAAAAACGCATCATAATCGACCAAACTTGCATGCGGAAGCTTTTTGAGAATAAAAGGAAAATAATACAAAGTACTATACCCTATTTAAATTAAATAGTGTTGTAAGTAAAAACTGATTTACATTTTTAGCGATGGATTCCACTAAAATGCATAATCAATCACTATATGATCATATTGAAATAATATGACATTTTTATTTCGTGCGAGTTGTACAGTTGCAGTTTAAATCAAAATTATTGAAAGCTATAAGAAATGAAAATACATCAAAATCACAACTGGAATAGTGCATCAAAGAGAATAGACCACAACCGGTCATAAAATAAAATTGCATGACTCAATCACATAATCTAGGATATATTATTTGTATTGCGCGTAATAGTTAAAACACCAAAATACATCCATATGAGAAAGTTTTGCTAACATTTAGGATGTGAGAGATTTGCACCAAGTTTCCCAATTATGAACCATGACGAGCCGTTTCTACACGATATCTTGATGTTGAGGGAGAGAGGTGGAGAAAGAAGAGTAATTTATATTGGTAAAAACAAGTCGACAATGCCATTCTAATGTGCATAAAAGTCCTAATGATATGTCATAGCTAATTGGTATTAATTAAATCGTATAAATATAGATTTCCGTTGCAACGCACGGGGCCTTTTGCTAGTAAATGAAAAACACGGTTCAGAAGAGCTTAGCGCAAGGACAAACCAAACCGAACCAGTCCGTCGTCGCGTACCCTTCACCCTCTTCCGGCCCAATGTCGAGAAGTGACGTCCAGTCTTGTGTGTTGTCTGGTCGTGTCCGGCTCGAGTTCTTGTCATAAAGGGATGATCTAGCAAGATTGATTTAATAGGGCTCCTTGGCGTCGGCAGCATCCTTTCCAAGTAGACCATGCTCGAGTTCTTAAGCAGACGATCGATGTGGAACCAGGGTTGAGACCACAAACCTGATTTGGCCACACTCCCCTGGTGCTCTTTTAGACAGTGACTGTTCCTGTTTGCTCTCCAACTCCAAACCAGGTTCACTGCTTGGGTGGGTGGTCTTTCTTGTCACGTCCTCACGGATACAGACATTCTCAGAACCAAGGATTCCTCTCCAACGCAGCCAGAGAAGTCCTTGAGCGGTTCAGCCTATCCACTGCAAGTCCATCTGCAGGTACCGATCGAAGCGAAGTTGTGCTAGCTGGGCGGCAGGGTGCAGCGAGCACCAAGTGTGGCAAGCGACAAGCGCCAACTGGGAGTCACGCCGGTCTAACAAAATACGTACGTGTTCGACCGACGTGCCTCGGTTCGTACCATGCACCGCCCCATGACCGCGAGCACGCAGGTACGGCGACACGTCCAGCTGCACCGGAGAGGTACATCCACCGATCATCATCCGCACCGCACACAGAGGACGGCCGTCGACCCGCAGACCGTGCTCGCTGCCGTGCATATGTCCCAATTATTGGCGCCTTCGATCAGCCGACGAAATGGGAAACGGGAGAATGGACGTCTGGTGTTACATGACGTGCTCGTCCATCGTCTCGTCTGCACTTACAATGTACCATGTGGCACGAAAGGTACCTTTCCACCTGTCCCCTTCAGCAAACCTGAATTCTTCATTTGTTGTTTTACACTATATTAAGCGGTGCGAGCAGGTGATATATTTTGGCACGGGGTTCTTGCAGGTGATATAATAGAACATCCATGCCTGAGGTCACTCAAGATGCAGACCAGAAAACATTGGGCCGTCCGTCTCGGCGTCTCTGTCCGGAAGAAGAGCAAGGAGATTGCTGCGATCGGGCGGCCTCTTGCCGGATTCAGCACAGTGCCGGTCCCTCTCACGCCGTCGCTGTTGTGTGTGGTGGCGGCACCTACCTACCTCAGTTGCTCTCGTGCCACTAGTCCACTAACTCTGTTTGTTTACGGCCTTGAAGAATCTGTGAATGTGAGCCATCATGTCCCTTTGAGCTCTGAACCTTTTCCTCCTTGAAATGAAAGCAAAATGCATAGACCTGTCGCCGTACGTGCACCACCCGTCGAAGCAGAAGA
This sequence comes from Elymus sibiricus, assembly GCA_039707655.1. NCBI lineage: Eukaryota > Viridiplantae > Streptophyta > Magnoliopsida > Poales > Poaceae > Elymus > Elymus sibiricus. The sequence goes on from CM077676.1 coordinate 382,966,145, forward strand.
ATGGAGGCACCGAGGCACGATTGCACGACCGACAGTGCAACCGTCGTAGTATGTTCTAATCCTCGGCCGAACTCCATCATTGGACACTCCCCATCCACCTCGAGACGGTTCATCGTCGGCCAAGATCAGCGCCACGTTACCCACGTATGGTGGACTGGTGGTGGTGCTCGTACGTGCTGAATCGGTTACTTAGAGCATCTACACGCGGACCCCCTACTTTCTTCTCAAAGATAAGAAACGCCCGCCCGCCCGGTCAGTGCCCGGTCAAAAAAGCTGACCCAACCGAGCCCCTCATTTCTATCCTAAACGCCCGGCCTGACCGGCGAACCTCAAACCCGTTTCAAATCTGGAGGCAATATGAGTCAGCCCGGTCACGCCCGGTCGCGCCCGGACACTCCTGCCACCTCAGCTAGCTAGCGCACGGACCCACAAGTCATCCACACTTTTTCTTTCATCTCTCTCTCCTCACGCCATGGCCGGTGCTTGCCCTGCCGAGCATCCACCCGCAGCCGGAGCTTGCGCGCCGCCTGCACGAGTTGGCCGAGGCTGCTTGCGCCCGTGGCTTCTCTGCGTACAGCCGCGCGCCCGAGCTCGCGTGCCCGCGGCCGGAGCTAGCGCGCCCGCACACCAGAGCTCGTCCAACTCCTCCGGCTCACAGCTCCCGGTGCTTGACGTGGCCCGCGGCGACGTCGTGCTCCTCCAACTCCTGCGTGACGGGCGTGCTCAGCAGCAGCCTCGCGGGGGTACTCGCGTGCAGCCGCAGCCTCACGAGCCGCCGCAGCCGCGCAGGCGTGCTGGCTGGCCGCCGCAGCCTCGCGGGCTGCCGCTGCCGCGCGGGCATGCTGGCTGGCCGCCGCAGCCGCGCGGGCCGCCGCAGCTGCACGGGCGTGCGGGTGGGCACCGCAGCCGCGCGGGCGTGCTGGCTTGCATGCATCCGTTGGCCGCTGGCGTGCGTGCGTGAGCTGGCTTGCATGCCCGCTTGCATGCATGTATTGGCCGCTGGCTTGCATGTTGGCCGCCGGCTTGCGTGCTCGCCGCAGCCGCGAGTGCTGGCCGCCGGCTTGCCTGCTGGCCGCAGCCGCGTGCGTGTGCAGCCGCGAGTGCTAGCCGCCGCTGCTGCACAGCTGGCCCGTTTCATCGGCGACGGTCTCTTCTCCTCGTCCTCTGTCCGCATGGTGCTCTGGTGATGCCGCCCACAAGGTGCTCGTTCAAATGTCTGAAATAATTAGAAACATGGAATCCCTCAATACAAATGAAAAAAATGACCCCCACAAAGACAATCAAATGTTTGTTACTAATGCCAAAGGAGACCAAATACCCCTGGATATGACATGGAGTGAGGAAAGAGATGTGGATGAGGACAACTTTACTATGGTTAGAGCTAGAAAGAAAAAAGAGAGGAAACCTAGTGTAGTGGTTCCTAGACCTATTACTAGAAGTCAAAAAGAGAAAAATCATCCTGGTAAAGATGTGGGCAAACCTACTCAGTCTCCTAGTAGGGATGCCAAAAAAGGGGGGAGGAAAAATGTTATTAAATGAATGGAATATTTTGGAATTGCAGAGGAGCAGGTAAAAGAGGGATGTCTACCTGTTTCTCTGACATCATTAGAGACCATTCCCTTGATTTCATTGGACTCCAAGAGACTAAGAAAAAATCCTTTACTTCCAAATTCTTTAGAAAAGTGGACCCCTTTGACAAATTTGATTGGAACTGGCCGCCTTCTGTTGGGAAGGCAGGGGGCATCCTTTGTGGTGTTAGAAAAGAAAACCTGGAGATTGTTTCCTGGTCAGTGGGTAATTTCTCCATACAGGCCACCATCTTTGATGTTAAGATCAAAAAGGTGTGGGCATTGGTGGTAGTTTATGGGGCAGTCCATGATGACAAAAAGAATGACTTCCTTGAAGAGTTAGTCTCTGTGTGCTCCCACATACAGGTGCCTTATGTTGTGGGAGGAGACTTCAATATTTTAAGAGAGATAGAGGAGAAGAATAAAAATATGCATAAATCCCCTTATGTTGATAAGTTCAATGCCATTATAAACTCCCTGAGCCTTCGGGAGATTCATATGGGAGGGGGGAAATATACCTGGACTAACAACCAGAAACATCCTACTTTGGAAAAACTTGACAGAGTCCTGATGAGCTTTGATTGGGAAAATTTGTTTCCTTTAGTAACAGTTCGCAAATTGGTCAGAGATGTATTTGACCACAACCCCCTCCTCCTCTCTTCTGACATTAGAAAAAATGATGTGCCCCATCATCGTGAATTTAGATTTGAACTCAGTTGGCTGAAGGAGGAATCCTTTTATGAAACGGCGAAAAAAATCTGGGAACAACCTGTGGCTGCGACTGATCCTATTGATGTCTTAAACATAAAACTTAAGCGTCTGAAAAAATATTACAAAGGATGGGGATCGCATCGCTTTGGTCATGCGAAAAAAAGAAAAAATGAGATAAAAAATGAGCTGGATATATTTGAGAAAATGGAAGAAGATGGCGCACTAGATGCAGACCAATATGATAAAAGGACTCAATTGAAGATTGAGCTCGAAGAAATCCTAGCTAATGAAGAGCTATATTGGCTCCAACAATCTAATGAAAGATGGCTGTTAAAAGGTGATCAAAATACTGCCTTCTTCCATAGGGTAGCAAATGGCAGAAAAAGAAAAAACACCATTCACTCCTTTACGGATGGTGATACGGAGATTGAGGGAACTCCTAACCTTTTAAAACATGCCACTTCCTATTATAAAGATCTTTTTGGCCCAGCCAGAGGGAACCTTTTCCAGTTATCTCCTGAAACTTGGTCCGAAGAGGAAAAATTAACTGAGGAAGACAATACTTTTTTGACTAGCCAGTTCATGGAAGTAGAAGTGAAGAAAGCTCTCTTTAGCATGGAAAGCAATAGGGCACCTGGCCCTGATAACATCCCAGCAGAATTCTACAAATACTGCTGGGACTTTGTAAAGAATGATATCATGCGCTTATTCGAGGCCTTCCATAAAAACACATTGGATGTTGCTCGCCTCAATTATGGGGTGATAACTCTGATTCCTAAGCTAAATGGTGCGAAAAAAATCCAACAATATCGACCAATTTGCCTCCTACGCTGCCCATACAAGTTAATTACCAAGGTGATGGATAATAGAGCAGCTTTGTTTGCTGATAAACTCATTAGTAGGCACCAGAATGCTTTTATCAAAAAAAGAAACATCATGGATGGGATTCTGACTCTCCATGAGGTGCTGCATCAAACCCATCGTAAGAAAAAAATTGGGGTAGTACTCAAACTGGATTTCGAGAAAGCCTACGATAAAATCAACTGGGGATTTCTCCTTGATTGCCATAAGAGTCGAGGCTTCTCTCCCACTTGGTGTGGTTGGGTGAAGCAGATATTACACAATGGTACTGTTAGTATCAAAATTAACAATGAGATGGGCCCGTATTTCCAAAGTCATAAGGGGGTCCGTCAGGGTGACCCTCACTCCCCTTTCTTGTTTAACATAGCCGTGGAAGTTCTCTCTAAAATGATCTTTAATGCTCAGAAAGAAAAACTTATCACTGGTCTTGCTCCTGATCTGGTGAATGGAGGGGTTGCAATTTTGCAATATGCTGATGATACCGTTATATGCTTCGAACATGACAGAGAAGCGACGGTCAATTTGAAACTCCTGCTTTATATGTTCGAGCTTATGTTGGGGCTCAAGATCAATTTCCTGAAAAGTGAATTACTGTGTGTTGGGGGTGATGATGAGCTGCTATCTTATCATGCAGAGCTCTTCAACTGCCAAATTGGCCACTTCCCTATGAAATATCTAGGAGTTCCTGTTAGTTTTAATAACCTTCGAAACCTTGATTGGGAATTTGTGGATGATAAATTCCTCAAGTGCTGTGAAGCCTGGATTGGCAATGCTGCTTCCTCGGGGGGGGGGGGGGGGGGGGGTAGACTAATATTGATGAACTCTTCCCTCACTAGCATCATTTTTTACTACATGTCTATGTTTATGGTACCAAAGATGGTTATTGGGAAGCTGGATAAACATCGAAAACGATTTTTCTGGCAAGAATTCAATGGCCACAAGAGATATCACTTGGTTAAATGGACCAGAATCTGTAGATCAAAAAATAAGGGGGGCTTGGGAGTGAAGGATCTCCACAAGCAGAACATAAGTCTCCTTACTAAATGGTGGTGGAAACTTGAGACCCAACAAGGGCTCTGGCAAGATGTGGTTAGAGCTAAATATTTTAGAAATGATACAATAACCTCAGTTAATAGCAAATTTGGAGATTCACCTATATGGAGAGGCATTATGAAAGTTAAAAAAATTACCTCGCAGGTAGAGGTGTGATTTTGAACTCTGGTAATGTTGCTCGACTGTGGATTGATCCTATCAGGGGGCTTCCTCCCCTGCAATCCAAATTTCCTGATCTTTTTGATATTTGCAATTATCAAAATATTACTGTGAACAACTTTAAAAACTTTGCTGGTAATGATATGTTTAGGAGGCGTTTAAATCCCCAGATGCATTTGCAATGGGATGATATGAAAAACTTAGTGGATTCCTGGACCCTCTCTGCAGAACCAGACCAGATTGTGTGGAATCTGGAGGGGAAAAAGCACTTCACCACTAAATCTATGTATAAATTCCAGGAGAGAAACCTTGCAGGTTGTGATTACAAATGGATTTGGAGAGCCAAAATCCCTTTGAAAATTAAAAATTTTCTCTGGCAACTATTTCAGGATGCTGTTTTAACTAGAGATGTGATGAAAAAACGCAATTGGGCTGGAAACCCTAAGTGCTCTTTTTGCAGCAGTAGAGAAACATCTCAGCACCTTTTCTTCACCTGCCCTGTGGCCAGAGTTGTTTGGAGGAGTGTGGGATGTGTTTGGGTACTGATCTATGTCCCAACAACATTTGGCAATATTTTTCTTGGTGCTATGCTTACCTCCCTGATGGGACGAGATTCTACACCTTTGGCCTTGCCGCAATGTGTTGGGCTATTTGGATTCGTCGTAATCAAACTACCTTTGAACATAAAAAAGATGAGATCACCTTTTGACATCGTTTTTTCGGCCTGTGGATTCCTAACTTACTGGGCAGGGCTGTTCTCTGGCGAGGATCGTGAAGCCATGGAACGTGGTGCGAAGATGCTCAAGACCAATGCGTCGAACATGATGCGACTCTGTGCTGCACCGAATGAAGCTGCGGCAAACTGAAGAAATGCTCTTCCCATCCGGTGCTTTTTTGAGGAAAGTTGGTTCTTCGGCGTGTTGGTGATGCTCCTGTGTGAGCGTGGTTTGTTTGCTCGTCTGTGAGCCTATTTTGGTTAAATGTCTAGCGTGTTACTCTGTTGCCTGCGTCGTTTTTGTTTGGTTAGGGTGGTAAGTTGTAGGTGTCGCTGGGTTTTCGCCCCACGGCAAGCTGCTCGATGACGAGTGCTTTGCAGTGGGTTTCCCAGTGATGCTTTGAGCTCGCTCACTCCTTCCCTGTTTCCTTTATGGCTGTAAGATTGGAACTTATGTGTATTTCCGTTATGAAAGTAATGGAAAGGGGTGATGCCCGGTTCAAAAAAAAATGTCTGAAAAAAGGAACGCATCCCCTTTCCCCTTTCCCCCCGGATCGCACGCGCGGGCGACCCGGGGGGCGGAAACCCTAGAAGCCAGCGACCACACCCTCCGGCTACCCTGGCCGCTGCCGCCGCCGGTGCCGGCGGTGGTGGCGGCGCCCTGGCCGTCAAAGGCGGCAGGGGAGGAGTTGCGCGCCCCGACGGGCTGATTTCGCGCGGAGGAGGACGTCGGCGGGCGGCGCAGGGTGATGTGGAGTTGTGGCGGAGCACGGCGGGATGGAGAGCGGCGGAGAAGGCTGGAGGCGCGACGGAGGACCAGGAGCTTGGAGTGGGGCGTTGGAGGCGGGGGCGCAGGGTCCTGGAGGCGGCGGTGCATGGGCGACGGCGCGGATCCTGGGCTTCTCTGTGACTTTTCCCGGGCCATGGAGGCAGCTCTGGAGGTGCTGCAGTGGTGCCGTCGGCGTGGTGCTCCTGGAGGCGGCCGTAGTGCTGCGGAGGAGCGGGCGCGGGTGGCCCTGGAGGCGGCGGCGCGGGCCAGATCTGGGCCCATCCGGGCCTGGTCTGGGTCATGGGGCTGTGGGCGTGGTGTGACTGTCCGCCTAGAGCTGGTGAGACAGCGAGTTGCGGTGAGCCCTTGTCCGTGCGGGAGCTGGGAGAAGGCCCGTGATGCGGGTTCTCTGTCGTGCGGGAGGTGGAAGACGGTGGTCTCTCGTTTGTGCGGGTCGTCGGTGTACCGCGATGTTGGCTATGACGACAAGGTGCTGCGGCGGCGGCGGTGTGAGCTAGTTGGACATTGCCCAATCCGGTGGGCTTGTAGGGAGGCGTGCGACGTTACGGACGAAAGTCCTACCCGTCTTCGGTCGGTGCCGGCGGTGACGGCACCCGTGGGTGTCGTTCCCCTCCTTGGAGGCGTCGCCAAGGTGCGTCGGCATCTTCCTCACTTCCGCTTGTGGTGGCAGATGTCTCCCGGCGAAAGGCTAGATCCGGAGTTGGATCGGCGTGTCGTCCTTCCTCTGTTGGGAGCATCACGTCTGGAGACATGGCTAGGAGCTCCCTTGTTGCGCTCCTCCGGTGCTCGCCGTTGCTCTAGATTGATATGCAGGGGCGCAATGTACGTTGTTGCCGGTGATTCCAAGACGATGCCTTCCTCAGGACCGACCAAGTCCCTCCATCCACTTGCCACCTCCTCCTAGGCATCAAGAGTGAATGGTGCGTCGACAAGGGACGTTCAGGTGGAGCTATCAATCTTCGGAGGAAACCGGAGTCGGTCGAGACGCGGCTTTGTTTCTCATTTAGGGCAGGCTCTTTTGTGTTCTAGTTGTAATGTCATTGGTGGCTGTCTTCGGACTAGCCGGATGTGGAGTGTGTGCTACGCTCGTTGTTAGCAGTGAGGTGTAGTCTTCTTGTACTCAAAATTCTGTCTTCTATAAAAGTATGATACGCCTTTGACGTACTCTCGAAAAAAAAATGTCTGACAAAGTGAGGGGTCAAAGTAGGGGGTGTGGTTGTTTGCAAGGAAATATGAGGGGTCAAAATGGACACGCCCGGACACTGACCGAGCGCGTCCGCGGGTGTTTGAGGGACACGTTCTGTACATTGCGGCTGTAGATGCTCTTAGCTGCCAAGGTTTTTTTTTTCGTTGACAAAATGTAGTGAGCGCTAGTTTCATTCCGGACAAAGAATGGCGTGTTAAGAAACAGTATAATTGAGCAAGCTACAGCTAAAGCGGAATTACTTAAGTACGGAGAATCCACTAAAAAAAATACTTAAGTACGGAGAAGTGCAGTACAATACGAAGAAGGAATGGTGCCACACTGGAGAATGCATAATTGTAACCTGATAATAGTAAGCTGATAGGGAAGAGGGAGGCGGCTAGCTAGTGCTTACCTCTGGCTCTCTTTTACTCCTGATAGTTTTCTTTCTTCCCGTGGAAGAAAGAGGACCCTTTGACTAGGGTTTCTCGTGCCTCCTGTCGATGTCGTCGCCGGTCTATCTTGTCTGCTGTGGTCTTAGGGCGATGGTGACGTGGTGGATCCCCCGGCCCTTGTCAGCGGGAGGGCTCTGTTTTTTCATGCTTTTTTTAGTTTTTTTAGGGTTTGTGTCCTGCTTGGAGAGGCGAGGCGGCGGTGGCTCTCTGAAGATGATGGAATAAGGTTCTCCCTGCCTAGTCCCCTTCCCGGTGGTGTTTCTAGCATCCTCGGAGGGCGTGTGGAGGTTTGTCTCCGGTGGATCTCGCGGGATTCGGTCGGCGTTTGTCTTCGGTGGATCCTGTCTTCATTCGTCTATGTTTGTGTGTCTACAGGTTGGATCCTTTTGATCTATGGTTCTCTTAATCGACGGGGGTTGCTATTCTGATGCACTGGTCCTATGGGGCCTTAGTACGACGACTTCCCGACTATCTACTACAACAAGGTTTGCCCAGCTCCGATGAGGCAGGGGCGAAGGCGGCGGCGCGCCTTCGGCTCACTCCAGTGCTTGTAGTCGTCGCTAGGTGGTCTACGGACCTGGATGTATTTTTTACTTCTGGTGTTCTTTGTACTACCTTGATAGTTGATGAATAGATCGAAGTTTTTTCACGCAAAAAAAATGTGCTTACAATAAATAAAAGTTAAAGGAATAAAAGTAATAAAACACTACTAGGGAAAAGGCTACTAGTAGCGTGGGTAAACTGGTTAGTAGTAGCGCGGGTCCCCGCGCTACTATTATCGCGCTACAGCTAAAAGTTAGTAGTAGCGCGGGTGCCACCCGCGCTACTACTACAAAGTTAGTAGTAGCGCGGGTGCCACCCACGCTACTACTATTTGAACCCGCGCTACTACTAACGAAATAGTAGTAGCGCGTCTAGAATACCACGCGCTACTAGTATCCTAAATACTAGTAGCACACAGTTTTTTCCCACGCTACTAGTAAATAATTAGGAATTAAAAAAATAAAAACATAAAATGCTGCAGTACAGAAAATAGTCCAGGCAAGCAAGTGTTACATCATAGTGGGATCTAAATCCGACACTCATTGACGTATTGTGAAGAACGTTAATCGCAACTCAAATCATCAATGGTGACAGCACTTAGAGGACACCTTTCAAGGCTACACATATATTGGCACAACGTGGCAGTGGTCCTCATGATACAAAAAATGTGAAGTAATAGATCATACTATTTCAATGCTGTGATTGAGATAACACTAAAGTGCAGGAACGTGGCAGTGGTCTTCGGTGCTTGTGATTACGATCATCGTCGTCATCGTCACTAGTTTCAAAGTTTTCAGTATCTGTAGCAGCTTCCGAATCAGTGGAATTACTTTCTTCCTTTGGTGAAGGAACTTCTATTTTGCCAGCATCCAATGCTTGAGCTATTAACCCTTTGTGCATCTTCACGATAAGCAAATCCACAGGAAAAAAGTCAACTTAGCATCTAGATTTTATCCATTGCCCTGAGTCCCTGACCATGTTCAAGAAACACTAAATTTAGAACATTACTATTGTAAATACATGAGACATCAGGACAGAAAAGATAGACAAGAGCCACTGAGCCAGCCAAAATTATGTATATACTTGTAGTGAACATGTTATGGCTAGTAAGGGACTAAAAAGTTCTAGGAATCATAGATGCCCCTAGCATGCATCTCTCTCTCAAATAGTTAATTGATCAAAGACTTGCAGGCTTCCCATCTCTGAATGGATTGTACTGCTGTACTAACTAACAAGGATGAGCATTTCATTTGTACCCAAGATTAAACCTAGAGCACAAATCTGTCTCACAGCTCACCAAGTCAACACTAGTTGTTGGCGATGTTGTACAAGCTCAAATGAGACATGTTTGTGTCTTGTAAAAGAAACATGTTATGTTTTTTCCATCAAGATAAAAAATTAAGCAGTCCAAGTAAATATGCTCAACTCAAGCAATAACTATCTGAAGAAATCACTTGTCCAAATCAAATATTCATGCAACACTTGGCATCACTAGACTAGAAACAGATCTGACTGACACAAGTAGAAGTAGTAGGATCTGGTCCTAGCAACAAAGCCTAGCACTTACGCATCAAGGGGGATTATCAAATCGAACAAAATCAGAGGAGAAGGGAAACCTTCCCATGGCGGTGTACCTGCATCTACCGAGCTGCTCCTGTTGATAACCTTGTAGATGCAGCCATGTGTCCTCTTTCTGCTGCTGTACCGAAAGAACCCCGCTGCTGCTGCACACATAATAAATAACAAATTGTTTTTGAGCCCAAATCGAAAGCTATGGTTGTAGGCATCACTAAACTAGAAACAAATGTGACTGAGAGAAGTAGTAGTAGTAGTAGGCTGCTGTCCTATATGAATGAGCTCAGCTACAAATGTGGCATCACAAACCATCCATCCATCATAAACACTAGAAATCAGGGAACAAACAAAGCCTATCACTTATGCATCAGGAGAGGGCTACCAAATCAAACATACAAAACAGGAGGAGCTTTCCATGATGTTGCTGTTGGGGAACGTTGCATGGGAAACAAAAATTTTCCTATGCACACACAAGATCTATTCATGGTGATGAGCATCTACGAGAGGTAGAGTGAATCTACATACCCTTGTAGATCGCTAAGCGGAAGCGTTAAGAAACGCGGTTGATGTAGTCGAACGTCTCCGCGATCCAAATCGCAAGTCGTCCCTCGATCCGATCACGAACTAGTGCCGAACGGACGGCACCTCTGCGTTCAACACACGTACGGCTTGACGACGCCTTCACCTCCTCGATCCAGCGAGCGATGGTGAAGTAGTAGATGAGTTCCGGCAGCACGACAGCGTGGTGATGGTGGTGAGGAACAATCTCTGCAGGGCTTCGCCAAGCACTACGGAGATTATGATGGGAGAACTAGAGGGTTAGGGTTGCCGGCACACGGCTAGGGAAATCTTAATGTGTCCCGTGTGCTAGCCCTGCCCCTCTATTTATATGTTGAGCCTTGGGGTCTAAACTTGGAGTAAAAGCCTCCTCCAGGTCGGTTTTGCCCGCACAAGGTCGGTTTGGCCCGCAGGGAAAGAGTCCAACTCGGATCCCTGCAGTATCGCGTACAAGCGGTAGTACCGCTTACGATAAGCGGTAGTACCGCCCGTAGCGGTAGTACCGCTTACGATAAGCGGTAGTACCACCCCAGACGCCAGCAAAACTTCCTTTTGCACCTTGCCTAAGCCTCGTGGGCTTTACCCCTTGGCCCAAATAAAGTGTTCTCGTATCCGAACATTTCGGGAAACATCCGGAACCTCTTCCGGTGAATTCCGGAACCCTTCCGGAAACCAAAACACTATTATCACATATATCAATCTTTACCTCCGGACTATTCCGGAGATCCTCGTCATGTCCGGGATCTTATCCGGGACTCCGAACAACCTTCGGTCACCAACAAAATAACTCAACTATACTAATCGTCACCAAACGTTAAGTGTGTAGACCCTGCGGGTTCGAGAACTATGTAGACATGACCGAGACACCTCTACGATCAATAACCAATAGCGGGACCTGGATGCCCATATTGGCTCCTACATATTCTACGAAGATCTTTATCGGTCGAACCTCTATGTCAAGGATTCAGTTAATCCCGTATACTGTTCCCTTTGTTCTTCGGTATGTTACTTGCCCGAGATTCGATCGTCGGTATCTCTATACCTAGTTCAATCTCGTTACCGGCAAGTCTCTTTACTCGTTCCGTAATACAAGATCTCGTGGCTAACACTTTAGTCACATTGCTTGCAAGGCTCATTGTGATGTTGTATTACCGAGTGGGCCCTGAGATACCTCTCCGTCACACGGAGTAACAAATCCCAGTCTTGATCCATGCCAACCCAACAGACACCCTCGGAGATACCTGTAGAGCACCTTTATAGTCACCCAGTTACGTTGCGACGTTTGATACACACAAGGTACTCCTCCGATGTCAGGGAGTTGCATGATCTCATGGTCATAGGAACAGATACTTGACATGCAGAAAACAATAGCAATAAACTGACACGATCAAATGCTACGTTCTTAGTTTGGGTCTTGTCCATCACATCATTCTCCTAATGATGTGATCCCGTTATCAAATGACATCTCATGTCAATGGCTAGGAAACCTTAACCATCTTTGATCAACGAGCTAGTCAACTAGAGGCTTACTAGGGACACAGTGTTGTCTATGTACCCACACATGTATTTGAGTTTCCAATCAATACAATTATAGCATGGATAATAAACGATTATCATGAACAATGAAATATAATAATAACCAATTTATTATTGCCTCTAGGGCATATTTCCAACAGTTGCTTTACCTAGAGTGCTAAGCTAGGAAACAAAAATTTGCACTCTACATGACATTATCACATCGCTCATGATTTGGAGGCAGCAAGGGTATTAGTAATGGACTGGTGATGTATGTGCTACAATACAAGAAAGAGTTGGGTGGGATTTTAGTACCTTGTGTTGACGGAGCTTGCACTCGATTGAATCATGGTCTTCTTTCTGCTGTTGTTGTACCCATGGAACCCTTGTGCTGCACAAGAAGGTCAAATGGTTGATGAGCTGAAACCGAAATCTATGGTTGCTGCTGCACAAGAGCCTAGAAGCTCAGCAATGAAAAAGACAAGTTTGTGTCTTAGAAAAGAAACATGTGATGTGTTTTCCATCAAGATCAAGATAAATAAAATTAAGTAGTGCAAGTAAACACGCACAACTCAAGCAATAGTTATCTGAAAAAAATCACTTGCCCTTGCTGCATGTGAATCCAATACGCATTCAACACTTGGCATCACTAACAAACTAGAAACGAATCTGACCTATTACTAGAAATGATACACAAGTAGTACAGTAGGCTCTAGTTCTAGAAACAAAACCTATCACTTATGCATCAGGGGGGGCTATGGAAATCGAAGGAAACGAAAGGAGAAGGGAGACCTTCCATGGTGGCGTCCCTGCATCCATCGAGCCGCCGCTGCTGCTGACCTTGAAGATGCAGCCCTGATGTGCCCTCTTTCTGCTGCCGATGTACCCACCAAGGAACCCTGCTGCTGCACGCATAACACATAAGAAATGAGTTTTGAGATCAAATCGAAAACCTTTCATGAGAGGGAGAGAGAGAGATGGAACTTTCCATGGCGTGGTCATGGTGGGGAAGGAGCAGAGCAGGAGCCGCTTCCATGGAGTCGTCCTGGCCGCTGGCACCTCCTTCCTAAAGAGATGAGACCATGGTGAGAGAGAGATAGAGAGAGCAGAGGAGAAATCCATGGACGAAGGAGGGGGAGAGGGATCCGGTGCAGCACCTCCTTCCCGTGGCTCGGTCGCCATGCTAGGGTTTGGGGCGTCTCCGTCCATGGCTGCTGCCTGGTCGGACCTCCCTCCATGGCCGACCTCGAGGATGGTAGTGGATCAGGTCGACGATGGCGCGCCAATGCCGCCGTGGATCTGCCTCACCTCGTCGCTGGATCCCTTCCCTCCCTTGGGAGAGAAGGTGCTCGATCTGGGGCATTCCCTTCCCTCCCTTGGGAGAGAAGGTGAGGAGGGGCTGGAGCGGCGGCGCTGGAGGGAGAGAAGACTGCCGGCGATGGGGTTGGGGTTGGGGCGGCGGTGGGGCTGTGGTTGGGGGTCACCGACGGAGCTGCTGGAAAGAAGGAGAGAAGGAGGTCGCCGGGGTGGCTGGGGGAGGGGAGGTCGCCGGCGAGGGGCTGGGGAAGAGGAGATCGGCGGCGGGGTTGGGTGAGAGGAGGAAGACAGAGAGGAGAGCGACGGGGTTGGGTGGGGCGTGGGAGGGAGAGGGACAAGGGAGAGGGGAAAGAACTCACGCTTAGTTGCGGTGCGTGATAACCCACAAGTATAGGGGATCGCAACAATTTTCGAGGGTAGAGTATTCTACCCAAATTTATTGATTCGACACAAGGGGAGCCAAAGAATATTTGCAAGTATTAGCAGTTGAGTTGTCAATTCAACCACACCTAGAGACTAAATATCTGCAGCGGAGTAATCAGTAGCACAATAGTATGATAGTTTGATAGCAGTAGCAATAATAGTAACAGTAGCAGTAACGGTGGCAGGTGGTAGATTCTTAACATCTTCAGCTTTAATACCTTTTTCCTTCATACATTTCTTTGCTTCTTGCATATCTTCAGGACTGAGATATAAAATACCCCTCTTCTTCGGAGTGGGTTTGGACAGTGGTTCCGGAAGTGTCCAATCATTATCATTCTTCAATATATTATTCAATAATTCCTCAGCTTGTTCAATAGTCCGTTCCCTGAAAACACAACTCGCACAACTATCTAGGTGGTCCCTAGAAGCATCGGTTAGTCCAATATAGAAGATATCAAGTATTTCATTTTTCTTAAGAGGATGATCAGGCAAAGCATTAAGTAATTGGAGAAGCCTCCCCCAAGCTTGAGGGAGATTCTCTTCTTCAATTTGCACAAAGTTAAATATTTCCTGTAAAGCAGCTTGTTTCTTATGAGCAGGAAAATATTTTTCAGAGAAGTAATAAATCATATCCTGGGGACTACGCACACATCCAGGAGTAAGAGTATTATACCATTCCTTAGCATCACCCTTTAACGAGAAAGGAAACAACTTAAGAATATAGTAATAGCGAATTTTTTACTCATGAGCAGATAGGGTGGCTCTATCATTTAATTTAGTAAGATGTGCAACAACTGTTTCAGTTTCATAACCATGGAAAGGATCATATTCAACCATAGTAATTAACTCGGGATCGACAGAGAATTCATAATCCTTATCAGTAACAAATATGGGAGAGGTAGCAAACTTAGGATCATATTTCATTCTCTCCCTCATAGATTTTTCTTTCATTTCAGCAAGCAGTTTTATAACTTCATCTCTATCATTACAAGCAAAAATGGCTCTAGCCGTCTCCCTATCAAACCAATGTTCATCAGGTGTTTCAACTCTAGTAGGAGAGCTAGGCGTAATAGGTGAATCATAATTCTCAAGAGTTTCAACATTTTAAATTTCTTTAGCTTTAGCAATTTGTTCAGCAAGAAATTCACCAAGTGGCACAGCATTATCAAGCATAGTACTAGCATCATCATGAGTGTCATTCATAGCTGAAGTGGTACCATCAATAACTTGCGACATATCAGAATTAATAGCATGTGTTGCAAGTTTACTCAAAACAGAAAGTAAATCAAGTGCAGAGCTAGATGGCAGTTCCTTACCTCCCCTCGTCTTAGAGGGAACGATCTTGGTCTTAGCGTCTTTCAGATTCTTCATAGTGATCAACAGATATAAATCCCAAGTGACTCAGCAAATAAAGCTATGCTCCCCGGCAACGGCGCCAGAAAAAGGTCTTGATAACCCACAAGTATAGGGGATCGCAACAGTTTTCGAGGGTAGAGTATTCAACCCAAATTTATTGATTCGACACAAGGGGAGCCAAAGAATATTTGCAAGTATTAGCAGTTGAGTTGTCAATTCAACCACACCTGGAGACTAAAGATCTGCAGCGGAGTAATCAGTAGCACAATAGTATGATAGTTTGATAGCAGTAGCAATAATAGTAACAGTAGCAGTAACGGTAGCAGCAGTAGTTTTGTAGCAATTGTGACAGCAGTAGCAACAGTAGTAACTTAGCAAAGAACAATATGTGAAAAACTCGTAGGCATTGGATCGGTGATTATGTTGGATAACATTCATCATGTAACAGTCATAACGTAGGGCGACACAGAACTAGCTCCAATTCATCAATGTAATGTAGGCATGTATTCCGTATATAGTCATGCGTGCTTGCGATAAGAACTTGCATGACATCTTTTGTCCTACCCTCCCGTGGCAACGGGGTCCATAAGGAAACTAAGGGATATTAAGGCCTCCTTTTAATAGAGAACCAGAACAAAGCATTAACACTTCGTGAATACATGAACTCCTCAAACTATGGTAATCACCGGAAAGAATCCCAATTATTGTCACCTTGGGGTATGCGAATCATAACACATAGCAGGTGCATATAACTTGCAAGATCGGATCAAGAACACAGATATATTCATGAAAACATAAAGGGTTCAGATTTGAAATCATGGCACTCGGGCCCTAGTGACAAGCATTAAGCATAGCAAAGTCATAGCAACATCAATCTCAGAACATAGTGGATACTAGGGATCAAGCCCTAACAAAACTAACTCGATTACATGATAAATCTCATCCAACTCATCACCATCCAGCAAGCCTACGAAGGAATTACTCACTCCCGGTGGTGAGCATCATGAAATTGGTGATGAAGGATGGTTGATGATGACGATGCCGGAAGATCCCCCTCTCCGGAACCCCAAACGGACTCCAGATCTGGCCTCCCGATGAAGAACAGGAGGTGGCGGCGGATTCGTATTGTGAAACGCAATAAAACTTCCTCTCTTATTTTTTTCTCTGGAATTGTGAATTTATAGGCCAGATATTAGGGTCAGCGGAGCCACGTGGGCCCCACGAGCCACCAGGACGCGCCTGGGGGGTGACGCTCCCTGGTGCCTCGTGGCACTGGGTGGCCCCCCTCCAGTCGGTCTTGGTTCCAGTATTTTTTATTTATTCCATAAAAAACCCCACAAAGTTTCATCCAATTCCAAGAACTTTTATTTCTGCACAAAAAACAACACCATGGTAGTTCTGCTGAAAACAGCGTCAGTCCGGGTTAGTTCCATTCAAATCATGCAAATTAGGGGCCAAAACAAGAGCAAAAGTGTTTGGAAAAGTAGATACGACAGAGATGTATCAACTCCCCCAAGCTTAACTCATTGCTTGTCCTCAAGCAATTCAGTTGACAAACTGAAAGTGATAAAAAAAACTTTTACAAACTCTTTTGTTCTTGTATCTATATATATGCTTAAATAGTACCCAAGTTTTCAGCAACGATTATAACTAACCATGCAAATGATAACTCTTAGAAATTATATTCACTCATATCAATGGCATAATCAACTAGCGAGCAATAATAAGATATCTCAAATGCCAACACTTTGTCAAAACGATCATGATATAATATAACAACATGGTATCTCGCTAGTCCTTTCTGAGACCGCAAAACATAAATGCAGAGCACCTCCAAAGTTCAAGCAGCGACTAAACATTGTAATTCATGGTAGAAGAGATCCAGTCATGATGCACACAACATTAACTATTCACAATGCATGAGAATGACAATAGTGCTCTCAGGACTGGTGCTTATTTGAGAAGGTGATAGCTCAACAATAAAAGTAAAATAACATAAAAGTTAATAGATAGGCCCTTCCCAGAGGGAAGCATGAATTTGCAGAGGTGCCAGAGCTCGAAGCTTAAATTAGAGATAAATAAAATTTTGGGAGGTATGCCTTTCCTGTCAATGTCACGACCGAGAGTTTTCAATATCTTCCATGCTAAACACATTAGCGGCGGTTCCCAAGCGGTAAAGTAAAGTTTACTCCCCCTCCACCAACAAACACAAGCCATGGCTAGCCAAATCCTCGGGTGCCCTCCATACCAACAACTTTCCGAGGGAGTTTGTTTTATTATTTTACAATTTTAATAATGGGACTGGGCATCCCGATTACCAGCCCCTCTCGTGCCAGGACAAGTGAATAAACACTCATCATGAGAATAACCCACTTAGCATGGAAAATACTTACCGTCCCCTATCGCTCCATGAGCGGTACGGGCACACAAAACAGATGTTCATTTGAATATTTAGAGGTGGCACATGCAAATTTACTTAGAACGGCAGAGTAATACCTATGAATAATCAACATTGAATACTAGCATGAGTAGGATATAAGCACCATGAACATAAATATCGTGAAGGCTATGTTGGTTTTGAATCAACTACATGCGTGAACATGTGCCAAGTCAAGCCACTTGAAACATTCAGAGGAGGATACCATATCATCATACTACATCACAATAATTTTAATGCATGTTGACACTCAAGATAAATCATTATCCACTCCTAGCTACTTAAGCATGGCATGAGCAACTATAATCTCTAATTGTCATCATAAACATGTTTAATCATAACATGTTGAATCATGGATACTGTGTTAAACATATTTACAAAAACAAAGAACAAGTTGAGTTCATACCCGCTTTTCCTTGCCACAATCACTTCATCAAATCATCGTCATTATTGCCTTTCACTTGCACGACCGAATGATATGAAAATAAAAATAGTGCAAGCGTGCCGTGGACTAAGCTGGAATCTGCAAGCATTTTATTCAAAGGAGAAGACAAGGTAAAATGGGCTCTTTGTTAGATCAACAACAATGCATATGAGAGCCACTCAACATTTTCATCGTGGTCTTCTCCTTAGAATGACTCAACAAAAGAAAAGAATTTCAGAGAAACACACTGAAATATTTTTTGAGTTTTGGGTTTTTCTAAAGAAAACAAAATAAAGAAGAAAACGAAAAACGAGAAAAACTATTTACACGGGAAAGCTCCCAACAAGTAAAAGAAGAAACGGGAAATCTTTTTGGGTTTTCTTTTACTACGATGAAACTAAAACTAATTAAACTAGAAAGAAAAAACGAAAAGAAGCGAGAATTTTTTTTGGATTTTCTCAAGTTTTTCAAACACACTAGAAGAAAGCGAGAAAATAAAACTAGCATGGATTATACAATGAAAAAGTATGAACACTGACAACTGGAACGAAATGTGTGAGCATGAATGTAATGTCGGTGAGAGATACGTACTCCCCCAAGCTTAGGCTTTTGGCTAGCTTGGTCTACGGCCATCCGTAGTAGCCATCCGGTCCCATATGAAACTCCTGAGGAGGTGGCACCCGAGCGTCCCAATCCTGGGCCTCCTCCTCTGCCGCTGCCAGTGCGTTCTGGTAAGCAACTATGTCCAGTGGCATAACAGTATATCAGTTTCTGGCATGAGAATCAAACAAAGCAGGTGCAGGCAACGGAATAATATCACGAGTATCCTCACTAAAAACCAAGCTATAACGAATGTGGTGGGGAGGTTCAGGAGCATCAAGATAGTGGTGGTCCCTCATGGACTGGTGATCTAAGTAAACTCTGGGCACCAAGTAATCATGAGGGCGTATGTTAACATTAAAATGTCTCGCTAAGCAAGTAGCATAAATACCACCATGAATTTTCCCCCTAGTCCTATTAGTGTGCAAGCGACGTGCAATGATGGCTCCCAGGTTATAAGTGTTATCATTATGCAATGTGCGGCGTAAAATGGCAAAGTCAGGTGCACATAGCGCACTACCCTGCTCCCTAGCAGTCAAGCATTTCCCTATGAATAAAGCAAAGTAGTGAACAGAGGGAAATTGCAAGCTAGTGGCTCGGGCTTTCGACACGCTCCTTTCCTCTCCCACAGTTAAAGTGTGGAGGAAACCCTCAAACTCCTCCGGTCGAGGCTCTCTAATTTCCCCATCAAAGGGAATCAAAAATATCTCACAAAATTCAGCTAGATGTATCTGATAATGTTCAGCATATAAATCAAAGCGCACTTCAGGGGGTTCGAGCCTACTCAGAAAATGAAAGTTTTGCACAAAGGAATTTGTAAGGATGTGGTGTTGGTCACACTCATCTGCGAGGAAGTCAGTCAGTCCGGCATTTTCAATGAATTGCGCGAACTCTTGGTAGAATCCAGCTTCATTCATGAAGGCATTGTGCGGCCATTCGCACGGCCGGACCTCCGTCCAACGCGGGATGTTGAGGTCGCTGTCCGAGGAGTCCCCAAGGACTCCCTTGGCGTTCCGCTTCGAAGAACTTCTCCGGAAGATATTCATTTTCCTAAGAACAATTTTCTGAAAATTTTTGGGCCACAAAATGATATCAATAAAACTTCACAAGATTGATAGCAACTACTCATACGGATGTCTAGAGGCTATATCAAGCATTCAAACTACTTGGAACTCAAAGAATTCAACATGCAAGCTCATTTTCAGTAGCACCAAGAGCAGCTAATTATGCAAAATATAATCTACTAGAGCAAAAACTAATTGGAGCAATGGAGGAGTCACATACCAAGGAGCAATCTCCCAAAACAGTTTCAGAAACGGAGCTCCAAGCAAAGAGATCGAAAATTTTAGGTTTGGGAGCAAGAACACGAGAGACAGAGCTACCAGGAATTTGTGCTAGAGGTAAGAGACGAAGTGGGCTGAAGGGATAAATGAGGGGGTCCCTGTGGGGCCCACGAGCCACCTGGGTGCGCCAGGGGAGGGGTGTGGCGCGCCCTGGTGCCTCGTGGGCACCTGGGGCACCCCCCTGGTATGATTCCAGTGCCAAAAATTCTTAAATATTATATAAAAATTCATATCAAAATTTTATTGCATTCTGAGCACTTTTATTTCTGGATCATTTTTTTATTGCACAGATAAATCAGAAAACAGGATAATCATGGCAATTTATTTTATTTATCGAAAAATAACAGAAAACAAAAAGTGGGTACAGAAGGTTGTGCTTACTAAATTCATCGACCACATGCCCCTCAAAAAGAATCCATTAATAAGGTTGATCAAGTCTTATTAACAAACCATTTCTGAGTAACATGAAACCGAAGAATCTTCGTAAAACACTAGGTTACCTTAACGGGGATATGCATCTCCCCGATAATAAGAGTTTTGTATTTCCTTTTAACAGTAGGAAGAGGGAGTTGAAAACTTTCAATAGTAATTGTCGGAGTCTTTCCAATAACACGAATACCATTTACTTGAAATTTTTTCTTCGGAAAGTGCATCGTATGTTCATTACCATTGATATGAAAAGTGACCTTGCTTTTGTTGCAATCAATAACAGCCCCTGCAGTATTTAAAAAGGGTCTACCAAGGATAATCGACATGTTGCCATCCTTGGGCATATCAAGTATAACAAAGTCTGTTAGAATAGTAACATTTGCAACTACAACGGGCACATTCTCACAAACACCGATAGGTATGGCAGTTGATTTGTCAGCCATTTGTAATGATATTTCAGTGGGAGTGAGTTTATTCAAACCAAGTCTTTTATATAAAGAGAAAGGCATAACACTAACACCGGCTCCTAAATCACACAAAGCAGTTTTGACATAATTTCGTTTAATGGAGCATGGTATAGTTGGTATTCCTGGATCTCCTAGTTTCTTAGGTACTCCATCCTTAAAAGAATAATTTGCAAGCATGGTGGAAATTTCAGCTTCAGGTATCTTTCTTTTATTTGTGACAATGTCTTTCATATATTTAGCATAGGGGCCATCTTTCAAATATCAGTCAAACGAGTGCGCAAAAAGACTGGTCTAAGCATTTCAGCAAAGCGTTCAAATTCTTCCTCATCCTTTTTCTTAGGTGGTTTAGGAGGAAAGGGCATGGGTTTTTGAACCCATGGTTCTCTTTCTTTACCATGTTTTCTAGCAACGAAGTCTCTTTTATCATAACGTTTATTTTTAGAAGGTGGGTTATCAAGATCAACAGGAGGTTCTATTTCAACATCATTATCCAGTTCTTTATCATTATCTAGTTGGGTATCCATATGATCATCATCATTATTATTATCATCAGGTGGTTTTTCATTACCAGATTGTGTTTCAGCATCAGAAATAGAAACATAATTACTATCCTCCAAGGGTTTTTCTACCTCGGGTTCACTAGAAGTATGCAAAGTCCTATCATTTTTCTTTTTCTTTTTCTTTTTAGATGGACTAGGTGCATCAACATTAATTCTTTGAGAGTCTTGTTCAATTCTTTTTGGGTGACCTTTAGGATAAAGTGGCTCCTGAGTCATTCTACCTCCTCTAGTCATTACTCTAACAACATGATCATTCATATTGTTATTCATTTCATTGAGCAATTCACTTTGAGATTTAGCAACTTGTTCTAATTGAGTTTGAACCATAGATGCATGTTTACTCACACCTTTAACATCATTAGCAATTCTAAATAACAAGTCACTCAAGCGATCAATCATGTAGGCATTTCGTTTCAATTGTTTCATAACATTTGCATTGAAGTGATCTTGCTTAATAATATAATTGTCAAATTCATACAAGCATTGACTAGGAGGTTTGTTATAAGGAATATCACCTTCATCAAACATTATAAAAGAATTTACCTCTACTACCTGTGGCGGTGTGTCAAGACCATGTATTTCTTCAATAGGTGGTAGATTCTTAACATCTTCAGCTTTAATACCTTTTTCCTTCATACATTTCTTTGCTTCTTGCATATCTTCAGGACTGAGATATAAAATACCCCTCTTCTTCGGAGTGGGTTTGGACAGTGGTTCCGGAAGTGTCCAATCATTATCATTCTTCAATATATTATTCAATAATTCCTCAGCTTGTTCAATAGTCCGTTCCCTGAAAACACAACTCGCACAACTATCTAGGTGGTCCCTAGAAGCATCGGTTAGTCCAATATAGAAGATATCAAGTATTTCATTTTTCTTAAGAGGATGATCAGGCAAAGCATTAAGTAATTGGAGAAGCCTCCCCCAATCTTGAGGGAGATTCTCTTCTTCAATTTGCACAAAGTTAAATATTTCCTGTAAAGCAGCTTGTTTCTTATGAGCAGGAAAATATTTTTCAGAGAAGTAATAAATCATATCCTGGGGACTACGCACACATCCAGGAGTAAGAGTATTATACCATTCCTTAGCATCACCCTTTAACGAGAAAGGAAACAACTTAAGAATATAGTAATAGCGAATTTTTTACTCATGAGCAGATAGGGTGGCTCTATCATTTAATTTAGTAAGATGTGCAACAACTGTTTCAGTTTCATAACCATGGAAAGGATCATATTCAACCATAGTAATTAACTCGGGATCGACAGAGAATTCATAATCCTTATCAGTAACAAATATGGGAGAGGTAGCAAACTTAGGATCATATTTCATTCTCTCCCTCATAGATTTTTCTTTCATTTCAGCAAGCAGTTTTATAACTTCATCTCTATCATTACAAGCAAAAATGGCTCTAGCCGTCTCCCTATCAAACCAATGTTCATCAGGTGTTTCAACTCTAGTAGGAGAGCTAGGCGTAATAGGTGAATCATAATTCTCAAGAGTTTCAACATTTTAAATTTCTTTAGCTTTAGCAATTTGTTCAGCAAGAAATTCACCAAGTGGCACAGCATTATCAAGCATAGTACTAGCATCATCATGAGTGTCATTCATAGCTGAAGTGGTACCATCAATAACTTGCGACATATCAGAATTAATAGCATGTGTTGCAAGTTTACTCAAAACAGAAAGTAAATCAAGTGCAGAGCTAGATGGCAGTTCCTTACCTCCCCTCGTCTTAGAGGGAACGATCTTGGTCTTAGCGTCTTTCAGATTCTTCATAGTGATCAACAGATATAAATCCCAAGTGACTCAGCAAATAAAGCTATGCTCCCCGGCAACGGCGCCAGAAAAAGGTCTTGATAACCCACAAGTATAGGGGATCGCAACAGTTTTCGAGGGTAGAGTATTCAACCCAAATTTATTGATTCGACACAAGGGGAGCCAAAGAATATTTGCAAGTATTAGCAGTTGAGTTGTCAATTCAACCACACCTGGAGACTAAAGATCTGCAGCGGAGTAATCAGTAGCACAATAGTATGATAGTTTGATAGCAGTAGCAATAATAGTAACAGTAGCAGTAACGGTAGCAGCAGTAGTTTTGTAGCAATTGTGACAGCAGTAGCAACAGTAGTAACTTAGCAAAGAACAATATGTGAAAAACTCGTAGGCATTGGATCGGTGATTATGTTGGATAACATTCATCATGTAACAGTCATAACCTAGGGCGACACAGAACTAGCTCAAATTCATCATTGTAATGTAGGCATGTATTCCGTATATAGTCATACGTGGTTGCGATAAGAACTTGCATGATATCTTTTGTCCTACCCTCCCGTGGCAGCGGGGTTCATAAGGAAACTAAGGGATATTAAGGCCCCCTTTTAATAGAGAACCAGAACAAAGCATTAACACTTCGTGAATACATGAACTCCTCAAACTATGGTAATCACCGGAAAGAATCCTAATTATTGTCACCTTGGGGTATGCGAATCATAACACATAGCAGGTGCGTATAACTTGCAAGATCGGATCAAGAACACAAATATATTCATGAAAACATAAAGGGTTCAGATCTAAAATCATGGCCCTCGGGCCCCAGTGACTAGCATTAAGCATAGCAAAGTCATAGCAACATCAATCTCAGAACATGGTGGATACTAGGGATCAAGCCCTAACAAAACTAACTCGATTACATGATAAATCTCATCCAACTCATCACCATCCAGCAAGCCTACGAAGGAATTACTCACTCCCGGTGGTGAGCATCATGAAATTGGCGATGAAGGATGGTTGATGATGACGATGCCGGAAGATCCCCCTCTTCGGAGCCCCAAACGGACTCCAGATCTGGCCTCCCGATGAAGAACAGGAGGTGGCGGCAGCTCCGTATCGTGAAACGCAATAAAACATCCTCTCTTATTTTTTTCTCTGGAATTGTGAATTTATTGGACAGAGATTAGGGTCAGCGGAGCCACATGGGCCCCACGAGCCACCAGGGCGCGCCTGGGGGGGGGGGGTGGCGCGCCCTGGTGCCTCGTGGGCACTGGGTGCCCCCCCTCCAGTGGGTCTTGGTTCTAGTATTTTTTATTTATTGCATAAAAAATATCCAAAAAGTTTCATCCAATCCAAGAACTTTTATTTCTGCACAAAAAACAACACCATGGTAGTTCTGCTGAAAATAGCGTCAGTCCGGGTTAGTTCCATTCAAATCATGCAAATTAGGGGCCAAAACAAGAGCAAAAGTGTTTGGAAAAGTAGATACGACGGAGACGTATCAGTGCGGTGCGGTGTGACTAGTTGTAGCGCAGGGCACGGGTGCTGCGCTGCTACTAAGTGGGGTACACTAGCTGATCCCGTCTATCCATAGTAGTAGCGTGGGAATGGTAGGCCCGCGCTACTACTATTCTCTAGTAGTAGCACGGCTTTTATACCCCTCGCTACTACTATGACCTGTCCTGGGGGACACTTAGTAGTAGCGTGGGAACGGTGGACCCACGCTACTACTATTCTTTAGTAGTAGCGCTTTGTTTTTACCCGCGCTACTACTAAGTAGTAGTAGCGCGGCTTCCATCCCCGCGCTACTACTATTGGTCTATCTATAGGCTTTTCCCTAGTAGTGAAGTAACTCACTTGCTTCGCAGGATTGATAAATATATATTTTTCACTTCGGACTACCCTCTTCCAAGAGGTAAGCCCAGCAAAACCACAATCCCGATCAACTAAAAGATCAGATGGGCTCTGATAACCCACAAGTATAGGGGATCGCAACAGTTTTCGAGGGTAGAGTATTCAACCCAAATTTATTGTTTCGACACAAGGGGATCAAAAGAATATTTGCAAGTATTAGTAGTTGAGTTGTTAATTCAACCACACCTGGAAACTAAATATCTGCAGCAGAGTGATCAGTAGCACAGTGGTATGATAGTTTGATAGCAGTAGCAATAATAGTAACAGTAGCAGTAACGGTAGCAGCAGTAGTTTTGTAGCAATTGGGACAGTAGTAACAACAGTAGTAACTTAGCAAGGAACAATATGGGAAAAGCTCGTAGGCATTGGATCGGTGATTATGTTGGATAACATTCATCATGTAACAGTCATAACCTAGGGCGACACAGAACTAGCTCCAATTCATCAATGTAATGTAGGCATGTATTCCGTATATAGTCATACGTGCTTGCGATAAGAACTTGCATGACATCTTTTGTCCTACCCTCCCATGGCAGCGGGGTCCATAAGGATACTAAGGGATATTAAGGCCTCCTTTTAATAGAGAACCGAAACAAAGCATTAACACATAGTGCATACATGAACTCCTCAAACTATGGCAATCACCGAAAAGAATCCCAATTATTGTCACCTTGGGGTATGCGGATCATAACACATAGAAGGTGCGTATAACTTGCAAGATCGGATCAAGAACACAAATATATTCATGAAAACATAAAGGGTTCAGATCTGGAATCATGGCACTCGGGCCCTAGTGACAAGCATTAAGAATAGCAAAGTCATAGCAACATCAATCTCAGAACATAGTGGATACTAGGGATCAAGCCCTAACAAAACTAACTCGATTACATGATAAATCTCATCCAACTCATCACCGTCCAGCAAGCCTACGAAGGAATTACTCACTCCCGGCGGTGAGCATCATGAAATTGGTGATGAAGGATGGTTGATGATGACGATGCCGGAAGATCCCCCTCTCCGGAGCCCCAAACGGACTCCAGATCTGGCCTCCCGATGAAGAACAGGAGGTGGCGGCGGCTCCGTATCGTGAAACGCAATAAAACTTCCTCCCTTATTTTTTCTCTGGAATTGTGAATTTATAGCGTTGGAATTAGGTCAGACGGAGCCACGTGGGCCCCACGAGGTACCAGGGCGCGCCTGGGGGGGTGGCGCGCCCTGGTGCCTCGTGGGCACTGGGTGGCCCCCCTCCAGTGGGTCTAGATGCTAATATTTTTTATATATTCCATAAAAAATCTCCAAAAAGTTTCATCCAATTCCAAGAACTTTTATTTCTGCACAAAAAACAACACCATGGCAATTCTGTTGAAAACAGCGTCAGTCCGGGTTAGTTCCATACAAATTATGCAAATTAGGGGCCAAAACAAGAGCAAAAGTGTTTGGAAAAGTAGATACGACGGAGACGTATCAACTCCCCCAAGCTTAACTCATTGCTTGTCCTCAAGCAATTCAGTTGACAAACTGAAAGTGATAAAGAAAAACTTTTACAAACTCTTTTGTTCTTGTATCTATATATATATGCTTAAATAGCACCCAAGTTTTCAGCAAAGATTATAACTAACCATGCAAATGATAACTCTTAGAAATTATATTCATACATATCAATGGCATAATCAACTAGCGAGCAATAATAAGATATATCAAATGCCAACACTTTGTCAAAATGATCATGATATAATATGATAACATGGTATCTCGCTAGCCCTTTCTGAGACCGCAAAACATAAATGCAGAGCACCTCCAAAGTTCAAGCAGCGACTAAACATTGTAATTCATGGTAGAAGAGATCCAGTCATGTTGCACACAACATTAACTGTTCACAATGCATGAGAATGACAATAGTGCTCTCAGGACTAGTGCTTATTTGAGAAGGTGATGACTCAACAATAAAAGTAAAATAACATAAAATTAAATAGATAGGCCCTTCGCAGAGGGAATCATGGATTTGCAGAGGTGCCAGAGCTCGAAGCTTAAATCAGAGATAAATAAAATTTTGGGAGGTATGCCTGTCCTGTCAATGTCACGACCGAGAGTTTTCAATATCTTCCATGCTAAACACATTAGCGGCGGTTCCCAAGCGGTAAAGTAAAGTTTACTCCCCCTCCACCAACAATCACAAGCCATGGCTAGCCGAGTCCTCGGGTGCCCTCCATACCAACGACTTTCCGGGGGAGTTTGTTTTATTATTTTGCAATTTTAATAATGGGACTGGGCATCCCGATTACCAGCCCCTCTCGTGCAAGGACAACTGAATCAGCACTCATCATGAGAATAACCCGCTTAGCATGGAAGATACTGACCGCCCCCTGTCGCTCCATGAGCGATACGGGCACACAAAACAGATGTTCATTTGAATATTTAGAGGTGGCACATGCAAATTTACTTAGAACGGCAGAGTAATACCGCATATAGGTAGATATAGTGGACTCATCTGGAATAACTTTAGGTTTAAGGGTTTTGTTTCACAAGCAGCATTCCCGCTTAGTACAGGCGAAGGCTAGCAAATAGGTTGAGAAGCGACCAGCTAGAGAGCGAAAACGGTCATAATCATGCATTATGAAAAATCAACATTGAATACTAGCATGAGTAGGACATAAACACCATGAACATAAATATCGTGAAGGCTATGTTGGTTTTGAATCAACTACATGCGTGAACATGTGCCAAGTCAAGCCACTTGAAATATTCAGAGGAGGATACCATATCATCATACTACATCACAATAATTTTAATGCATGTTGACACTCAAGATAAATCATTATCCACTCCTAGCTACTTAAGCATGGCATGAGCAACTATAATCTCTAATTGTCATCATAAACATGTTTAATCATAACATGCTGAATCATGGATACTGAGTTAAACATATTTACAAAAACAAAGAACAAGTTGAGTTCATACTCGCTTTTCCTTGCCACAGTCACTTCATCAAATCATCGTTATTATT
Source organism: Elymus sibiricus (assembly GCA_039707655.1). Classification (NCBI taxonomy): domain Eukaryota; kingdom Viridiplantae; phylum Streptophyta; class Magnoliopsida; order Poales; family Poaceae; genus Elymus; species Elymus sibiricus. The sequence continues at coordinate 382,993,875 of CM077676.1, forward strand.
GCCTTTCACTTGCACGACCGAATGATATGAAAATAATAATAGTGCAGGAGTGCCGTGGACTAAGCTGGAATCTGCAAACATTTTATTCAAAGGAGAAGACAAGGTAAAATGGGCTCTTTGTTAGATCAACAATAATGCATAAGGGAGCCACTCAACATTTTCATCGTGGTCTTCTCCTTACAATGACTCAACAAAAGAAAAGAATTTTAGAGAAACACACTGAAATATTTTTGGAATTTTTAGTTTTTCTGAAGAAGCCGAATAAAGAAGAAAAACGAAAAACGAAAAACGAGAAAAGAAAACTATTTACACGGGAAAGCTCCCAACAAGCAAAAGAAGAAACAAGAAATCTTTTTGGGTTTCTTTTAATACTACAACTAATTAAGCTAGAAAGAAAAACCGAAAAGAATCAAGAAATGTTTTTGGATTTTCTCAAAGTTTTTTCGAACACACTAGAAGAAAGCGAGAAAATAAAACTAGCATGGATTATACAATGAAAAAGTATGAACACCGGCAACTGAAATGAAATGTGTAAGCATGAATGTAATGTCGGTGAGGGATACGTACTCCCCCAAGCTTAGGCTTTTGCCTAGCTGGGTCTACGGCCATCCGTAGTAGCCATCCGGTCCCATATGAAACTCTTGAGGCGGCGGCACCCGAGGGTCCCAATCCTGGGGCTCCTCCTCTGCCGCTGCCAAGGCGTTCCGGTAAGCAACGATGTCCAGTGGCATCACGGTGTATCTGTTCCTGGCACGAGAATCAAACAAAGCAGGTGCAGGCAACGGAATAATATCACGAGTATCCTCACTAAAAGCCAAGTTATAACGAATGTTGTGAGGTGGCTCAGGAGCATCAAGAAAGTGGTGGTCCCTCATGGACTGGTGATCTAAGTAAACTCTGGGCAACAAGTAATCATGAGGGCGTATGTTAACATTAAAACGGCTCGCTAAGCGAGTAGCATAAATACCACCATGAATTTTACCCCTAGTTCTATTAGTGTGCAGGCGGCGTGCAATGATAGCTCCCATGTTATAAGTGTTGTCATTATGCAGTGCGCGACGTAAAATGGCAAAGTCAGGTGCAGCTAGCACACCTCAGGGGATTCGAGCCTACTCAGAAAATGAAATTTTTGCACAAAGGAATTTGTAAGGATGTGGTGCTGGTCACACTCATCTGCGAGGAAGTCGGTCAATCCGGCATTTGCAACAAATTGCGTGAACTCTTGGTAGAATCCGGCTTCGTTCATGAAGGCATTGTGCAGCCATTCGCACGGCCGAACCTCCGTCCTACGCGGAATGTTGAGGTCACTGTCCGAGGACTCCCCAAGGACTCCCTTGGCGTTCTGCTTCGAGGAACTCCTCCGGAAGAAATTCATTTTCCTATGAACAATTTTCTAAAAAAATTTGGGCCACAAAATGATATCAATAAAACTTCACAAGATTGATAGCAACTACTCATATGGATGTCTAGAGGCTATATCAAGCATTCAAACTACTTGGAACTCAAAGAATTCAACATGCAAGCTCATTTTCTGTAGCACCAAGAGCAGCTAATTATGCAAAATATAATCCACTAGAGCGAAAACTAATTGGAGCAATGGAGGAGTCACATACCAAGGAGCAATCCCCTAAAACAGTTTCGGAAACGAAGCTCCGAGCAAAGAGATCGAAAATTTCAGTTTTGTGAGCAAGAACACGAGAGAGAGAGAGAGAGAGCTACCAGGAATTTTTGCTAGAGGTAAGAGACGAAGTGAGCTGAAGGAATAAGTGAGGGGGTCCTTGTGGGGCCTACGAGGTATCTGGGCGCACCAGGGGGGGTGGCGCGCCCTGGTGCCTCGTGGGCACCCCCCTGGTATGTGTCCAGTGGCAAAAATTATTAAATATTATATAAAAATTCATATCAAAATTTTATTGCATTCTGAGTAATTTTATTTCAAGGCACTTTTTTGTTGCACGGATAAATCAGAAAACAGGATAATCGTGGCATTTTATTGCATTGAACTAAAAATGACAGAAAATATAAAGTGGGTACAGAAGGTTGTGCTTACTAAATTCATCGACCACATGCCCCTCAAAAAGAATCCATTAATAAGGTTGATCGGGTCTTATTAACAAACCATTTCCGAGTAACATGAAATCGAAGAACTTTCGTATAACACTAAGTTACCTCAACGGGGATATGCATCTCCCCAATAATAAGAGTTTCATATTTCTTTTTAACAGTAGGAAGAGGGATTTGAAAACTTCCAATAGTAATTGTCGGAGTCTTTTCAATAATATGAATACCATTCACTTGAAATTTTTTCTTTGGAAAGTGCACCATATGATCATTACCATTGATATGAAAAGTGACCTTGCTTTTGTTGCAATCAATAACAGCCCCTGCAGTATTCAAGAAGGGTCTACCAAGGATAATCAACATGTTGTCGTCCTCGGGCATATCAAGTATAACAAAGTCTGTTAGAATAGTAACGTTTGCAACTACAACGGGCACATCCTCACGAACACTGATAGGGATGGCTGTTGATTTATCAGTCATTTGCAATGATATTTCAGTGGGAGTGAGTTTATTCAAATCAAGTCTTTTATATAGAGAGAAAGGCATAACACTAACACCGGCTCCTAAATCACACAAAGCGGTTTTGACATAATTTCGTTTAATGGAGCATGGTATAGTTGGTATTCCTGGATCTCCTAGTTTCTTAGGTACTCCATCCTGAAAAGAATAATTTGCAAGCATGGTAGAAATTTCAGCTTCAGGTATCTTTCTTTTATTTGTGACAATGACTTTCATGTATTTAGCATAAGGAGGCATCTTTATAATATCAGTCAAACGAGTGCGCAAAAATACTGGCCTAAGCATTTCAGCAAAGCGTTCAAATTATTCCTCATCCTTTTTCTTAGATGGTTTAGGAGGAAAGGGCATGGGTTTTTTGGACCCATGGTTCTCTTTCTTTACCATGTTTTCTAGCAATGAAGTCTCTTTTATCATAACGTTTATTTTTAGAAGGTGGGTTATCAAGATCAACAGCAGGTTCTATTTCAACATCATTATCAGGTTCTTTATCATTATCTGGTTGGGTATCCACATGAGCATCATCATTATTATTATCATCAGGTGGTTGTTCATTACCAGATTGTGTTTCAGCATCAGAAATAGAAACATCATTACTATCTTGTATCTTCTAAGGGTTTTTCTACCTCAGGTTCACTAGAAGTATGCAAAGTCCTATCATTTTTCTTTTTATTTTTCTTTTTAGATGGATTAGGTGCATCTATATTAATTCTTTGAGAGTCTTGTTCAATTCTTTTTGGATGACCTTCAGGATAAAGTGGCTCCTGAGTCATTCTACCTCCTCTAGTCATTACTCTAACAGCATGATCATTCATATTGTTATTCATTTCATTGAGCAATTCACTTTGAGATTTAGCAACTTGTTCTAATTGAGTTTGAACCATAGATGCATGCTTACTCACACCTTTACCATCATTAGAAATTCTAAATAACAAGTCACTCAAGCGATCAATCATGTAGGCATTTCATTTTAATTGTTTCATAACATTTGCATTGAAGTGATCTTGCTTAATAATATAATTGTCAAATTCATACAAGCATTGACTAGGAGGTTTGTTGTAAGGAATATCACCTTCATCAAATTTTATAAGAGAATTTACCTCTACTACCTGTGGCGGTGTGTCAAGACCATGTATTTCTTCAATAGGTGGTAGATTCTTAACATCTTCAGCTTTAATGCCTTTTTCCTTCATACACTTCTTTGCTTCTTGCATATCTTCAGGACTAAGTGAGGGTGTCCCGGATTAGGGGGTACTCGGGCTACCGGCCTATCTCTCATAGGCCGGACTGGTGGGCCGCTCTCTACACGTTGATGGAAGGCCAGATTGTGGACGACCCCGTGTGTCCGAGGGAAACCTCTGAAGTCTTGGCGTCTCCTCCAAGGAATAGATGGTGTAATCGGCATGTTTATCCCTGATGGTAACCGACCATATGTAACCCTAGGACCCCCTGGTGTCTATATAAACCAGGAGGTTTAGTCCGTAGATGATGATATTCATTACCTAGGGTTTAGCCTAGTCGATCTCGAGGTAGATCAACTATGTAACCTTCATACAATCACATCAATACAATCAAGCAGGACGTAGGGTTTTACCTCCTCAAGAGGGCCCGAACCTGGGTAAATCGCTGTCTCTACGTTCCCTGTTACCATCGACTCCTTGACCCATAGTTCGGATCCCCTACCCGAGATCTGCCGGTTTTGGTACCGACATTGGTGCTTTCATTGAGAGTTCCGCCGTGGGTCATCAAGGATCAATGGCCCGCCTAATCATCACCAACAGCGCTACCCTCAGGGACACTTTTGTTCCCGGCCAGCTCTTCACGTTCGGAAGCATCATGCTACACGCCGATCCGGCCGGTCACCTTGGCCGGGTCGACAGCTTCACCCCCGACCAGGAGATCAGGTTTGGAAACTTAGAATTCGTCGCTGACTCCCGGGGAGATCTTATCCTCACGGGGTCCTCAGCTTCGCCTGACGGACCCACGAATCCTGAAGCGCCGACTTCGAGTACGGCCAACCCCACTGCCGAGACGGCAGCCGCTACAGATCCAACCTTGAGCCCGGATCTGACCTCTGCGCTCGGTTGCCGAACTCCAGCCTCGGCCGAACATAACTTCGGGGCAAATTCTGACACCCCCGTCACGGCCATACTGCGGGTTGACCCCGCAAATTACCCGAACCTGGAATCAACCGATCTCTCGTCATTAAACGGGATACTAGATCGGATCCAAGCTCTGGGAATCACCGATGGCCAGTCCTCGGTATACGATCAGATCGGGCTTAAAACCGACGACAGGGAAATTTATGCCCCCGCCACTACTCACTTGGTCGCCACTATCGAAGGCCCCTCAGAGGCCTCACCCGTTACCTCCGAACCAAAAAAGCATGAGGTGCAAGTTTCCGACCAGCAGGCTTCGCCTTCCAGCTCGGCAGCTGAATTCCGCTCCGGAGAGAGTTTAGAGCCAAAGTCCGGCTCAACTTGCAAATCCGGATCCACACACCCGAGCCCGGTCAATTATCCAGAGCTCGGCGCACCGGATTCCATGACAATCCAGGACGCGGCCCCCAAAACTCCGGACTCACACTCCGCTGGGATCAAGTTTTTTCTCCCACCCACCCCCCACATTGAGTATTGTCCAGATAACTCAGGACGGCCGGACATATGGGACCTAATGTATGCTAAGCAGCAGCCCGGAGAGACAGTCCGGCACTTTTGGGCCAGATTCCTTATCGTCAAAAATAAAATGACGGACGGCTGCGACAAGGACATTCTAGAGATCTTCCGACAGAACTGCGGAGACGAGGGCGTCTTAAACGCCCTCGCCCGCCGCCACATCCAAAATTTCTCTGATTTATCGGATCTGGTGTCCAAATATTGCTCCATGGAGTACGCTTGGCAGGCTTAGCTCGAGCAAACGGAGTCAATCCGCACAGAGGAGCTAAACCGAGCTTGGGCGAAACGTGCACTCCCTCGCCGGACATGCCAGTACGAGCCATCCGAGAAAAAGATGAAACCCTTAACAAGATCCAGAATGGTCCTCGACGGGATACTGGATAAACCATGTCCCATACACTCCACAAACCCAACCCACATCCTTCGAGCTTGCTGGGTGGTCAGGCAAGTCGCCAAGAGCGGCGAGGTCATCCTCGGAGGCCCGTACTCAAATAAAAGTCCAGTAAGGCCCCTCGACGACGCCGCCGAAATCTTAACAATCTATGAGAGTTACTCTTCGAAGAATCAGAGCAAGAGAGCCCTTCGAGAGCTTGCTCAAATTCACCACGTGGCAGAGACAGACACACCCATCACTTTTAGTGAACAAGACCAGCCGAGGTCCTGCCCTACTCGAGCCGCTGCCGCCCTTGTCCTTGATCCCATAGTGGATGGATTCCGACTGCAAAAGGTGTTAATGGACGGCGGGAGCGGGCTAAACTTCATTTACGAGGACACCCTGGACAAAATGCAGTTTGACAGATCCCGCATCGAGCAAAGTCACACTACCTTTCGAGGGATCATCCCCGGAAAGGAGGCATGTTCTAGTGGCCGCGTGACTCTTGATGTGGTCTTCAGAACTCCTGAGAACTACCGATCCGAGGAACTGCTTTTCCACATCGTGCCCTTCCGCAGCGGCTATCATGCCTTACTAGGGCGCGATGCCTTCTCATGATTCCATGCTGTACCACATTACGGGTACATGAAGCTTAAAATGCCAGGTCCAAACGGCGTAATCACAGTCATAAGTGCTCCGGACAGAGCCCTGCGAGCCGAGAATAAAACGGCATCGCTCGCCCTCGAAGCGTTGTCCGAAGCCCTCGCGGCCGAAGAATTAACCGCGCTCCGCTCAACGGTGGACAAGGACGATGTCATCCTTGATAAAAGGCAAAAATCCACGTCCTTTAAACCAGCGGACGAAATTGTCAAATTCCAAGTGCACCCAACAGATCCCAACAAAATGGCGTCCATTGGAGCTCAGCTGGACCCCGCAATCGATGAAGAATTGCGCCAGTTTCTGCGTGCAAACTGGGATATCTTCGCCTGGCACCCATCAGACATGCCGGGGATCCCGCGTCGATTAGCCGAGCACAGCCTGAATATAATCAAGGGGTTCAAACCAGTCAAACAGACTCTGCGTCGGTTTTCCGAGCCCAAGCGTCAGGCTATGGGCGAGGAATTGCAAAATTGCTCAAAGCCGGATTCATCCGGGACATCAAACACCCTGAGTGGTTGGCCAACCTGGTCATGGTGCCGAAGAAGGATAAGTCATGGTGTCTGTGTGTCGATTTCAAGGATTTGAACAAGGTCTGCCCCAAGGATCCTTTCCCCTTGCCCCGCATAGACCAGATCATAGACGCCACTGCCGGACATGACTCACTGTGTTTCCTCGACGCTTATTCCGGATACCATCAAATCAAAATGAAGGAGTCCGACCAAGCGGCCACGGCATTCATCACTCCTTATGGACCATTCTGCTTCAACACAATGCCCTTCGGATTAAAGAACGCAGGGGCTACATACCAGCGCATGATTCAAACGTGTCTGGAAAAGCAAATTGGCAAGACAGTCGAAGCATATGTGGATGATGTGGTTATCAAAACCAAACACGTCAGCCAGCTGGTGGACGATCTCCGGCAAACCTTTGACAGTCTCCGGACTTTCGATATACGGCTTAATCTGGAAAAGTGCGTCTTCGGAGTACCAGCCGGTAAGATGCTCGGCTTCATCGTTTCCCATAGAGGAATAGAGGCCAATCCAGCGAAAATCCGGGCACTATCCGAGTTGGCTATCCCCACTGAGCTCAAACACGTCCAGAAACTTGCCGGCACTGTTGCAGCCCTAAGCCGCTTCATCTCGTGCCTCGGCGAAAAGGCCTTGCCGCTATATAAATTTCTCAAACGGACAAAGAACTTCGAATGGACCAGCGAAGCGGCGGCGGCACTCGAAGAAATAAAAACTCTACTGGCCAGCAACCCGATTTTGACGGCACCCAGCCTGGCCGAGCCAATGCTGCTATATATCTCGGCGACGAATCAGGTGGTCAGTGCGGTTCTCGTCGTCGAACGAGAGGCCGAGGGTCACAAGCTCCAGGTGCAGAAACCTGTGTACTACGTATCCGAAGTGCTCACCTCGTGTAAAACGAGGTACCCGCATTACCAGAAGATTGCCTACGCAATTTTCATGGCATCCCGAAAGCTCTGCCATTACTTCCAGGAGTGCTTGGTTATGGTAGCATCCGAAGTACCACTGAATGACATAATCAACAATCGCGATGCCACCGGGCACATAGCCAAATGGGCTATAGAACTCCTCCCCTTCGAAATCATTTATCGACCACGCCGAGCTATTAAATCTCAGGTTTTGGCTGATTTCGTTGCGGAATGGACGGAAGCCGAACTCCCTAGGGAGTACAGCACATACTCACATTGGACGATGTACTTCGATGGCTCCAAAATGCTCGCAGGACTGGGGGCTGGAGTGGTCCTCCCATCCCCCACTGGCGACAACATTCGGTACATACTCCAGATCATGTACACCAACTCCAACAACGCAGCCGAATACGAGGCTCTGCTGCATGGACTTCGGATGGCGGTGTCAATGGGCATACAGCGGCTCGAGGTACGGGGAGATTCTAATCTCGCCATCTCTCAAGTCAACGGCGAATTCGACGCAAAAGACCCAAAAATGACAGCATACCGCAACGCCGTCCTGAAAATCTCCGCCCGCTTTGAAGGACTGGAGTTTCACCATATACCTCGTGACAACAATCAAGCTGCGGATATCCTTGCTCGAATGGGCGCCAAGCGCGACCGTGTCCCTGAGAACACCTTTTTACAATGACTCTTCAAACCGTCCGTGGTGTGGCAGGAGGAAGCCCAGGGCTCGGCATCCAACTCATCGGGAGAGCTCACCCCTCTGCCTATCGAACCAGACGAAGGAGTCATCGGGGGCTCGGCAATTGAAATGACATCTTCGACTCATGAAGTCATGGCGGTAATCGCGCCTTGGACCGAGCCTTTCCTCGCCTACCTCCTCCGCCAAGAACTACCGGCCGACCAGACCGAGGCAAGGCGTATCATTCGACGCTCTAAAGCCTATAAAGTCCACAAGGGAGAGCTATATAAGAAAAGCACTATCGGCGTCCTCCAAAGATGTATATCCGAAGAAGAGGGAAGGCAGCTCCTGGCCGAGATTCACGCTGGGATGGGTGGCCACCACGCGGCAGCTCGGGCCTTGGTCAGCAAGGCTTTCCGAGCAGGATTCTTCTGGCCTACTACCCGAACAGACGCCCAAACATTGGTTCAACATTGCGTTGGATGCCAGCTCTTCGCAAATTAGAGCCATATGCCCCCCACGGCCCTTTGGACGATACCGATTACTTGGCCTTTCGCGGTCTGGGGACTGGACATGGTCGGACCACTTAAAGGGGGGACCAAGAAAAAGAAATATCTACTCGTCATGGTAGATAAATTTACTAAATGGATCGAGGCAAAGCCGGTCACTTCAGCCAAGTCTAAGCCGGTCCTCGACTTTATATCCGGCGTCGTACACCATTACGGTGTTCCCCATAGCATAATAACGGACAACGGATCCAACTTTACCGCCCAGGAAGTTAAAGACTGGTGCGCTAATTTAGGCATTAAGCTCGACTATGCCTCGGTGTATCACCCACAGTCTAATGGACAGGTCGAGAGAGCTAACGGCCTGATCTTGAGCGGCATCAAGCCCCGTTTGGTCCGATCTCTAAAAGACTCCGGCTGCCATTGGGTTGAGGAGCTTGACTCCGTACTGTGGGGCCTACGCACCACCCCTAATCGATCCACGGGCTACACACCGTTCTTCATGGTGTATGGGGCAGAAGCCGTCCTCCCCTGCGACCTTATTCACGACGCCCCTCGGGTGCGTATGTACGAAGAAAAGGAGGCCAAGCTGGATCGGCAAGATGACCTGGACGCCCTAGAGGGCGAGCGCGACATAGCTCGGGCTCGTTTTGCTTTTTATCAGCAGCATGCCAGACGTTATCAGAGCAGGGAAGTTCGGGCGAAGGCCTACAACGTCGGCGATCTAGTCCTGCGCCTCCCGGAGAAGCAGAAGCATAAGCTGTCGCCCAAATGGGAGGGGCCCTTCATAATCGACCAAGTACTCGCGGGCGGAGCATATCGTCTCCGCGACCCAACGGACGATCGCCTCGAACCAAACCCGTGGAACGCAGCTCGGCTGCGACGTTTCTACGGTTAACTCCTCCACACTACCTTATTCGGTTCATCCATCTAGGATTTATATTTTTCTAGTCAATAGTCTCTCCCGGGTCATGTTCGGATATGCCGAACTATGTTAAGTTTTTTCTTCGGCACACATCTTTGAATGTACCACACGCTGTTACCTGGGGGCTCCTTTTGCGGAGCCACTCCTATTTTTATCCATGCAACTATCAGTCTTTTCTGAGTTTGTAACCTTCCTGCATCGTTTTAAAGCCACCATATGCATCAACTTGACTTAAGATTTGGCCAAGCTGGGTTGCCTCGCTCCTGTGTTTACCCCCTACGTTCCCGATTGTTCGGCTAGGGAGTAAAGGGAGCACCTCTGTGATTGTTACGTTCGGATTTCCTGGGTACGTACCTCAGACGGGTGAAGCCGAAAGCTAGCATTCTTAAGACCACAAGTTGGTCGGCCACGGAGGAAGTGAAAATAATTGGTACCTATCACCAAGTTTCCGGGGTATTTTCCCGAAGTAACCATCCCCGTCTAATTCGGGTACTCGGTTATCCATCCACGGCTAACGTGGTCACCTGACGAAAGGAGCCCATAGCGGAACTATTTTCGTCGGAAGATGTTTCTTACGTTAATCAGTAATATAACATAACTCCCCGAGCACATTTTTGTCTGTTTGCACCAAATGGCCGGATTGCCTGGTTTTCCGAAGTATCTTTCCGATGTTCTCGGATCGCATAGTAGGAAACACTCCTTGGCTCCTAGTCGAGGAGGCGGAAGCCGATGGTCGGTTAAGACAACGTTTTTATGCACGGTTTGGAGACTATCCGATGTAAAGTACATAGGTACATAGAATCGACCTGTCAATCTTGATCTAGACCATCTATTATGGTCTCCAGAGCACAATCTGCTTGGGACAGCCGAGCTGCGGGCATAACCTGGTCATATACCAGATGCACGGGCACTTCCTGCCCATCTGGCCCTACCGGCCCAACTCTCGCTAAATGTTTCGGTTCCAGCTTGGTGAAACGGGTCTTGATCATCGCCCACGCTTCCCGTGCTCCTTCACGACAAGATGACATCTTCCATAACTCAAAGCGGCGCCGAGCTCCTTTGAAGCGACTCGCGAGTTCGGCCATCCCTTCCGGAGCCACTTCGCCAGGCCACAGTGCTTTGAACATGCTCTTCATGGATTTCCGGGCCCGCTCATGTACAGCGGATAGCTCCTTCAGCAGGTCCCGCCCGAAGGAACCAGCCTCCTCTTCGGGACGCCCGGTCAGCAGAACTACAACGAGACGTGGCGTTGTTCATATTGCTGCCTATACGTACAGTTATTGAACTGACAAATTAGATTGCACTCACTGAACATGCCCGCTTTCAGTCTTTGGTTCTCCTCTTGGGTTATCGTTGGTTGAGCTTTCAAGCTTTTGATTTCTTGGACCTGTTGTTCGCTTTCCGCCTTCAGCTTATCCCTCTCCTCATGACTTCGGGACAGCACCCGGTAGCCAGCCTCTTGCTGTGACTCCGCGTACCTTTGAGCTTTCCTGGCCATCTCCGGGTCCTTCTGCAGCTGATTTATCGACTCGGCTGCTATGGAATCATCTTTCATTAGCGGAGGTGTTCCACCACATTTTTCTTAAACGAACTTTAAGTACAGCACTTACCATGTGCCTCTCTGGTGAATTTCTTCACCCCCTCTAGCTCGGCTTTCACAGCTTCTAACTCTGTTTGTGCCAGCTTGAGGTCCTCGGACAGCTTTTTGTTTTGCTCCTGAACGGTCTGCCCAATAGCACGGCATCACGGATATCAGACCCTTAACTCGGCCGTCCCGCCCAAATTAAGGCTCGGGGGCTACTGGGTTAGATACTAGTTGTCAAAACTAATACTATACCTGCACATTCGTAGACATGAGCTTCACTGCGCCTTCAAGTCCCGTCCGAGCAGCGCCGAGGTACGCGTCTACCGAGCTAAGAGCATTGAACTCCTAATCAGAAAGCGCGGAGTGCCGAAGTGTCGCCTTGCGCCGCCGATGATTCATCACACTTTCAACCTCGGAGTTAGTGATCGAGACACCACCTGAGTCCTCGGGATGTTGGTCCTCGGCATTGACCCCCGGAGTAACTCCGGCTATAGCTGGCGACCTCGGGTTTGAGCCATCCCTCGGTGCTTCTTCAACATCCCCAGCCGAGGGCGGTTCCACACATCGTCTACAGAAAACCATGGCGAAAATTATTTGCATATTCGGTGGATGTTGAAGATAGAGGCTATGACAGTGCGGCGAATGTTACCTTTTCGGGCGGGGCGTCGATGATGTAGCTCCCGTTGGGGCCGCGCGTCTGGTCTCGCCACGACTACTCATCGTCGGAGCTGCTGGTGATTCTCTTGCGGCTATTCGGTGTGTCGTGCGGCGGCCCTTGGGAGTAGGTGTCAGTGTATTCGGGCCTGCAGTGGCTGAGCGTTTCTTTCGAGAAGGAGCCTGTTGGCCACTTACCGCGGAGGAGGGAAGCGCCCCGGGATGATTGGCCAACAGGGCCACCTTGGAGCCATCAAGGCTCTCCTGGTAGAAGACCCCCTCCTCGAAATCAATCGATGTCTCAGGGTCATCATGGAACCCAGGATCATCGTCACGAGAGTAATTCTCTGGTTGAGGAGCAGGGCAGCTTACCGTCTCGATCCATCGCCTCCAACTCTGTTCGGACAAGGTGAAGATCTGGTTATGAAAATTCTGGAGTGATATCCGAACTATAAGGAGTGGTCGAACTCACCATTTCGATGGGTTCATACATCGAGAAGCCTTTCTTGAGCTTTAGCTGGGCAAACTCTTGCTCTTCCCCCTTGAACAAATCGGCTAGTATGGCGGCTATCGCCGCCTGGTTGGCAGGCCCCTTCCGGGTGTACCGGGCTGCGTCGTCCTCCCCGTTGTAGTTCCATAACGGATGAATTCTCTATTGGAGAGGCTGGACGCATCGAGCGATAGCTATTGCCATCACGTCAACGATGGTTAGTCCGTTATGGGCTAACCACCTAACTTGGGCAGCCAGCCGAGCTACCTCGGTGCTTTCCTTTTGGGAAGTACCCTTTGGGCGCCAGTTGAACCGCTTCGTTGGAGAAGCCAATGAAAATTCCGGTAGACCCCTTCGGACTGGATCGAATAAAGGGACGTCTTCGATATAAAACCATTCCGACGTCCACTCTTCGGCATCCTTCTTCGGAGTCCCGATGGGGTATCCGGTCCCGACGACGCGCCATACTTCGGCTCCGCCGACCTCATAGATAACCCCTCCCCGGGTGCGGGGAACTAGGCAGAAGAATTTCCTCCACAACTCGAAGTGCGCCTCGCAGCCCAGGAACATCTCGCATAAAGCGACGAAGCCTGAAATATGGAGGATTGATCCGGGGGTAAGGTGGTGGAGCTGAATCCCGTAGAACTCTAGTAAACCCCTCAAAAAGGGATGAATGGGGAAACCCATTCCTCGTAAGAGGAAGGGTACGAAGCACACCCTTTCCTCCCCATGAGGGGAGGGAAAGTTCTCCGCGAGGGCCTCCTCGCCTACAGAAGTTAATCCAGGACGGGTGGATGCGAGATCTGAAGCAGGGAGGTATCCTTGCGTCTCGAGCCTGCGTAAACGCATGAGGGATACGGAACAGCTCGCCCAATCACCTTGATGGGGGCCGTGAGGACGTGAGGAAGAGCCTGGGACGCTCGCCATTGTTTGTTGACTATGGCTTTGCGAGGATGTGGAGAAGAATGGCAGGGGGTGGGGTGCGTTAACCTCCACGCCCTTGGCCTATAAAAAAAAACGGGCATTGACTCCCCCCGAAAGAGGGGCATTTTTGTAAAAACCCATCGGGCCACTCACATTCCGTGGGTGCGCAGAAATCGAGGGTCGTCATTTAATTCTAATCAAAGAAAAGCGGTATGGCGGGCCCTATGGGGCCTCGCTGGTCGGATGGTACCTCGGTAACCGATCTATCGGTGGCCGAACTATTGTTAACTCAAACACAGGTAACTGGAGGAACTCGCCACCCAAGCCGAAAACCTTTGAAGCATGAAGCTGCCGAAGACCGCAGACCTCGGCTTTGGAGGCTAGTTCGGGGGCTACTGAGGGTGTCCCGGATTAGGGGGTACTCGGGCTGCCGGCCTATCTCTCATAGGCCGGACTGGTGGGCCGCTCTCTACACGTCGATGGAAGGCCGGATTGTGGACGACCCCGTGTGTCCGAGGGAAACCTCTGAAGTCTTGGCGTCTCCTCCAAGGAATAGATGGTGTAATCGGCATGTTTATCCCTGATGGTAACCGACCATATGTAACCCTAGGACCCCCTGGTGTCTATATAAACCAGGATGTTTAGTCCGTAGATGATGATATTCATTACCTAGGGTTTAGCCTAGTCGATCTCGAGGTAGATCAACTCTGTAACCTTCATACAATCACATCAATACAATCAAGCAGGATGTAGGGTTTTACCTCCTAAAGAGGGCCTGAACCTGGGTAAATCGCTGTCTCTACGTTCCCTGTTACCATCGACTCCTTGACCCATAGTTCGGATCCCCTACCCGAGATCTGCCGGTTTTGGTACCGACACTAAGATGTAAAATACCCCTCTTCTTCGGAGTGGGTTTAGGCGGTGGTTCAGGAAGTGTCAAATCATTATCATTCTTCAATATATTATTCAATAATTCCTCAGCTTGTTCAATAGTCCTTTCCCTGAATACACAACTCGCACAACTATCTAGATAGTCCCTAGAAGCATCGGTCAGTCCATTATAGAAGATATCAAGTATTTCATTTTTCTTAAGAGGATGATCAGGCAAAGCATTAAGTAATTGGAGAAGCCTCCCCCAAGCTTGAGGGAGGTTCTCTTCTTCAATTTGCACAAAGTTAAATATTTCTTGTAAGGCAGCTTGTTTTTTATGAGCAGGAAAATATTTTTCAGAGAAGTAATAAATCATATCCTGGGGGCTACGCACACAACCAGGAGCAAGAGTATTATACCATTCCTTAGCATCACCCTTTAATGAGAAAGGAAACAATTTAAGAATATAGTAATAGCGAATTTTTTCCTCATGAGCAAATAGGGTGGCTATATCATTTAATTTAGTAAGATGTGCCACGACGGTTTCAGTTTCATAGCCATGGAAAGGATCAGATTCAACCAAAGTAATTAACTCAGGATCGACAGAGAATTCATAATCCTTATCAGTAACAAATATGGGAGAGGTAGCAAACTTAGGATCATATTTCATTCTCTCCCTCATAGATTTTTCTTTGATATCAGCAAGCAACTTTATAACTTCATGTCTATCATTACAAGCAAGAATAGCTCTAGCTGTCTCCCTATCAAAGCAGTGTTCATCAGGTGTTTCAACTCTAGTAGGAGAGCTAGGCATAATAGGCGAAGCACAATTCTCAAGAGTTTCAGCATTTTCAATCTCCTTAGCTTTAGCAATTTGTTCAGTAAGAAATTCACCAAGTGGCACAACATTATCTAGCATAGTACTAGCATCATCATGAGTATCATTCATAGCAGAAGTGGTATCATCAATAACTTGCGACATATCAGAATTAATAGCATGTTGTGGTGTTGCAAGTTTACTCAAAACAGAAGGTGAATCAAGTGCAGAGCTAGACGGCAGTTCCTTACCTCTCCTCATCTTAGAGGGAATGATCTTGGTCTTAGCGTCTTTCAGATTCTTCATAGTGATCAACAGATATAAATCCCAAGTGACTCAACAAATATAGCTATGCTCCCCGGCAACGGCGCCAGAAAAATGGTCTTGATAACCCACAAGTATAGGGGATCGCAACAGTTTTCGAGGGTAGAGTATTCAACCCAAATTTATTGATTCGACAAAAGGGGAGCCAAAGAATATTTGCAAGTATTAGCAGTTGAGTTGTCAATTCAACCACACCTGGAAACTAAATATCTGCAGCAGAGTGATCAGTAGCACAGTGGTATGATAGTTTGATAGCAGTAGCAATAATAGTAACAGTAGCAGTAACGGTAGCAGCAGTAATTTTGTAGCAATTGTGATAGTAGTAGCAACAGTAGTAACTTACAAGGAACAATATGTGAAAAGCTCGTAGGCATTGGATCGGTGATATTGTTGGATAACATTCATCATGTAACAGTCATAACCTAGGGCGACACAGAACTAGCTCCAATTCATCAATGTAATGTAGGCATATATTCCGTATATAGTCATACGTGCTTGCGATAAGAACTTGCATGACATCTTTTGTCCTACCCTCCCATGGCAGCGGGGTCCATAAGGATACTAAGGGATATTAAGGCCTCCTTTTAATAGAGAACCGAAACAAAGCATTAACACATAGTGCATACATGAACTCCTCAAACTATGGCAATCACCGGAAAGAATCCCAATTATTGTCACCTTGGGGTATGCGGATCATAACACATAGCAGGTGCGTATAACTTGCAAGATCGGATCAAGAACACAAATATATTCATGAAAACATAAAGGGTTCAGATCTGGAATCATGGCACTCGGGCCCTAGTGACAAGCATTAAGCATAGCAAAGTCATAGCAACATCAATCTCAGAACATAGTGGATACTAGGGATCAAGCCCTAACAAAACTAACTCGATTACATGATAAATCTCATCCAACTCATCACCGTCCAGCAAGCCTACGAAGGAATTACTCACTCCCGGCGGTGAGCATCATGAAATTGGTGATGAAGGATGGTTGATGATGACGATGCCGGAAGATCCCCCTCTTCGGAGCCCCAAACGGACTCCAGATCTGGCCTTCCGATGAAGAACAGGAGGTGGCGGCGGCTCCGTATCGTGAAACGCAATAAAACTTCCTCCCTTATTTTTTTCTCTGGAATTGTGAATTTATAGCGTTGGAATTAGGTCAGACGGAGCCACATGGGCCCCACGAGGTACCAGAACGCGCCTGGGGGTGGCGCGCCCTGGTGCCTCGTGGGCACTGGGTGGCCCCCTCCAGTGGGTCTTGATGCCAATATTTTTTATATATTCCATAAAAAATCTCCAAAATGTTTCATCCAATTCCAAGAACTTTTATTTCTGCACAAAAAACAACACCATGGCAATTCTGCTGAAAACAGCGTCAGTCCGGGTTAGTTCCATTCAAATTATGCAAATTAGGGGCCAAAACAAGAGGAAAAATGTTTGGAAAAGTAGATACGACGGAGACGTATCAGGCTCATTCCTGAGATCAATCGCTGTCGATTTTGTAGTTTTTTTTATATGAAACCGAGCACGAGCAAAGGTCGAGTCTGCTTGCGGATTGGATAAATGGTTTATCTTCAAATGTATGCTACAAGAAATGGGCTGAACCGATCTACATAGAATGCAATAGCGAAAAGAATTTCACTCTATCTCAGATTTTTATATCCTTTTCAAGGGCCAACCCTGGGCCAATCTCGCCCATGGCCTTTGTGCACACATAAGTGCCTTGCCAACTATAGAGTTTGGCCCTATGAATAAATTGCACAGATCAAATACTTCATGAGTGTATTCATATGTACAAACATGAGAAAGTAACAGGGAAATACTATAATACCTCGACTACCTAACTCTTTCATTTCCTAAGTAAGAGAAGCAAAGGCAGAAGGATGCCTTCTAGAGTCAAAAGCCAACTTGATCTCAGCCTCGATATCCAACACGGTATTTTGATGTGCAAAACATTTTGAGGAACCTATCCCCACTGTTGTGTTATTCCCTGAGAAAAATGGGTAGGAAATATTTAGGCCCTTTTCACACTACAAGAAAAAGACACGTCCGAGACATTATGGCCTGAACAAAAATATTTTCTATCATGGAAATGACACTTTCATGACAATAATAGTGACATAAACACGTATCATCGTGAATGTGGTGGGCACCTACTTTCAAGACAAAAAATTATGACAGAAAATGTGCTTTTCGTCCTGGGCGGCCCGGAGGCGCACCTCGATGATGTTTGGGCCGTCCATGACGAAAAAAATCATGGCAAAAGTGAGAGCGAGAATTTTTTTGGGGATTTTTTGGTATATGGTGGGTGGTGGGGCCCGAGCGATGCAGGAGTGGTTTGCACGTTTCTTCCGTACGAGCGTGTGTGCGAGCACATTGCTGAACCCAAGCGAGCCCTTCGCATTACTGGACCCGAGCGATCCCTCGCATTACTGAATCCGAGCGATCGATGCGAGACTCGACCGATCGATCGTTGCTCGTGCGCATATGTAGTTTGCTGGCCCGATCGATCGATGCGAGTCTCTCGCTAGCCTGCAGCTATGCGAGGTTGCATCGAGCCCCCTTGCCCGGTACATAGAGTTGACCTAGCCAATTGGCTCTCGATGTACAGTCCCTGTTTGCTGTTGCACGCGTGTCGTAGGAAGTTGGCCCTAGATGAACAGGACCCCGAGGAGGCCATTTCGCGGTACGTCACACCCTAGCCGGTTGGGGGTGGATGAACAGGATCCCGTGGAGGCCGTAGGCGGTTGGCACTGGATGAACAGGACCCCGTTTCGTGGTACGCCACACCCCTCCCAATAAACAGGACCCCGTTTCGGTCGTAGGCGGTTGGCGCTAGATGAACATGACCCCGTTTCGGTCGTCCTGCGGTACGCCACACCCCAGCCGGTGCGGGTCGATGAACATGACCCAGTTGGAAGCAAGTAGTAAGGTCTCCTTTGGTTCATATGATAGGATTATCATAGAAATAGGAAATGTTGGAAGCAAGAAATAAGCGTCGTTGTGAAGAGTAATATAAACATGATAGAAGCAATCTAGACAAGAACGAGTAAGTATGTTTTGGTAATTTTGAAAAAGTACAGATCGATAATATTAGTTCGATAACCAATCGTCAAATCTAGCTACAGTTCGATCCATGCAATATTCTACGTCATGGAAAGTGCAACTATACAAATGAGGCATGTGTAGGAAGAGAAAAATATAGTTAGGAACAAGCCATCCCTCTTTGTACTTATGCACAATAAAGGGTAGAAAGCTAGGGAGAGAGTGCATGATGGACAAAGTGACAAGCTACGGACAGAGTGAAACAAAATTATTTTCTAGCGAAATAGGTGTAACTACAATGATATGGGCATGTATGAATCCATCATTCAGCAATGCATTTCAAAAGGCGATGAAAATATGAGCAGTGATGATGCAGGTAAAGTAGGAAAACAAATTCTCACTAAAGCAAGAGCAAGGAACTCTATAACTTTACATATTGAGTCACATATCGCAATGTATGTCTCCGGTCATATTATTATCACATATGAATCCCTATGAACAGTCAAAAACCTAATTTCGGTAGAATGACATTTCATATTTGAATAGGTATATTGATGCCTATGTAGCATCTAAGTAAATAAAAAAATCATTGGAAAATACCAAGAATCAATACAAAATATACTTTCAAGTAGTGTATTTTTAGGTATGAGGTTTCCTATCATTTTACTTTTGTACCTAGTGACCTACCAACATCTCAAAGATGACACAAATGAGATATATAACACTTAACAAATCTAACCAACGCAAATAAGCTTTGATTCCATGGTTCATTTTGACTACAAGTTTAGTAATATAACATCACATTAACAAATCAAATGATTATGTCCAACAAGTTGTCGTTCTAATTATACCATAACTAATGCATTATTATTTATATATTTTAATTAAGAAACTAAAACGAGGTGATATTTATGAAAACTTTTTTTTTTGCGGGTGGATATTTATGAAAACTTAATGTTCTAATTCCCATTATTTCAATATAATATCATCACAATATGATAAGACATTTACACATTTAAAGGCCTAGGCCGTGCATATGTGCGGGCCACTTTGCTATATCTTTTTGCCAGGGAAATGGGAGTTTTATTCCACGGCAATAGGTTTACAACCGGCTAATACAAGGTCAAGAATAAAAGAAGGATCACGTTGCTAGTTAATAAATGAAAAACACAGTTCGGACAAACCAAACCGAACCAGTTCGTCGTCGCGTACCCTTCACCTTCTTCCAACCCAATGTTGACAAATGACAAGTGACGTCCAGTCTTGTGTGTTGTCTGGTCGTGTCCGGCTCCAGTTCTTGTTATAATAATGGGATAATCTAGCACGATTAATTTAATAGAGATCCTCGTTTAATAGAGATCCTTGCGTCGGCTGCATCCTTTCCAAGTAGATCATCCATAGGGGCGAAAGGAGCGACACCGCCGTGATGTGGATTCAAGCAAACGATCGATGTGGAACCAGGGTTGAGACCACAAACCTGACTTGGCTACGCTCTCCTGGTGTTCTTTCAGTCTGTTCTTTTCTGCTGGCCAAACCAAGTTCATTGCTCGGGACTCGCCACTTGGATGGGTGGTCTCTTCTCGTCACATCTTGACGGAAACATTCTCAGAACCAAGGATGCCCCTGTTCTTGAGCCTATCCACTGCAAGTCCATCCGCAGGCACCGATGGAAGCAAAGTTGTGCTAGCTGGGCGCCACTCGCCAGGGTGTGTGTAGCAAGTACCAAGCACCGTCTGCCACGTTCATCTGACCCGAAACAAGTCCACCGATCATCATCCGCACACACTAGCTAGGCCCGCCGCCGCCTGTTCCGCAATTATTGATGCCTTCCATCGCCTGACCAAACGGAGAACAGAGAATGGCTGCCTTTCGTAAACGGAGAAAGCGAGAATGGCGGTTGGTGTTTTACGTGATGTGTTCTCGTCGTTTAATTGCTTCCATGTGGCACGAAAAGCACCTTTCCACCTGTCCCCATCAACAAAATTGTATTGAATTCATGCGCGCGTCGATCTAACAATATCTTATGCAGCTTATAATAAGAGCATGCATGTGATATATTTTGGCACGGAGTACGTGCTCGATAGTCATGTGGTCTCTGTCACGCCGTCGTTGTTCATGCGGTGGCGGCACGGCGGCACCTAGTTACCTACCTCAGTTGCTCTCGACTGGACTCCCCAGTCCACTAGCAGCTTTGTTCACGGCCTCGAAAGAAAGAATCTTTCTGTAAACCATCATGTCCCTTTGGGCTTTCAAACTTTTCCACAAAGCAAAAGGCGATCACCGAGGCACACGGCACGGCGCACGACCGACGGTGCAACCGTCGTATGTTCTAATCCTCGACCTTATTCTATTATTAGTGGGCACGCCCCCGTCGACCTCGATCACTCGCGGTCCACCGTCGGTCAAGATCGACGCGCACGTACGGTGGTGGTGCTCCTACGTGCTGAACCCGTTGCTTAGCCGCCAAGGAGGTTGATCAAAGTGGTGTGTGTGCATGGACGGAAGGCACGACCGACCGACTACTCACCGTGAGCGAATCATCGCTCGGCTTGGAACGCACGACTGACACGGAAGCCTCTCGAGCACATTTTTGCCACCTCGCCGGCGTGCGGCGTGCCGACTCGTGTCACCGCCAAAAAGGCACGGCGAAAGCAGCCGGGGAAGACGCCAAGAATGATGCGGCAGGCAGGCAGCGAAAGCCCAGCCGCCCCGCCCAGGCGTACGCACCACCACCACCTCACCTCGTCAACTTTCCACATCCGGCCAACCGCCTCCGCTCCAACCCGTCCCCTCCGGCGCCAACTATAAAAACCCACCCCACCACCTCCTCCTCCTCATCCCACTCCACTCACATCACCACACAGCGCGCACCAGCACACACTGCACCCATTGACACTGTGACAAACCGACGCGCATCAAACCTAGCTGGCGAAGGCCATGGAGATGATCCTGGACTGGCGCTCGGTGGGCTCGCTGATCGCCACGGTCATGGTGTTCCGGACGGCCATGCGCGACTTCATCCCGCCGGAGGCCGAGCAGTGGCTGCGCCGCCTGCTCGCGCGGCTCGCCGCCGCGTTCCGGGCGCCCACGGCCACCATCCTCATCGACGAGGCCGACGGCGCCAGCTCCGGCGCCACCAACGACCTCTACGACGCCGCGCAGCTCTACCTCGGCTCGCGCTGCCTCGCCGCCGCCCCCGCCGTGCGCCTCTACAAGCCGCGCCAGTCGGAGCGCGCCGTGGCCTCGCTCCCGGACGCGCACACCGCGGACGACACCTACCAGGGCGTCTGCGTCAAGTGGACCTCCACCGCGCGCCCCGTCGAGCGCGGCGCGGGGCACAACCCCTACAACGTGTTCGGTTCCCGTGGCGGCGCCGGCGGCGACCACCGTAGCCTCGAGCTGCAGTTCCTGCGCCAGCACCGTGACTTCGTGCACAACACCTACATCCCGCACGTCATCGACGAGGCCACCCGGATGCGGCTCAAGTCGCGGGAGCGCAGGCTCTACACCAACCGCGCCACCGCGCCCGGCGACGACCACCACCGCCTCTGGACCTCCCACACCTTCTCCCACCCCTCCACCTTTGACACGCTCGCCGTCGACCCGGCGCTCCGCGAGGAGATCCGCGCCGACCTGCTCCGCTTCGCCGCCCGCCGGGAGCACTATGCGCGCGTCGGCCGCGCCTGGAAGCGCGGCTACCTGCTCCACGGCCCGCCCGGCACCGGCAAGACCAGCCTCGTGGCCGCCATCGCCAACCTCCTCGAGTTCGACGTCTACGACCTGGAGCTCACCACGGTGCCCACCAACTCCCACCTCCGCCGCCTGCTCGTCTCCACCACGCCCAAGTCCGTCGTCGTCGTCGAGGACATCGACTGCTCCCTCGACCTCTCCGACCGCAAGAAGAACTCCGGCGGCGCCGACGAGGACAACGCGCAGCTGGCCATGCTCTCCCCGGCCGCCGCCGCGGCCATGGCGGCGATCGGGCGCGAGTCCATCAGCCTCTCCGGTGTCCTCAACTTCGTGGACGGGCTCTGGTCGTCCTGCGTCGGCGAGCGGCTGATGATCTTCACCACCAACCACCCGGAGCGGCTGGACCCGGCGCTGCTCCGCCCGGGGCGCATGGACCGCAAGATCGAGCTCGGCTACTGCACGCCCGCCGCGCTCCGCGTGCTCACCAAGAACTACCTCGGCGTCGGCGAAGGCCCCGAGGACGAGCCGGACACGGTGGTGGACGGCCTCATGGCCGAGGCCGAGGGCCTGCTGGCCGCCGACGTGCGCATCACGCCCGCCGACATTGGCGAGGTGTTCATGGGCTGCGACGGCGCGGGCGCCTCCGCCGCCCTGAGGAGGCTCGTCGGCGAGCTGCGCGGCAGGAGAGACACGCCGGCCGCCGACACGGTGCAGGCCGGTGCATTGACAGAGGAGAAGATGGAATGAGGCGGATCAGAGACACAGAGATTGACCAGTAGTACGTGGCCTGTTGCAGCATTGCCCGGAGAATTGCAGATGAAATTAACTTCAATAATTCCATGATATCACCATCACATGGATTGATATGTAGTGATGTATACGTGTTGGTGTCATGCTTGATCAACAAAGTCCTCTTCCTTTTGTTGCCCAGCGGTACGCCTAATTACTTGCATGATGGATGTTGATATAGCGTTTTTTTTTTTCCGAGTAAACTTCCAATCTATTTATCTTCAATCATGGTAATACAACGAACACCAGAAATAATAAAAATTATATCCAGATCCGTAGACCACCTAACGACGACTACAAGCACTGAAGCGAGCCGAAGGCGCGCCACCGTCATCGCCCCTCCCTCGCCGGAGCCGGGCAAAACTTGTTGTATTAGACAGTCGGGAAGTCGTCGTGCTAAGGTACCATAGGACCAGCGCAACAGAACATCAACCGCCGCCGATGAAGAGTAACGTAGATCGGAAGGATCAAAACTAAAAAAACATAAACGTAGACGAACTACGACCAGATCCGAGCAAATCCACCAAGGACAGATCCGCCGGAGACACACCTCCACACGCCCACCGACGATGCTAGACACACCACCGGAACGGGGGCTAGGCAGGGAGAACCTTATTCCATCTTCAGGGAGCCGCCGCCGTCTCGTCTTCCTGAGCAGGACACAAAACCTAACAAAACTCGAAGAAATATCTAAAAACAGAGCCCTCCCGCCGGCAAGGGCCGGGATCCACCGCGCCGCCATGGCACTAAGGCCACCGGAGACGAGGCGGACCGGCGGCGGTGCCGACGGGAGGCAGAGGAACCCTAAGCTTTTCTTGGGGGGGCGTCTTGGTTTTAATATAGTGTATTAACCAGGCATGACATGACATGATGACAATCAGCACTAGTAAAAAGTTTCTTCCGTCCTTTTTAAGAGCACTTCTTCTATTCTTGTTGGAGCTTTCGCATATCATTGATGTCAAAATTTAGGTCAGGATAAAACACGGGCAATGGTCGGTACAAAATGTTGATGGCCGAATTGAAAACGACAGGCAAAGGAGTATACGTCGTACCTTTCCACGTTGTTTTTTCTAAGGGAAAGCCGCTTGGCACTTTATTGCCACTTTAACAGAGTTGGGACCGTCTATCCATCAGTTAACTAAAAAAAATAGTTGCATCAGTCACTTCCATTCAGGGCCACCTGATCTTCATCCAGCGGCTCAAAATAGATCTGGCACTGTTCATCTTCCACCTCCACCTTCTTCTACCTCGCGCAGCCGCCGGCCAGGGCCGGCCCTATGTTCCGAAAGGCCCTAGGGCGAACTCGACGACATAGGCCCCTAAGTCCCAAGACTATACATATGTATGTGTGTGTGTGTGATACATAAACATTGATGAAGATGTAAAGTACTTTTTCAAAGAACCTTTCTGTGATTGAATTTTCAGATCGCTTTCTTTTCTTTTTGTCCTTTTTTAAGCACCCGACAAATACTACTTAGGTAACATTGTAAGGTATGCTATGTCCTAAAATTATGAAGAAAAGAGAATACAAAGAATTCGGATTTTTTTTTACATCAAAACTCTAATCCCGTGCACTGAAATTGGAGATGAAATGCATACATACTTGTGAAAGACTATACGAACTCACGATCGCGGTCTCGCGGATGGCTGGGCGTGAGGGCCAACCGGCCAAGGCAGGTGCGCGGCAGCGGCACGCCGGGTCGCCGGCACAGGCGCACGGCAGACGGCGCACCACCAGCGACCTGGCTGCCGCGCGTAGCGACGACGAGAGAAAGAATCCCGAGCGGTTCATGGTCGAGGACGAGCTGATTCCTATTCGGCGCCTTAAGCGCCGAATATAGGCCAGTTCGTACAGGGTGCACACCCCCCGATCTCTCATCGATTCTATATGGGCCGGCCCTTTTACCTTATTTATGTTTTTGAAAACGCAAAGCAAAAGAAAAGCGGGTGCACTAGGATTCGAACAGGCAACCTCCAGCTTCGTCGTACCACGCCACCAAGCCTAATGTGATTACGTGCATCTTTCTCGTTCTTTTCTTCCTTGTATTTTCTTTCTTCATTTTTCCTTTTTCCTTTTTCCCTTTTTCTTCTTTCCTTTTTCTTTTTTTCCTGGTTTTATGAAAAATCGATGAACTTTTTCTCAAATTCGATGAACTTTTATATTTCAAATTTGGTGAACTTTTTCTCAAATTCGATGAACTTTTTTGAAACTCGATGAACTTTTTTTCAATCTCGATGAACTTTTTTTCAAACTCGATGAACTTTTTTCTCAAACTCGATGAACTTTTTTCAACCTCGATGAACTTTTTCTCAAACTCGATGAACCTTTTTGAAACTCGATGAACTTTTTTTCAAACTCAATGAAATTTTTTCAAACTCGATGAACTTTTTTCAACTTCGATGAACTTTTTTTCAAACTCGATGAATTTTTTCTCAAACTCGATGAACTTATTTGAAACTTGATGAATTTTTTTTCAAACTCAATGAACTTTTTTCAAACTCGATGAACTTTTTTCAACTTCGATGAACTTGTTTTCAAATTTGCAAACTTTTCTTCAAAATCAATGAACTTTTTTTTTCAAATTCATGAACTTTCTTAAAAATGGATGAACCTTTTTCAAATTTGCCAACTTTCTTCAAATTCGGTGAACTTTTTTGTTTTGTTTTTTGCAATCCTTTATGAATTTTTTTCAGAAAGTCAACAGGCCCAGTCGACTGTGGACAGTCAACCACGAAGACCTGAGTGTTCAAATTCGATGAACGTTTTTTCAAATTTGATGAACTTTTTTTCAAATTCATTGAACTTTTTTCAAATTCTATGAAATTTTTTCAAAATCAATGAACTTTTTTGCAAATTCAATGAACTTTTTTTCAAATTCGATGAACTTTTTTTCAAAATCGATGAACTTTTTTCAAAATCGATGAACTTATTTTCAAATTCGATAAACTTTTTTCAAAATCGATGAACCTTTTTCTAAGAACAAGCACATACTGTAGCAAACCGGTTTGTTTTTTTCTAAGAAAAACAGTCTATACTGTAGCAGTTTTTAGAATGAAGAAAAAAATGGTCGAGCGGGAGCCAGCAATCAAGCGGGCAGCGATCGAGCGAGCGGCGGCAGCCAGTGAGCGCTGCTGGGCCAGGCCCATGCTAGCGACACAGCGGGCGCTGGAATCCTCAACGGGCGCTGAAGGCGCCAAGGAGGAGCTCTCCGAGGACGAGACGAAGCGATCTGGTATTCAGATTGATCGATATGTGTGGCCGCAACTAGCCAAGTCAAATGGGCCTAGCCCATCTCGTTGGTTTCCTCTTAGATTTTTTCCCTATATATTTTCTTTGCTAGGCTATACTAAGTATACATGCAGAACAGATCATGGGCCCCTCCCCAGGCCTGGGCCCTGGGCAGTCGCCCCTCTGGCCATACACTAGGGCCGGCCCTGCCGCCGGCTAACCCAGGCCTAATCGCCTGCCTCCGCCCCCCGCGGCCGGTGGCTAGCGCTGCCTCGCTGCCCCGTCCTCCCCTTTACCTCCCCCACTATTGTGTTGGTCGCCGCCCCGGCCATCCCTCTAAGCCCCGCCGCACCGGAAAATAACTTTGGTGATCCCCTGCACTCCACCCCCTAATAGATAATGGGGCCATGATTTCCCCTAAGATAGATAATGGGGCCATGACTTCCCCCTAAGATAAATAGTGGGGTTGTCTTCTCCGGCGAGTTCTCCTGCGAGGTCCGGCGTGGAGGAAGGGATGAAGAAAGGAAGGAAGGAAGAAGGTGACTGGCACCGAGAAATATTTTCAGGTGCCTAAGAAATAGCAAAGCCGAACAGGCTTACATCCGTCAAGACAAGGTGAAGAAGAAAACTAGGTGGTCCATCATCCCACCAGTACATCAACTGTGAAATAACGTCAAGTGTTCCACGTTGGTTTGTAGCGCCTTTCTTAAATAACATCATTTCTCAAAGTACGTGGAGAGCAAGTATAATAAGGTGATGTAAGCCGAAAATGCTACATGGAGCCCTTTATTTTGAAATGTTTGAAAATCTCAATTTGAAGTTTCAAGAAAAATCTAAAAAAATCACACGTGTTCATACGAATGTATAGTGCATGTGTGTAAAATCCGAAGATGATATACATTATGGTGAGAGCTATACAAAAAAGAGAAACCCATGATTTTGCAATGATGAACAGTACACAATGTTCATTTTAAAGAATGCACAGATTTGTCTTTTTTGTGTAGCCCTCACCATAATGTATCTCATTGTCAGACTTTACACACATGTAAAACACATCAATATGAACGTGTATGATTTTTTTTAAATTTTTTTGAAACTTAAAATATGATTTTCAATTTTTTCAAGAAAAAGAGCTCCATGGAGCTCGTCCTCCAAAATGCTCTACTCGATGTAAGTGGGCTATAAGTATTTAAATATTATGTTTTTCTGAGTTGGAAGAGAGATAAGACGAGAAAAAAGAAGCGAGCTCTAGATTTACAACAGGTTGTAGCACGGGGGCTTCAAGAAGCATTGTGAGAGTGGAAGGTGGACCATATATTAATAGAATAGTACTTTCTTATAACTAACTACTATACTTATTGACTATTACATTGACTATAGACAACATGCTTTAGCCATCAGCTTGCTATATTATTAACCACGCTCAAACTATCCAGGGTCTCTATAAAACTTGGGAATGTGAAATTTCAAGGGAAATGCTAGGCATCAATTGGATGGAGGGTGCGCCTAGTCGGTGTCTCCATCACCATCCAATCAAACTTAAAGATGTTGCTTCTAGTGTATGCTCATCGTGGCAAAGATAATAATAATTGTGTGTTACTTTCTTTATTATTACATCCTCACATCCTTTTTCCGCGTGGCATGTCAAACCAGGAATTTTTTGGATATACAACAAAACCCGATTAATCGCAGAAAAAAAGTTTGTTCCACAAAAATGTGTTCTCATAAGAGAATCTCAATGAACATACTGGGCACTAACAAACACAGGTGGTGGTCTTATATTTTCTACACGAGAGTTTTGTGAAGTAGAAGCGTAATCGAGGTGAGCCCTTGAGTAATCCTGGGGAGTACCTCTATCAGCGGAGTGACCAATTGAGGCAACAAGTTAGCACAAACTGAAATAGAAATAACCACAAAGTTGGATACGAAAATTTATCACGAAGTTCACAACCTTGAGAGAGGTGCTACTCTTCATTGGAGATGCAGAGGCTAACTATTGCCCTCAATGGCAACAATGCCCCACCATTCTTCTCCTTCAGTGTCGGCTAACAAATGCCCCAACTCGATCAACATTGATAGACCTTGATGCGGTCCTCAAACCTTCACAAACAAAACCAAATCACAAATCCATTGTTGTGAGGCTTCTGAGCGACAACAACTAGCTAGGGATTATTAGTATCCTAGGAGTAGCAAACAACATGATGATTTGTGCACATACTTTACTCTCTTACCACACCTCTTGCATGTGATTTGTGCATCGTCTCGTTGATATATTTTGATCACATGTCAAGCCTTTTGTGCAATGAGTCATTTAGTTGATACTATTCACTCATCTCATTGCATATTTATATTGATATAGGGGGTTCTCTAGTTGTGTGCATGTTGCATAATCAGTTAATCACACAAAAAATTGTTGTATACGAACACACCTAGGGGGAGCACTCTATGTTGATAGCTTTGCATGGATATTCTCATTTATATTCTTTGCCATGCTCTAACCATGTTGTCATCAATAAACTAAAAGGGTGGGGGGGTTGAAAGTGAAATTATATCTAAGTGGTATTTTTGGTGTCATCACAATGTGGTTAGTGGAACTAATGACCGTTGTTAAGGTCTATCTCAGGTCATTGGTTCCTCGGAGAATTATTGAGGAGATGGTTGACCCCCCCCCCCACACACACATTTAAAAAAGATCAAAGGCGTAATTTTCCGATGACTCGAAGCTTCTATTTCAGTTTATTTGAGTCACATGGCAACCACACTATCAAAAGAGGGCAAGGTGGTTGAATGATGGCGTGGGACCACTTCAAAACATAAACACTAGCTATCCTACACCTGCCACCAAAGAGATGCTCTATACGCTTCTTATCCATCATCTCACTATGCCCATGGGGAAAAGCCCAAAGTCCCCGCCCCCCTCCCGTGCACACGGGCTAGTGCCCTAGCTTCTGGACACCCCATGCGCATGTGGTCTTAAACCTCTGTGCATACGGGGTAGTGCTCTACTCTCTGGAACCCCGTGTGCACGGGGTCTGTCGGTGGGCAATGGTCACAAGGTGAGATGGACTATATAAAGAGATCTTATTCCACCTCCAACCCTAATCCTTTAAGCGTTGGAGCAACCACCATTTTCAAACACTCATTTTGCTCATTACTCTCTATCCCTCCACTCAATGTGGCACCCCTACTCAGAGCAACCGGTTTACCTTGCATTGCCAGCCCAGAGATCAAGTCTTCTGGCAACACACAACAACTTGGTACAGGAAATAACTGCTTTATTGATCTCTAGCGGATACATAGGTTCAAATATTACAAGATAAGCGAGGCCAAGGCGGCACCCACGGTGCGGCTGCACTTATGTACATTATTTAGTAGACATCTCAGGGACCTCGACGATAAAGGAAACTACTATGCGGCAGCGGAACGACGATGTAGCGAAACTCCACTCCACAGGGACACTGCTGGGACACACGGCCTAGATCGCGACATACCGATCGACATCAACTCCTTGCATGGCTTCTCCTGCATCTGGCATTACACGCCAGGTGAGTACTTTGAATGTACTCGCAAGCTCACAACAAACAAAACAAATACGACAAACAATAACAAGGCATTTAACAAGTTTAATGAGCAGGAACATGATACTACCAATCATGCAGTGTACGTGGAATGTTGCCATGGTCCCTTGGAACAACTTACCATCTCGGGGTTACCTCGTAACCACCGTCAAACTCTTGCCATAGTGATCCTTACACGATCACCAACTTCTGCATGTGCCATCATAGAGGTATTAAGTGTGCAAGTTTATTATTTCTGTTGACCCACGGTGTGACCTATTACGAACTGTGTCCATATCCGAGGACGCGGCTATCGATAGATTATACACTCTGCAGAGGTTAGTACACTGTACCCACACCACGGAACTCATGGCCTTGTGCTCCCATTCGAGTGGACCAACGACATTCCGGCAAAACCAATCTATTGCATGACACTCTCCCGGCCACTCTGACAAACTCCCCTTTGGGCTATGTCATGGGTGGCCCCGATGTCAACTCGTGACATCCTGCCACCTCGTGGCTGCCACCGTCGTGGCCAAACAAAACAGAGTCGTCCCAAACGGGGACATCGGTACCGTAAAACTCGGGCACACAAGGTTATGACTGCCTACCGGGCCAGGGTAGTGCAAGCGCACAACCTTCCCTAGTTGGAGGCACCGGCGAGAGGCATGACAATAGACCGAATTAGGGCCTCCCCATCCAGGCAAGTGTGGTTCCACTGGTGAGCTCGATTCAGTGGCACCATGACTCGATCAACAGTTGTTCACGTTGGATTAATATCAAGTTTAACTTGAAGAAATGTGATTCGAGCCATAGTATGCAATGAGGTGCACGGGTCATGATAATATGAGTAACGAATGCAT
The DNA here is from genome assembly GCA_039707655.1 of Elymus sibiricus. Lineage (NCBI taxonomy): Eukaryota > Viridiplantae > Streptophyta > Magnoliopsida > Poales > Poaceae > Elymus > Elymus sibiricus. The sequence goes on from CM077676.1 coordinate 383,024,550, forward strand.
CATGCTACCATGAGAGTATATGACGTGGTCTCTACTGCCCATCATAACAATATGACATATTCTCTACTGCATAATAACAATATGGCATGTAACAACTATAATGCAATAGGTTATTTAAAGCAAATCATTTTAATAGTGAAGCTTATAATGAATTTTATTCAAATAAAACCATTGTCATTGAAATGCCATCCTTGCATATGAATGTTGTGGCTTGCCTTGGTTCAGAGGAGTGTCACAATACTCCTGGTCTCCTCCAACACAACTAGGACTTTCTGAAAATAAATTAAATGCAAAAAAGAAAATGTCACATAAATCATATTAATGCACCAGAAATTCCCAACAGCAAGGAAAATTCTCAATTTTGGCATACAGAAACTTTGGCTCAAGACAAAACTAATGCAAAAAGAATCAACTCATTTGGACTTATAGAATAGAATCTAGAGCTGGTCAAATTTAGGGTCAAATTCTGAATTCAAATGAATTTACAGAAATTTCCAGAGAAGGCCACGTCGAAAGCGTATTCTCAGAATACGCCTCCACTCATACCGCTTCGGGCGAGAGGGAGAGAGGCTGACAGGTGGGGTCCATTGTCAGGGTTAAAAGAGAGAGAGAGGGAAACAGAGCACGGTGTTGCTGTTGCCGGTGGTTCTTCGGTGAGGAGGCCACGGCTGCCGCCGGCGACGGTCGGGATGGAACGGGGGCAGCGTGGGGAGCACGCACGTACCCGTGGCTTGCTCGGAGATGGACGGACGGCGACGCAGACTTCTTCTCCAGATACGGTGGCGGCGGAGCTCGCCGGATTCGGCAATTCCGGCGATGATCCGACGAACCAACACCATGGGCGTACTCAGGGGATCACCACGGACTCGACGGAAGCAGTGAACGAAGGCGGGGACGACCGGAGCAGGAGGATAGCCGAGGAGGATCCGCGGCCAACTCCGGTGATGATCGGCGGTAGGAGGCCCTCCCGGCCTTGGCGCACTAGCTAGGAACTCGATTTGTGACCAGTGGAGGTGATTGCGATGGTTGGAATCGCTCGGGGAGGGTTCTATTTATAGATGGAGGGGTGACCGAGCTCGGGGCTCTGCCGGAGAGGAGCTGCCGGCGAACTGAGAGGGAGATGAGCTCGGGCGAGTCTTGGAAGAGAAGTAGGGGAGCCCAGAGATGTTGTGGATGCACGCGGTCATAGTGCGCGCGCATTGTTCCGCCCGCTTGCGCCTCGGGCGCTTCCGGTGTGCTGCCTGCTGGCGTCGGGGAGGAACAGGGCGAGGCCAGGTGGATGTGTGGGAGGCTGCTGGGTGGTGGGGCCAAGGTGCGATGGCGCGAGGAGGAGAGACGGGCGGCAGCAGAGGGCCCCGATGCCCAGAGCGCGGCGATAGCCTGTCGAACACCTCGCACACACGTGGTCACCACGTGCACTGGCACACGCGGGACTTTAGATGATGCCAGACCGTGTCTAGGGTGTAGTCCCTTCAACGCGGTGCCGGAATGTGCGCTTGGTTTGCTACCTAGCTCAATGGATATGACTTGAGCGTGCTGCAAAGTTTCTGGACAGAAACTTGGGAAGAATGCTGGGAGCAAACGACTAGGAGCTAAAGGTTGAAACTTGGGGGTTAAGCATCTCCTAGGAAGGTAGTCATGTGGTAAAAATTTCAGCTCCAACAGGTCAAGAAAAAATACACTTGCTTCACAAAGTGCCATTTCTGACCAGAAGCAAAAATATTTTCCCTAGCTGAAAATTTCCAAATGACCATGGCATATTTTTACATGGGGAGGTGAGGCATGATCCAAAGAATATTTGGGAATTTTCTTGGAATTTTCTGAGCAATAAAAATGAGGGTTGCTTCATAGCTTATTGAGAAAACAGTCATTTTCAGGAGGAAAATGAATATAATGCCATTAAAGAAAATTATCCCATGGCATTATGGTGAGAGGGAGGAGGTCTAGGGAGTGTTTTCGGATGATGGAACCCACTTGGAAGAAAATCAAAAATGATTTCCAAGTGGTAAGTCCAAAAGAATTGATAGAAAACCCAAATACAAATTAAATACTCAATAAATCCAAAGAAAAGAAGGAGGCAAAAACCAGGGTGTTACACTCAAACTCTTTGATTCTTTGGGTTTAGGGAGAGCAAGGCCCGATCTACAACTTGACGAAACCGATTCGTGTTCCCTACTCAATTTCTTCACCAACAACTTGTTACTCTTGGTGGTTCGGCTCCTAGGCGGTTAGGGTTCCTCCGGAAGCTTTCTTGCTTGTGGTGTGCTCCGAAGACGTATGTAAAGGTGTGGTGGTTGCCTTCAAGACCAACCCCAAGTGATTCGAGGCTCATCCGTTGTGGGTGAATCGAGGAGAATACAGAGCCTTGGTCTCGGCATCTCTCCAATGGAGATCAGCACTTCCCCATGGAAGTGTGAACTTTGGGATAAAATCTGCATCCCTCACTCACTTGTGTTTATTCCTTGCCTATACTTTACTTTGATTTGTATTCCCGTGGGCTTGCTAATTAGATTGTTGCCTAGCTTACATCGCTTTGAGCTTGCTTGACATATAGATTGTGTTCATCTAGTTGCATATCTAGCGAGCATACTTTATTCGCAAATCCCAAAAATTGATAATTAAGCTCAGAATATGTAGTCTTCTATTCACCCCCTCTAGTCGACTGATTCGTATTTGATCCGAACTACATTCTGATGGAGTTCATAGGCTAGTGGGTCTATCCAAAATTATCCAGAATACAATTTGGATTTCGGATAGCCTGGAGGTTTAGTCCGTATCCTGCAGACCCAGACTCTTGATGCAAACTGAGAGCATGACGATAGGTAAAAAACAAGGCTTCTCACAAGCTCTGACTTGTTTTTTTTATCAAACATAGGATGTGGTGTATGGTCTCATAGGATGATTGTCTCAACACTCATATTCATCACATTACCTTCTTAACAATCAAGTATTTTTTTAGATGGAATCGTTGCAGGTTTATTCAAACGTCGGGGTACACTCCCGGGTCACCACCAAGTTGATACAATCAGGTGGCACCTGGAACCTTGTTTTGCGAAGTTCATTCCTGCAACCTTCCCTAGATAACTCATGTGCGACATTATTCACCACTCGCCGCACCCACACAACTTTAATGTCCTTGAAAGGCCGAAGCAGACCTTTCATTTCTTCCACAACTAGCCCATTGGTAGATATATTCCTTGCCTCACCATTGATTTTTGCTGGAGCGGTTGTCGCACTGCTGACGTCGTCATTCATAGAGCTCCACTCCTCCATCAGTCGCACCACACGGTCCTTGATAGCCACGGGGTCTTATATCCTTTGAGCATCCCTAGTGTTGTTCCTGGACTGCCACAACTCATATAATCCCCTAAAGATAGTCGCCTTCTCTTCTTCCCTTGTATGACCCTTCCAATCTGACATCTAGTTGTGCTTAATTTCATGTGTCTCTATCTTCGGCAGAAGTAGAGGTAGGGCGCACTGACGACCTGTCTCTCAGATGCTTCCAAAACTGGACAGAGTGCATACATCACCAAAACTAGTGTATGATGGCCTCTTCTCTTTTGCATCCCACACAAAATACCCCTAGTTTGATTCTCCTGTGTTGTAGCTCCGCCCCAATGGCCAAACCATTACGCATGATTCTCCATGTGTGCACCTTCACCTTGTTGGGGACATCATCGTCTCACAAAGCGAGCCAACTCTTATGGTTAATCATCGAGTCCGAGCAATCAACGTGTGACACACGAGCAGCCTTCATGGACATTCCTAGATGATAAGCGAACCTCACCAAAAACTGTCCATTTTTGGTGAAGCCCCAAGCTCTATAGTCTTCCTTACCATGACCGCCCACAACAATATTCTTGATATCACATGTATCAGACTCGGTGAATACTTGATCAAACTTTGACTCGTTATAGGCATTACCTTGATCATTCAACAGATCAGCAACCTTAACAATTTGAGGATGGTACGTTGCGCCCACCGGCGACTAGCACCCCGACCTCAGAATCCAGTTCTCATGCAGAAAATATATCTTTGATCCATCTCCTATGCGCCATACAATGCCATGTCGCAGCAAGTCTCAACCGTGCATAATACTCCGCCAAGTAAACGAACACTCGTGTGGGCATGTCGCTGTCATGATGTCCAAATACCTCGCTGATACGTCTCCAACATATCTATAATTTATGAAGTATTCATACCGTGTTTACAACAATTTTATATGGTTTTGGTGAACTTTTATATGATTTTTGGGAACTAACCTATTGACCTAGTGCCCAGTGCCAGTTTCTGTTTTTTTGGCTATTTTTTGTTTTGCAGAAAATCCATACCAAATGAAGTCCAATTGCCACGAAAATTTATGGTGATTTTTATGGACAAGAAGAGACCCACGAAGCTTCGGAGAAGTACCAGAAGAGTTCCAGGGGAGTCACGAGCTTGAGTGGCGCCCCCCCTAGGGCGTGCCACCTAAGCTCGTGGCTCCCTCGGGACTCCCCCTGACGTGAATCCAATTCTGAAAAATCCTATAAATATAGAAACCCCCAGAAAGAAACCTAGAACTCCCACGTCGCCGCTGCAAGCCTCTGTTCCGAAGCAATCTCATCTGGAGGCCTTTTCCGGCACCCCGCCGGAGGGGGAAATCATCACCGGAGGCCATCTTCATCATCCTGGCGGTCTCCATGACGAGGAGAGAGTAGTTCGCCCTCGGGGCTGAGGGTATGTACCAGTAGCTATGTGTTTGATCTGTCTCTCTCTCTCTCTCTCTCTTGTGTTCTTGATTTGGCACGATTTTGATGTACCATGAGCTTTGTTAATATATTTGGATCATATGGTGTTCTTCCCTCTCTATCTTGTTGTGATGAATTGAGTCTTTCCCTTTGAGGTTTCATTATTATCGGATTAACTATTGGATTTGAGATCACTTGATGTATGTCTTGCATGTGGATACCCGTGGTGACAATGGGGTATTCTATTGAGTCACTTGATGTATGTTTTGGTAATCAACTTGCGGATTCCCGTGGTGACATTGGGGTAATCTAGGCACATAGGTTGATACACGTTTTCATCCTACTTTCTCTGATAGAAACTTTGGGGTACTCTTTGAAGTTCTTTGTGTTGGATTGAATATTATGAATCTGAAATTGTTTGATGCATATCGAATAATTGACTCATGGATACTTGTGGTGACATTGGAATATCTAGGTGACATTAGAGTTGATTGATGTGTATCATATGGTGTTATTGTAGTACGAACTCTAGGGCTGTTTGTGACACTTATAGGGATGGCTCAATAGATTGATCGGAAAGATAACTTTGAGGTGGTTCGCTACCTACAACAATTTCATCTTATGTTCTCCGCTATTGATAAGAACTTTGGAGTGATTCTTTGTCGCACGTTGAGGGATTGTTATATGATTCAATTATGTTAGCACTGTTGAGAGATTGCACTAGTGAAAGTATGAACCCTAGTCCTTGTTTCCAAGCATTGCAATACCGTTTGTGCTCACTTTTGTTACTTGCTACCTTGCTGTTTTATATTTTCAGATTACAAAAACCTATGTCTACTATCCATAGTACACTTGTATCACCATCTCTTCGCCGAACTAGTGCACCTATACAATTTGCCATTGTATTGGGTGTGTTGGGGACACAAGAGATTGCTTGTATTTGATTGCAGGGTTGTTTGAGAGAGACCATCTTCATCCTACACCTCCCATGGATTGATAGACCTTTGGTCATTCATTTATGGGAAATTTGCTGTTGTCCTACAAAACTCTGCGCTTGGAGGCCCAACTGAGTCTACAAGAATAAAGTTGTCTAGTAGACATCAAGCTCTTTTCTGGCGCCGTTGCCAGGGAGGTGAGTGCTTGAAGGTATATCTTTAGATCTTGCAATTGAATATTTTAGTTTCTTTTTTACCACTAGTTTGGTTTTATAAAAGAAAACTACAAAAAATGGAATTGAGATTGCCTCAAATACTTCATCTATATGAAGTCTTTCTTGAAAATGACGAATCGGAAAATTGTGCCAATGTGTTAGAAGAAGAATTCAATAATTTTTTTGGCATAAAACCCTTGAATGATAAGCATGATTGCAATGTTGCTAGTATGAATTCCTTGAATATCCATGATGCTAATGATATGCAAAGCGATAAGCTTGGGGATGCTATGTTTGATGAAGATGATATTTTTGGCCCCCCAAGTGTTGATGAGCAAATTTATTATGATGATAGAGTGCCTCCTATTTATGATGATTACAATGATAAAAGTGGATTTGGAGAGGTCATGACTTTATTCAATGTTGAATCCACTATTTTGGAAGATGTGTCAATTGATTATTATGAGAACAAAGTTGCTATCTATGATGATTATTGTGATGACATGTATGTTATAAAGAATAATGATAGCCATGAAACTTGTTATCGTGATTTTAATGATCAAATTGATTATGTAAATAAAGTATCATATGATAGTGATTTCATTGAATTTGCTCCCACTACTATTGATGAGAATAAATTTGCTTATGTGGAGAGCAATAAAATTTCTATGCTTGTGGATCATGAAAAGAATGCTTTATGTGATAGTTATATTGTTTAATTTATTCATGATGCTAATGAAATTATTATGAGAGGGGAAGATATGCTTATATATATTTCAACAATATCAAGTTTCCTCTCTACGTGATGAAAATTTTGAAGTCATGCTTGTTTTGCCTTCCTATGCTAGTTAATTCTTGCTCCAATAAATTGTTTGCTTACAAAATTCCTATGCATAGGAAGTGGGTTAGGCTTAAATTTGTTTGTTACATGATTCATGATGCTCTCTTTATGTTTCAATTCCTATTCTTATGTGAGCATCATAAAAATCATCATGCCTAGCTAAAAGGCATTAAAGAAAAGCGCTTGTTGGGAGGCAAGCCAATATTTATCCTTACTGTTTTTGTGTTTCCACATGATTAAGCTACTGTAGTAATCATGTTCTATATGTTTTCTTTCAATAATGTGCCAAGTAAGACCTTTGGATAGTGCAAATGCTTTTTCATTTGGTTCTATGGAAAAACAGAAAGTTTAGCGTCTAGTGCATGATTTTACATTCTGTACTGGAGCATGAGAAAATTCTCAAACTTTTACACAATACTTCTATGCAAAAAAATTACGTTTTCCTAATGTTTCAGAATTTTTTGAGTTACATTATTATGCTTTTTAATTCACTCACTACATGCTGATCTGTTTTTGATAGATTCTGTTTTTATTGCATAGTTTGCTTGTTTTAATGTTTCCATAGCTTATATTGTGAGATATAAATTGTGGAAATGATAGAATAAAGTAGGCATCATGTGAGAACAATTATGAATATTGTCTTGACAGTACCGAATTGAATGATTTATTTTCATACTAACCTATCTCACAAGTTCCGTTAAGTTTTGTGTGATTGAAGTTTTCAAGTTTTGGGGTGAGATGACGATAGAAGGAGAATAAGGAGTGGCAAGACCCTAAGCTTGGGGATGCCCAAGTCACCCCAAGGTAATATTCAAGGAAGACTCAAGCGTCTAAGCTTGGGGATGCCCCGGAAGGCATCCCCTCTTTTGTCTTCAACACTATCGGTATACCTCACTCGGAACTATATTTTTACTCGTCACATAACATGTTTTTTGCTTGGAGCGTCATTTTATTTTATTTTTATTTGCTTGCTGTTATTTAGAATCATGTTTGTATCTTTTATTTCAATAAAATACCAAGTATAGCCTTTACCATGCTCAGTTTGCAAGTCTATGAGTTTCTGTTTGAAAAAAGAAAGTTTTCTGTTATGTCCATAATATTAATGAATAGTCAGAACATGATTCAAATCTGAAATTTTTACACGATAAGCATGCATGAGTTCTCTATCATGTGGTAATTTTTCAGAATTTTTGGAGTTAGGGAAGTATGAATTTTTATTCCTCCTTGACAGACTATTCCGTTTAGACAGATTGCGGTTATAGTTGCATTGTTTGCATATGTTTGCTTGTTTAATGTTTCTATTTGTGGATAGGAGTATTAAATGTGCAGAGAAATTTAGTATACAATATTTATTATAATTTTTTAAATTTTTTACAGTACAGAATGTTAAGGTTTTGAATTGATTTGTACTAACTTATCTCACGAGTTCTTGTTAAGTTTTGTGTGGATGAAGTTTTTAAGACTTAGGAGAAACCGTGATATGAGATGAATTAAGGAGACACAAGAGCTCAAGCTTGGGGATGCCGAAGGCTCCCCAAGATAATATTCCAAGAAGTCTCAAGCAACTAAGCTTGGGGATGCCCTGGTAGGCATCCCCACCTTTCTTCATCAACAACTATTGGTTAGTCTCGGTTGAGCCTAAGTTTTTACTTGTTCACATGATATGTGCTATTCTTGGAGCGTCCTTTTATTTTCATTTTGTTTGCAGTTTGAATAAAACACTTGGTTCTAAAATTTTGATTGGTAGAGAGTCTTTACATAGCTACTTAATTGTTTGACTACTCGTTGATCTTCACTTATATCTTTTGGAGTAGTTTGTCATTCACTCTCGTGCTTCACTTATATCCTAAGAGTAAATTGTTGAATGAATTGGATATCATAAATCTCAAATTATATATGTTCCATATGCTTAGTAATACTTCACATTGGGTTTAGAAAGTGAATCTATTGAAGTTTGACAATCACAATATTGGTCATACAAGCAATTCATGAATGATTAGTATATGGAAGAGAAATTTCACATACAAATATATTATCTTGGACATCTTTTATGATTGTGAATACCCATTAATTATTTTCAAACTTGATCAAATTAGTTAAAGTTGGAGAAGGAAGACAACGTAGTGAGTTATGTTTGAATATATTTGCATAGAAGTTATATATATTGTTATGGATCCTCCAACATGTGGTGCTTGTTTATAATCTTTGTTAGCCAAAAATTTCTGTACTAAGCGAGAATACTGCTTGTGCATCCAAAATCCTTGAGCCAAGTTTCTTCCATGAGTGTCCACCATACCTACCTATATACGGTATTACCCTGCCCTTCCAAGTAAATTTGCATGTGCCATTGATGTCTACTACACCACTTTATTCTTGTAGACTCTGTTGGGCCTCCAAGCGCAGAGTTTTGTAGGACAGCAGCAAATTTCCCTCAAGTGGATGACCTAAGGTTTATCAATCCATGGGAGGTGTAGGATGAAAATGGTCTCTCTCAAACAACCCTGCAATCAAATGCAAACAATCTCTTGTGTCCCAACACACCCAATACAATGGTAAATTGTATAGGTGCACTAGTTCGGCGAAGAGATGGTGATACAAGTGTAGTATGGATAGTAGATATAGGTTTTTGTAATCTGAAATAATAAAAACAGCAAGGTAGCAGGTGATAAAAGTAAGCACAAATGGTATTGCAATGCTTGGAAATAAGGCCTAGGGTTCATACTTTCACTAGTGCAATCTCTCAACAATGCTAACATAATTGAATCATATAACAATCCCTCAATGTGCGACAAAGAATCACTCCAAAGTTCTTACCTAGCGGAGAACATAAGATGAAATTGTTGTTGGGTATGAAACCACCTCAAAGTTATCCTTTCCGATCAATCTATTGAGCTATCCCTATAAGTGTCACAAACAGCCCTAGAGTTCATACTAAAATAACACCATATGAAACGCATCAACCAACTCTAATGTCACCTAGATACTCCAATGTCACCACAAGTATCCGTGAGTTGATTATTCGATATGCTTCAAACAACTTCAGATTCATAATATTCAATCCACACAAAGAACTTCAAAGAGTACCCCAAAGTTTCTATCGGAGAAAGGAAGATGAAAACGCGTACCAACCCATATGCCTAGATTACCCCAAGGTCACGGGAATCTGCGAGTTGATTACCAAAACATACATCAATTGACTCAATAGAATACCCCATTATCACCACGGGTATCCACATGCAAGACATACATCAAGTGTTCTCAAATCCAAAGTATTCAATCTGACAATAACGAAACCTCAAAGGGAAAGACTCAATTCATCACAAGAAGATAGAGAGGAAAGAAATGACATATGATCCAACTATATTACCAAAACTCGCGGTACATCAAGATCGTGCCAAATCAAGAACACGAGAGAGAGAGATCAAACACATAGCTACTGGTACATACCCTCAGCCCCGAGGGTGAACTACTCCCTCCTTGTCATGGAGACCGCTGGGATGATGAAGATGGCCTCCGGTGATGATTCCCCCCTCCGACAAAGTGCCGGAATGGGGCTCAGGATGAGATCACTTCAGAACAGAGGCTTGTGGCGGCGGCGTGGAAGTTCTAGGTTTCTTTTCGGGGTTTCCTATATTTATAGGATTTTTTAGCGTTGGATTCACGCCAGGGGGGGGGCCGAGGGAGTGACAAGCTCGGTAGGCGCGCCCTGGGGGGAGGGCGCGCCCCCAGGCTTGTCGCTTCCTCGTGAGGATTCTGGTCCTTCCTCGAAGCTTTGGGGGTCTCTTTTGGTCCATAAAAAATCACCGTAAAATTTCAGCCCAATCCGAGAACTTTTATTTCTGTAGAGTGTGATGGCAGTTCCTGTCGGGCCCATGGAACCCGGGGTATCCAAGACCGTCTGCCTTTGGCCCAGGGCGCGACGCATGGAATGTGCCCGGCGGGCCGTCGCCACCAAGTGTCTCGCCATGCCCCCTCATGGGGCCCTAGCCTCCTGAGGCCCCCTCCTCAGGGAGTAGCAGACAACGCTCAGCCCCACCATAAACGGCCTCGCGAGGTCCCCTCACGAGGCGGCTTCCCGAGTCTCCTCACGAGGTGGCTTCCCTAGTGGCCTCACGAGGTGGCTTCCCGGGGTGGCCTTCCAAGGCCCCCTCCCGCAGGCGCTCGAGGAGAAGACCGTTCGGCGTGTCGCGCGGACTGGAGCCCATCACGTGGGTGACGCGCGCGGCGACGAGCAGCAGCAGAGGCCGCGCCAGCAGGCGCGGATGCAGATGGTTTCCTCTTTTGTGCTAGGGAAGCAGGGCTAGCTATCTACTCCCCAAAGCAACCCCAAAGGTTGCCCGATCGGCGAAGAAAGACCAAGACGGCGGGTGCGCAGGGCGGAGGTCATCACCGAGCCCACCGGCGCGTCATGGATCATGCTCTGGCAGGCGCAGACCACCTTTAGTCAGGATAGCCTGAGCGCCTGTCCCCTTTCAAAACCGCCAAGTGTGGCAACCCTTCCCGCCTAAGTTTCGAGGGGGAAGAGGACCAAGGCGGCATAAAAGGGGCAGTGCAGCCACGGTAGCACCAAAGAGAAAGAGAGAGAGAGAGAGAGGGGAATCCATCATCTTCAACCTTGTACGCAAGAAGTCTCTCATCCACGATAATATCAACCACAAAGCAGGAGTAGGGTCTTACACCGCAAGGTGGCCCGAACCTGGGTAAACCGCTGTGCCTTTGCCCGTCCTACGCTAGCGCGCTCTCGCCGTAGTCTCGCCGTAGCACTGCCGTGGTAGGGGAAGAAGTAGTAGAACGAGCTCACCCCAGTGTTCGAACCTTTGGGTCCCCGGAGCCCCACTTCCGACATTTGGCGCGCCAGGTAGGGGTGCGCTACTGTTCCTCTGCTCGACCTTCAGCTCCACCAGTCCCATGGCGGACGCACGTCGTGAGCGCGCTGAGTGCAGGGCTGGCCGCGTGGCCCAGATGGAGCCGGTGGCCCGCGGCAATCGCCGCCGCCCCGACGTCGAGGCTGCGGCCGCCACCGACCCCGCTGCCCGCGAGCAGCAGGCCTCCTCCCTGCACCCCTCCGTGCGGGCGGACGGCCACACCGCCACGGCCTCCTCCCTCGCCAACCGTGGGCCGCCGAACCTGCAGGCCGCGCTGCTCATGGCGCACGAGCTACTCCGCTACCGTCCTGATGACGCCGGCTACGACGCCTGGCTTGGTCGCATCACCGAGCTCGTCAACGTCGCCGGGGACGCTACGACGCCTTCTCACTCGCTCCGCCCTCCACCGTCTCATGCTGGGGACCCGGCGTACGGCGCCCCCCCCGCCGCCTCCTCTGTGTGACGAGCACGCCGGGCCCCAGCGCAGCGCGCGGGCTCGTGAGCCGTCCCACGGCGCGTCTTCTCCGGACCACTGCGTGCCCAGCTGCCAGATCATCCGCCGCGCGCCCCCCGACGCGCGAGTGCTCCTCGAGCGCCAGCGCCAGCGCCAGGACCAGGCCGTTCAAGACGTTGCAGCGGCCGGGCGTCAAAACCGCGTCGCCCTCGCTGGCGGTGTCCCCTCGAGCGGCGTGGGCTGCCGTGCCTTCACCCGCGAGCTGCGTCGCGTGGTCTGGCCCGCGAAGTTCAAGCCTGAGCTGCCTCCGCGCTACGATGGCACCCCCAACCCCACGGAGTTCCTCCAGCTGTACGCGCTGAGCGTCGAGGCGGCGAACGGCGACGACAAGGTCATGGCGAACTGGGTCCCCATGGCCCTCAAGGACGGCCCGCACTCCTGGCTCATGAACCTCTCCGAGGCTTCCATCTCGTCGTGGGCCAAGCTCTGCAGCCAGTTCATCGCCAACTTCAAGGGCACACATGACCGCTCCCTCACCATCAACGACCTGCGGCGCGTTCGACAGCGCCCAGATGAGACCCTCCGTAAGTACATCCAGCGCTTCAGCCAAGTGTGCAACAAGATCCCGCGCGCTTCCGACGTGGCCGTCATCTTCGCGTTCTCCACCGGCGTCACGGACAACAAGATGCGCGAGAAGCTCGCCATCAACGGTGAGCTCGACTCCGTGCTCGAGCTGCTCGACCTCGCCGACAAGTGCGCCAAGGCTGAAGAAGGCCGCCTCTTCGTCCACAACGACCCCGACGCGGCGCTCGACGGCACCAAGGCCAAGAGCAAGGACGTCAAGCGCAAAGGCCCTGCCGTGCTTGCGGCGGAGCCCGAGCAGAAGCGCGGCCGCGACCTCGACGAACCCAGGAAGGACAACCGGCCACTCCGCGCCTTTCACAATGTCCGCTCCCACAGCACCAAAGACTGTCATGAGCTCAAGCTGCTCCGCGACGAGCGCCAGAGCCGCCGAGACGACCGCAACTATAACAGCAACTACCGCCAGGGCTGGCGCGATCAGCCTCGTGAGGCCGCCTGGCGCGACCAGCCTCGTGAGGCGAATCCTCAGGCTAATGCCGCTCTCCCGCCGCTGCCTCCGCCTCCTCGGAGGAACGACGTCAACCAGCCTGACGAGGGGGCTGGGGGCTACCAAGAGCCTCGCGCGGTCGCCTGCATCCTTGGCGGGTCCCAAGCCCCCGCGTCCGTCCGCCACTTCAAGCAACTCTCTCGCGGGGTGTACGCCGCCCTCCCGAGGCCTGAGATCACGCGGCCCCTCAAGTGGTCGCAGTACGCCATCACCTTCGACTCCAAGGACCACCCCAAGTCCACGGCCTCCACATGCGCGCTCCCCATGCTGTGCACCCCCACCATCAGCAACGTCGCGGTCACCAAGACCCTCATCGACGGGGGTGCCGGCCTCAACGTGCTCTCCATCGAAACCTTCGAGACGCTCCAGGTGCCTTTCTCCGGAGTGACCGATGGCTCCACCATTCCGCTGGGGCAGGTGCGCCTCCCCGTCACCTTCGGCACCCACAAGAACTACCACACCGAGCTCATCAACATCGACGTGGTGCACATCGGCCTGCCCTACAATGCCATCTTGGGCTACCCAGCTCTCACCAAGTTCATGGCGGCCACTCATCACGCCTACAACGTCCTCAAGATGCCCGGCTATAGCGGCATCATCACCGTCGCCTGCGACGAAAAGGACGCGGCCAGCACCCTCAAGCGCGCCTACAAGGCTGCCGCTGTCGCGCACCCAGCCGACGAGGGCGTGGCCGAGCCTTCCGAGGCCGCGCCGGCGAAGAAGAAGCAGCTGTTTTCTCAGGACCGCGCCGAGACGAAGAAGGTGTCGGTGGACGGCAGCGGCTCCGGCCCCGCCTTCACCATCGGCACAGGCCTCCCTCCTGCATAGGAAAGCGCGCTCGTCACCTTCCTTCGGGCAAACTCGGATGTTTTCGCCTGGAAAGCATCCAACTTGTCCGGTGTGCCGAGGGAGGTGATCGAGCACCACTTAGCGGTGTGCCCCAATGCACGCCCGGTCAAGCAGAAAGCGCGGCGCCAGGCGCCAGAGAAGCAAGAGTTCATCGTCAGTGAAGTTCAGAAGCTCCAAGAAGCCGGAGTTGTTCGTGAGTTGCGCCATCCTGAATGGCTCGCCAACCCAGTCGTCGTCCCCAAGAAAGGCGGCAAGGAGCGCATGTGCGTCGACTTCACCAGCCTCAACAAGTCCTGCCCTCGTGACTCCTTCCAGCTGCCGCGAGGCGGTCAGGGCGTTGGTACCACCGTCGGCGGCACGTGCATGCCCTTCGGGCTGAGGAACGCCGGCGCCTCTTTCCAGAGGCTGGCGCCTCTTTCCAGAGGCTGGCGCCCTTCGCACCAGGGCCTCGTGAGCCTCCCGCTCCTCGCGAGCTCCCAGCGCCTCGCGAGCCCCCTGGCTCCGAAGGAGCAGACTCCCTTGGCGCACCGCGCCGAGTGGTCTGACGTCACTACAGTGCGGTCCTGCCGGGCGCGCCCGGCGCGTCACCCCGCGCGACCCGCACTCCTTCTCGCCGCGCCTCTCGAGCTTCGCTCCCGGAACCTTATCCTTTTGGTCGTGTAATGGATTTTACTGATTTTTACTTTGATGAATTATATTACCCACTCAATTGCCTCCTAATTTCTGTGATAAATTCGACGCCGCCCGAGAGCGCCTCACGCTCGCGACCCCTCCCCTGACCAATTCCGTGAACGGGGGCTAGGCACGGTGCCTGTGCTCGGGTCCGTCCCTGCAGCGCTGCCAAATCCATGCGACTGAGCTCTGGCTCGCGGGCCTGCTCCCGCGCACGTCACCTCACCAAGGTCCTTGGTGCCTTATCTCCTCACGTCACCTCACCAAGGTCCTTGGTGCCTTATCCATGCGACTGAGCTCTGGCTCGCGGGCCTGCTCCCGCGCACGTCACCTCACCAAGGTCCTTGGTGCCTTATCTCCTCACGCAACGACCACGGGTGAGTTAGCAAGCGCGTGCCGCTCCCCCTATCGTGAGATTTTTCGACATACAGCCCTTCAGGAGTCGAGCTGCGCGAAGGCCTCGCGGGTAGCCTCCCATGAACCGGCCTCGCGAGGCGAAAACGCTTCGAACACCGGGCCTCGCGAGCACGCCTCGCGAGCTGCGTGAGCCCCTCATGAGCCGTAACTCACCCAACACCGCTATCCGCCAAAAGCTAAGTGTGACTGCCTCATGAGGCGCCCTTACCATCTCTCAAGCTCTCTCCCCTCCCGATTCCGTGGGTGCCAGCGTTTTTCTTCTGCGTAAGCCGCTTGCACGCCAAAGGGGGGCTCCCTGAGCATCGCGCCTCAGGAGCCTTCACTAGCTCACGGTGCCCCTCACCTCCTGGCCTTGTCCCGGCATCGCGACCGGACATACCAGCGACGGCCGAGGCCTGCTCGGGGGCTGGGTCCTGACGGCGTAGAGCGCTGAGGCGAGCAAAGAAAAAAAAAACCAGCCTCACGGGAGGACTTCGAGAGAGAATGCATGCAACCCCGCGTCACAAAAGTATTAAGTTCAACACAAGAAGATACTGTTTGACGCCCCCGCGGGGTTTACATCGGTTCAATGCAGGAGAACGAAAAGAAAGAAAGGCCTAGGCGAGTGCGGCCCCGTCACCATGCGCACGGTGTCCCGGCTCCAGAGTCGTCGTCGCGCGCGCCTAGTCGGAGTCCTCATCCTCGCCCTTAATGCGGGTGGAGCCGCCGTCGCCTTCGCCCCCGCCGGAGGGGGCGACACCGTCGGAGGAGTCGTCCTCGCTGGAGGAGCCGCTGTAGCTGTCCTCACTCTCCGCGCAGCACGCCAGGCGGCTACCGGAGAGCCCGAAGATCTTCACGAAGAGCGTGGCGGCCCCGTCGTACTTGAACTGGAGGATGTGCCCCCGCTTCAGGCCGCGGGCGAGGGCGAACGACTTCCACCCCTGCCTAAGGAACATGAAGCCCGAGGCGGTAAGCTCCGTGCCGTTGCAGCAACCGTCGGCATGCACCCACAGGCCCAAGGGCGCGCGGTCCGCCATCGCCGCCGCGAAGGAGTCCGGGAGTCGGAGCCAGGTGCAGGGGCTGCGGTGCATGTTCACGATGAACTCGCGTGCTGCCTCCGCCGAGTGGCTCCCCGCCTGGGGTGGAAGCGTAGCCGCTCCAACGTGGCCGCCTCGGCCTTGCGCGCCTCGCCCGCCGCGCCCGCGGGCGGTGCCCTTTCCGCGACTTTTGGGCCCGGCGCCGGCGGCCGTCGAGGATCAACCATGCCACCGGGGCGGGACCTGCGATGCGGCGGCGGAGGCACGGCCGCGCCCTTGTCCTCTCGCCATCTCTTCGGCAGTTCTAGCAAGGAGACGAGGAAGCTGGAGGAAGGAGGAGATGAGTGGGGGCTCCGGCTCTCCCTTCCCCCCTTTTAATCTCGGCGCGGGACTCCCCTCGTCGCTTCGCCTTCTCCGGCGCCAAGATTTATGTCAGCGCGGCAGTTCCCGAGGTGTCGTGGGAAGTGAGGGCGCCGCCCATCACATCGTGCGCCACGCGTCACGCCTGGCCGCAGGCGGTTAGGGCCCGCGCCGTTTTGCCCCTCCGTAGGGGGGAACGTGCGTGCCGCGGGCCCGGGGGCTACTGTCGGGCCCATGGAACCCGGGGTATCCAGGCCCGTATGCCTTTGGCCCAGGGCGCGACGCCTGGAATGTGCCCGTCGGGCCGTCGCCACCAAGTGTCTCACCATGACCCCTCATGGGGCCCTAGCCTCCTGAGGCCCCCTCCTCAGGGAGTAGCAGACAACGCTCAGCCCCACCATAAACGGCCTCGCGAGGTCCCCTCACGTGGCGGCTTCCCGAGTCTCCTCACGATGCGGCTTCCCGAGTGGCCTCATGAGGCGGCTTCCCGGGGTGGCCTTCTGAGGCCCCCTCCCACAGGCGCTCGAGGTGAAGACCGTTCGGCGTGTCGCGCGGACTGGAGCCCATCACGTGGGTGACGCGCACGGCGACGAGTAGCAGCAGAGGCCGCGCCAGCAGGCGTGGATGCAGATGGTTTCCTCTTTTGTGCTAGGGAAGCAGGGCCAGCTATCTACTCCCCAAAGCAACCCCAAAGGTTGCCCGATCGGCGAAGAAAGACCAAGATGGCGGGCGCGCAGGGCGGAGGTCATCACCGAGCGCACCGACGCGTCATGGATCATGCTCTGGCAGGCGAAGACCACCTTTAGTTAGGATATCCTGAGCGCCTGTCCCCTTTCAAATCCGCCAAGTGTGGCAACCCTTCCCGCCTAAGTTTCGAGGGGGAAGAGGACCAAGGCGGCATAAAAGGTGCAGTGCAGCCACGGTAGCACCAGAGAGAAAGAGAGAGAGAGAGAGAGAGAGAGAGAGAGAGAGAGAGAGGGGAATCCATCATCTTCAACCTTGTATGCAAGAACTCTCTCATCCACGATAATCTCAACCACAAAGCAGGAGTAGGGTCTTACACCGCAAGGTGGCCCGAACCTAGGTAAACCGCTGTGCCTTTGCCTGTCCTACGCTAGCGCGCTCTCACCGTAGTCTCGCCGTAGCACTGCCGTGGTAGGGGAAGAAGTAGTAGAACGAGCTCACCCCAGTGTTCGAACCTTTGGGTCCCCGGAGCCCCACTTCCGACAGTTCCTTACCTCCTCTAGTCATAGAGGGAATGATCTTGGTTTTAGCGTCTTTCAGATTCTTCATAGTGATCACCAGATATAAATCCCAAGTGACTCAACAAATAGAGCTATGCTCCCCGGCAACGGCGCCAGAAAAAGGTCTTGATAACCCACAAGTATAGGGGATCGCAACAGTTTTTGCGGGTAGTATTTCACCCAGATTTATTGATTCGACACAAGGGGAGCCAAAGAATATTTGCGAGTATTAGCAGTTGAGTTGTCAATTCAACCACACCTGGAGAACTAAATATCTGTAGCAAAGTGTTTAGTAGCATAGTAGTATGATAGTTTCTAGAGCGATAGTAACAGTAGTGACAGTAACAGAAACAGTTTTGTAGTAATTGTAACAGCAGCAGCAACGAAAGTAACTTAGCAAAGATCAATATGCGAAAAGCGTAGGCATTGGATCGGTGATGGATAATTATGTTGGATGACATTCATCATATAACAGTCACAACCTAGGGCGATACACAATAGCTCCAAGTCATCAATGTAATGTAGGCATGTATTCCGTATATAGTCATACGTGCTTATAGTAAGAACTTGCATGACATCTTTTGACCTACCCTCCCGTGGCAGCGGGGTCCTTAAGGAAACTAAGGGATATTAAGGCCTCCTTTTAATAGAGAACCGGAACAAAGCATTAGCACATAGTGAATACATGAACTCCTCAAACTACGGCAATCACCGGAAAGAATCCCAATTATTGTCACCTTGGGGTATGCGGATTGATACGTCTCCAACGTATCTATAATTTTTGATTGTTTCATGCTATTATAGTATCAACCTTGGATGTTTTTATATGCAATTATATATCATTTTTTGGGACTAAACTATTAACCCAATGCCTAGTGCCAGTTGCTGTTTTCTGCTTGTTTTTTGGCTTTTCAGAGAAACAGTACCAAATGAAGTCCAAATGCCACGAAACTTTTTGGAGATTTTTTTCTGGACAAAAGAAACCTGGGAAGATTCGGGAGGAGGCCAGAAGCCTCACGGAGGCTTCACAAGGCACTAGGGCGCGCCCCAGGGGGGCGCGCCGTGGTACCTTGTGGGGCCCACGTGACTCCGTTTGACCTAATTACACTTCTATAAATTCACAAATATTGGGAAACCCCCAGAGAGCCAGAAGAAAAAATCTTTCCGCCGCCGCAAGCCTCTGTTCTTCCACGATCCCATCTGGAGGCCTTTTCCGGTACTCTGCCGGAGGGGGAATCGATCACGGAGGGCTTCTACATCAACCTTGCTGCCCTTCCGATGATGTGTGAGTAGTTTACCACAGACTTATGGGTCCATAGCTAGTAGCTAGATGGCTTCTTCTCTCTCTTTGATCTTCAATACAATGTTCTCCTCGATGTTCTTGGAGTTCTATCCGATGTAATCTTCTTTTGCGGTGTGTTTGTTGGGATCCGATGAATTGTGAGTTTATGATCAGATTATTCATGAGAAATATTTGAGTCTTGTCTGAACTCTTTTATGCATGATTGTTATAGCTTTGTATTTCTCTCCGATCTATCGGTTTAGTTTGGCCTACTAGATTGATTTATCTTGCAATGGGAGAGGTGCTTTGTGATGGGTTCAATCTTGCGGTGCTTAATCCCAGTGACAGAATGGGAGATGACACATATTTGTATTGTTGCCATTAAGGATAAAAAATATGGGGTTTATTCATATTGCTTGAATTTGCTTCTCTACATCATGTCATCTTGCTTAAGGCGTTACTCTGTTTCATACTTAATACCCTAGATGCATGATGGATAGCGGTCGATGGGTGGAGTAATAGTAGTAGATGCAGGCAGGAGTCGGTCTACTTGTCTCATACGTGATGCCTATATACATGATCATTTCCATGAATCTTTCATAATTATTTGCTTTTCTATCAATTGCCCAACAGTAATTTGTTTACCCACCGTATGTTTATGTGCTCAAGAGAGAAGCCTCTAGTGAAAACTATGGTCCCCGGGTCTATCTTTATTATATAAAAAACCTAAAAATACCTTGCTTCACTTTATTTACTTTTATTTTATCTAGTAGTTTAGTTTATCTATTTACCTCGATAAGATTTAATCCTTGCAAATAACCGCTAAGAGGATTGACAACCCTCTTATTTGCGTTGGGTGCAAGTGTTTGCTCTTGTGTGTGCAGGTGCACTTAACGGAATTTTGCTTGGTTCTCCTACTGGATTGATAACCTTGGTTCTTAATTGAGGGAAATACTTATCTCTACTGTACTGCATCATCCTCTCCTCTTCGGGGAAATACCAACGCAGACTACAAGTAGTAGGAAGAATTTCTAGCGCCGTTGCCGGGGAGACTTCATCAAAATTACCAAGTACCTTCGCACAAATTATCATTCACTTGCATTTACTTTATTTACATTTTATTTGCATTTGCCTCTCGTTTTCATCTCCCCCACTTCTAATTTTTTTTTACAAAAATACAAAAATATTTTGTGTGCTATCTTTGCTTGTGTTGCCATGTGCCTTCTATTTGCTTGCATCTTCACTTGCTAAAAATCTATTGATATGTATCCTCATCCACTAGCTAATCTTTTGAAAAGATCCAATTATGATGAACTAATTTCTAGTGAGTTGTGTGCACTTGATTATCTCTATGAAGTTTTGCTTGAAAATCATGAATCTGAAATTTGTGATGAAGTGTTGAAAGAAGAAATTTATAAAGTGATTCATGATAGCTCCTTGGATGAAAAGCATGATTGCAATGATTTTATTATAAATTCTATTAATTTCAATTGTGTTAATAATATGCAAAACTACAAGCTTGGGGATGATGATTTTGTTATATCCACTACTTATTGTAATGATCATGATTGGGGTGATGCTTCTTATGATCTTGAAAATTTATTGGAGCCTCATGATGAATATGATATTGAAAATAATGTTTGCAATAATATTGAAAGTGGGTTTGGAAGAGTGTCAACTTTAAGTAAAAAGAACCCCACATATTCGGAGAGTGTTCAATCGTATGAAATTTTTGATGAAAGTGGGTTTGGAGAGGTCATGACTTTAGTTGATGTTAATCCCACTATTTTGGAAGATTATAAAACTTTTATGCATGTGGATCATGAAGGTAATATTTTATATGATAGCTATATTGTTGAATTTGATTATGATCCTACATGTAATTATTATGAGAGAGGAAAATATGGTTATAAATTTTTTTTATGTCACTAAATTGCCTCTCGTTACGTTGAAATTATTAATGCTTCATTCTTCCTATTTGCATATGCTAGATACTTTTTGTCTTGATAATTTGTTCTCCTATAAAATGCCTATGCATAGGAAGTATGTTAGAATTAAGTGTGTTTTTCATATGCTTCATGATGCTCTCTTTATGTTTCTATTATTATCTTTCATGAGAGCATCATTGAAATCTCAAGCATATCTTAATGGCTATAAAGAAAGAGCTTGTTGGGAGACAACCCAATGAATAAAATAAGTTCTTGAGTGTTTGAATGATTATATCTTCTGTTATGATTGAGTTTTTATGTTTTAATTAGTGTTTGTGCCAAGTAATGCCTTTGGGATGATTTGGAAGATAGTATAATTGATGCTGTTTGGAAAACAGAAAGTTTTGCGTCCAGTGCTGGAATTTTAATTCTGTACTGGGCTATCAGAAAAATCTGAAATTTTTACACGGTATTGGTATATGAATTGCCCACGTTTTCCTAATTTTTCATAATTTTTGGAGTTACAGAAGTATGGATTTTAAATAGATCTTTACAGACTGTTTTGTTTTAGACAGATTCTGTTTTTGTTGTATAGTTTGCTTATTTTGATGAATCTATGGATCGTATCGGGGGGTATGAGTCATGGAGAAGTTGGAGTACAGTAGCATTATGCCAATATTAAATATGAATCAATTTACTACAGTACCTAAAGTTAAAGATTTGTTTGTTATACTAACAGATCTCAAGAGGTTTCTGTTGAGTTTTGTGTGCTGAAGTTTTCAAGTTTTGGGTGAGACTACGATGGACAAAGGAATAAGGAGTGGCAAGAGCCTAAGCTTGGGGATGCCCAAGGCACCCCAAGGTAATATTCAAGGAAGACTCAAGCGTCTAAGCTTGGGGATGCCCCGGAAGGCATCCCCTCTTTTGTGTACAATCTATCGGTAACTCACTTGGAGCAATATTTTTATTCATCACATGATATGTGTTTTACTTGGAGCGTCTTGTGAATTAGTTTGTTTTCTTTTTAGTTTGTCACAATAATATTTGCTGAACACACCTTTTTGAGAGGGACACACATTATTCGTGATTTGTTAGAATACTCTATGTGCTTCACTTATATCTTTTGAGCTAGGCAGTTGCTCTAATGCTTCATTTATATCTTTTAGAGCACGGCGGTGATGATATTTCAAAGAAATAGTTGCACTCTCATGCTTCACTTATATCTTTTTGAGAGTCTCATGATAGCAATGGTAATATGCACGGGTTATGAATTTGGTCCTGATATGATAGGTATTCAAGAGGGATATAATAAAAACTTTCATGTAGATCACTAAATATGATAAATTTGATTCCTTGCAATAGTTTTGCGATATTAAGATGGTAATATAGGGAGGTATTAGTAGATAATTGTGGTTTAGTAAGAATAATTGTGTTAAGGTTTGTGATTCCCGAAGTATGCACGTATGATCTGTCGTTATGCTAAGAAGTTGGAGCATGATTTATTATTGATTGTCTTCCTTTGTGGCGGTCGGGGGCGCGCGATGGTTAACTCCTACCAACCTCCCCCCTAGGGGCATGCGTAGTAGTACTTTGCTTCGAGGGCTAATAAATTTTCACAATAAGTATGTGAGTTCTTTATGACTAATGTGAGTCCATGGATTATACGCACTCTCACCCTTCCGCAATTTGCTAGCCTCTTCGGTACCGTGCATTTCCCTTTCTCACATCGAGAGTTGGTGCAAACTTCGCCGGTGCATCCAAACCCCGTGATATGATACACTCTATCACACATAAGCCTCTTTATATCTTCCTCAAAACAACCACCATACCTACCTATCATGGCATTTTCATATCCATTCCGAGATATATTGCCATGCAACTTCCACCGTTCCATTTTTATGACACACATCATCATTGTCATATTGCTTTGCATGATCATATAGCTGACATAGTATTAGTGGCTCAGCCACCGTTCATCATTTTTATACATGTTACGCTAGCATCATTGCACATCCTGGTACACTGCCAGAGGCAATCATATAGAGTCATATTTTTGTTCTAGTATCGAGTTGTAATTTTGAGTTGTAAGTAAATAGAGGTGTGATGATCATCATTATTAGAGCATTGTCCCAGTGAGGAAAGGATGATGGTGGCTATGATTCCCCCACAAGTCGGGATGAGACTCCGGACGAAAAAAGAAAAAAATATGGAAAAAAAAGAGGCGAAAAAGAGCCATGAAAAAAAAGAAAAAGAAAAATATATAAAGAAAAAAAAGAAAAAAAAATAAATGAGAGAAAAAGAGAGAAGGGGCAATGTTACTATCTTTTTCCACACTTGTGCTTCAGAGTAGCACCATGTTTTTCATATAGAGAGTCTCCTATTTTGTCACTTTCTTATACTAGTGGGAATTTTTCATTATAGAACTTGGCTTGTATATTCCGATGATGGGCTTCCTCAAATGCCCGAGGTCTTCATGAGCAAGCAAGTTGGATGCACACCCACTTAGTTTTCATGTTGAGCTTGCATACACTTATAGCTCTTAGTGCATCCGTTGCATGGCAATCCCTACTCCTCGCATTGACATCAATTAATGGGCATCTCCATAGCCCGTTGATTAGCGTCGTTGACATGAGACTTTCGCCATTTTTGACTTCTCTTATTTATCTCTATCACCATACTCTATTCCACCCATAGTGCTATATCCATGGCTTGCGCTCATGTATTAAGTGGGAGTTGAAAAAGCTGAAGCTCGTTAAAAAGTATGAACCAATTGCTTAGCTAAAACCGGGGTTGTTCATGATAAATACTTTGTGTGAAGAAGATGGAGCATGACCGGATTATATGATTTTGTAGGGATAACGTTCTTTAGCATTTTTAGTTTGAAAGACATGATTGTTTGCTAGTATGCCTGAGTATTGATGTCTTTATATCAAATTATATACTATTGCTTTGAATAATTTGGATCTTATTATTCATACCGTAAGAGAGAGATTACATGATGAAACATGATAGGTAGCAATCCACATCAAAAATTCTGTTTTTATCATTTACCTACTCGAGGACGAGCAGGAATTAAGCTTGGGGATGCTTGATACATCTCCAATGTATCTATAATTTTTGATTGTTCCATGCAATTATAGTATCAATCTTGGATGTTTTTATATGCAATTATATATATCATTTTTTGGGACTAACCTATTAACCCAGTGCCTAGTGCCAGTTGCTGTTTTCTGCTTGTTTTTGTCTTTTCAGAGAAACAGTACCAAATGAAGTCCAAATGCCACAAAACTTTTTGGAGATTTTTTTTCTGGACAAAAGAAACCTGGGAAGCTTTTGGAGGAGGCCAGAAGCCTCACGGAGGCTTCACAAGGCACTAGGGCGCGCCCCAAGGGGGCGCCATGGTACCTTGTGGGGCCCACGTGACTTCGTTTGACCTAATTCCACTTCTATAAATTCACAAATATTGGGAAACCCCCAGAGAGCCAGAAGAAAAAACCTTTCCGCCGCCGCAAGCCTCTGTTGTTCCACGATCCCATCTGGAGGCCTTTTCCGGTACTCTGCCGGAGGGGGAATTGATCACGGAGGGCTTCTACATCAACCTTGCTGCCCTTCCGATGATGTGTGAGTAGTTTACCATAGACCTACGGGTCCATAGCTAGTATCTAGATGGCTTATTCTCTCTCTTTGCTCTTCAATACAATGTTCTCCTCGATGTTCTTGGAGTTCTATCCGATGTAATCTTCTTTTGCGGTGTGTTTGTTGGGATCCGATGAATTGTGAGTTTATGATCAGATTATTCATGAGAAATATTTGAGTCTTCTCTGAAATCTTTTATGCATGATTGTTATAGCTTTGTATTTCTCTCCGATCTATCGATTTAGTTTGGCCTACTAGATTGATTTATCCTGCAATGGGAGAGGTGCTTTGTGATGGGTTCAATCTTGCGGTGCTCAATCCCAGTGATAGAAAGGGACATGTCACGTATTTGTATTGTTGCCATTAAGGATAAAAAGATGGGGTTTATTCATATTGCTTGAATTTGCTTCTCTACATCATGTCATCTTGCTTAAGGCGTTACTCTGTTTCATACTTAATACCCTAGATGCATGCTGGATAGCGGTCGATGGGTGGAGTAATAGTAGTAGATGCAGGCAGGAGTCGGTCTACTTGTCTCAGATGTGATGCCTATGTACACGATCATTGCCATGAATCCGTCATAATTATTTGCTTTTCTATCAATTGCCCAACAGTAATTTGTTTACCCACCGTATGTTTATGTGCTCAAGAAAGAAGCCTCTAGTGAAAACTATGGTCCCCGGGTCTATCTTTATTATATAAAAAACCTAAAAATACCTTGCTGCACTTTATTTACTTTTATTTGAATTAGTAGTTTATTTTATCTATTTACCTTGATAAGATTTAATCCTTGCAAATAACCGCTAAGAGGATTGACAACCCTCTTATTTGCGTTGGGTGCAAGTGTTTGCTCTTGTGTGTGCAGGTGCGCTTAACGGAATTTTGCTTGGTTCTCCTACTGGATTGATAACCTTGGTTCTTAACTAAGGGAAATACTTATCTCTACTATACTGCATCATCCTCTCCTCTTCGGGGAAATACCAACGCAGACTACAAGTAGCACGGATCATGACACGTAACAGGTGCATATAACTTGCAAGATAGGATCAAGAACTCAAATATATTCATGAAAACATAGAGGGTTCAGATCTGAAATCATGGCACTCGGGTCCTAGTGACAAGCATTAAGCATAGCAAAGTCATAGCAACATCAATCTCAGAACATAGTGGATACTAGGGATCAAAGCCCTAACAAATTGACTCGATTACATGGTAAATCTCATCCAACCCATCACCGTCCAGCAAGCCTACGAAGAAATTACTCACACACGGCGGTGAGCATCATGAAATTGTTGATGGAGGATGGTTGATGATGACGACGGCGTCGAATCCCCCCCTCCGGAGCCCCGAACGGACTCCAGATCAGCCCTCCCGATGAAGAACAGGAGGTGGCGGCGCTTCATCTCGTAAAACACGATGATTCTTTCTCTCTGATTTTTTTCTCCATGAATAGGTACTTATAGCATTGGAGTTAGGGTAAACGGAGCTGCCAGGGGCCCACAAGCCTGCCAGGCGCGCCCTGGGGGGGGGGTGGGCGCGCCCCCCAGGCTTGTGGCGCCTGGTGGCCCCACCTTTGGTGGATCTTTGCGCCAGTATTTTTTATATATTCTGAAATAATTCTCCGTGAATTTTCAGGTCCATCCGAGAACTTTTATTTCTTCACAAAAACAACACCATGGCAATTCTGCTGAAAACAACGTCAGTCAGGTTAGTTCCATTCAAATCATGCAAATTAGAGTCCAAACTAGAGCAAAAGTGTTTGGAAAAGTAGATACGTTTGGGACGTATCAACTCCCCCAAGCTTAACTCATTGCTTGTCCTCAAGCAATTCAGTTGAGAAACTGAAAGTGATAAAGAAAAACTTTTACAAACTCTTTTGTTCTTGTTGTCTGTATATATACTTAACTAGCGTCCAAGTTTTCAGCAAATATTATGAACTAACCATATTGATGATAACACTTAGGTCTCACATTTACTCATGGCAATAACATAACCAACTAGCGAGCAATAATAAGATATCTCGGATGCTAACACTTTGTCAAAACAATCATGATATAATATGATAAAATGGTATCTCGCTAGCCCTTTCTGAGACCGCAAAACATAAATGTAGAGCACCTCTGAGATTCAAGCAACGACTAAACATTGTAATTCAGGGTAGAGGATATCCAGTCATGGTCACACCCAACATTAACTATACTCAATGCATAAAAATGACAATAGTGCTCTCCAACTTGTGCTTTAAATTTGAGGGTGATGACTAAACAATAAAAATAAAATAACATAAAAGTAAATGGATAGGCCCTTCGCAGAGGGAAGCATGGATTTGCAGTGGTGCCAGAGCTTGAAGCTTAAATTAGAGATGAAAATAATTTTGAGAGGTATGCTTTTCCTGTCAACGTCACGACCGAGAGTTTTCAATATCTTCCATGCTAAACAAATTATAGGCGGTTCCCAAGCGGAAAGGTAAAGTTTACTCCCCCTCCACCATACCAACACAAGCCATGGCTAGCCGAATCCTCGAGTGCCCTCCATACCAACAACTTTTCGGGGGAGTTTGTTTGCATTATATAACGATTTGAGCAATCGGACTGGGCATCCCAATTACCATCCTCTCTCGTGCAATGACAAGTGAATAAACACTCATATGAGAGTAACCCACTTAGCATGGAAGATACTGACCGCCCCCTGTCGCTCCATGAGCGGTACGGGCACACAAAAGAGATGTTCATTTGAATATTTAGAGGTGGCACTTGCAAATTTACTTGGAACGGCAGAGTAATACCGCATATAGGTAGATATAGTGGACTCATCTGGAATAACTTTGGTTTAAGGATTTGGATGCACAAGTAGTATTCCCGCTTAGTACAGGAGAAGGCTAGCAAATAGATTGAGAAGCGACCAGCTAGAGAGCGAAAATGGTCATAAACATGCATTGCGAATAATTAACATCAAACACGAGCATGAGGAGGATATCAACACCCTGAACATAAATATCATGGAGGATATGTTGGTTTTGATTCAACTACATGTATGAACATGTGCCAAGTCAAGCCACTCGAATTACTCAGAGGAGGATACCATGCTAACATACTACATCACAACCATTTTAATGCATGTTGACACTCAAGATAAATCATTATCCACTCCTAGCTATTTAAGCATGTCATGAGCAACTATGATCTCTAATTGTCATCACAAATATGTTTACTCATAATAATGCCGAATCATGGATACTGAGCTAAACATATTTACAAAGACAAAAACAAGAAGAGTTCATACTAGCTTTTCTTCACCGCAATCACTTCATCAAATATCGTCATTATTGCCTTTCACTTGCACGACCGAATGATGTGATAATAATAAGAATGGTGCAAGTGTGACGTGGACTAAGCTGGAATCTGCAAACATTTATTCAAAGGAGAAGACAAAGTAATAGTGGCTCTTTGTTAGATCAACAATAAAGCATATGGGAGCCACTCAACATTTTTATCATGGTCTTCTCCTTGCGACGACTCAACGAAAAGAAAAGAAATTTAGAGAAACACATTGAAATATTTCTGGAGTTTTTGGTTTTTTCTGAAGGAAGCAAATTAACGAAGGAAAACGAAAAACGAGAAAAACTATTTACAAGGGAAAGCTCCCAACAATTAAAAGAAGAAACGAGAAATCTTTTTGGGTTTTCTTTTACTACTATGAATTAACTAGACAGGAAAGAAACCACGACTGATTTTTATTTTATTTTTGAAAGTTTTCCAAACACACAAGAAGAAAGCGAAAATAAACTAGCATGGATATACAATGAAAAAGGATGAACACCGACAACTGGAATGAGTGTGTGAACATGAATGTAATGTCGGTGAGAAATACGTACTCCCCCAAGCTTAGGCTTTTGGCCTAAGTTGGTCTATGGCCACGGGTCAAAATCAGCACCTCCTGGATAGTACCGAGGCTGCTAAAGATCCCACTGGTAAATGGCCTCCTGAGGCTCCCACTGATAGACGGGCTCCTGGTACGGCTCTGGCTTAGGTGCTGGCTCAGGTGCTGGGGGCTGATCCAAGCCCCAATAAACATAAATGTCCTCAGGCATGATGTTGTATCTGCCCCTCTTCGAGGAACGGGATAATGCTGGCATTGTTTGCCAAATAATAGAAATCATCGTAAATTCCCGCATCCCTCAAGAACGTGTTGCATGGCCATTCGCATGGTCGCACCTCGGCCGCACGAGGAAGTGTATACTTGGGCTTAGGAGCCTCCTTGGGGTTCCGGCTCGAAGAACCCCTCAACCTCCACTTGAGCATTTTCTTTTTCTGAAAATTTCTGAAATTTTTAGTGACTCAAAATAAAAGTGAACGAAACTCAACAAAATTGACAACAACTACTCCCACATGTATCTAGAAGCTATATCATGCATAAAAAACTACTTTGGACCATACAAATTCAACATGCAAGCTCATAAACATGGTCACCACAGCAGCAAAAATTTGCAAAGTATAAAGCACTAGAACAAAAACTAATTGGAGCATTGGAGGAGTCACATACCAAGGAGTAATTCCTCAAAACAGTTTTGGAAACGGAGTTCCGAGCAAGGAGATCGAAAATCACAGCAAAATGAGCAAGAACACGGGCTTGGGAGCAAGTTTGATTTTTTCTGGAGGAAGAAGAAGGAGATGGGTGGCTGGCATAAGTGAGTTGGTCTCTGTGGGACCCACAAGCCTACTGGGCGCGCCCAGGGGGGTGGGCGCACCCTGTGGGCTTGTGGCTCACAGGTGCACCCCCCTGGGGTGTGTTCAGTGCCAAAAATTCTTAAATATTCTGGAAAAAAATCATACTAAATTTTCATGGCATTCTGAGAACATTTATTTTTGGGCCATTTTTTTATTGGACGAAAAATTCAGAAAACAGGATAATCATGGCATTTTATTTTATTCTACTAAAAATAATAGAGGGTAAAAGGTGGGTACAGAAAGTTGTGCTTACTAAATTCATCGACCACATGCCCTTCAAAAAGAATCCATTAATAAGGTTGATCAAGTCTTATTAACAAACCTTTTCCGAATGGCATGAAACCGAAGAATCTTCGTATAACACTAAGTTACCTCAATGGGGATATGCATCTCCCCAACAATAAGAATTTCATATTTCTTTTTGACAGTAGGAAAAGGGAATTTGAATCCGCCAATAGTGATTGTCGAAACTTTTTCAATATAATTGATACCATTCACCAAACTTTGTTTCTTCGGGAAATAAACCGTATGCTCATTACCATTGACATGAAAAGTGACCTTCCTTTTGTTGCAATCAATAATAGCCTCTGCAGTATTCAAAAAGGGTCTTCCAAGGATAATTGACATGTTGTCGTCCTCGGGCATATCAAGTATAACGAAGTCTGTCAAGATAGTAACGTTTGCAACTACAATGGGAACATCCTCGCAAATTCCAATAGGTATAGTAGTGGATTTATCAGCCATTTGCAAAGATATTTCAGTAGGTGTGAGCTTATTCAAATCAAGTTTTGTATATAAAGAGAAAGTCATAACACTAACACCGGCTCCCAAATCACATAAAGCAGTTTTGACATAACTTCTTTTAATGGAACATGGTATAGTAGGTATTCCTGGATCTTCTAACTTCTTAGGTATTCCACCCTTAAAAGAATAATTTGCAAGCATGGTGGAAATTTCACCTTCAGGTATTTTTCTTTTATTTGTGATAATTTCTTTCATGTATTTAGCATAGGGGGACATTTTCAACATATCGATCAAGCGAGTGCGCAAAAAGACAGGTCTAAGCATTTCAACAAAGCGCTCAAAATCTTCGTCATCCTTGTTTTTAGATGGTTTAGTAGGGAAATGTGACATCCCCGACCCGACCATGCACTAATCATACACGCAAATGCGCACGATCATGCCCAGGGACTCACGGGAAGATATCACAACACAACACTAGAGATAAATTAAAGTCATACTGAAAGCGCATGATAACTCCCAGAGGGGGGTGAATGGGAGATTTTTAGAAATTCATCAAACTCCGAAGACTTTGACGAAAATCGGAGTGAAGAAATAGAAACAGAATTGAAACTAAGTCTACACAGATATGGAAAGCATGCATACGAAGCATAAGCAGGTGAAGAACATGCAATCATACACACATATAAGCGTGAAGAAAATGAGACAGCATGATGAAAGTCTTCAGTTCAAATTCTTCAGAAAGGTACGACACAAGTTCTTCAGCAGCGGAATAGTAATAAAGTGAAGGAGTGAGGAATTTGAAACCGGTTGGGCTCGATGAAGACACATCGATTTGTTAGACCAGTTCCAGTTGCTGTATCAACTATACGTCTGGTTGAGGTGGCTGAGTTTTACCTCAGAGGACACTTAGTCCTCACCGTATTCCTCTTGAGCTAATGACACTTAGTCCTCGCCCAATCACTCATGGTAAGTGTTCAAGGTAGACTTCCGAAACCTTCACATACTTGTTCACCAACACGCCACAATTACTCTTGGGTGCTCAGAACATGACGCCTAACCGTCTGGAGGAATGACAATCCTCAAAGGTAACAAGCGTCGGATCACACAGATCAATCTCTTCAGTGATGCTCAATCACTTTGGCTCTGGGTTTTTCCTCACTTA
Source organism: Elymus sibiricus (assembly GCA_039707655.1). Taxonomy (NCBI): domain Eukaryota; kingdom Viridiplantae; phylum Streptophyta; class Magnoliopsida; order Poales; family Poaceae; genus Elymus; species Elymus sibiricus. Next base: position 383,055,753 of record CM077676.1, read on the forward strand.
GGATTCTCTCAAAGTCGTCGGAGGGTGGGTTGCTCTCAAATGACAAGTGTCAAGTTCTCTCGGAGCAGCCAACCGACAAGTGGTTGTGGGGGGCAGCTATTTATAGCCAGGGGGCAACCCGACATGAATTGTCATAAATGCCCTTCTCTGATTCGACCGTTGTCAGGATAAGGATCCACTCGACAGCTGGCACGTGGCGCAGCAACGGTCGGAAAATTGAAATCTCAATTTCGTCATGGCACTCAATTTCCTCATGGTAGGCAGATCGCACTGGCAAACTCCTAACTCCTCAGCCTGACCAAATTCGTCAGCGACCAGATGAACTTCGTCACTGTTTCTAGTAAATGCGTCAGCTCTACTAGAGATTTCCATAGGCTTCACTCGAAGCGGCTTTTGTGTGTATAGGTTTGAGTAAGTTTGGGCATCACTTTGGAAATGTGAAATATGTTTTACCAAGACCCCCTTTAATAGTACGGTTTTTCCTATGACTCAAAGAAGAAGAAAAGAAACTACGAAAACAAAAGTCTTCAAGCTTCAAAGTCTTCACATCAATTTCTTCAAAGGCCGTACCAATTTCATCACCAAATTCTTCACTTGAAGAAATCTATTTTTAGGGGTCATCTTCCATGTGTTAAACCAAATCTTCAGGGACTCTGTCTCCTGTGTATACTCACAAACACATTAGTTCCTCAACCTATTTGTCTTCAGTACTCCAAAACCACTAAGGGGGCACTTGATGCACTTACAATCTCCCCCTTTTGGTGATTGATGAGAAATTGGTTAGGCTTTCAACGGGAGTAAAAATAATTGAAGTTTAATTATAGAGTTTGAAGAATTTGGGTCCAAGATATTGAGGAACTCCCCCTGAAGATGTGCATATGAGGAATTTGCTTTGGATTGCAAATGCACCTGGCAGGTTGAAATTGTGGAGATCTCCCCCCATATCTTGGAATCCAATCATGCATGATCATAAGATATTTGAGGAATACGAATGCATGACGAAAATTGGTGTCTACCGAAATTGTGCATGCATGAGCAGATATAATTAAGATCAGGGCATGCGTATCAAATGTAGCAAAAGAGTCAGACGACCAACAGTTATTAAGTTACAACTCATCAAAGAGCAAATCCAATAAAGTTCAAGAGTTGCAACTTAAGCAAAAATAGCCCATATAACAACCCGCTTGAAGACTAACTCACATTTCTCCCCCTTTGTCATCAAATGACCAAAAGGAGACGAAATGGAGAGCTAACGCCCCGGAAGAATATCATCGTGGAGAAGTCGAGGGAGCGCCAGCGTTGTTGGGGTCGCGTGATGCAGATGGACCAGCAGCAGTTTCTTCGAGAGCTTCATTTTCATCAGTGGTGCGTGATGAAGACTCTGAGCTCGGCATAAGAGGAGGAACTTGAGTTTTCTTGAACTTCTTCCTGGGCGGCTCGACCCAATCAAAGTTCATTTGGAAGTCCATTTCTGCAAGTTCTTCAGCTATCTTGAGATGCGAGAGGATGGCCCATGATCTGTCAAAAATCTCGTGGAGATAGTAGCGGTTTTTGCGTACTGAGTTATGCATCACAGTCATGTTGGCTTGAATCGTAGCAAACTGACGCTTAACCCATCGATGGTTCTTATCAACTTTCTGGTGCAAGTTGATTAGTAGCTCACGGTCAGTCATGACACGTGGAGCATCTGATGTATGAGATGGTCTTGAAGCTTTAGCAGCAGTATCTTGGCTAGCAGTTTCATCACCAGTGGACTGTGATATTGGCTGGTGAAATTTCCCATCAAGAGGACGCATGCCTTCATCTACTGCAGCCTTGCCCTTGCCAGGAACTGAGGAGATGGTGCTCTGAAGAACTTCTACTTCTGGCAGATAACTGAGATGATTTTTACAATCAGCCCTGTAGTGAATTGAAGATCGGGATCTGATGAATCTCATGATCCATGGAGCATATGGCTTCAGATCAAAAGGTGACTGGGCCACTATGACCAAAGTCCTCATGAAGAAATCATGAATATTAATGGGAGTACCATGAATGATGTGAAATAACAGATTGTTCATAATTCCCACAATTTCTTCAGTATTGGAGTTGTGACCTTTGATAGGCTGAGGGTCTCGCCAGAATACGATAGACCGTTCTTGGCACATACAACAAATCCTTCGCAAGGAAGGTTGTCCTTGGAGCCTCTCCTTCAGCCAATGGCTTCATAAGCACTTGCATCAGATGGTGTGGCAGTTCAGATTCTTCATAAATCTTCTTTGCTTCTTCGTGGGGTGGATCAACTGGAAGAGCATGAAGAAGTTCGTCAGCTGGTGCCTTGTAATGAGTGTCTTCGCCTATCCAGTCCAGAGCCCAAGATGCAATGTCGTCAACGTCTCTAGAGAAATGCAAAGTGGAGTAGAACTGAAGAATTAATTCTTCATTCCAATCGCAGATGTCAGAGCAGAAGTTGAGTAATCCAGCATCATGAAGCATAGCCAATACGGGCCTGAAACAGGGAATAGATTCCATATCCACATGAGGAATATGGCGATGCGGGAAGATCTTATTCTTGTCGAGCAACAGTGAAGCGTAATAGTTCATCTGTGTCCGTGTCCAGAAGCGCAGACGCCTGATTTTAGCTGAGTCATAAGGTGACTTGCCAATGAAGAAATTCTTCTCTTCAAAGAACTTGGCATTATCGAACTGAGGCCGTCTGAGGCTTCTGCTAATCTATGGCATAACTGGGACTGGTTGAAGATTTTTCTTCTTTGGTCTGACATCAAATATTGGTCTTAGGGACCCAGTAGAATCCCGAGGATCTGTCACAGCAAGTGATTTTGCAATTTCCTCAGCAGTGGCAGTTGGAACTGTATCGGTATCTGCTGAAGGAATTGAGTCATCGCGCTGAGGCGATGTATTGATGACATCCTCCAGCGGGTCATCTTGAGTAGGTTCAATAGATGGTGCAGGTTCAGTTTCATCAGCTGTTTCAGCTGGAATGTCTTCATCAATGGTCTGAAGAGATGGCTTTTGTTCTTTAGAACCAGTGTGAATTTCTTCAGTGATAGCGGGTGACTGAGACACTTGCGTCAGAGGAGTGGTGAGGGGCGAATTTGGATGGAAAGCTTCCCAAAATTCGTCAATGATTGGAGGGGTAGTTGCACCGTCAATATCCACGTCCTCTTCAGTTTCTTCACCACCGTCAGATGAAGTAGAAGTAGTGGCATTTTCTTTAGTCACCGGAACCTGTGATGGCTTCCGTGATGAGACAGGATGAAGTGAAGCATCTTCTTCAACTTCTATTTCTTCATCCATCTGCTCTATGGTAGCAGCAGAATGGGCATCATCTTCATTTTCATCAGTCTGAGGAATTTCATATTCCACCCCATAGGGAACCATTTGACGATCATCATTGGCAGGAGCAGGGGGCGCTGATGAGATAGGAATGGCATCAATTGGAATGACGATTGAAGACAATATTGCCATTTTCAACTTCTTCACAGTTTCCGGAGCAGTGGGAGGAGCTGAAGCTTTTCTATTTCTAGCTTCCTTCTCAGCAGCCTTGGTCTTCTTCACTTATGAAGCAGAAGGAAGGGTGATAGTCTTCACAGTTGAAGGAGTTGATGGTGCTGCTGCTGAAGAATTTGGTGGTTCAGTTTCTTCACGCGTGACATCGTCAGTCGCCTTGGCAATTTCTTCAGGAGGAACTTCTTCAGTTGCCCTGTCTTGCACTTGCGGAGATACGGGCGCAGTCTTACTGGCCTGAGTAGTTGGTGGTGGAGCTGAAGAACTTGAGGGTGGCACTATGCCAACCTTGGCTGCCTCACGCTGGTTGTGGTCTTCAACAACCTTGTTGGTTGCAGTGATGAACCGGTCACGCACACCACAGCAGTGTTTTGACTGTCGTTCAAACTCTTCAGATAGCTGTTGAATTTCAGACTGTAAAGTCACCAGCTGCTGAGGAGTAATGGAGAGCATGTTCTTCCGCAGCTCCTTCTCTTTCTGCAGTTGCTGTTTCCTCACCAGCTTTGCTTGAGCAATTTTGTGCTTCTCATTCAAGATGAATGCAGACAGCACATGGCTTGGACCAGGCGGTAGATTCAAATCATCAAGTGGCATATCTGGGTTGGTGCACCAGATGTCAATGAAGTCCAGAAGCTTCTTGGGATCCAGCAACATTGGAACTGAAGAATTTTTAGCAATAGCAGCTTGCTCTTGCTTCCTTCTGAGGAACTCCGCGAGCTCATCTTCATCAGCCAGCCCATGTTCGTCAACCTGAGGCACGACGGCCTTGCTCTTGGGACTTGGCCTAGTTCCACGGCCAGCAGTGACCTTTTACTTCAGCTTGGGCATAGAAGAAGTTGGTTGCCCACTAGCTGAGGCACTTGATGCAGCAATTGAGGCTTTTGTAAAGCCCTCGGTGCGCTGGCAAGATGCAAGCATGACCGGTGTTGAAGCTCTGGCTGCTGCCATTGATGAACTTGAAGCAGGAGGAGGCACTGAAGATTTTGACATCTTGGGTGCTGAAGCCTTTGAAGCTGCCGGCTGGGCCACTGAGGGCTTTGTGACAAACGGCTTGGGCTTGTTGGCAGGCTTCTTCTGCATAGCCTTCTATGGAGCGCTTGCACTGCCATTAGCACCTGCTTCAGCTGAGGCCTTTGTGGCCCAGTTGAATTCTTCAATAGCCTTTTGGGCCTGTTTCTGCAATTTAGCTTGATGCTTTGCCTATTCTTTGGGGAATTCTTCACCCCTTCTGATGCTTGTAGGATCAGCCACTTGTCCATGAGCCAACTGTGGTCTTTTGCATGGAGGCTTGACTGCGAAGCCCTTCATGTATTTGGAAGTGACAAAATTGTAGCTTCTCCACTGATAGGTCCAGTATCTCTTTATCTTTTGCATGCGCGTTTTGCGCCGCTCCTTGGTTTCCTTTCCATGAGTTTCTTCATCCGGAGTGCAATGTCGTTCATACAGATCCTCTGGAATCTCGAAAGCTGGATGTTCCTCTTTTCTCTTGCCTCCCTTCTGAGGCTTTCTGCCATCAGCCATTTTCTTCAGCTGAGGTTTTTGAACTCGTGAGGACTCTGAAGATGTTTGAAGGTTTTCCTCAAGCAATGCTACAAATGAATTAATTTGATGAGAACTTAGAGATTCATCAGCAGACATTGTACCTGTGAATAGAGTATAGTTGCGAGGAAATAGGGAAGAGTCACATGCATTCTCAGAGATTTTTAAAAAATAAACCAGTTGAGGAAATTGACCCTTATCGTCTTAACGCAATTCACTAAGTGTTCTTGACCGAGGTTCCAGAGTTGTACAGATTGAAGCAATTGCACAATTGAGGAATCTAGTTGTTAAGTATAACTTAGATGAAAATACTCAATACTGGCCAAAAGGAAGTGCTGAAGAATTGGAAGAGTGGGAAAAACAACACTTGAAGATTTTGTGGCAGTAAAAAGATCAAACTTGGGCTGTAAAAATAAATTTTAATTACCCCAAGGATGAACTCGATGAACTGGATGACGAGTCGAAGGAAACCGTCAGTTCAGATCTTCCGTGCCCTAACTTGGCGACGAAAGACAGCTATGGCGGCGGCGGAGGTGAAGAAATCCACGGCCGACGCGAGTACGACGATGAAGAAGTCGAGGCAGTGAAGCTCTTCCTCTCCGGGGACGATGAGTTCCAGTGGCGTCGCTAGGGTTTGAGAGCGATAGGGGCGCGAGAGTGAAATGAGTTAGGGTTGACGAGGTCAAGCCTTTATATAGGCGCAGTAAAAACTGAGAGGTCCGAAGATTTTGGACGGATAGGCCCCTGGCGTTTCGCATCTGAGTGACACGCGTCATACATGCATTTTGAATGCGCTTATCCACGCGTTGAAGGCGCGGGATGTGGTTACTGTGGCAACCGCCAAAAAATTGATTAGAATATTTTCAAAATGTGTTCACAATTTCTTCAGCTGTCAAGGACACAGTGAAGACTTTGAACAGTGTCAATTAGAACGCATATGAAGAGATTGAGAACAGAGTGGTTTGAGTTTAGCATAGAGGGGAGTGGGTCCTATCACATCCACATAGATGACGAAAAACACAGTTTGAAGAAGTAGCTATATGTGGATGCTGTTGAGGACATGAAAAACTCAAATATATATATAAATAATAAGTAGTGAAGAATAACCTCAAATGACGAATTTGAAAAGCTTGACGAAATTGCAAATGACGAAAAACTCAAATTTGAAGAATGTCACAAAGAGGTGGTGGCGTTACCCACCGTATAAGAACTATGATGATTTCAGACACCGCGTACAATTGTCATAGGGTTTTGAGAATCAAGTTCTTCATTAATTTCTTCACACTTAGAGGGTTAATCTTCATTGATTGAAGAAAAATGTTACTTCGTGTGTTGTGCATCAAAGTCATCAAGAATGCATAAGCGTTAGGATGTGTGTCCTTTTCAAAGGACATTCGAAGATTCTAGGATGTTTAGCTCACACCGCAACATGCAAAACCTTCTATCATCTAAGGGCTTAGTGAAGATATCTGCAAGCCGGTCTTCTGTCTTCACGTGGTCGATGACGATGTCTCCCTTCAGCACATGATCACGAAGAAAATGGTGACAAATCTCAATGTGCTTCGTCCTTGAGTTTTGCACTAGGTTGTGGGCGATCTTGATGGCGCTCTCATTGTCGCAGTAGAGTGGCGCTTTCTTCACGTTGACGCCATAGTCCTTGAGGGTTTGCTTCATCCATAGTAACTGAGAGCAGCAGGCACCAGCAGCAATGTACTCAGCCTCGGCAGTGGAAAGTGAGACGCAGTTCTGCTTCTTCGAGGACCAACATACAAGGGATCGTCCGAGGAAATGGCATGTGCCTGAGGTTGACTTGCGATCCACACGATCACCAGCATAATCAGAATTAGAATATCCAGCAAGATCAAGTGATGAGCCCTTGGGATACCATAATCCAAGCGTTGGAGTGTGAGCTAAATATTGAAGAATTTATTTCACATCCTGGTGGTGTGATTCCTTCGGTGACGCTTGAAAGCGGGCACACATGCAAACACTAAGCATAATATCTGGCCTAGATGCACATAGGTAAAGGAGAGAACCAATGATGGAGCGATATACCTTCTGATCGAAATCTTTACCATTTTCGTCAGTGTTGAGTTGGCCATTTGTTGGTATTGGTATCTTGAGGCCTTTGCAATCTTGCATTCCGAATTTCTTCAGGCAGTCTTTGAGATATTTCTCCTGAGATATGAAGATGCCATTGGGTTGTTGACAAATTTGAAGTCCAAGGAAGAATTTCAACTCCCCCATCATAGACACCTGATATTCTTCTTGCATCATATGTGCAAATTCATCACTGTATTTCTTGTTAGTGCAACCAAAGATAATATCATCAACATATATTTGGCATATGAACAGTTCACCATCATAAGATTTTGTGAAAAGAGTAGGGTCAAGTGAACCGGGCTTGAACCCCTTTTTCTTCAGGAATTCCTTCAGTGTTCATACAGGCTTGCTTGAGGCCATAGAGAGCCTTGTTGAGTCTGAAGACTTTGTCAGGATGCTTTGGGTCCTCAAAACCTGGTAGTTGAGCAACATATACTTCTTCCTCAAGCTTACGATTGAGGAATGCACTTTTCACATCCATTTGATATAAGAGGATATCATGATGGTTAGCATCTGCAAGTAATATACGAATGGCTTCAAGCCTAGCAACAGGTGCAAATGTTTCATCGAAGTCAATATCCTCAACCTGTGTGTAGCCTTGAGCTACAAGATGGGCCTTATTCCTCACCACTTGGCCGTTTTCATCTTGTTTGTTGCGGTAGATCCAGTTAGTGCCGATGATATTGTGCTTGGATCAGGACGCTTGACAAGCTCCCACACATTGTTGAGCTCGAACTGACACAATTCATCTTGCATTGCTTGACTCCATTCAGGTTCCAGAAAGGCTTCATCAACTTTGGTGGGCTCTAAAATAGAGACAAATGCATAATGCCCACAAAAGTTAGCTAAATGTGAAGCTCTTGGGCAAATGAGGGGACCAGGTGCATTGATGTTGTCGAGGATCTTCTCAATCTGCACTTCATTTGCCACTCGTGGATGTGCGGGACGAGGGCCTTGTTGTTGTTGTTGTTGTTGCCGTGCAGAATCCTCAGCATCATTTTCGTCAGGATGTTCATTTTCTTCACAACGAGGAACAACCACTTCTTCATCAGCAGGTGTTTCTTCACTGGGCACAATTTCACCAGTGCCCATCATCTTGATAGATTCCTCGGGTCTCATTTCATCTAGCACAGGAGGTAGGTGCTCTCTTTGCGAGCCATTAGTTTCATCGAACCGCACATCTACAGTTTCAACAATCTTGTGATGACAAGAGTTGAAGACTCCGTAGGTGTGCGAATCCTTTCCGTAACCAAGCATAAAACCTTCATGTGGTTTCGGTGCAAATTTAGAACTGTGATGAGGATCACTAATCCAACATTTATCACCGAAGACTTCGAAATAACTCACATTGGGTTTTTGTTGGTGAGTAGCTCGTATGAGGTCTTCTTGAGGAATTTGTGAAGATATACCCGATTGATGATGTGACAAGCAGTATCAATTGCCTCAGGCCACCATCGACGAGGGGTCTTGTATTCATCAAGCATAGTACGCGCCATCTCGATGAGGGTTCTGTTCTTGTGCTCCACAACTCCATTCTGCTGAGGTGTGTAGGGAGCGGATAGCTCATGAGTGATGCCAAGTTCATCAAGATAGTCGTCGAGGCCTGTGTTCTTGAATTCAGTGCCGTTGTCACTCCTAATGTGCTTGATCTTGAGATCATAATTCGTCATGGCCCGATTGGAGAATCGTCTGAAGACATCCTGAACTTCATTCTTGTAGGAAATGATGTGCACCCAGGTGTATCGAGAGTAGTCATCAACAATGAGGAATCCGTAGAGAGATGCTGCATTGGTTAGTGTGGCATAATGTGTTGGACCAAACAAATCCATATGAAGTAACTCAAAGGGACGAGTAGTGGTCATAATTGTCTTCGCCGAGTGCTTGGATCTGGTCATCTTTCCAGACTCACAAGCACCACAGAGGTGATCCTTGACGAATTTGACACCCTCGACGCCAATGATATGCTTCTTCTTGACGAGAGTGCTCAAATTCGTCATTCCAGCATGTCCAAGTCGTCGATGCCATAGCCAGCATTCCGAAGCTTTTGCCATTAGACATGTTGCAGGTTGAGGACCTATAGAGAAATCTACAATGTACAAGTCACCTCTCCTAAAGCCTTCGAAGACTTTGGATTTGTCAGATTCCAACAGCACAATGCATCTATAATTGTCAAAGATGACAATCATATCAAGATCACAAAGCATTGAGACAGACATGCAGTTGTATCCAAGGGACTCGACAAGCATCACCTTTTCCATGTGTCGATCCTTTGAAATGGCAACCTTACCTAGACCCAATACCTTGCTTTTTTCCTTTGTCGGCGTATGTGATATGCTTCAGATGAGACGGAGTAAGGGGAGCATCAGTGATGAGATTCCTATCTCCAGTCATATGATTCGTGCAGCCACTGTCCAAGACCCATTCAGTGGCTAAAGGAGTATCATCCTGTAGAAGCATTAGTCTGACTTACAAATTCATATGCTTCAAAGTGAAGAATATGATGATGATCAATTTCATCAGACAATTTCATCAATGAATAATATCAGGCAACATAAGGGATGTGTGAAATGAAACATTCATTTCGTCATGATTAGCCTGCATCCCAACAGGCATTATGTCAGGTCTTCAGCAAATTCATCAGACATTTAGTTGTCTGAAGACCTGACCCTGCAGAAGAGATGGGTTCTTCTTCTTAACCACCCACATCTGAATGTGTGGCTGAGAAGCAATGTGGCAAAGTGCATTAATGGAGAACTTAGGCATTGAAGAATATGCATTTCTCTTCACAGGAGGGTTATAGTAATTGAATGAATAAGCAGAGAAATTCTTCGAAGATTTGTGAACATAGTGGTTCGAAGAATAATGCTCATATTCATCAAATCGATGTTTGTTTCCCTGCGAAACAGAGACATTAGTGCGACCATAAGTGGGTTTACGTCCATTTGACGACTTTGATCCCTGTGAAGAATTTGCCCTGGGAAGTTTCTTCTTCATCGGTGGCGTCATGATGACATTCACCTGAAGATTTTCCAGACGGCTTTTAGGAACCCAGATTTTCTTCACAGGTGGACCGTTCCTGCAGTTAGTACCGATGAATCTGGCAAAGACGTCACCATTCTGATTCTTGAACAGTTTATAGTTGGAGTCAAATGACTCATCTGAAGAATATGAAGAATCACAAGTATAGCCAGATAAAGTGGATGGATCTATTGGAGGTTCCTTTGCAGCAACCCATGTGGTTTTGGGATACTGCTCAGGCTTCCAATACGAACCATCAGTGTTGAGCTTTCTCTCAAAGGCAATACCCTCTTTCCTAGGGTTCCTGTGAAGAATTTGCTTTTTGAGCACGTCACCCAGGGTTTGATGCCCTTTGAGGCTTTTGTACATGCCAGTGACATACAATTCCTTCAGCCCTGCATTTTCATCAGTATCCCCGGTGGCTTCCTCAAGTGAGGGGTTAGTGGCCACCGTAGCAGTTGAAGCAGTTGCAAGAACAGAAGCATTTGAACATTTAGCTGAAGAATTAGCATTATCACGTTCAAGGCATTTTAGGCAAGGTGCAACAAATTCTTCCCGTGCGGTACTGATCTGTTGAGTGAGGAGTGAATCATTTTATTTTTGAAGATCATCATGAGACGCTCTCAGCTTCTTGAGATCTTGCTTCCTTTGAAGAAATTCATAGGACAGCTTCTTGTGTTCAGCTGAGAGGGACACATGACGACTTTCAAGTTCATCATATTGAGACTTAAGCCTTCTGAGATCCTCAGACAGGGCTTGACTACGATCCATTTCCTCGTCCAACAGGTCATCGCTTTTGTCTAGCAGTTTTTGAATCTTTTCCATGGCATGTTGTTGCTCAGTTGCAATTTTAGCATGTTTCTTATAGCTTGGTTTAGATTCACATTCAGAGTCATCATCACTGGAAGTTTCAAAGTAAGCTTCTCATGAGGTTACCTTTGCACCTCGAGCCATGAGACACACAGAAGACGAAGTGGAGGCATCGTCTGGTTCCCGGGATCTGAGGGAATTCGCAAATTCCACAAGCCAGGGATCATCACGTCTGTATGCCCCTTCATGGATGTCAGATATCCTGTCCTAGATGAGCTTCACATTGCTCATATGGGAGATGCGAGTGAACTCATCCTTGGTCAGACGAGAACAGATGATGTATTTAGCCCGAGCATCAAGTTGAGTGTATCTGCGAATATCTTCAGCATTCGTCATCTTGCAGAGATCAGTCAATCCCAGTTCAGTGACTGTCCATAGATCGCTGTCAGTGGCCAGGAGACACTTTCACATCATGACCTTCCAATACGGGCAGTTTGTGCCATCGAAGATGGGGCACGCAGGGGCGACCTTGATCATTCCTGCGGTCGACATAACTAAAACTCCAGGTGGTTAAACCGAAATCACACAGAACAAGGGAGTACCTTGCTCTGATACCAATTGAAAGCGCAGGATAACTCCCAGAGGGGGGTGAATGGGAGATTTTTAGAAATTCGTCAAACTCTGAAGACTTTGACGAAAATCGGTGTGAAGAAATAGAAACAGAATTGAAACTAAGTCTACACAGATATGGAAAGCATGCATACGAAGCATAAGCAGGTGAAGAACATGCAATCATACACACATATAAGCGTGAAGAAAATGAGACAGCATGATGAAAGTCTTCAGTTCAAATTCTTCAGAAAGGTACGACACAAGTTCTTCAGCAGCGAAATAGTAATAAAGTGAAGGAGTGAGGAATTTGAAACCGGTTGGGCTGGATGAAGACACATCGATTTGTTAGACCAGTTCCAGTTGCTGTATCAACTGTACGTCTGGTTGAGGCGGATGAGTTTTACCTCAGAGGACACTTAGTCCTCACCGTATTCCTCTTGAGCTAATGACACTTAGTCCTCGCCCAATCACTCGTGGTAAGTCTTCAAGGTAGACTTCCGAAACCTTCACAGACTTGTTCACCGGCATGCCACAATTACTCTTGGGTGCTCAGAACATGATGCCTAACCGTCTGGAGGAATGACAGTCCTCAAAATAACAAGCATCGGATCACACAGATCAATCTCTTCAGTGATGCTCAATCACTTTGGCTCTGGGTTTTTCCTCACTTAGGATTCTCTCAAAGTCGTCGGAGGGTGGGTTGCTCTCAAATGACAAGTGTCAAGTTCTCTCGGAGCAGCCAACCAACAAGTGGTTGTGGGGGCGGCTATTTATAGCCAGGGGGCAACCCGACATGAATTGTCATAAATGCCCTTCTCTGATTTGACCGTTGTCAGGATAAGGATCCACTCGACAGCTGGCACACGGCGCAGCAACGGTCGGAAAATTGAACTCTCAATTTCGCCGGGGCACTCAATTTCCTCATGGTAGGCAGATCGCACTGGCAAACTCCTAACTCCTCAGCCTGACCAAATTCGTCAGCGACTAGATGAACTTCGTCACTGTTGCTAGCAAATGCGTCAGCTGTACTGGATATTTCCAAAGGCTTCACTCAAAGCGGCTTTTGTGTGTATAGGTTTGAGTAAGTTTGGGCATCACTTTGGAAATGTGAAACATGTTTCACCAAGACCCCCTTTAACAGTACGGTTTTTCCTATGACTCAAAGAAGAAGAAAAGAAACTACGAAAACAAAAGTCTTCAAGGTTCAAAGTCTTCACATCATTTTCTTCAAAGGCCGTACCAATTTCATCACCAAATTCTTCACTTGAAGAAATCTATTTTTAGGGGTCGTCTTCCATGTGTTAAACCAAATCTTCAGGGACTCTGTCTCCTGTGTATACTCACAAACACATTAGTTCCTCAACCTATTTGTCTTCAATAGTCCAAAACCACTAAGGGGGCACTTGATGCACTTACACATATAGCTTTATATTACAAGCCAGGCCACGAAGGCTCGAATACATAAGTCAGCGGAAGCAACAATATCTGAGTACAGACATAACTAAACAAGTTTGCCTTAAGAAGGCTGAGCAAAACAATGACATCTAGATTGAAAAGGCGCAGGCCTCCTGCCTGGGAGCCTCCAAACTACTCCTGGTCGTCGGTCTCCACGTAGTAGTAGGCTCTGTCGGTGTAGTAGTAGTCGTCGGTGGGATCAGCAGGCTCCTGGGCTCCGTCATCTAATCGCAGCAATCGGGTAGAGGGGAAAAAGGTAGCAAAGCAACCGTGAGTACTCATCCAAAGTACTCGCAAGACTTACATCAGAACTATGCTAAGTATGCATCGGTATCAAAGGGAAGGGGCTATATCTGTTTACTATACTGCAGAAATGCCAGAATAGAGGAGAAGGCCTAGCCTATCGAAGACTAGCTTCTTGCAGCGTCTTGCAGCAATAGAAGAGAGTAGAATAACATAACATGTAGTAACAAATATATATTAGTAACGCCCAGAGATCCTTCCTCGTCTACCCCGCGAGGAAGCGATCCTGGAGCCATCATATCAGTTTAGTGTCACATGTATCCAGTTCTAGTTGTAGTAGATCGGGATACTCTCTGAGCGTCTTGTTACCGTGGACACGACTATTCGAATAGATAACTTCCCTGCAGGGTTGCACCAACTTACACAACACACTCGATTAACTCCGGCCGGACACACTTTTCGGGTCATGCCCGGCCTCGGCTGATCGACACACCGTAGCCCTACCTAGGCTCAACAGAGAGGCCAACACGCCGGTCTACATCCTAAGTGTGAAGGGGTCATGGGCCAATCGTCCTCATCACTCCTGAGCGTTGCGTGACTGGCCGGGGACCAGACCCACCTCCTTATACAAGCGCAAGTGGTTACCATCCACCCCAACAATCAGCCCACATCTCTGAACTGTGACATCTGAAGAGCTTTCAGGAGAATCGTACGATGCCGAGTGCCCATAGCTTATAACGCGTGGTGGTTAGTGCAAAAAGGCCAGGGGCCTACTCAGATCACATATCCAAAGCCATTAGTGTGTTGTGAGCTCGCGGAGATGATCAGTGGTCCTGTCGCCCTGTCTCGCGGACTTACGGCAAGGGTCAGGCCCATCCCTCTCCTGGGGCAGTCTGCCTACCCGGCCGTGCCGCGTAATTATCTCGCGGGTGATGGTGTCCCGGACTAGGGGGTACTCGGGCTGCCGGCCTATCTCTCGTAGGCCGGGCTGGTGGGCCGCTCTCTACTCGTCGATGGAAGACCGGATTGTTGGTGACCCCGTGTATCAGAAGGAATCCTCCGAAGACTTGGCGTCTCCTCCAAGGAATAGCTGGCATGACCAGCATGTTTATCCCCTGATGGTAACCGACCATATGTAACCCTAGGACCCTCTGGTGTCTATATAAACCAGAGGGTTTAGTCTGTAGAGGATCATCATATCCATTGTCTAGGGTTTAGCCCATCTGATCTCGAGGTAGATCAACTCTGTAACCTTCATACAATCACATCAATACAATCTAGCAGGACGTAGGGTATTACCTCTTTGAGAAGGCCAGAACCTGGGTAAATCGCCGTCTCTACGTTCTCTGTTACCCATTGATTCCTAGACCCACAGTTCGGATCCCCTACCCGAGATCTGCCAGTTTTGGTACCGACATTGGTGCTTTCATTGAGAGTTCCGCCGTGGGTCACCAAGGATCAATGGCTCGCCTTCTCATCAGCGTTGGAATCCACAACGGGGACATCTTCGTCCCCGGACAACTCTTCGCGTTCGGCAGCATTGTGCTGCACGCCGATCCGACCGGTCGCCTTGACCGGGTCGGCAGCTTCGCCCCTGAGCAGGAAATCAAGTTCGGCGGCCTTGAGTACGTCGCCGATGCTCGAGGCAATCTGGTCTTTACTAGGTACTCGGCTTTACCCGAGGAGCCTACCAATCCCGAGGCCTCGACCTTGGATTCCCTTCCCGTTCCTGTCCCTGGGGCGGGCCTCAGTTCGGATCTGTCCTTGAGTTCAGATCCAACCCCAGCGCCAGAAAACCAAGGGTCTCCCTTGGCCGAACACATTCACAGTATTGGTGCGCCGGAGCTCAACTCCGACGGATGCCCGAACGTGAATCCGGTTGACCTCTCGTTTTTAAGCGAGATGTTAGATCAGATCTAGAGGATGAATATCGCGGATGGCCCGTCCTCGGACCTGGAGCAGGTCGGACAGGAGGCCAGCTGCGGGGAATTTTACGTCCCACCCACCACCCACTTGGTAGCCACTGTCGAAGACTTAACCGACATGCTGGACTACGCCTCCGAGGAGGCTGATGACATGGACGAAGATATCGACGTCCCGCCCTATACGGCTCCTTCCCTTGCCACTTCCAACATCGGAAAGTGGACCGCCACCTCCACTTACGACGTTTACATGGTTGATACCCCCAAGAAGGATGGCGACACGACTATGAAGGACGGCGATGACCCTGCCGAGGAACCGCCCAAACGCCGACGACGGCGAGCCAGAGGGCGAGGAAAGGGCAAGGAAAACAACACAGACACAAACGGCACCGGAGAGAACAACACTCCGGATAACATGGGGGAGATTGGCGACAACACCCCCGAGCAGCACCACGACGCCCCTGAAGGGCATGAAGACCAGGGTGACCCCGGGGACCTCGAGGATTCCGAGGACAGCAATTACCTCCCTCCGTCAGAAGAGGAGTATAGCCTCGGACCCAAAGACTTCATCGTCCCAGAGGACCCCCTGGAGCAAGAGAAATTCAAACGGCAACTCATCGCCACCGCCCGAAGCTTGAAGAGGAAGCAACAACAGTTAAAAGCAGAACAAAATATGCTCAACGACAGATGGACGATGGTCTTAGCTGCTGAAGAGGGCCTTGACGATCAACGTCAGGGTCAATACAAGAGTTACCCACGGCGGCGCCTACTCCCAGAATTTGCGGATGAGGCCCTTGAGCCCATGCCTCCCAGACGAACTTACGCAAGCCAGCCCGACCGCCCCCCTCGAGGATGGGATAGGCCGGCTGTGGAAACCGAACTCCCACCCGTCCCCCCTCGAGGACGATATAGGGCAGCCGGGGAAGCCGAATACCCACCCACGCCTCCTCACCGAGCAGGCAAAGACCTGGTTCAACCGGACGACCGATACGATCTGCGCCGCGACCTGAACGCCCGAGGGATCCAGTCCAGATCCATCTATGGATCCACAGGATACGCGCCTGCTGGACTGGACAGATACCAAGCCTGGCGCTATAGGAACGACAGAGCTCGGGAGCAGCACCGTGCCCGGATGACAACCGATCTTTGGCGCGATGTGGCCCGGGCCAGGGGTGCCGCACACCCAATGTGTTTCACCGATGAGGTGATGCAGCATCAGTTCCCCGAGGGGTTCAAACCCGTCAATATAGAATCCTACGATGGGACTACTGACCCAGCCGTGTGGATTGAAGATTTCCGTCTCCACATTCATATGGCCCGAGGAGATGATCTCCACGCCATTAAGTACTTACCATTGAAACTCAAGGGACTAGCAAGGCATTGGCTGAACAGCCTACCCGAAAATTCCATTGGGAGCTGGGAGGAGCTCGAGGATGCATTCTGAGCTAACTTTCAAGGCACCTATGTTTGGCCACCGGACGCCAATGACCTAAGCCATGTCATTCAGCAGCCCGGGGAGTCAGCCCGGCAATTCTGGAATCGGTTCTTGACCAAGAAGAACCAGATCGTCGACTGTCCGGATGCCGAAGCGATTGCGGCATTCAAACGCAGTATCCGGGACGAGTGTCTCGCCCGCCAGCTCGGCCAGGACAAGTCGAGAACAATGTCGGCCCTTACCTCCCTAATGAACTGCTTTTGCGTGGGTGAGGATAGCTCGTTAGCTCATCGAAGCAACCACCCCGAAGACCCCGGCACTTCAGAGGCCCGGGATGGAAACAGGAAACCCCGACGCAATAAGAATAATAGGTGCCGGCACTCAAACAACGGCGGTGAAGCCGACGACGCAGCAGTAAACGCCGGATTCAGCGGCTCAAAATCGAGACCGCGGAAAAAAGCCTCTAAAGGGAACCGGGACGGCCCGTCTGCGCTGGATAGAATATTAGATAGGCCCTGTCAGATTCATGGCACCCCGGATAAGCCCGCCAACCATACCAACCGTAACTGTTGGGTAATCAAACAGGCCGGCAAGGTCACAGCGGAAGAACAGGGCAAGGGCCCCCGCAGCGAAGATGACGACGAACCTCACGGACCGAACAACGGAGGCCAAACGCAGTTCCCTTCAGAGGTCAAAACCGTGAACATGATCTACGTCACGCATATACCGAAGAAGGAGCGGAAACGCGCTCTTCGGGATGTCTACGCCTTAGAGCCGGTAGCCCCGAAATTCAACCCGTGGTCGGCTTGCCCGATCACTTTCGACCGGTGAGACCATCCGACTAGTATACGCCATGGAGGAACGGCGGCTCTGGTTCTCGACCCCATCATAGATGGATTTCACCTCACCAGAGTCCTTATGGACGGAGGTAGCAGCCTCAACCTGATTTACTCGGATATAGTGAGGAAAATGGGGATCGACCCGTCAAGGATCAAACCCAGCAACACCACCTTTAAAGGTGTAATCCCAGGTGTCGAGGCATTGGAAGTTGTCTTCGGCTTGCCCAATAACTTCCGCAGTGAGGACTTCATCTTCGAGATTGTCCCCTTCCGGAGCGGTTACCACACACTCCTCGGCCGGACTGCGTTCGCCCACTTCAACGCCGTCCCGCACTATGGATACCTGAAGCTCAAGATGCTAGGACCAAAGGGCGTTATTACCATCAACGGTAACACCGAGCGCTCGCTCCGAACAGAGGAACACACGGCGGCTCTAGCCGCCGAAGTCCAAGCCGCCGAAGAGGCGTCGCAAGCCCAGTCTACTACCAAGACACTGGACACACGCAAGCGCTCCCGAGCTGCAGCCTCGGTCCCGGAGCACTCCCATGCTCACCCCAAATAGGGGTACGCGCCCCACCGCACGTCCCACCTAGTCGCGAAATACGTACCTCGAGTGCACAATTTTGCGCTCAAAATTCCATGGGCAGTTGTGGGGACACATGAACCAAAGGCCGAGAGCTCGGTTCGACGCAGCAATGGCCAACAGATGTCCTCAAATTAACATCAACAACGGGCACCATCTAGGGCCTGATCAGCGTCAACCTGATATACCACGGCGACTTCTCAAAACCCTTCCCCAAGGGCTCGTCTGCCGAACATTACTACTTCCGTCGAACATGCAGACGACAGCTTCGCTCACACGGAAGCTTCTTCAAGAGCAAAGGCACAGACGTCCAGCAGGGCATAGTAGGGACGTCAAACCACTCATGAAGGCCCTGTGTAAACCTTTACTCTAACGTAACTATTTCTTCAAAAGTATCTATCAAAGTTACTTCGGCAATCCGGATTGTACGGTTGGACGTCACATATTCAAAGGAAATAAAGACCAATTTTTCTTTGGTAATTGTGCAGTCACTCGCGTTGCATATTTCCTTTCCGCTTTTTCAGGCCGAAGTAAACTATTACGATACGTCCCTTTTTCAGTAACCGGCTAATAGACCGGGGGCTCGAACATAAATCTTGCCTCAAACTTTATCCCGGCACCTAATTTTATTTTATGTGCTCGGCGTCATGGATATTGCACTATATGAATCAGCTCCGAATTGCGTCTTTGGTCAATAGTTGGGTTGCCCGGCTCCTGTGTTTACCCTCTTACGTTTCGCACTGTTCGGCTGAGAGGGTAAAGGGAGAACCACTGTGATTGTACTTCTAGCTAGCCTGGTTAAGTACCTCAGTGGAGAAAGCCGAAAACTGATTGTCACAATAAAGCGAGAACTTGTCGGCGATCCGATGACTCGTGTCAAACCAAAAATCGTTGGAGGTTAGTCCGTGTTAAACGAAGGGTTCTCTGTTATAGAAACCATGTGATGATGGTATCAACCGCGGCTCGGCCGAATATCACAAACACTAGGGGCTAGTCACCAGCCCCCGCAGTCAAGCTCCTATGGCTAAGTGAAAGCACTAAAACCGCATAGTTTGATTGCCTGGTTTTCCGTACATACGACCTCCTCCGGGCACCGAGACGTCGGCTAAGGGTTCAAGTATTACGAGAAAACACCCCATGCAGTATCTGCAAGGGGGCTGAAGCTGACGACTGGTAACTTTCAGTTTAAAAACGGCTGCACAGGAGTCAAAATTAACATAAGCAGGCACTATATTCACAGCCAACAGCTTGCATAAGAATAAAACAAAAGTTTCAACTCGCTACAAGGAAACTAAATCTACTCATAAATTACATCTTTCGAGCACTGGGCCACTATTGCCCGAGCACTGTCCATCACGATGGGAAAATATTGCTCGGGGTGCCTATGCTCCTTCCTAGGGGGTGGAGGTCCGGTGGCCATCTCGGCTGGCTTGATCTTCGGCCAGTGCACCATGGTCTTGCCGAAGGCCATCCGAGCTCCTTCAATACACGCGGAGCACTTCCAAGCATCAATTCGGGGCACGGCGTCGTACAACCTCTGCACCAACCCAAAATAGCTGCTTGGCAGCGGCTCTGAAGGCCATATCTTGACGCAGAGGTCCTTCATCACGGGCTCCGCCATCTGATGCAGCTCCATCAGCTGCTTCATCTGGTTGTTAAGGAGGGGAGGGTGTTCGGGCGCTTGAAATTGCGCCCAAAACAGCCTTTGTTTGGCCCGACCCTCCTGGGCGGCGAAGAACCTCGCCGCATCAGCCGCACTCCTCGGGAGGTCCGCAAAGGCGCCTGCGGAACGCCACACCCGCGTGAGCAAAGCGAACCTGTTACCTCCAAAGACACTCTGCAGCAAATATGGCTTACCATCCGCAATAAGCTTCACTTGGCGGAGTTCCTCCTGGTAGCCACGCGCCTCTGTCCGCGCTCCCTTGGCCACCGACCCCAGTAAGGTTAGCTCGGCGGCCTACTCTTTATTCTTATGCTCGAGAACCTCACACTTTATGATGGCATCCGCGAGCTCTTGTTGCACTTCCGCCACTCTGGCTTCGTGCTTCTGACTACCGGTTTTCACCGTTGTCAGTTCGGCAGCCGATTGTTCGGCTGCCGACCTCTGCTCCGCCGCTTCTAGCTGAGCCGTCCTTAGCATGGCCTTGAGGTTCTCAACCTCCGCGGCGGTAGCTGTAGTCATATCCACTGATTCCGTTTAGGCTACTTTAAACCTTACTTAACAAAAATGCAACGGCTGTCGTAAGTACTGCAGTTCGGACTTACCTTGCGCCTCGTCGAACCTCCTGTTCACCAGGCTGAGGTCGTCCTCGGAGCTTTTGAGCTTCCGATTCAGCTCGGCCAACTCCTCGGCGTTGACGGCTGCTGTCGAAGACGACGCCTGCGCATCACTCTACGCACATTAGTATCCGAGATATTGATTTTTGATCCTCTGACCGGCTTTGATCAAGCCAGTCAGAGTCTCGGGGGCTACTCTGTATGCAGCTATACATTTGTACAAAAGAAATTCTTTGAGGGAAAACATTACTTGGCTCACCTGGAAGCCTGCGAGAAGGCGATTGAAAGCCTCCTTCAGTCCGCTATCCACGGACCGAAGACTTTGCAACACCGCGCCCATAAGGGCACGGTGCTCTTCGGCGATAGAGGAGCTGGTTAGAGCATCCTCCATCTGATCCGGCCACCCAGTCGACGCCCGCTCTGGGACGGGCGGGGGTGGCGAGGGCACTTCGGTTTCTTCCCTCTTGTGGACCGGAGTGCCCGACTCCGGACGCCTTGACGACTCCGGAGCCGCTCTCGGAGAAAGCTCGGATTGTCTGGGCTCCTCCTCTTCGCTAACCAGAGGGGCCTCCCCTCCTGGTATTCAGCGACCGAGGTGTTCGCCTCGGCCATGAGGACGTCGCCCCCTCCCCCTGTGTGCAGCACGGGAGGGGTCCTCCTCGACAGGACCTCCTCGGCCTCCTCAACGATTGGGGGAGGCGAGGCACGCGATTCGGCCCCGCTCTCCGCCAGCGTGGCCGGTGGAGAGTCCCCCTCCGAGACTCGGTCGGTGGGGAGGTCACGCAGTGGGTTGCGATGTCAAAAGCAAAAAGTGATCGATATTGAGCTTAGTTCGGCCGAAAACACTTACGCGGATACTGGAATGCATACCTTTGGGCCTGCGGTTTGGCCCTGGGGATCCTCCGAGGAACTTCTTCGGAGGCCTCGGAGTCCTCGGCAGAAGCCGAGCTATTGTCGGATAGGGCCACCTTGGCCCTGCATGCTCTCTTGAGGGAGGGGCGAAGCGGCTCCTCCTCGACGTCTTCGGACGCCGCCCTTTTTCCTGTCCGGGAGGAATTGTCTTCCTCCCCTTCTCCTCCCTGCTCCTTTTCCTCCTCTTGTGCGGAGGGAGCGTGGGTGTCCCCGGATCCAGTGCCCGGGGGTCCTCGGGAGCGGAGGCCCTCTCTGGCCTCCCTCTTCTGGTCCTTCTTCCTCTCCTTCCTCTCCAGCGCCTCGTATGGCTCCACGACCAACATGGCCGTCAGTAGGGGTGTCCTGGGCCCCTCTGGCAGCGGCACCGGACTGTTGATCTGCTCGGCCTTCTTGACCCAGTTCTGCAGATGGGAAGTAAAAAAGCTAAGTACCTTGTCAAAAGGGAACAATTCGGGTATAAGACCAAAATTAGTCATACCTCCCGTGGGGGATTTGCGGCGTCGAGTCCGATGTCTTCCTCCTCGGCCGGCCAGTCCTTCTACGGCTTGAACAGCGCCCTCAACAGCTGAGCGTGGGAGGTGCGAAGAAGTTGCGCACGGTGGCCGGGTCTTCGGGCTTGTAGGCCCACATGGGGGAGGCCCTGTCCTGGCATGGGAGGATTCGGCGGCCGAGCATGATCTGGATCACATTGGGCAGCTCGACGCCCTGCTCTATAATCTTGGCAATCCGGCTCTGCAGCTGTGCCACCTCCTTGTTCACCCCCCAGTTGAGGCCTTTCTTGGTCCATGACACCAGCCTCGTAAGGGGTCTGGATCGGAAGGCTGGAATCGCCCCCAATCCGCGCTCCTTGGCTCGGTGATGTAGAACCATTCCTTCTGCCAGACCTTAACGGTCTCGATGAAGGTGCCCTCTGGCCACTCCACTCGGGGGAGCTTGCTGACCATCGCACCCCCACAGTCCGCCTGCTGGCCATCGACGATCTTTGGCTTGATATTGAAGATCTTCAGCCACAGGCCGAAGTGTGGCCGGATCAGAAGAAAGGCCTCGCAGATGATGATGAAGGCCGAGATGTGGAGGAAGGAGTTCGGCGCGAGATCGTGGAAATCAAGCCCGTAGAAGAACATAAGGCCCCTGACAAAGGGATGGAGGGGAAAGCCCAGACCTCGAATGAAGTGGGGCAGGAATACCACCCTCTCGCTCTGCCGCGGCGCGGGGATGACCTGGCCGGCTTCTGGGGCACGGTGGGCGACGTTGGTGGAGAGATAGCCCGCATCCTTCAGCTCCAAGATAGCGCTCTCAGTGACGACAAACACCTCCCACTTGCCTTTGGACCCGGAGCCCGCCATTGCTGGATTGAAACTGGCGGCCGGAAAGGTTCTTGGATAGGAAAGTCGATCTGGGAGCTGGAGCTCAAAGAATGGGGAAGGCAATGACAAAGGCAGAGATGGGAGCGTGCGATGGAAATGGAGACCGTTCCCCTTTTATGGGCTGTAAAACCCACGACCCCTTTACTGCGCCGCAGTCCTCGCCATTTCCCCATGTAACCGTGCCATCATGCGCGCGTGGGGCGTGGCAATTATTGATCATATCCCTTAAAACCAGGGCACGATCTCCATATCGATGGGACGTGCCAATGAAAAACCCGCCTCGAACCGCGGATCGAGTTTTTCATAAAACAACTCGTGGTCGTAGCGCATTGTGACCCTTCGGTAAAAAGTTGTCAGATAGGGGTACTGTTCATACCGAGGTAACTAGCCTTCGGGGCTAAGTTATCGATACCCCTTGGCGAACGAAGTGTATTTCGGGGCATGTGCGGCCAGACAACACTTAAAGACTCGACTTAGAGGAGATACAGGCCAGTCATTGATATCACAGAAGGAAGGGAACTGGTCCACAAAGCCGATGGTGTTCGGCGTCTACCTCGGCTTCGAAGAATAGTTCGGGGGCTACTGAGGGTGTCCCGGACTAGGGGTACTCGAGCTGTCGGCCTATCTCTCGTAGGCCAGGCTAGTGGGCCACCCTCTACTCATCGATGGAAGGCCGGATTGTGGGCGACCCCGTGTATCAGAAGGAAACCTCCGAAGACTTGGCGTCTCCTCCAAGGAATAACTGGCATGACCGGCATGTTTATCCCCTGATGGTAACCGACCATATGTAACCCTAGGACCCTCTAGTGTCTATATAAACCAGAGGGTTTAGTCCGTAGAGGATGATCATATCCATTGCCTAGGGTTTAGCCCATCCGATTTCGAGGTAGATCAACTCTGTAACCTTCATACAATCACATCAATACAATCTAGCAGGACGTAGGGTATTACCTCTTCGAGAGGGCTCGAACCTGGGTAAATCACCGTCTCTACATTCTCTGTTACCCATTGATTCCTAGACCCACAGTTCGGATCCCCTACCCGAGATCTGCCGGTTTTGGTACCGACATTGGTGCTTTCATTGAGAGTTCCGCCGTGGGTCACCAAGGATCAATGACTTGCCTTCTCATCAGCGATGGAGTCCGCAGCGGGGACATCTTCGTCCCCGGACAACTCTTTGCGTTCGGCAGCATTGTGCTGCACGCTGATCCGACCGGTCACCTTGACCGGGTCAACAGCTTCGCCCCTGAGCAGGAAATCAAGTTCGGCAGCCTTGAGTACGTCGCCGATGGTCGAGGTGATCTGGTCTTTACTGGGTTCTCGGCTTTACCCGAAGAGCCTACCAATCCTGAGGACTCGACCTCGGATTCCCTCCCCGTCCTGTCCCCGGGCCGGGCCTTAGTTCAGATCCGACCTTGAGTTCAGATCCAACCCCAGCGCCAGAAAACCAAGGGTCTCCCTTGGCCGAACACATTCACAGTATTGGCGCGCCGGAGGTCAACTCCGACGGATGCCCGAACGTGAATCCGGTTGACCTCTCGTTTTTAAGCGAGATGTTAGATCGGATCTAGAGGATGAATATCGCGGATGGCCCGTCCTCGGACCAGGAGAAGGTCGGACAGGAGGCCAGCCGCGGGGAATTTTGCGTCCCACCCACCACCCACTTGGTAGCCACTGTCGAAGACTTAAGCAACATGCTAGACTACGCCTCCGAGGAGGTTGATGACATGGACGAAGATATAGATGTCCCGCCCTATACGGCTCCTCCCTTGCCACTTCCAACACCAGAAAGTGGACCGCCACCTCCACCTACGACGTTTACATGGTCGATACCCCCAAGAAGGACGGCGACACGACTATGAAGGACGGCGACGGCCCCGCCATGGAACCGCCCAAACGCCGACGACGGCGAGCCAAAGGGCGAGGAAAGGGCAAGGAAAACAACACAGACACAAACGGCACCGGAGAGAACGACACTCCGGATAACATGGGGGAGCTCGGCAACAACACCCCCGAGCAGCACCACGACGCCCCTGAAGGGCATGAAGACCAGGGTGACCCCGAGGACCTCGAGGATTCCGAGGACAGCAATTACCTCCCTCCATCCGAAGAGGAGGATTGCCTCGGACCCGAAGACTTCATCGTCCCAGAGGACACCCTGGAGCAAGAGAAATTCAAACGGCAACTCATCGCCACCGCCCGAAGCTTGAAGAGGAAGCAACAATAGTTAAAAGCGCAACAAAATACGCTCAACAGCAGTTAGCTACTGAAGAGGGCCTTGACGATCAACGTCAGGGTCAATACAAGAGTTACCCACGGCGGCACCTACTCCCAGAATTTGAGGATGAGGCCCTTGAGCCCATGCCTCCCAGACGAACTTACGCAAGCCAGCCCGACCGCCCCCCTCGAGGACGGGATAGGCCGGCTGTGGATACCGAACTCCCACCCGTCCCCCCTCGAGGACGGGATAGGGTGGCCGGGGAAGCCGAATACCCACCCACACCTCCTCACCGAGCAGGCAAAGTCCCGGTTCAACCGAACGACCGATACGATCTGTGCCGCGACCTGAACGCCCGAGGGATCTAGTCCAGATCCATCTATGGATCCACAGGGTAGGCGCCCGCTGGACGGGACGGATACCAAGCCTAGCGCGATAGGAACGACAGAGCTCGGGAGCAGCACCGTGCCCGGATGACAACCGATCTTCGGCGCGATGTGGCCCGGGCCAGGGGCGCCGCACACCCAATGTGTTTCACCGATGAGGTGATGCAGCATCAGTTCCCCGAGGGGTTCAAACCCGTCAATATAGAATCCTACGATGGGACAACTGACCCAGCCATGTGGATTGAAGATTTCCTTCTCCACATTCATATGGCCCGAGAAGATGATCTCCACGCCATTAAGTATGTACCATTGAAACTCAAGGGACCATCAAGGCATTGGCTGAACAACCTACCCGGAAACTCCATCGGGAGCTGGGAGGAGCTCGAGGGTGCATTCCGAGCTAACTTTCAAGGCACCTATGTTCGGCCACCGGACACCGATGACCTAAGCCATGTCATTCAGCAGCCCGGGGAGTCAGCCTGGCAATTCTGGAACCGGTTCTTGACCAAGAAGAACCAGATCATCGACTATCCGGATGCCAAAGCGATTGCGGCATTCAAACACAGTATCCGGGCCGAGTGGCTCGCCCGCCAACTCGGCCAAGACAAGCCGAGAACAATGTCGGCCTTTACCTCCCTAATGACCCGCTTTTGCGTGGGTGAGGATAGCTGGTTAGCTCGTTGAAGCAACCACCCCGAAGATCCCGGCACTTCAGAGGCCCGGGACGGAAACGGGAAACCCTGGCGCAATAAGAACAATAAGCGCCGGCACTCAAACAACGGCGGTGAAGCCGATGACGCAGCAGTAAACGCCGGATTCTGCGGCTCCAAATCGGGACCATGGAAAAAACCCTCTAAAGGGAACCGGGACGGCCCGTCTGCGCTGGATAGAATATTAGATAGGCCCTGTCAGATTCACGGCACCCCGGATAAGCTTGCCAATCATACCAACCGTAACTGTTGGGTAATCAAACAGGCCGGCAAGGTCACAACCGAAGAACAGGGCAAGGGCCCCCGCAGCGAGGATGACGACGAACCTCGCGGACCGAACAACGGAGGCCAAAAGCAGTTCCCTTCAGAGGTCAAAACCGTGAACATGATCTACGTCACGCATATACTGTAGAAGGAGCGGAAACGCGCTCTTCGGGATGTCTACGCCTTAGAGCCGGTAGCACTGAAATTCAACCCGTGGTCAGCTTGCCTGATCACTTTCGACCGTCGAGACCATCCGACCAGTAAACGCCATGGAGGAACGGCGGCTGTGGTGCTCGACCCCATCGTGCACGGAGTTCACCTCACCAGAGTCCTTATGGATGGAGGTAGTAGCCTCAACCTGATTTACTCAGATACAGTGAGGAAAATGGGGATCGACCCGTCAAGCATCAAACCCAGCAACACCACCTTTAAAGGTGTAATCCCAGATGTCGAGGCACGCTGCTCGAGATCCGTGACATTGGAAGTTGTCTTTAGCTCGCCCGATAACTTCCGTAGCGAGAACTTGATCTTCGATATTGTCCCCTTCCGCAGCGGTTACCACACACTCCTCGGCCGGACTGCGTTCGCCCGCTTCAAAGCCATCCCGCACTATGCATACCTGAAGCTCAAGATGCCAGGACCAAAGGGCGTTATTACCATCAATGGTAATACCGAGCACTCGCTCCAAACAGAGGAACACACGGCGGCTCTTGCCGCTGAAGTCCAAGCCGCCGAAGAGGCGTCGCAAGCCCAGTCTACTGCCAAGACACTGGACGCACGCAAGCGCTCCCGAGCTGCAGCCTCGGTCCCGGAGCACTCCCATGCTCACCCAAAATAGGGGTACGCGCCCCACAGCACGGCCCACCTAGTCGCAAAATACGTACCTCAAGTGCACAATTTCGCGCTCAAAATTCCATGGGCAGTTGTGAGGACACATGAAACAAAGGCTGAGAGCTTGGTTCGACCGAGCAATGGCCAATAGATGTCTTCGAATCAACATCGACAACGGGCACCATCTAGGGCCTGATCAGCCTCAAACTGATATACCACCGGGACTTCTGAAAACCCTTCCCCAAGGGCTCGTCTGCCGAACATTACTACTTCCGCCGAACATATAGTCGACAGCTTCGCTCACACGGAAGCTTCTTAAAGAGCAAAGGCGCAGACATGCAGCAGGGCATAGTAGGGACGTCAAACCACTCATGAAGGCCCTGTGTAAACCTTTACTCTAACATATTTATTTCTTCAAAAGTATATATCAAAGTTACTTCGGCAATCCGGATTGTACGGCTGGATGTCACATATTCAAAGGAAATAAAGACCAATTTTTCTCTGGTAATTGTGCACTCTTTAGCGTTGCATATTCCTTTCCGCTTTTTTAGGCCGAAGTAAACTATTACGATACGTCCCTTTTTTAGTAACCGGCTAATAGACCGGGGGCTTGAACATAAATCTTGCCTCAAACTTTATCCCGACACCTACTTTTATTTTATGTGCTCGGCGTCATGGATATTGCACTATATGAATCAGTTCCGAATTGCGTCTTTGGTCAATAGTTGGGTTGCCCGGCTCCTGTGTTTATCCTCTTACGTTCCACACTGTTCGGCTAAGAGGGTAAAGGGAGAACCACTGCAATTGTACTTCTAGCTAGCCTGGTTAAGTACCTCAGTGGAGAAAGCCGAAAACTGACTGTCACAATAAAGCGAGAACTGGTCGGCGATCCGATGACTCGTGTCAAACCAAAAATCATTGGAGGTTAGTCCGTGTTAAACAAAGGGTTCTCTATTACAGAAACCAGGTGATGATGGTATCAACCGCGGCTCGTCCGAATATCACAAACACTCGGAGCTAGTCACCAGCCCCCACAGTCAAGCTCCTATGGCTAAGTGAAAGCACTAAAACCGCATAGTCTGATTGCCTGGTTTTTCGTACATACGACCGCCTCCGGGCACCGAGACATCGGCTAAGGGTTCAAGTATTACGAGAAAACACCCCATGTAGTATTTGCAAGGGGGTTGAAGCTGACGACTGGTAACTTTCAGTTTAAAAACGGCCGCACAGGAGTCAAAATTAACATAAGCAGGCACTATATTCACAGCCAACAACTTGCATAAGAATAAAACAAAAGTTTCAACTCCTTGGCTACAAGGAAACTAAATCTACTCATAAATTACATCTTTCGAGCACTGGGCCTCTATTGCCCGAGCACCATCCATCACGATGGGAAAATATTGCTCGGGGCACCTATGCTGCTTCCCAGGGGGTCGAGGTCCGGTGGCCATCTCGGTTGGCTTGATCTTCGGCCAGTGCACCATGGTCTTGCCGAAGGCCATCCGATCTCCTTCAATGCACGCGGAGCGCTTCCAAGCATCAATTCGGGGCACGGTGTCGTACAGCCTCTGCACCAACCCAAAATAGCTGCTCGGCAGCAGCTCTGAAGGCCACAGCTTGACGCAGAGGTCCTTCATCACGGGCTCCGCCATCCGATGCAGCTCCATCAACTGCTTCATCTAGTTGTTAAGGAGGGGAGGGTGTTCGGGCACTTGAAATTGCGCCCAAAACAACCTTTGTTCGGCCTGACCCTCCTGGGCGGCGAAGAACCTTGCCGCATCAGCCGCACTCCTCGAGAGGTCCGCAAAGGCACCTGCGGAACGCCACACCCGCGTGAGCAAAGCGAACCTGTTACCTCCAAAGACACTTTGCAGCAAATATGGCTTACCATCCACAATAAACTTCACTTGGCGGAGTTCCTCCTGGTAGCCGCGCGCCTCTGTCCGCGCTTCCTTGGCCACCGACCCCAGTGAGGTTAGCTCGGCAGCCTGCTCTTTATTCTTCTGCTCGAGAGCCTCACACTTTGTGACGGCATCCGCGAGCTCTTGTGGCACTTCCGCCACACTGGCTTCGTGCTTCTGACTAGCGGTTTTCACCGTTGTCATTTCGGCAGCTGATTGTTCGGCTGCCAACCTCTGCTCCGCCGCTTCTAGCTGAGCCGTCCTTAGCGCGGCCTTGAGGTTCTCGACCTCCGCGGCGGTAGCTGTAGTCATATCCACTGATTCCGTTTAGGCTACTTTAAACCTTACTTAACAAAAATGCAACGGCTGTAGTAAATACTGCAGTTCGGAGTTACCTTGCGCCTTGCCGAACCTCTTGTTCACCAGGCTGAGGTCGTCCTCGGAGCTTTTGAGCTTCCGATTCAGCTCGGCCAACTCCTCAGCGTTGACGGCTGCTGCCGAAGACGACGCCTGCGCATCACTCTACGCACATTAGTATCCGAGATATTGATTTTTGATCCTCTGACCAGCTTTGATCAAGCCAGTCAGAGTCTCGGGGGCTACTGTGTATGAGGCTATACATTTGTACAAAAGAAATTCTTTAAGGGAAAACATTACTTGGCTCACCTTGAAGCCTGTGAGAAGGCCATTGAAAGCCTCCTTCAGTCCGCTATCCACAGACCGAAGACTTTGCAACACCGCGCCCATAAGGGCACGGTGCTCTTTGGCGATAGAGAAGCTGGTTAGAGCATCCTCCATCTCATCCGGCCACCCAGTCGACGCCCGCTCTGGGGCGGGTGGGGGTGGCGGGGGCACTTCGGTTTCTTCCCTCTCGAGGACCGGAGTGCCCGACTCCGGACGCCTTGACGACTCCGGAGCCGCTCTCGGAGAGAGCTCGGATTGTCCGGGCTCCTCCTCTTCGTTAACCAGAGGGGCCCTCCCCTCCTAGTCTTCGGCGACCGAGGTGTTTGCCTCGGCCATGATGACGTCGCCCCCTCCCCCTGTGTGCAGCACGGGAGGGGTCCTCCTTGACAGGACCTCCTCGGCCTCCTCGTCGATTGGGGGAGGCGAGGCGCGCGATTCGGTCTCGCTCTCCGCCAGTGCGGCCGGTGGAGAGTCCCCCTCCGAGACTCGGTCGGTGGGGAGGTCGCGCAGCGGGCTGCGATGTCAAAAGCAAAAAGTGATCGATATTGAGCTTAGTTCGGCCGAAAACACTTATGCGGATACTAGAATGCGTACCTTTGGGCCTTCGGTTTGGCCCTGGGGATCCTCCGAGGAACCTCTTCGGAGGCCTCGGAGTCCTTGGCAGAAGCCGAGCTATTGTCGGACAGGGCCACCTTGGCCTTGCATGCTCTCTTGAGGGAGGGGCAAAGCGGCTCCTCCTCGACGTCTTCGCACGCCGCCCTTTTTCTTGTTCGGGAGGAATTGTCTTCCTCCCCTTCTCCTCCCTGCTCCTTTTCCTCCTCTTGTGCGGAGGGAGCGTGGGTGTCCCGGATCCAGTGTCCGGGGGTCCTCGGGAGCGGAGGCCCTCTCTGGCCTCCCTCTTCTGGTCCTTCTTGTTCTCCTTCCTCTCCGGCGCCTCGTATGGCTCCACGGCTAACATGGCCGTCAGTAGGGGTGTCCTGGGCCCCTCTGGCAGCGGTGCCGGACTGTTGATCCGCTCGGCCTTCTTCAGCCAGTTCTGCGGATGGGAAGTAAAAAAGCTAAGTACCTTATCAAAAGGGAACAGTTCGGGTATAAGAACAAAATTAGTCATACCTCCCGTGGGGGATTTGCGGCGTCGAGTCCGATGTCTTCCTCCTCGGTCGGCCAGTCCTTCTGCGGCTTGAATAGCGCCCTCCACAGCTGAGAGTGGGAGGTGCGGAAGAAGTTGCGCACGGTGGCCGGGTCTTCGGGATTGTAGGCCCACATGGGGGAGGCCCTGTCCTGGCATGGGAGGATTCGGCGGCCGAGCATGATCTGGATCACGTTGGGCAGCTCGACGCCCTGCTCTATCATCTTGGCGATCCGGCTCTGCAGCTACGCCACCTCCTTGTTCACCCCCCAGTCGAGGCCTTTCTTGGTCCATGAGACCAGCCTCGTAGGGGGTCCAGATCGGAAGGCCAGAATCGCCCCCCAATCCGCGCTCCTTGGCTCGGTGATGTAGAACCATTCCTTCTGCCAGACCTTGATGGTCTCGATGAAGGTGCCCTCTAGCCACTCCACTCGGGGGAGCTTGCTGACCATCACACCCCCACAGTCCGCCTGCTGGCCATCGACGATCTTCGGCTTGATATTGAAGATCTTCAGCCACAGGCCGAAGTGTGGCCGGATCAGAAGAAAGGCCTCGCAGATGATGATGAAGGCCAAGATGTGGAGGAAGGAGTTCGGTGCGAGATCATGGAAATCAAGCCCGTACAAGAAAATAAGGCCCCTGACAAAGGGATGGAGGGGAAAGCCCAGACCTTGAATGAAGTGGGGCATGAATACCACCCTCTCGCCCTGCCGCGGCATGGGGATGACCTGGCCGGCCTCTGGGGCATGGTGGGCGACGTTGGCGGGGAGATAGCCTGCGTCCTTCGGCTCCAAGATGGCGCTCTCAGTGACGACGGACGCCTCCCACTTGCCTTTGGACCCGGAGCCCGCCATTGCTGGATTGAAACTGGCGGCCGGAAAGGTTCTTGGATAGGAAAGTGGATCTGGGCGCTGGAGCTCAAAGAATGGGGAAGGCAATGGCAAAGGCAGAGATGGGAGCGTGCGAAGGAAATGGAGATCGTTCCTCTTTTATGGGCTGTAAAACCCACGGCGCCTTTACTACGCCGCAGTCCTCGCCATTTCCCCGTGTAACCGTGCCATCATGCGCGCGTGGGGCGGGGCAGATTATTGATCATATCCCTTAAAACCAGGGCACGATCTCCATATCGATGGGGCGTGCCAATGAGAAAACTGCCTCGAACCGCGGATCGAGTTTTTCATAAAACAACTCGTGGTCGTGGCGCATTGTGACACTTCGGTAAAAAGTTGTCAGATGGGGGTACTATTCATACCGAGGTAACTAGCCTTCGAGGCTATGTTATCGATACCCCTTGGCGACCGAAGTGTATTTTGGGGCATGTGCGGCCAGGCAACACTTAAAGACTCGACTCAGAGTAGATACATGCCGGTCATTGATATCACAGAAGGAAGGGAACTGGTCCACAAAGCCGATGGTGTTCGGCGTCTACTTCGGCTTCGAAGACTAGTTTGGGGGCTACTGAGGGTGTCCCGGGCTAGGGGGTACTCGGGCTGCCGGCCTATCTCTCGTAGGCCGGGCTGGTGGGCCGCTCTCTACTCGTCGATGGAAGGTCGGATTGTGGGCGACCCCGTGTATCAGAAGGAAACCTCCGAAGACTTGGCGTCTCCTCCAAGGAATAATTGGCGTGACCTGCATGTTTATCCCCTGATGGTAACCGACCATATGTAACCCTAGGACCTTCTGGTGTCTATATAAACCAGAAGGCCTAGTCCGTAGAGGATGATCATATCCATTGCCTAGGGTTTAGCCCATCCGATCTCGAGGTAGATCAACTCTGTAACCTTCATACAATCACATCAATACAATCTAGCAGGACGTAGGGTATTACCTCTTCGAGAGGGCCCGAACATGGGTAAATCGCCGTCTCTACGTTCTCTGTTACCCATTGATTCCTAGACTCACAGTTCGGATCCCCTACCTGAGATCTGCCGGTTTTGGTACCGACACCCTAGCTGTCTCCCTATCAAAAACATAACCATCAGATGTTTCAGGCATTTCAACTCTAGTAGGAGAGCTAGGCATAATACGTGAATCATAATTTTCAAGAGTTTCAACATTTTCAATTCCTTTAGATTTAGCAATTTGTTCATCAAGAAATTCACCAAGTGGCACAGTATTATCAAACATAGTACTAGCATCATCATAAGTATCATTCATAGCAGAAGTAGTATCATCAATAACTTGCGACATATCAAAATTAATAGCAGGCGGTGGTGTCGCAAGCCTACTCAAAACAGAAGGTGAATCAAGTGCAGAGTGTGATGGCAGTTCCTTACCTCCTCTAGTCATAGAGGGAACGATCTTGGTTTTAGCGTCTTTCAGATTCTTCATAGTGATCACCAGATATAAATCCCAAGTGACTCAACAAATAGAGCTATGCTCCCCGACAACGGCGCCAGAAAAAGGTCTTGATAACCCACAAGTATAGGGGATCGCAACAGTTTTCGCGTGTAGTATTTCACCCAGATTTATTGATTCGACACAAGGGGAGCCAAAGAATATTTGCGAGTATTAGCAGTTGAGTTGTCAATTCAACCACACCCGGAGAACTAAATATCTGCAGCAAAGTATTTAGTAGCACAGTAGTATGATAGTTTCAAGAGCGATAGTAACAGTAGTGACAGTAACATAAACAATTTTGTAGTAATTGTAACAGCAGCAGCAACGAAAGTAACTTAGCAAAGATCAATATGCGAAAAGCGTAGGCATTGGATCGGTGATGGATAATTATGTTGGATGACATTCATCATATAACAGTCACAACCTAGGGTGATACACAATAGCTCCAATTCATCAATGTAATGTAGGCATGTATTCCGTATATTGTCATACGTGCTTATAGTAAGAACTTGCATGACATCTTTTGTCCTACCCTCCCGTGGCAGCGGGGTCCTTAAGGAAACTAAGGGATATTAAGGCCTCCTTTTAATAGATAACCGGAACAAAGCATTAGCACATAGTGAATACATGAACTCCTCAAACTACGGCAATCACCGGAAAGAATCCCAATTATTGTCACCTTGGGGTATGCGGATCATGACACGTAACAGGTGCATATAACTTGCAAGATAGGATCAAGAACTCAAATATATTCATGAAAACATAGAGGGTTCAGATCTGAAATCACGGCACTCGGGCCCTAGTGACAAGCATTAAGCATAGCAAAGTCATAGCAACATCAATCTCAGAACATAGTGGATACTAGGGATCAAAGCCCTAACAAATTGACTCGATTACATGGTAAATCTCATCCAACCCATCATCGTCCAGCAAGCTTACGAACAAATTACTCACACACGGCGGTGAGCATCATGAAGTTGGTGATGGAGGATGGTTGATGATCACGACGGCGTCGAATCCCCCTCTCCGGAGTCCCGAACGGACTCCAGATCAGCCCTCCCGATGAAGAACAGGAGGTGGCGGTGGCTCCGTCTTGTAAAACACGATGATTCTTTCTCTTTGATTTTTTTCTCCATGAATAGGTACTTATAGCATTGGATTTAGGGCAAATGGAGCTGCCAGGGGCCCATAAGCCTGCCAGGCGCGCCCTGGGGGAGTGGGCGCGCCCCCCAGGCTTGTGGCGCCTAGTGCCCCCCCTCTGGTGGATCTTTGTGCCAGTATTTTTTATATATTCTAAAATAATTCTCCGTAAATTTTCAGGTCCATCCGAGAACTTTTATTTCTGCACAAAAACAACACCATGGCAATTCTGCT
This sequence comes from Elymus sibiricus, assembly GCA_039707655.1. Classification (NCBI taxonomy): domain Eukaryota; kingdom Viridiplantae; phylum Streptophyta; class Magnoliopsida; order Poales; family Poaceae; genus Elymus; species Elymus sibiricus. The sequence goes on from CM077676.1 coordinate 383,090,212, forward strand.
GAAAACAGTGTCAGTCCGGGTTAGTTCCATTCAAATCATGCAAATTAGAGTCCAAACTAGAGCAAAAGTGTTTGGAAAAGTAGATACATTTGGGACGTATCAAGGATATAAGTGAAGCATGAGAGTAAATGACAAACTACTCCAAAAGATATAAGTGAAGAACAAAGAGTAGTTAAGCAATTAAGTAGCTATGTGAAGACTCTCTCCAAATAAAGATTTCAGATAAAAGTATTTTATTAAAACAACAAGCAAAATGAAAATAAAAGGACACTCCAAGAATAGCACATATCATGTGAACAAGTAAAAACTTAGGCTGATCGATAGGTGTTGATGAAGAAAGGTGGGATGCCTACCGGGGCATCCCCAAGCTTAGTTGCTTGAGACATCTTGGAATGTTATCTTGGGGTGCCTTGGGCATCCCCAAGCTTGAGCTCTTGTGTCTCCTTAATTCCTCTGATATCATGGCTTCTCCTAAATCTTAAAAACTTCATCCACACAAAACTTAACAAGAACTCGTGAGACGAGTCAGTATAAATCAACTCAAAACCTTAACATTCTATACTGTAGAAAATCACTAAAATTATAATTAAACATTGCATACTAAATGCCTCTACATATTTAATACTCCTATCCACAAATAGAAACATTAAACAAGCAAACATATGCAAACAATGCAACTATAACTGAAATCTGTCTAAACAGATCAGTCTTTAAAGGGGGAATAAAAATTCATACTTCCCTAACTCCAAAAGTTCTGAAAAATTACCACGTGACAGAGAACTCTTGCATGCTTAATGTGTAAAAATTTCAAGATTTTCTCATGTTCTGACTATTCACCAATATTCAGGACATAACAGGAAACTTTCTATTTTCAAACAGCAACTCATAAACTTGTAAACTGAGCATGGTAAAGGCTATAATTGGCATTTTTATTGGAATGAAAGATACAAAACATGATTATTGATAACAGCAACTCATATTATTGATAACATCAACCCATATTATGTGATGAATAAAAATATAGCTCCGAGTGAGGTTACCGATAGTGTTGAAGACGAAAGAGGGGATGCCTTCCGGGGCATCCCCAAGCTTAGACGCTTGAGTCTTCCTTGAGTATTACCATGGGGTGCCTTGGGCATCCCCAAGCTTAGGGTCTTGTCACTCCTTATTCTCCTCATATCGATATCGCACCCAAAACTTGAAAACTTCAATGACATAAAACTTAACGGAACTCTGTGAGATAGGTTAGTATGAAAATAAATCATTCTCTTTGGTACTGTCAAGACAAGATTAATAATTTTTCTCACGTAATACCGACTATATTCTATCATTTCCACAATTTATATTGACCAATATAAGCCATAGAAAACAAGCAAACTATGCATTAAAAACAGAATCTGTCAAAAACAGAACAACATGTAGTAAGCGAATTAAAAAGCATACTTCTGTACCTCCAAAAATTCCAAAAAATGAGGAAAACGTAAAAAAAATTGTAACTAAATACTGTGTAAAAAATTCAGAATTTTCTCATGCTCTAGTACAGAATAGAAATTCCAGCACTGGATGCAAAAGTTTCTATTTTTTCACAGAATCAAATCAACAAGTATCCACACTATCCCAAAGGCTTTACTTGGCACATTATTGAAAGAAAACATATAAAACATGATTACTATAGTAGTTTAATCATGTGAACACACAAAAACAGAAGGTATAAATATTGGGTTGCCTCCCAACAAGCACTTTTCTTTACAGCCTTTTAGCTAGGCATGATGATTTTAATGATGTTCACATAAAAGTGAAGAATTGAAACATAATGGGAGAATCATGAAGCATATGACAAGCACATTTAAGCCTAACCCACTTCCTATGCATAGGGATTTTGCGAGAACATAATTTATGGGAGTAAGAATCAACTAGCATAGGAAGGCAAGACAAGTATAACTTCAAAACTTTCAACACATAGAGAGGAAACTTGATATTATTGAGATATGTAGAAGCATATATTCCTCTCTCAAAATAAGTTTTAGTAGCATCATGAAGAAATTCAACAATATATCCATCACACAAAGCATTCCTTTCATGATCCACAAGCATAGAATTTTTACTACTCTCCACATAAGCAATTTTCTTCTCATTCATAATAGTGGGAGCAAACTCAACAAAATAACTATCATGAGATACTTGATTGGCATAATCCAATTGAAAATTAAAATCATGATGACAAGTTTCAAAGTTATCATTATTCTTTATAGCATACATGTCATCACAATAATCATCATAGATAGCAACTTTGTTGTCATAATCAATTGAAACCTCTTCCAAAATAGTGGAATTATCATTAAATAAATTCATGGCCTCTCCAAATCTACTTTTTTGCGGGGTCCAAATCCACTTCCATAATTATTGCAATAAGGTTCAACACCCTCCAAAATAGTGGGATAATTAGTACCTAGAGTTTACACTCTTCCAAACCCACTTTCATCGATATAATCATCATAAATAGGAGGCATGTTATCATCATAATAATTTTGCTCATCAAAAGTAGGGGGACTAAAAAGATCATCTTCATCAAACATAGCATCCCCAAGCTTATGGCTTTGCATATCATTAGCATCATGGATATTCAAATAATTCATATTAGCAATATTGCAATCATGCTTATCATTTATGCCAAACATTTTATTGAATTCTTCTTCTAACACTTTGGCACAATTTTCTGATCCATCATTTTCAAGAAAGACTTCGTAAAGATGAAGCATTTGATGCAACTTCAATTCCATTTTTTTGTAGTTTTCTTTTATAAACCGAACTAGTGATAAAAACAAGAAACTAAAAGATTCAATTGCAAGATCTAAAGATATACCTTCAAGCACTTGATATGTCTCTGTCGTATCTATAATTTTTGATTGTTTCATGCCAATATTCTACAACTTTGACATACTTTTGGCAACATTTTATATTTTTTTGGGACTAACATATTGATCCAATGCCTAGTGCCAGTTCCTGTTTGTTGCATGTTTTTTGTTTCACAGGAAATCCATATCAAACGAAGTCCAAACGCGATAAAAATTTACGGAGATTTATTTTGGAATATATGTGATTTTGGAGAAGAAGAATCAACGCAAGACGATGCCCGAGGGGGCCACAAGCCTAGAGGGTGCGCCCCCCTACCCTAGGCGCGCCTGGCAGGCTTGTGCTACCCCTGTAAGGCGGTTGGAGGTATCCTTTGGCCGCAAGGCAGCTAATATCCGGATAAAAATCCCCTCAAAATTTCAGCCCAATCAGAGTTATGGATCTCCGGGAATATAAGAAACGGTTTTCAGCTAGAAACTAGGAACGTGAAACAGAAGAGAACAGAGAGATAGAGATCCAATCTTGGAGGGGCTCCTGCCCTCCGGGAGCCATGGTGGCCATGGACCAGAGGGGAAACTCTCCTCCCATCTAGGGGGGAGGCTGCTACTTGTAGACTGCGTTGGTATTTCCTCGAAGAGGAGAGGATGATGCAGTATAGTAGAGATAAGTATTTCCCTCAGTTAAGAACCAAGGTTATCAATCCAGTAGGAGAACCAAGCAAAATCACTTTAGCAGCACCTGCACACACAAAAACAAACAGTTCCACCCAACGCAAATAAGAGGGTTGTCAATCCTCTTAGCGGTTATTTGCAAGGATTAATTCTGATAGTGATAGATAGATAAACTAAAATACTAAATAAAACAAAAGTAAATAAATTATAGCAAGGTATTTTTGGTTTTAAATATATGATAAAACTAGACCCGGGGGCAATAGCTTTCACTAGAGGCTTCTCTCTCGAGCACATAACATACGGTGGGTAACAAATTACTGTTGGGCTATTGATAGAAAAGCAAATAATTTTGACGGATTCATGGCAATGATCATGTATATAGGCATCACGTCCAAGACAAGTAGACCGACTCCTGCCTACATCTACTACTATTACTCCACCCATCGACCGCTATCCAGCATGCATCTAGGGTATTAAGTATGAAACAGAGTAACGCCTTAAGCAAGATGACATGATGTAGACAAAGTAAACTCAAGCAATATGATTAAACCCCATCTTTTTATCCTTAATGGCAACAATACAAATACGTGTCATGTCCCTTTCTGTCACTGGGATTGAGCACCGCAAGATTGAACCCATCACAAAGCACCTCTCCCATTGCAAGATAAACCAATCTAGTTGGCCAAACCAAATCGATGGATCAGAGAGAAATACAAAGCTAAAATAATCATGCATACAACAGTTTGGAGAAGACTCAAATATTTCTCATGAATAATCTGATCATAAACTCACAATTCATTAGATCCCAACAAACACACCGCAAAAGAAGATTACATCGGATAGACCTCAAGAACATCGAGGAGAACATGGTATTGAAGATCAAAGAGAGAGAAGAAGCCATCTAGATACTAGCTATGGACCCGTAGGTCTATGGTAAACTACTCACACATCATCGGAAGGGCAGCAAGGTTGATGAAGAAGCCCTCCGTGATCGATTCCCCCTCCGGCAGAGTATCGGAAAAGGCCTCCTGATGGGATCGCGGAAGAACAGAGGCTTGCGGCGGCGGAAAGGTTTTTTCTTCTGTCCCTCTAATATATTGGGAATATTTGGGAATTTATAGCGCTGGAACTAGGTCAGGAGGGGCTACGAGGGGCCCACAAGCCTGGGGGGCGCACCCTCCGAGCTTGTGGCTCCCTCGTGGATCCTCTGGTCTTCTCCCAAAGCTTCGTGGGTCTCTTCTGGTCCAGAAAAAATTAATCCAAAGTTTTTTTCTTGTTTGGACACTTTTTGATAATGATTTTCTGAAAAGACAAAAACAAGCAAAAAAACAGCAACTGGCACTGGGCACTGGGTGAATAGGTTGCTCCCAAAAAATGATATATAATGGCATATAATTGCATATAAAACATCCAAGATTGATACTATAATAGCATGGAACAATAAAAAATTATAGATATGTTGGAGACGTATCAAGCATCCCCAAGCTTAATTCCTGCTCGTCCTCGAGTAGGTAAATGATAAAAACAGAATTTTTGATGTGGAATGGTACCTAACATGTTTCATCATGTAATCTCTCTTACGGTATGAATAATAAGATCCGAATGATTCAAAGCAATAGTCTATAATTTGACATAAAGACATCAATACTCAGGCATACTAATAAATAATCATGTCTTTCAAAATAAAAATGCTACCTAACATCCTCGAGTAGGTAAATGATAAAAACAGAATTTTTTATGTGGAATGCTACCTAACATGTTTCATCATGTAATCTCTCTTACAGTATGAATAATAAGATCCGAATGACTCAAAGCAATAGTCTATAATTTGACATAAAGACATCAATACTCAGGCGTACTAATAAACAATCATGTCTTTCAAAATAAAAATGCTAAAGAACGTTATCCCTAGAAAACTATATAACCCTGTCATGCTCCATCTTCTTAGCACAAAATATTTATCATGCACTACCCCGATGACAAGCTGATCAATTGGTTCATACTTTTTAACGCGCTTTAGCTTTTTCAACCCCCACGCAATACATGAGCGCAAGCCATGGATATAGCACTATGGGTGGAAGAGAGTGTGGTGGTAGAGATTAATAAGGGGAAGTCAAAAAATAAGAAGATAGTCTCACATCAACGAGGCTAATCAACGGGCTATGGAGATGCCCATCAATTGATGTCAATGTGAGGAGTAGGGATTGCCATGCAACGGATGCACTAAGAGCTATAAGTGTATGAAAGCTCAACATGAAAACTAAGTGGGTGTGCATCCAACTTGCTTGCTCATGAAGACCTCTGGCATTTGACGAAGCCCATCATCGGAATATACAAGCCAAGTTCTATAATGAAAAATTCCCACTAGTGTATGAATGTGACAAAATAGGAGACTCTATATGAAAAACATGGTGCTACTTCGAAGCACAAGTATGGAAAAGGATAGTAACACTGCCCCTTGTCTCTTTTTCCATCATTTTCTTTTTCTTTTTCATGGGCTCTTTTTGGCCTCTCTTTTTTTCCCTCACTTGGACAATGCTCTAATAATGATGATCATCATACTTCTATTTACTTACAACTCGAAAAATTACAACTCGAAACTAGAACAAAAATATGACTGTATATGAATGCCTCTGGCGGTGTACCAGAATGTGCAATGATACTAGCGTAACATGTATAAAAAATGATGAACGGTGGCTGAGCCACAAATACTATGTCAGCTATATGATCTTGCAAAGCAATATGACAATGACGATGTGTGTCATAAAAACGGAACGATGGAAGTTACATGGCAATATATCTCAGAATGGCTATGGAAATGCCATGATAGGTAGGTATGGTGGCTGTTTTGAGGAAGATATAAGGAGGCTTATGTGTGATAGAGCGTATCATATCACGGGGTTTGGATGCACCGGCGAAGTTTGCACCAACTCTCGATGTGAGAAAGGGCAATGCATGGTATCGAAGAGGCTAGCAAATTGCGGAAAGGTGAGAGTGCGTATAATCCATGGACTCACATTAGTCATAAAGAACTCACATACTTATTGCAAAAGTTTATTAGCCCTCGAAGCAAAGTACTACTATGCATGCCCCTAGGGGGATAGATTGGTAGGAAAAGACCATTGCTCGTCCCCGACCGCCACTCATAAGGTAGACAATCAAGAATAAATCATGCTCCAACTTCTTAGCATAACGACAGATCATACGTGCATGCTTCGGGAATCACAAACCTTAACACCAATATTCTTACTAAACCACAATTATCTACTAGCACCTCCCACATATTACCATCTTAATATCGCAAAACTATTGCAAGGAATCAAACTTATCATATTCAGTGATCTACATGAAAGTTGTTATTATATCCCTCTTGAATACCTATCATATTAGGACCAAATTCATAACCCATGAATATTACCATTGCTATTTATTAGACTCTCAAAAATATATAAGTGAAGCATGAGAGTGCAACTATTTCTTTAAAATATAACCACCGCTGTGTTCTTAAAGATATAAGTGAAGCACTAGAGCAACTGCCTAGCTCAAAAGATATAAGTGAAGCACATAGAGTATTCTAAAAAATCACGAATAATGTGTGTCCCTCTCAAAAAGGTGTGTTCAGAAAAGATGATTGTGACAAACTAAAAAGCAAACAAACTATATCATAAGACGCTCCAAGTAAAACACATATCATGTGATGAATAAAAATATAGCTCCAAGTGAGTTACCGATAGATTGTAGACGAAAGAGGGCATGCCTTCCGGGGCATCCCCAAGCTTAGACGCTTGAGTCTTCCTTGAATATTACATTGGGGGTGCCTTGGGCATCCCCAAGCTTAGGCTTATGCTGCTCCTTATTCCTTTATCCATCGTAGTCTCACCCAAAACTTGAAAACTTCTGCACACAAAACTCAACAGAAACCTCGTGAGATCCGTTAGTACAACAAACCAATCTTAAACTTTAGGTACTATTGTAAATTGATTCATATTTAATATTGGAATAATTCTACTGTAATCCAACTTCTCCATGACTCATACCCCCCGATACGATCCATAGATTCATCAAAATAAACAAACTATGCAACAAAAACAGAATCTGTCTAGAACAGAACAGTCTGTAAAGATCTATTTAGAACCTATACTTATGTAACTCCAAAAATTCTGAAAAAATAGCAAAACGTGGGCAATTCATATAACAATACTGTGTAAAAATTTCAGATTTTTATGACTCCCCAGTATAGAATAAAAAATCAAACACTGGACGCAAAAATTTCTGTTTTCCAAACAGCATCAATTATACTATCATCCAAATCATCCCAAAGGCATTACTTGGCAAAAACACTAATTAAAAGATAAAAATACAATAAAAACAGAGGCTATAATTGTGTAAACACAAAAAACAGAAAACAAAAAGTTTATTGGGTTGTCTCCCAACAATCTCTTTCTTTATAGCCATTAAGATAGGCTTGAGATTTCAATGATGCTCTCATGAAAGATAATAGTTGAAACACAAAGAGAGCATCATGTAACATGTGAAAAACACAATTAAGTCTAACATACTTCCAATGCATAGGAATTTTATAGGAAAATAAATTATCAAGGCAAGCAACATCTAGCATATGCAAATAGGAAGTATGGAGCATTAATAATTTTAGCACAAAGAGAGGTCATTTAGTGACATGAAAGTTTCTACAACCATATTTTCCTCTCTCATAATAATTACATGTAGGATCATTATCAAATTCAACAATATAGCTATCATAAAAAAAATTATCTTCATGGTCCACATGCGTAAAAGTTTTATAATCTTCCAAGATAGTGGGATTAACATCAATAAAGTCATGACCTCTCCAAACCCACTTTTATAAAAAAAATCATAAGATTGAACACTCTCCAAATATGTGGGATTATTTTTACCTAAAGTTGACACTCTTCCAAACCCACTTTCAATATTATTGTAAATATTATTATCAATAACATATTCATCACGAGGCTTAAATAAATTTTCAAGATCATAAGAAGCATTATCACCCCAATCATGATCATTGCAATAAGTAGTGGACATGACAAAATTATCATGCCCAAGCTTGTAGCTTTGCATATCATTAGCATAATTAACACTAATAGAATTTATAATAGCATTATTCCAACCATGCTTTTCATTCAAGGAGCTATCAAGTGTGGGTGCAATAGCAATGATTTCATTTTTAACATAAGGAACTATAGCAAGTTCATCTCCATAAGCATAATTAATATTGGCATCTTGGCCACAAGCATAGCAAGCATCAAATTCATCAAAAAGGGATATTTCAAGCGGATCAATGGAATCACAATTATCTATAGATTCATGCATATCATTATTCTCTTCCAAAGCAGCAGACATTCTCCCATTGAATTCACTAACATAGGTATTGGAAGCATAGTTTTCATCGCAATATTTAAGTATGGCAAAAATTTCAGATTTGTAGAGAGTAATATCATACTTTTCAATCAAAGAAGCAACTTCATGGGCACCCTTAAAAGAAACAAATTCTTCAATTTGTTCGATATCATAATAGCTATAAACACCCTTGGCATAAGAAGATAAGATTTCATTATCATTAAACTCACATAGGTAGGGAAGGTGTTTTTTAGGGTTCTCAGAGCAACAAGTAAAATCATGAATTTCACATAGATTCCAAGCATAGCATAGCAAACAATTTATTTGATTCCATAAGAGTCTCCCTTTTTAGACAAACGGTGACGCACAAAATGAGCATGCTCATCTAATGATTTTCCCTCAACTAAACTTGTTGGAGTTTCAGCACGAGCACAGATGGATCGAAGATGATCCAAGTAGAAAACTTTAAGGTGATCCATAGTGATCTTAAATGTTTTGTTTTACTTTCAGTTTTTGTTTGTTGACATGGCAATAAAAGAAAGCAAGCAAATATAATATTTATCTGTTTTTGTAAAATTGTTTTAGAAGTGGGGGAGATGAAAACGAGAGGCAAATGCAAATAAAAAGGCAAATAAAATAAATGCAAGTGGATGATAGTTTGTGCGAAGGTACTTGGTAATTTTGATGATGTCTCCCCGGCAACGGCGCCAGAAATTCTTCCTGCTACTTGTAGACTGCGTTGGTATTTCCCCAAAGAGGAGAGGATGATGCAGTATAGTAGAGATAAGTATTTCCCTCAGTTAAGAACCAAGGTTATCATTCCAGTAGGAGAACCAAGCAAAATCACTTTAGCAGCACCTGCACACACAAAAGCAAACACTTGCACCCAACGCAAATAAGAGGGTTGTCAATCCTCTTAGCGGTTATTTGCAAGGATTAATTCTGATAGTGATAGATAGATAAACTAAAATACTAAATAAAATAAAAGTAAATAAATTATAGCAAGGTATTGTTGGTTTTAAATATATGATAAAAGTAGACCCGGGGGCCATAGTTTTCACTAGAGGCTTCTCTCTCGAACACATAGCATATGGTGGGTAAACAAATTACTGTTGGGCTATTGATAGAAAAGCAAATAATTATGACGGATTCATGGCAATGATCATGTATATAGGCATCACGTCCGAGACAAGTAGACCGACTCCTGCCTGCATCTACTACTATTACTCCACCCATCGACCGCTATCCAGCATGCATCTAGGGTATTAAGTATGAAACAGAGTAACGCCTTAAGCAAGATGACATGATGTAGACAAAGTAAACTCAAGCAATATGATTAAACCCCATATTTTTATCCTTAATGGCAACAATACAAATACGTGTCATGTCCCTTTCTGTCACTGGGATTGAGCACCGCAAGATTAAACCCATCACAAAGCTCCTCTCCCATTGCAAGATAAACCAATCTAGTTGGCCAAACCAAATCGATAGATCGAAGAGAAATACAAAGCTATAATAATCATGCATAAAAGAGTTCATAGAAGAATCAAATATTTCTCATGAATAATCTGATCATGAACTCACAATTCATCGGATCCCAACAAACACACCGCAAAAGAAGATTACATCGGATAGACCTCAAGAACATCGAGGAGAACATGGTATTGAAGATCAAAGAGAGAGAACAAGCCATCTAGCTACTAGCTATGGACCCGTAGGTCTGTGGTAAACTACTCACACATCATCGGAAGGGCAGGAAGGTTGATGAGGAAGCCCTCCGTGATCGATTCCCCCTCTGACAGAGTACCGGAAAAGGCCTCCAGATGGGATCGCGGAAGAACAGAGGCTTGCGGTGGCGGAAAGGTTTTTTCTTCTGTCCCTCTGGTATATTGGGAATATTTGGGAATTTATAGCGCTGGAATTAGGTCAGGAGGGGCTACGAGGGGCCCACAAGCTTGGGAGGCACGCCCTCCGAGCTTATGGCTCCCTCGTGGCTCCTCTGGTCTTCTGCCGAAGCATTGTGGGTCTCTTCTGGTCCAGAAAAAATTAATCAAAAGTTTTTTTCTCGTTTGGACTCTTTTTGATAATGATTTTCTGAAAAGACAAAAACAAGCAGAGAACAACAACTGGCACTGGGCACTGGGTTAATAGGTTAGTCCCAAAAAATGATATATAATGGCATATAATTGCATATAAAACATCCAGGATTGATACGATAATAGCATGGAACAATCAAAAATTATAGATATGTTGGAGGCGTATCAGAGGCGAAGGAAGAAGAAGAAGAAGGAGGGGGGCTCTCTCCCCCTCTCTCTTGGTGGCGCCGAAACGCCGCCGGGGCAATCATCGTGACGGCGATCTATACCAACAACTTCACCGCCGTCAACACCAACTCTCTCCCCCTCTATGCAGTGGTGTAACACCTCTTCTCCCCGCTGTAATCTCTACTTAAACATGGTGCTTAACGCTATATATTATTATCCAATGATATGTTTCCATCCTATGATGTTTGAGTAGATTCGTTTTGTCCTATGGGTTGATTGATGATCGTGATTGGTTTGAGTTGTATGTTTTATTTTGGTGTTGTCCTATGGTGCCCTCCATGTCGCGCAAGCGTGATGGATTCCCGCTGTAGGGTTTGCAATGCGTTCATAATTCTCTTATAGTGGGCGGCTAGAGTGAAAGAAGCTTACACCTCGAGTAAGGGGGTTGTTGCGTATGGGAGTAAAGAGGACTTGTTACTTAATGCTATGGTTGGGTTTTACCTTAATGATCTTTAGTAGTTGCGGATGCTTGCTAGAGTTCCAATCATAAGTGCATATTTTCCAAGTTCGGAAAGTATGTTAGCTCATGCCTCTCCCTCATATAAAATTGCAATAATGATTACCGGTCTAGTTATCAATTGCCTAGGGACAAATCCTTCTCTTGTGTTACAAAAGCTTTCTACTAAACAACTAACTTTTATTATCTTGCAATTTACTCATAGTTTTATGATTGCTATGTACTTCTAGTTTTATCCTTGCAAACGTATCCTATTACACCTACAAGTAGTTTCATTCTTGTTCTAGGTAAAGCAAACAATAAGTGTGCGTAGAGTTGTATCGGTGGTCGATAGAAGTTGAAGGGAATATTAATTATACCTTTAGCTCCTCATTGGGTTTGACACTCTTATTTATCGAGAAAGGCTACAACTGATCCCCTATACTTGTGGGTTATCAAGACCTTTTTCTGGCGCCGTTGTCGGGGAGCAATAGAGTGGGGTTGATATTCTTGTGTGTGCTTGTTTGCTTTATCACTAAGTAGTTTTTAATTTATATTCTAAGTTGTTTTATATCTTTAGTTATGGATATGGAACACGAAACACCAAAAAAAATAGTTGTACTTGCTACTCATGGAGATGGGGAACCTCCTAAAACCCTCGATGATGGCTATGTGGAAAATCTTTAATACTACTTTGATAATCTTGATAAATCTCCATTCAACTTGATAATGGGAGATACTTTGTATGAACAGGAATACTTTAGGGATTATCGCTTGTCTCAAAAAGGGAAACTCTTATGGGATCAAATTAAAATGCTGCGTTGGTATGCTTGGAATTTATGCTTAAGGTGTGATTATACTTGTTGCTCTAATATGAAGGCTCCACACCTTTCCTTTCAATGTGAATTTAATGATAATGAAACCTTGGCTTCTTATGCTAATGGTATATATGATTACTATGATGTGGAAGTAATAGAAGAATTTGTTGCTTTTATGGGTGCTTATGAAATTAAATCTTTGTTTGAAAAGTATGGAGATTGTGATGCTGCTATTTACAGATCTGAAAATTATGCTATACTTAAATATTTCCATGAGAATTATGAATATAATGCCTATATTGATGAATTTATTGAGAAAGTCTCCGCTATCCAAGAAGAGACTAATATTTTGCAGGCTCCTATGGAAGAAGAAATTGATGACACTGTGAGCTCATTAGATGAAAAAGATGACGAGGAGAGCGAAGAACAAAAGGAGGAAGAGCAGATTAGCTACCCATGCCCACCTTCTAATGAGAGTAACTCTTCAACTCATACATTGTTTAATTTCCCTTCGTGCTTACCGAAGGATGAATGCTATGATGATTGCTATGGTCCCTTTGATTCATTTGAAATATCCCTTTTTGATGAACTTGATGCTTGCTATGCTTGTGGCTATGATGCCAATATGAATTATGCTTATGGAGATGAACTTGCTATAGTTCCTTATGTTAAGAATGAAATTGTTTCTATTGCACCCACACATGATAGTCCTATTATCTTTTTGAATTCTCCCAACTACACTATATCGGAGAAGTTTGCGCTTATTAAGGATTATATTGATGGGTTGCGTTTTACTATTACACATGATGATTTTGATGAATATAATATGCATGTGCTTGCTGCTCCTAATTGCAATTATTATGAGAGAGGAACTACATCTCCACCTCTCTATGTTTCCAATACGATAAAATTGCAAGAAATTGCTTATACTATGCATAGGCATTTACTTGATGTGCATGAATTGTTCTTTTATGACATGCCAATGCATAGGAAGATAGTTAGACTTAATCATTGTGTCATATATGTTGATTTGTGTTCACTACTAAATTACAAATCATTGTTAATTAAAATTGGCTTTGATATACCTTGGGATCCGGGTGGATCAATTACTTGAGCACTTTATGCCTAGCTTAATGGCTTTAAAGAAAGCGCTTCCTTGGAGACAACCCAGAAGTTTTAGAGAGTCATTTTATTCTGTTGAGTGCTTTTAAAAAGTTTAAAAACAAAAAATATAGAGGGGAACCTAAAACTTTTTCAAAAAGAAAAGTGAAAGTGAGAAAGACGAGCACCGTTGAAGTGGGGGATATCCTTGAACTTTGTTCATGCCCTTGGAAAATTTGTGAATCTTAAATTACAGAAACTTTTCAACAAAAATAATTATCCCCTTGTACAAATCCATTGTATTATAAAAATAATGTGCCAAGATTTACCTTTAGGATGTTTAAATTGCTTGTTTGGTGTGTGCTGTGCAAAAAACAGAAACTTTTGCTGTAGTGTTTGAATTTCAATATTTTACTGGAACGTGCAAAAATTCTGAAATTTTTACACAGTACTTCTATGAATTTTTTTTATTTTGTATTAATTTTTCAGAATTTTTTGATTTACAGAATTATATGTTTCATTTGCATCTTTACAGACTGTCCTGTTTTCACAGATTGCTGTTCTAGTTTCTATATTTGCATATGTTTGAAATCTTGTTGAGCCCCATTGACTTGGGAGCCATAGAATTGTGATAGAATACAGTGGGTAATGTTTTATTATAATTATACAATAATGTTACAGCAGGACATGATGGGATTTGATGTTATATGTACTAACCCCTCTAATAAAAAGTTCGGTTAAGTTTTGTGTGGATGAAGTGTTCGAAGAACGAGGAGGTATCGATATGAGGAGAATAAGGAGAGGCAAGAGTTCAAGCTTGGGGATGCCCAAGGCACCCCAAGTAAATATTCAAGGAGACTCAAGCGTCTAAGCTTGGGGATGCCCTGGAAGGCAACCCATCTTTCTTCAACAATTATCGGTATGTTTCGGTTTTTGTTTCGTTCACATGATATGCGTAAATTCTTGGAGCATCGTGTGCTTTTTATTTTTCTTTTAATAATGCACCATGCTGGTATGAGATAGTCTTTGGTTGATTTATAGATTGCTTCATGCACTTCACTTATATCTTTTGAGTATGGCTTTATAGAATGCTTCATGTGCTTCACTTATATCATTTGAAGTTTGGATGCATGTTTCTCTACATATAGAAAACCGTTATTTGTAGAATGCTCTTTTGCTTCACTTATATTTATTAGAGCGTGGGCAAGTCTTTTGTAGAAAGAATTAAACTCTCATGCTTCACTTATATCTATTTAGAGAGTCAACAGGAATTGGTCATTCACATGGTTAGTCATAAAATCCTACATAAAACTTGTAGATCACTGAATATGATATGTTTGATTCTTTGCAATAGTTTTGTGATATTAAGATGGTAATATGTGGGTGTACTAGTGAATGATTGTGGTTTAGTAAGAATATTGGTGTTAAGGTTTGTGACTCCCGAAGCATGCATGTATAGTTATGTGACGAAGTTATATCCTACTCATGTTAGTATCCAATGTTAATTATTCGCAATACATGATTATGACCGTTGTTGCTCTCTGGTTGGTCGCTTCTCAATCTATTTGCTAGCCTTCACCTGTACTAAGTGGGAATGCTGCTTGTGCATCCAAATCCTGAAACCAAAGTTGTTCCAGATGAGTCCACCATATCTACCTATATGCGGTATTACTCTGCTGTTCCAAGTAAATTTGCATGTGCCACCTCTAATCATTCAAATAAGCATATGGTTTGTGTGCCCGTACCGCTCATGGAGCGGCAGTGGGTGGTCAGTATCTTCCATGCTAAGCAGGTTATTCTCACGATGGGTGTTTATTCACTCGTCATTGCATGAGAGAGGCTGGTAATTGGGATGCCCAGTTCTGTAATCAAAATGAATATATAATGAAACAAACTCCCCTGGAAAGTTGATTGTATGGAGGGCACCCAAGGATTCGGCTAGCCATGGCTTGTGTTTGAATGGTTGAGGGGGAGTAAACTTTACCTTTCCGCTTGGGAACCACCTATAATGTGTTTAGCATGGAAGATATTGAGAACCCTCGGTCGTGACGTTGACAGGAAAAGTACACCTCTCAAAATGTATTCATCTCTGATTTAAGCTTCAAGCTCTGGCACCTCCGCAAATCCATGCTTCCCTCTGCGAAGGGCCTATCTATTTAATTTATGTTATTTTACATTTATTGTTGAGTCATCACCTTCTCATTCAAGCACCGGTTGGAAAGCACTATTGTCATTTTTATGCATTGAGTATAGTTAATGTTATGTACATTGTGACTGGATCAATGATTGAGCATGACGGGCTAGGGATAACTTTCTTTAACAATTTTTTTGAAAGGCATGATTGTTTGTTGGTAAGCCTGAGTATTGATGTCTTTATATCAAATTATAGACTATTGCTTTGAATCACTCGTGTTCATGCCATGATTAGATTACATGATCAAGATTATGCTAGGTAGCATTCCACATCAAAAATTATCTTTTTATCATTTACCTACTTGAGGATGAGCAGGAATTAAGCTTGCGGATGTTGATACGTCTCCATCGTATCTATAATTTTTGATTGTTTCATGCCAATATTCTACAACTTTTACATACTTTTAGCAACATTTTATATTATTTTTGGGACTAACATATTGATCCAGTGCCCAGTGACAGTTCCTGTTTGTTGCATGTTTTTTGTTTCGTAGAAAATCCATATCAAACGAAGCCCAAACGTGAAAAAACTTTACGGAGATTTATTTTGGAATATATGTGATTTTTGGGAAGAAGAATCAACGCGAGATGATGCCCAAGGGGGCCACAAGCGCAGAGGGCGCGCCCCTACCCTAGGCACGCCTGGCAGGCTTGTGGTGCCCCTGTAAGGCGGTTGGAGGTATCCTTTGGCTGCAAGGAAGCTAATATCCAGATAAAAAACACCTCAAAATTTCATCCCAATCGGAGTTACGGATCTCCAGGAATATAAGAAACGGTTTTTGGCCAGAAACTAGGAACGCGAAACAGAAGAGAACAGAGAGAGAGATCCAATCTCGGAGGGCCTCCTGCCCTCCGAGAGCCATGGCGGCCATGGACCAGAGGGGAAACTTTCCTCCCATCTAGGGGGGAGGCCAAGGAAGAAGAAGAAGGAGGGGGGCTCTCTCCCCCTCTCTCCCGGTGGCGCCGGAACGCCGCCGGGGCAATCATCGTGACGGCGATCTACACCAACAACTTCACCGCCGTCAACACCAACTCTCTCCCCCTCTATGCAGCGGTGTAGCACCTCTTCTCCCCACTGTAATCTCTACTTAAACATGGTGCTTAACGCTATATATTATTATCCAATGATATGTTGCCATCGTATGATGTTTGAGTAGATTCGTTTTGTCCTATGGGTTGATTGATGATCGTGATTGGTTTGAGTTGTATGTTTTATTTTGGTGCTGTCCTATGGTGCCCTCCATGTCGTGCAAGCGTGAGGGATTCACGCTGTAGGGTTTGCAATGCGTTCATAATTCTCTTATAGTGGGCAGCTAGAGTGACAGAAGCTTACACCCGTGTAAGGGGGTTGTTGCGTCTGGGAGTAAAGAGGACTTGTTACTTAATGCTATGGTTGGGTTTTACCTTAATGATCTTTAGTAGTTGCTGATGCTTGCTAGAGTTCCAATCATAAGTGCATATGATTCAAGTACGAAAATTATGTTAGCTCATGCCTCTCCCTCATATAAAATTGCAATAATGATTACCTGTCTAGTTATCGATTGCCTAGGGACAAATCCTTCTCTTGTGTTACAAAAGCTTTCTACTAAACAACTAACTTTTATTATCGTGCAATTTACTCATAGTTTTATTCTTGCTATGTACTTCTAGTTTTATCCTTGCAAACATATCCTATTACACCTACAAGTAGTTTCATTCTTGTTCTAGGTAAAGCAAACGTTAAGTGTGTGTAGAGTTGTATCGGTGGTCGATAAAGCTTGAAGGGAATATTAATTCTACCTTTAGCTCCTCGTTGGGTTTGACACTCTTATTTATCGAGAAAGGCAACAATTGATCCCCTATACTTGTGGGTTATTATCACTTACCTCCCCGGCAACGGTGCTAGAAAAGAGCTTGATGTCTACTACACCACTTTATTCTTGTAGACTCTGTTGGGCCTCCAAGCGCAGAGTTTTGTAGGATAGCAGCAAATTTCCCTCAAGTGGATGACCTAAGGTTTATCAATCCGTGGGAGGTGTTGGATGAAGATGGTCTCTCTCAAACAACCCCGCAATCAAATACAAACAATCTCTTGTGTCCCCAACACACCCAATACAATGGTAAGTTGTATAGGTGCACTAGTTCGGCGAAGAGATGCTGATACAAGTGTAGTATGGATAGTAGATATAGGTTTTTGTAATCTGAAATAATTAAAACAGCAAGGTAGCAAGTGATAAAAGTGAGCACAAATGGTATTGCAATGCTTGGAAACAAGGCCTAGGTTTCATACTTTCACCAGTGCAATCTCTCAACAATGCTAACATAATTGCATCATATAACAATCCCTCAACGTGCGACAAAGAATCACTCCAAAGTTCTTATCTAGCGGAGAACATAAGACGAAATTGTTGTAGGGTACGAAACCACCCCTCAAAGTTATCCTTTCCGATCAATCTATTGAGCCATCCCTATAAGTATCACAAACAACCGTTGATTTCGTACTAAAATAACACCATATGATAAGCATCAACCAACTCTAATGTCACCTAGATACTCCAATGTCACCACAAGTATCCGTGAGTTGATTATTTGATATGCATCAAACAACTTCAGATTCATAATATTCAATCCACACAAAGAACTTCAAAGAGTACCCCAAAGTTTCTATCGGAGAAAGGAAGATGAAAACGTGTACCAACCCATATGCCTAGATTACCCCATGGTCACGGGAATCCGCGAGTTGATTACCAAAACATACATCAAGTGACTCAATAGAATACCCCATTGTCACCACGGGTATCCACATGCAAGACATACATCAAGTGTTCTCAAATCCAAAGTATTCAATCCGGCAATAACGAAGCCTCAAATGGAAAGACTCAATTCATCACAAGAAGATAGAGAGGGAAGAAATACCATATGATCCAACTATATTAAGAAAGCTCGCGGTACATCAAGATCGTGCCAAATCAAGAAGACGAGAGAGAGAGAGAGAGAGAGATCAAACACATAGCTACTGGTACATACCGTCAGCCCCGAGGGTGAACTACTCCCTCCTCGTCATGGAGACCGTCGGGATGATGAAGATGGCCTCCGGTGATGACTCCCCCCTCCGGCAGAGTGTCGGAATAGGGCTTCGAATGAGATCATTCGAAACAGAGGCTTGTGGTGGTGGCGTGGAAGTTCTAGGTTTCTTTTTGGGGTTTCCTATATTTATAAGATTTTTCAGCATTGGATTCACGCCAGGGGGGCCCACGAGGGAGCGACAAGCTCGGTAGGCGCGCCCTGGGAGGGAGGGCGCGCCCCCCAGCCTTGTTGCTTCCTCCTGAGGCATCTAGTCCTTCCTTGAAGCTTCGGGGGTCTCTTTTGGTCCATAAAAAATCACCGTAAATTTTCAGCCCATTCCGAGAACTTTTATTTCTACACAACAAACAACACCACGGTAGTTCTGCTGAAAACAGCGTCAGTCCGGGTTAGTTATAATCAAATCATACCAAAACCATATAAAACTGTTATAAACATGGCATGAATACTTCATAAATTATAGATACGTTGGAGACATATCAGCCATCTCCAAAACCTTCAAATGAACATCTGTTTTGCGTGCCTGTACCGCTCATGGAGCGATGGGTGATACGTCCAATTTGCATCATGTTTTCCTATTGATATTTATAATATAATTGGTCATTTTTCCACTTTATGATGCTATTCTTATGCCTTTTCTCTCTTAATTTGCAAGATTTATATGAAGAGGGGGATTACCGGCAGCTGGAATTCTGGACCTGAAATAGCCACAATAGAGATACCTATTCTACAGAGCTCCAAATGACCTAAAACTTCACGGAGACTTTCTATGGAATATATAAGAATTTTTGGAACAAAGAACCACCAGAGGGGGCCGACCAATTGCCCACAAGGCAACAGGGTGCGGCCATCCCCCCTGGGCGCGCCCTGATGCCTTGTGGGGCCACCAGCAGGCCTCTGGCCCCCTCCTTCTGCTATATAAGGTCATTTGCCCTAAAAAATAAGGAGAAGACTTTCAGGACGAAGTGCCACCATATCGAGGTGGAACTAGGGCAGGAGCACTTTTGCCCTCCGGCGGAGCGATTCCGCCGGGGATACTTCCCTCCGGGAGGGGGAAATCGAAGGCATCGACATCACCAATGATCCTCTCATCATGGGAGAACCAATCTTCATCAACATCTTCACCAGAACCATCTCATCTCAAACGCTAGTTCATCTCTTGTATTCAATGTTTGTCTCAAAACCTCAGATTGGTACCTGCGGGTTGCTAGTAGTGTTGATTACATCTTATAGTTTATGCTAGTTGGTTTATTTGCTGGAAGATTATATGTTCAGATCCTTAATGATATTCAATACCCCTCTGATCTTGAACATGAATATGATTTGTGAGTAGTTACGTTTGTTCTTGAGGACATGGGAGAAGTCTTGTTATAAGTAATCATGTGAATTTAGTATTCGTTCGATTTTTTGATGATATGTATGTTGTTGCTTCCTTTAGTGGTGTCATGTGAACGTCGACTACATGACACTTCACCATATTTGGGCGTAAAGGAAGGCATTGTGGAGTAATAAGTTGATGATGGGTTGCTAGAGTGATAGAAGCTTAAACCCTAGTTTATGCGTTATTCCGTAAGGTGCTGTTTTGGATCCATATGTTTCATGCTATGGTAAGATTTATCTTATTTCTTCTTTCGTAGCTGCGGATGCTTGCGAGAGGGGGTAATCATAAGAGGGTTGCTTGTTCAAGTAAGAACAACACCGTAGCACCGGTCCACCCACATATCAAATTATCAAAGTAGCAAACGCGAATCAACTAAACATGATGAAAGTGACTAGACGAGAATTCCTATGTGTCCTCGAGAACGCTTTGCTTTATATAAGAGACCATTCCGGCTTGTCATTTGCTATAAAAAGGATTGGGCCACCTTGCTGCACTCTTGTTTCTATTGTTACTTGTTACTCGTTACGAATTATCTTGCTACAAAACTATCAGTTACCGCTACTTTCGGTGCTTGTAGAAAACACCTTGCTGAAAACCGCTTATCATTTCCTTCTGCTCCTCGTTGGGTTCGACACTCTTACTTATCAAAAGGACTACGATTGATCCCCTATACTTGTGGGTCGTCAAGACTCTTTTCTGGTGCCGTTGCCGGGGAGTGAAGCGCCTTTGGTAAGTGGAAATTGGTAAGGAAACATTTTTATTACGTGCTGAAATTTACTGTCACTTATCACTATGGAAAATAATCCTTTGAGGGGTTTGTTCGGGGTATCTTCACCTCGACCGGAAGCATTAAGAGTTTCTCCTCAACCTACTGAACCTACTGAAAAAATTTATTATCAAATTCCTTCGGGTATGTTAGAGAAACTGCTAGCTAATCCTTATGCAGGAGATGGAACAATACATCCTAATATGCACTTGATCTATGTGGATGAAATTTGTGGATTGTTTAAGCTTGCAGGTTTATCCAATGATGGAGTTAAGAAGAAGGTATTCCCTTTATCTTTGGAGGGAAAGGCATTTACATGGTATAGGCTATTGGATGATACTGGGACATGGGATTGGAACCGGTTGAAGCTGGAATTTGACCAGAAATTTTATCCTATGCATTTGGTTCATCGTGATCGGAATTATATAGATATAATTTTTGGCCTCGTGAAGGAGAAAGTATCGCTCAAGCTTGGGGGAGGCTTAAGTATATGATGCACACATGCCCCAATCATGAGCTCTCAAAAGAAATAATTATACAAAACTTTTATGCTCGGCTTTCTCGTAATGATTAATCCATGCTCGATACTTCTTTTACTGGTTCCTTTATAAAGAGAACTATTGGATTTCAAATGGGATCTTCTGGAAAGAATTAAATGCAACTCCAAAGATTGGAATTCGACAAAGGTAAAGAGTCAGTTATAAGTCTTGAGTTTGATTGTGTTAAATCTTTTATGGAAACAAATGCTTTTCATAAGTTTAGTGCTAAATATGGACTTGACTCTAAGATAGTAGCCACTTTTTGTGAATCATTTGCTGCTCATGTTGATCTCCCTCAGGAGAAATGGTTTAAGTTTCATCCACCTATTGAAGTAAAGGAAAAACCCATAGCTAAAGAGGAAGTAATTATTTATAATGTTGATCCAGTTGTGCCTACTGCTTATATTGAGAAACCTCCTTTCCCTGTTAGGATGAAGGAACATGCTAAAGCCTCAACTGTGGTTAATAAGAGTAATATTAAAACAATTAAACCCTCTGAACAAATTAATGTAGAACCTAATATTGCAATGGTTAAAGATCTTTTGGTTGATAACATTGATGGACATGTCATATATTTCTGTGATGAAGCAACTAGAATTGCTAAGCCAGATCCACGAGATAAAAATAAACCTGTAATTGGCATGCCTGTTGTTTCTGTTAAAATTGGAGATCATTGCTATCATGGTTTATGTGATATTGGTGCTAGTGTGAGTGCTATTCCATTTTCTCTTTATCAAGAAGTCATGAATGATATTGCACCTGTTGAGATTGAAGATATTGATGTTACTATTAAGCTTGCAAACAGAGATGCTATTACACCACTTTGGATTGTTATAGATGTTGAAGTCTTGTGTGGTAAGATCAAATACCCTACTGATTTTCTAGTTCTTGGATCACCACAAGATGATTTTTGTCCTATTATATTCGGTAGACCTTTCTTGAATACGGTTAATGCTAAGATTGATTGCAATAAAGAAACGGTCAGTGTTAATTTTGGTGATGTATCGCATGAGTTTAATTTCTCTAAGTTTCGTAGACAACCTCATGATAAAGAATTACCTAATAAAGATGAAATTATTGGTCTTGCTTCTATTGCTGTACCTCCTACTGATCCTTTAGAACAATATTTGTTAGACCATGAAAATGATATGCATATGAATGAAAGAAATGAAATAGATGAGATATTCTTTAAACAAGCACCTATTCTTAAACATAATTTACCTGTTGAAACTTAGGGAGATCCTCTTCCACCTAAGAGTGATCCTGTGTTTGAATTAAAGAAACTACCTGATACACTTAAATATGCTTATCTCGATGAAAAGAAGATATATCCTGTTATTATCAGTGCTAATTAACCTTTTAGAGCATGAAGAAAAGAGATTATTAAAAACCCTGAGGAAGCACCGAGCAGCTATTGGATATACTCTTGATGATCTTAGGGACATTAGTCCCACTCTATGTTAGCACAAGATTCATATGGAGCCAGACGCTAAACCTGTTGTTGATCATCAACGAAGTCTAAATCCTAAAATGAAGGATGTGGTAAGAACTGAAATATTAAAGCTTCTAGAGGCAAGTATAATTTATCCTATAGCTGATAGTAGATGGGTAAGTCCTGTTCATTGTGTCCCTAAGAAAGGAAGCATTACTGTTGTTCCTAATGATAAAAATGAACTTATCCCACAAAGAATTGTAATTGGTTATAGGATGGTAATTGATTTTAGAAAATTAAATAAAGCTACTAGGAAAGATCATTACCCCTTGCCTTTTATCGATCAAATGTTAGAAAGATTATCAAAACATACACAATTTTGCTTCCTAGATGGATATTCTGGTTTCTCTCAAATACCTGTATCAAAAGAAGATAAGAGAAAACCACTTTTACTTGTCCTTTTGGAACCTATGCTTATAGACGTATGCCTTTTGGTTTATGTAATGCACCTGCTACCTTTCAAAGATGTATGACTGCTATATTCTCTGACTTTTGTGAAAAGATTGTTGAGGTATTCATGGATGATTTCTCTGTTTACGGAACTTCTTTTGATGATTGCTTAAGCAACCTTGATCGAGTTTTGCAGAGATGTGAAGAAACTAATCTTGTCTTGAATTGGGAGAAGTGCCACTTTATGGTAAATGATACGTCTCCAATGTATCTATAATTTTTTATTGTTCCATGCTATTATAGTATCAATCTTGGATGTTTTATATGCAATTATATGCAATTATACATCAATTTTTGGGAATAACCTATTAACCTAGTGCCCACTGCCAATTGCTGTTTTTTTGCCTATTTTTGGCTTTTCAGAAAATCATTGTCAAACGAAGTCCAAACGAAGAAAAAACTTTGGATTAATTTTTTCTAGACCAGAAGGGACTCTACAAGCTTCGAGAGAAGACCAGAAGAGTCATGAGGGGGGTAGGCGCGCCCCCCAAGCTTGTGGGTCCCTCGTGGCACCTCTTGACCTAGTTCCAGCGCTATGAATTCCAAAATATTCCCCGTATACCAGAAAGAGAGAAGAGAAAACCTTTTCGCCACCGCAAGCCTCTGTTCTTCCGCGATCCCATCTGGAGGCCTTTTCCGGTACTCTGTCGGAGGGGGAATCGATCACGGAGGGTTTCTTCATCAACCTTGCTGCTCTTCCGATGATGTGTGAGTAGTTTACCACAGACCTACGGGTCCATAGCTAGTAGCTAGTTGGCTTCTTCTCTCTCTTTGATCTTCAATACCATGTTCTCCTCGATGTTCTTGGAGTTCTATCCGATGTAATCTTCTTCTGCGGTGTGTTTGTTGGGATCCGATGAATTGTGGGTTTATGACCAGATTATTCATGAGAAATATTTGAGTCTTCTCTGAACTCTTTTATGCATGATTGTTATAGGTTTGTATTTCTCTCCGATCTATCCGTTTGGTTTGGCCTACTAGATTGATTTATCTTGCAATGGGAGAGGTGCTTTGTGATGGGTTCAATCTTGCGGTGTTCTATATCCCAGTGACAGAAAGGGACAAGACACGTATTTGTATTGTTGCCATTAAGGATAAAAAGATGGGGTTTAATCATATTGCTTGAGTTTACTTTATCTACATCATGTCATCTTTCTTAAGGCGTTACTCTATTTTATACTTAATACCCTAGATGCATGCTGGATAGCGGTCGATGGGTGGAGTAATAGTAGTTGATGCAGGCAGGAGTCGGTCTACTTGTCTCGGACGTGATGCCTATATACTTGATCATTGCCATGAATCCGTCATAACTATGCGCTTTTCTATCAACTAGTAGAGTGGCCCACGCAAATGCACGGGCAGTGTTTTTAATCATTTGTCATATTTTAAAATTTTAATTTTTTTATATGTGAGTAAGTATTTATATTTTATAATTCATTTTAATTTTGATAACTACTTCTAAACATTAAGATGATCATGGAGAGAAATACTTATTTAAATATCAAATCTACTAATTTTTGATTGACTTTTAGTTATGTTATATCCCCTGAGTTTGGAATATGTATTTAGCAGTAAGAACAAATGTACGTCAAATTGCTACGTTAACGGATCTTGAAGTTGTCCCAACTTTTATTTCTTAGATATTTTCTGATCTTGTGAGATGCTAAATGCCACGAGAAACAAAACAAACACATGTAGAAGCTATAATAGTGTGAAACACAAAATAGAATTCCTATTATGAACCATTTAAAAATGTTGTGAATGTTTGTTTCAAAAGGGAAATTAATAGATTTTTCTAGTGATCTTTTATCCTTTTGAGAGAACGACTATAGTACAATCATGCATGTGTGCTACTTGTAGTCTGTGTTGGTATTTCCCCGAAGAGGAGAGGATGATGCAGTACAGTAAAGATAAGTATTTCCCTCAGTTAAGAACATTGTTCAAGAATTCGTCTGATTAATCAGTTAACGGGCCAGTTAATCGCTACTCATAGGGTGACCGAATCGAATAGCACCTATTCATCGTGTTAACTTGTCAGGCCGATTAATTGACTTGTTAGACCGATTAATTGGCCTATTAGACCCATTAATCGGTTGTTAGGCCAATTAATCGCTGATGACCCATTAACTTGTGGGCAAACAAAGCCCAAAATTTTGCCCCGTAACCCCTCCCATCCCCATCTCGCTCCTCAATAGCTAGGGTTTGACCAAACAATAGCATATTTTTGTATATTACATAGCTGAGAGTATGGTAAAATACATAAAAAAACTAGATATATGTTGGCAATTCCTATTTAATCTACCAATTAATGGTTGACCGATTAATCCAGTTAATAGGCCGATTCACCGATTAATCACTACTCCCAAGCCCATCGAGCAGCTACCAGTTACCGATTTCCTGAACAATGGTTAAGAACCAAGGTTATCAATCCAGTAGGAGAACCAAGCAAAATTCCGTTAAGCGCACCTGCACACACAAGAGCAAACACTTGCACCCAACGCAAATAAGAGGGTTGTCAATCCTCTTAGCGGTTATTTGCAAGGATTAAATCTTATCGAGGTAAATAGATAAACTAAACTACTAATTAAAATAAAAGTAAATAAAGTGCAGCAAGGTATTTTTAGGTTTTATATATAATAAAGATAGACCCGGGGACCATAGTTTTCACTAGAGGTTTCTCTCTTGAGCACATAAACATACGGTGGGTAAACAAATTACTGTTGGGCAATTGATAGAAAAGAAAATAATTATGATGGATTCATGGCAATGATCATGTATATAGGCATCATGTCCGAGACAAGTAGACCGACTCCTGCCTGCATCTACTACTATTACTCCACCCATTGACCGCTATCCAGCATGCATCTAGGGTATTAAGTATGAAACAGAGTAACACCTTAAGCAAGATGACATGATGTAGAGAAGCAAATTCAAGAAACATGAATAAACCCCATTTTTTTTATCCTTAATCGCAACAATACAAATACGTGTCATGTCCCTTTCTGTCACTGGGATTGAGCACCGCAAGATTGAACCCATCACAAAGCACCTCTCCCATTGCAAGATAAATCAATCTAGTAGGCCAAACTAAACCGATAGATCGGAGATAAATACAAACCTATAACAATCATGCATTAAAGAGTTCAGAGAAGACTCAAATATTTCTCATGAATAATCTGATCATAAACTCACAATTCATCGGATCCCAACAAACACACCGCAAAAGAAGATTACATCGGATATAACTCCAAGAACATCGAGGAGAACTTTGTATTGAAGATCAAAGAGAGAGAAGAAGCCATCTAGCTACTAGCTATGGACCCGTAGGTCTGTGGTAAACTACTCACACATCATTAGAAGGGCAGCAAGGTTGATGTAAAAGCCCTCCGTGATCGATTCCCCCTCCGGCAGAGTACCGGAAAAGGCCTCCAGATGGGATCGCGGAAGAACAGAGGCTTGCGGCGGCGGAAAGGTTTTTTCTTCTGGCTCTCTGGGGGTTTCCCAATATTTGTGAATTTATAGAAGTGGAATTAGGTCAAACGGAGTCACATGGGCCCCACAAGGTAGCACGGTGCACCCCCCTAGGGCGTGCCCTAGTGCCTTGTGAAGCCTCCGTGACGCTTCTGGCCTCCTCCCGAAGCTTCCCAGGTTTCTTTTGTCCAGAAAAAAATCTCCAAAAAGTTTCGTGACATTTGGACTTCATTTGGTACTGTTTCTCTGAAAAGCCAAAAACAAGCAGAAAATAACAACTAGCACTAGGCACTGGGTTAATAGGTTAGTCCCAAAAAATGATATATATCTGCATATAAAAACATCCAAGATTGATACTATAATAGCATGGAACAATAACAAATTATAGATACGTTGGAGACGTATCAAGCATCCCCAAGCTTAATTCCTGCTCGTCCTCCAGTAGGTAAATGATAAAAACAATTTTTTTGATGTGGAATGCTACCTATCATGTTTCATCATGCAATCTCTCTCTTACGGTATGAATAATAAGATCCAAATGATTCAAAGCAATAGTCTATAATTTGATATAAAGACATTAATACTCAGGCATACTAGCAAACAATCATGTCTTTTAAAATAAAAATGCTAAAGAATGTTATCCCTACAAAATCGTATAATCCTGTCATGCTCCATCTTCTTCACACAAAGTATTTATCATGAACGACCCCGGTTTTAGCGAAGCAATTGGTTCATACTTTTTAATGCGCTTCAGCTTTTTCAATTCCCACTCAATACATGAGCGCAAGCCATGGATATAGCACTATGGGTGGAATAGAGTATGGTGCTAGAGATAAATAGGGGAAGTCAAAAATGGAGAAAGTCTCACATCAACGAGGCTAATCAATGGGCTATGGAGATGCCCATCAATTGATGTCAATGCGAGGAGTAGGGATTGCCATGCAACGGATGCACTAAGAGCTATAAGTGTATGAAAGCTCAACATCAAAACTAAGTGGGTGTGTGATACGTCTCCAATGTATCTATAATTTTTAATTATTCCATGCTGTTATATTATCAATCTTGGATGTTTTTATATACATTTACAGAAATTATATATCATTTTTGGAGACTAACCTACTAACTTAGTGCCCAGTGCCAGTTGCTGTTTTCTACCCTGTTTTTGTTTTAGAGAAAATCAATAGCAAACGAAGTCCAAATGCCACGAAAATTTTTGGAGATTTTTTTCTGGACAAGATAAAAACTAGAAGCTTCGGGAGAAGAACAGAAGCCAGAGGAGGTGGCCACGAGCCACCAGGGCGCGCCTGGGGGGGGGAGGGGGCAGGCGCGCCCTGGTGCCTCGTGGGCCCACCTCAGCTCCGTTTGACCTAATTCCACCACTATAAATTCAGGAAAAAACAGAAACCCTTAGGGGAGTCCTCGAAATACTTTTTCCGCCGCCGCAAGTTTCTGCTCTCGAGATATCCCATCTGGAGGCCTTCTCCGGTACTCCGCCGGAGGGGGAATCGATCACGGAGGGGCTCTACATCAACCTTGCTGCCCTTTCGATGATGCGTGAGTAGTTTACCACAGACCTTCGGGTCCATAGTTAGTAGCTAGATGGCTTCTTCTCTCTTTTTGATCTTCAATACAATGTTCTCCTCGATGTTCTTGGAGTTCTATCCGATGTAATCACTTTTTGCGGTGTGTTTGTTGGGATCTGATGAATTGTGAGTTTATGATCAGATTATCCATGAATATTATTTGAGTCTTCTCTGATCTCTTTTATGCATGATTATTATAGCTTCATATTTCTTCTTCGATCTATTGATTTGGTTTGGCCAACTAGATTGATTTATCTTGCCATGGGAAGAGGTGCTTTGTAATGGGTTCGATCTTGCGGTGCTCAATCCCAGTGACAGAAATGGACATGACACATATGTATCATTGCTATTAAGGGTAAAAATATGGGGTTTATTCATGCGTGAGTTTATCTTGTCTACATCATGTCATCGTTCGTAAGGCGTTACTCCGTTCTTTATAGACTTGATACACTAGATGCATGCTGGATAGCGGTCGATGTGTGGAGTAATAGTAGTAGATGCAGGCAGGAGTCGGTCTACTTGTCTCAGACGTGATGCCTATATACATGATCATTGCCTTGGATATCGTCATGATTATTTTGTTTCTGTCAATTTCCAAACAGTAATTTGTCTACCCACCGTATGCTATTTTCTCGAGAGAAGCCTCTAGTGAAAACTATGGCCCCCGGGTCTATCTAAATCATATTACTAAAACCCTAAAAATATTGCTGCCATTTTATTTTATTTATTTTATTTTGTATTTTTGTTTCAATCTATCTATCTATCTATCATATACAATTTAATCTTACAATTCACCGCCGAGGGATTGACAACCCCTCGTTTGCATTGGGTGCAAGGATTTGTTGTTTGTGTGCAGGTACTGCTAACGAGGTGTTGCGTGATTCTGCTACTGGTTCGATAACCTTGGTTTCATAACTGAGGAAAATACTTATCTCTACTGTGCTGCATCATCCCTTCCTCTTCGGGGAAAATACCAACGCAAGCTACAAGTAGCAGGAAGAATTTCTGGCACTGTTGCCGGGGAAACATCATCAACATCTATCAAATACCTTTGCATAAACTCTCATCTCCTTGCATTTATTTTATTTGCAATTTGCCTCTCGTTTTCATCTCCCCCACTTCTAAAACGTTTTTACAAAAATACAAAAATATTTTCCGTTTGCCTTTTTCTTGTTTGCTTGCTTGTTATCTTGTTTGCGTAGTCCCGATGTCTCATGAAAATACAAAATTGTGTGATTTTTCCAATACTAACAATAATGATTTTATTAGTACTCCAGTTGCTCCTCCCGCCGCTAGTGCGGAGACTTGTGATATTAATGCCGCTTTGCTAAATCTTGTTATGAAAGAACAATTTCTGGTAGTCCTAATGAAGATGTTGCATCCCATCTTAACACTTTCGTAGAATTGTGTGACATGCAAAAGAAAAAAGATGTGGATAATGATATTGTGAAATTAAAATTATTCCCGTTCTCATTGCGAGATCATGCAAAAATTTGGTTTTCATCTGTACCACGAAATAGTATCGATTCATGGGATAGGTGTAAAGATGCTTTTATTACTAAGTATTTTCCTCCCACGAAAATTATTTCTCTTAGAAATCAAATTATGAATTTTAAGCAACTTGATCATGAACATGTTGCCCAATCTTGGGAGATGATGAAATTAATGATAAGAAATTGCCCTACTCATGGTTTAAATTTATGGATGATCATACAAAAAAATTATGCGGGATTGAATTTTGTTTCTAGAAATCTTTTAGATTCCACCGCGGGTGGTACTTTTATGGAAATTACTTTGGGGGAAGTGACTAAATTGCTTGATAATATTATGGAAAATTAACCACAATGGCATACTGAAAGAACACCTACTAGTAAAAAAGTGAATTCTATTGAAGAAATTAGTACTTTGAGTGATAAAGTTGATGCGCTTATGAAATTGGTTGCTAGTAAAAATACTCATGTAAATCCTAATGATGTGCCATTGTCCACTTTGATTGAGCAAAATAATGATCCCGTAGATGTGAATTTTGTCTCGCGAAACAATTTCAATAATAATAATAATGCTTATAGAGGTAATTTCAACGCTAGATCGTTTCCTGGAAATTCCTCTAATAATTATGGCAATCCTTATGGTAATTCTTATAATAATAATAATAGGATGCCCTCTGATCTTGAAAGTAATATTAAAGAATTTATTAATGCTCAAAAAGTTTTTAACACTACGATAGAAGAAAAATTGAGTAAACTTGATGATATGTCTAGGAGCATTGATAGAATTATTCATGATGTGGAAAATCTTAAGACTAAAATTTTGCCACCCAAAATTGATATTAGTGAATCAATTAAAGCTTTATATGTCTCCATGGATGAGAGTAAGAAAAAAACCGCTATGCTAAAAGCTAAACGAGAATTTTTAGAAAAAGCGATTCCTCCCGGTTTCTATCGTAGTAATGATGAGGATATTAAAATGATTGGTGTTTCATCTATTGATTCTTTGTTTAGCAATATAAAACTTGATGAAAAGGGGACTGAAGAAGAGTCAACTTTAGCTAGTATGCATTCCCATAATTCGGAGGGTGAAAATCTTAATGAAAAAATTGCTAAAAGTGGGTTTGGAGAGGTAAAAACTTTAAATAGCGATGAGCCCACTCTCTTGGATTACAAAGATTTTAATTATGATAATTGTTCTTTGATTGAGTGCATTTCTTTGTTACAATCCATGTTAAATTCACCCAATGCTTATGAGCAAAACAATGCTTTTACTAAACACATCGTAGAAGCAATGATGAAAGCGTTAGAAGAAAAGCTAGAACTAGAAATTTCAATTCCTAGAAAATTATATGATGAATGGGAACCCACCATTAAATTTAAAATAAAAAATTTATGAGTGCAATGCTTTATGTGATTTGTGTGCTAGCGTTTCCACAATTCCAAAATCTCTATGTGATGTGCTAGGTTTTACCAATATAGATGAATGTTCTCTTAATTTGCGTCTTGCGGATTCTACTATTAAAAAACCAATGGGTAGAATTAATGATTTTCTTATTCTTGCAAATAAAAATTATGTGCCTGTTGATTTATTTTACTTGACATTGAATGCAATTCTTCTTGCCCAATAATACTTGGTAGACCGTTCCTACGAACCATAGGTGCCATTATTGACATGAAAGAAGGGAATATAAAATTTCAGTTTCCACTAAAAAAGGGTATGGAACATTTCCATAGGAAGTAAATTAAAGCACCATATGAATCCATTATGAGGGCCACTTATGGAATCAACTTGAAAGATGACAATACTTGAAACTATGCATTATGCCTAGCTAGGGGCATAAAACAATAGCGCTTGTTGGGAGGCAACCCAATGAATAAAATAAATTTTTTTTTCTGTTATTGTGTGTTTTCACAATTATGCTACTGGTATGATTGTGTTTTTGTTTTCTTAAATAGTGTTTGTGCCAAGTAAAGCCTTTAGGATGATTTGGAAGATAGTATAATTGATGCTGTTTGGAAAACAGAAAGTTTTGCGTCCAGTGCCCGAATTTTGTTTCTGTACTGGAGCATCAGAAAAATATGAAATTTGTACACAGTATTGGTATATGAATTTCCCACGTTGTCCTAATTTTTCAGAATTTTTTGTGTTACAGAAGTATGGCTTTTAAATAGATTGCTACAGACTGTTCTGTTTTTGACAGATTTTGTTTTTGATGCACTACTTGCTTGTTTTGATGAATCTATGTATTGTATTGGGGGGTATAAGCCATGGTGAAGTTAGAGTACAGTAGGTATAATGCAAAAATAAAATATGAATGGGTTTGCAACAGTACTTAAAGTAGTGATTTATTTTGTTATGCTAACAGATCTCACGAAGGTTTTGTTGAGTTTTGTGTGATTGAAGTTTTCAAGTTTTGGGTGAGATCACGATGGATGAAGGAATAAGGAGTAGCAAGAGCCTAAGCTTGGGGATTCCCGAGGCACCCCAAGGTAATATTCAAGGAATACTCAAGCGTCTAAGCTTGGGGATGCCCCGGAAGGCATCCCCTCTTTCTTCTACCAACCATCGGTAATTTTACTTAGAGCTATATTTTTATTCGTCACATGATATGTGTTTTGCTTGGAGCGTCTTGTATTATATGAGTATTTTCTTTGTTTGCTTTTTAGTTTGTCACAATCATCTTTGCTGAACACACCTATTTTGAGAGAGCCACACGTTCATCATCATTTGATAGAATACTCCATGTACTTCACTTAAACTTTTTGAGCTAGGCAGTTGCTCTAGTGCTTCACTTAAATCCTTTTGATCACGATGGTGGCTATATTTTGAAGAAATAAACTCTCATGCTTCACTTATATTATTTTGAGAGTTGATAAGATTAAAATTTTGAAGAAATGAATTCTCATGCTTCACTTATATTATTTTGAGAATTGATAAGATTGAAATTTTGAAGAAATATTTGCACTCTCATGCTTCACTTAAATCTTTTTGAGAGTTGATGATAGTAACGGTAATTTGCACAAGATATGAATTTGGTCCCAAAGTGATGAATATTCAAGAGGGATATAATAAAAACTTTCATATAGATCATTGGATATGATAAGTGTGATTCCTTGCAATAGTTTTGCGATATGGAAATGATAATATGTGAGTCATGTTAGTGAGTAATTGTGATTTAGTAAGAATATTAGTGTTAAGGTTTGTGATTCCCTATGCATGCACATCAAGTCAATAGTTATGCAAAGAAATTATATCCTACTTATGGTGCATTATTCGGTGTTAGTTATGTTTAATGCATGTTTATGACCGTTTTCGTTTTTTGGTTGGTTGCTTCTCAATCTATTTGCTAGCCTTCATTTGTACTAAGCGGAAATACTGCTTGTGCATCCAAAATCCTTAAACCCAAGTTGTGCCAAATGAGTCCACTATATCTACCTATATGCGGTATTTCAATGCCGTTCCAAGTAAATTTGCGTGTGCCAACTCTAATTTTCAAAATAATTTTTCCGTTTTGTGTGCCCGTACCGCTCATGAAGCAGCAGGGGGTGGCCATTATTTTCCATGCTAGGTGTGTTATTCTCACGATGAGTGTTTATTCACTTGTCATTGCATGAGAGAATGGTTGGTAATAGGGATGCCCAGTCCCACAATGAAATCAAAAATTAATAACAACAAAATTCCTTGG
Source organism: Elymus sibiricus (assembly GCA_039707655.1). Classification (NCBI taxonomy): domain Eukaryota; kingdom Viridiplantae; phylum Streptophyta; class Magnoliopsida; order Poales; family Poaceae; genus Elymus; species Elymus sibiricus. Next base: position 383,123,908 of record CM077676.1, read on the forward strand.
AAAGTGTTGGTTTGGAGGGCACCCGTGGATACGGCTAGCCATGGATTGTGAAAGAATGGTGGAAAGGAAATGAACTTTACTTTCTATTTAGGAACCGCCTATGATGTGTCTAGCATGGAAAATATTGGGAATTCTCGGTTGTTTTCGTTGACAGGAAAAGCATGCCTCTCAAAATATTTTATCTCTTTAATTTCAGCTTTGAGCTCTCACACATTTGACAAATCTCTGCTTCCCTCTGCGAAGGGCCTATCTATTTACTTTTATGCAATTTTTTTTTACTTGAGTCTCCATCTTCTCTTACAAAAGCACCAACTAGAGAGCACTATTGTCATACTTGTTCATTGGATGTAGCTAATATTTGAGGGTGTTTCATGAATGGATCAATGCTTGAGCATAATGGGCTAGGGATTACTTTCTTTAGCGTTGATATTTTGAAAGACATGGTTGCTTGTTAGCATGCTTGAGTATTTATATCTTCATGTCAAAGTATAGACTATTGCTTTGAATCATTCAAGTCCAAGGTCCATGCTATAAAAGAAAAGAATATTTGATGAATATGATAGGCAGCATTCCACATCAAAAATTCTGTTTTTATCATTAACCTACTCGAGGACGAGCAGGAATTAAGCTTGGGGATGCTGATACGTCTCCAACGTATCTATAATTTTTTATTGTTCCATGCTGTTATATTATCAATCTTGGATGTTTTTATAGACATTTACAGCAGTTATACATCATTTTTGGAGACTAACCTATTAACTTAGTGCCCAGTGCCAGTTGATGCTTTCTGCCCTGTTTTTGTTTTACAGAAAATCAATACCAAACGAAGTCCAAATGCCACGAAACTTTTTGGAGATTTTTTTCTGGACAAGATAAACACTAGAAGCTTCGGGAGAAGACCAGAAGCCAGAGGAGGTGGCCACGAGCCACCAGGGTGCGCCTGGGGGGGCAGGCGCGCCCTGGTGCCTCGTGGGCCCACCTCAGCTCCGTTTGACCTAATTCCACCACTATAAATTCAGGAAAAATCAGAAACCCTTAGGGGAGTCCACGAAATACTTTTTCTGCCGCCGCAAGTTTCTGTTCTCGAGAGATCCCATCTGGAGGCCTTCTCCGGTACTCCGCCGGAGGGGGAATCGATTACGGTGGGGCTCTACATCAACCTTGCTGCCCTTCCGATGATGCGTGAGTAGTTTACCACAGACCTTCGGGTCCATAGTTAGTAGCTAGATGGCTTCTTCTCTCTTTTTGATCTTCAATACAATGTTCTCCTCGATGTTCTTGGAGTTCTATCCGATGTAATCACTTTTTGCGGTGTGTTTGTTGGGATCCGATGAATTGTGAGTTTATGATCAGATTATCCATGAATATTATTTGAGTCTTCTCTGATCTCTTTTATGCATGATTATTATAGCTTCGTATTTCTTCTCCGATCTATTGATTTGGTTTGGCCAACTAGATTGATTTATCTTGCCATGGGAAGAGGTGCTTTGTAATGGGTTCGATCTTGCGGTGCTCAATCCCAGTGACAGAAAGGGACATGACACGTATGTATCGTTGCTATTAAGGTTAAAAAGATGGGGTTTATTCTTGCGTGAGTTTATCTTGTCTACATCATGTCATCGTTCTTAAGGTGTTACTCCATTCTTTATGGACTTAATACACTAGATGCATGCTGGATAGCGGTCGATGTGTGTAGTAATTGTAGTAGATGCAGGCACGAGTCGATCAACTTGTCTCGGACGTGATGCCTATATACATGATCATTGCCTTGGATATCGTCATGATTATTTGCTTTTCTATCAATTGCCCAACAGTAATTTGTCTACCCACCGTATGCTATTTTCTCGAGAGAAGCCTTTAGTGAAAACTATGGCCCCCGGGTCTATCTAAATCATATTACTAAAACCCTAAAAATAATGCTGCCATTTTCTTTTATTTATTTTATTTTGTATTTTTGTTTCTATCTATCTATCTATCGGATACAATTTAATCTTGCAATTGATCGCTGAGGGATTGACAACCCCTCGTTTGCGTTGGGTGCAAGGATTTGTTGTTTGTGTGCAGGTACTGCTAACGAGGTGTTGCGTGATTCTCCTACTGGTTTGATAACCTTGGTTTCATAACTGAGGGAAATACTTATCTCTACTGTGCTGCATCATCCCTTCCTCTTCGGGGAAAATACCAACGCAAGCTACAAGTAGCAGTGTGCATCCAACTTGCTTGCTCATGAAGACCTCGGGCATTTGAGGAAGCCCGTCATCGGAATATACAAGCCAAGTTCTATAATGAAAAATTCCCACTAGTATATGAAAGTGACAAAATAGGAGACTCTCTATATGAAAAACATGGTGCTACTCTGAAGCACAAGTGTGGAAAAAGATAGTAACATTGCCCCTTCTCTCTTTTTCTCTCATTTATTTTTTTCTTTTTTTCCTCCTTTTTCCCATTTTTTCTTTATATATTTTTTCTTCTCTTTTTTTTTGTGGCTCTTTTTCGCCTCTTTTTTTTCTATATATTTTTTTCTTTTTTTTCTTCCGGAGTCTCATCCCGACTTGTGGGGGAATCATAGCCACCATCATCCTTTCCTCACTGGGAGAATGCTCTAATAATGATGATCATCATACCTCTATTTACTTACAACTCAAAATTACAACTCGATACTAGAACAAAAATATGACTCTATATGAATGCCTCTGGCAGTGTACCAGGATGTGCAATGATGCCAGCGTAACATGTATAACAATGAGAAACAGTGGCTGAGCCACAAATACTATGTCAGCTATATGATCATGCAAAGCAATATGACAATGACGATGTATGTCATAAAAATGGAACGGTGGAAGTTGCACGGCAATATATCTCGGAATGGCTATGGAAATGCCATGATAGGTAGGTATGGTGGCTGTTTTGAGGAAGATATAAAGAGGCTTATGTGTGATAGAGCATATCATATCACGGGGTTTGGATGCACCGGCGAAGTTTGCACCAACTCTCGATGTGAGAAAGGGCAATGCACGGTACCGAAGAGGCTAGCAAATTGCGGAAGGGTGAGAGTGCGTATAATCCATGGACTCACATTAGTCATAAAGAACTCACATACTTATTGCGAAAATTTATTAGCCCTCGAAGCAAAGTACTACTACGCATGCCCCTAGGGGGGAGGTTGGTAGGATTTAACCATCGCGCGCCCCCAACCGATGGACAAAGGAAGACAATCAAGAATAAATCATGCTCCAACTTCTTAGCATAACGACAGATCATACGTGCATGCTTCGGGAATCACAAATCTTAACACAATTATTCTTACTAAACCACAATTATCTACGAATAGCTCCCCCATATTACCATCTCAATATCACAAAACTATTGCAAGGAATCAAATTTATCATATTCAGTGATCTACATGAAAGTTTTTATTATATCCCTCTTGAATACCTATCATATCAGGACCAAATTCATAACCCGTGCATATTACCATTGCTATCATGAGACTCTCAAAAAGATATAAGTGAGGCATGAGAGTGCAACAATTTCTTTAAAATATCATCACTGCCGTGCTCTAAAAGATATAAGTGAAGCACTAGAGCAACTGCCTAGCTCAAAAGATATAAGTGAAGCACATAGAGTATTCTAACAAATCACGAATAATGTGGGTCCCTCTCAAAAAGGTGTGTTCAGCAAAGATGATTGTGACAAACTAAAAGGAAAACAAAAGCAAACAAACTATTTCATAGGACGCTCCAAGTAAAACACATATCATGTGATGAATAAAAATATAGCTCCAAGTGAGTTATCGACAGATTGTGGACGAAAGAGGGGATGCCTTCCGGGGCATCCCCGAGCTTGGACACTTGAGTATTCCTTGAATATTAGCTTGGGGTGCCTTGGGCATCCCCAAGCTTAGGCTCTTGCCGCTCCTTATTCCTTTGTCCATCGTAGTCTCACCCAAAACTTGAAAACTTCAGGACACAAAACTCAACAGAAACCTCGTGAGATCCGTTAGTATAACAAACAAATCTTTAACTTTAGGTACAGTTGTAAATTGATTCATATTTAATATTGGCATAATGCTACTGTAATCCAACTTCTCCATGACTCATACCCCCCGATATGATCCATAGATTCATCAAAATAAGCAAACTATGCAATAAAAACAGAATCTGTCCAAAACAGAACAGTTTGTAAAGATCTATTTAAAATCCATACTTCTGTAACTCCAAAAATTCTGAAAAATTAGGAAAACGTGGGAAATTCATATACCAATACTGTGTACAAATTTCAGATTTTTCTGACACTCCAGTACAGAACTAAAATTCCAGCACTGGATGCAAAACTTTCTGTTTTCCAAACAACATCAATCATACTATCTTCCAAATCATCCCAAAGGCATTACTTGGCACAAACACTAATTAAAACATAAAAACAATATCATAACAGAAGCTATAATCATGCAAACACTCAAGAACAGTAGGTAAAAGCAAAATTTTATTTTATTCATTGGGTTGCCTCCCAACAAGCGCTATTGTTTTATGCCCCTAGCTAGGCATAATGCATAGTTTCAAGTGTTGTCATCCTTCAAATTGATTCCATAAGTGGCCCTCATAATGGATTCATATGGTGCTTTAATTATCTTCCTAGGGAAGTGTTCCATCCCTTTCTTTAGTGGAAATTGAAAACTTATATTGCCTTCTTTCATATCAATAATAGCACCAAGAGTTCGAAGAAAAGGCCTACCAAGTATTATGGGGCAAGAAGAATTGCATTCAATGTCAAGAACAATAAAGTCCACGGGCACATAATTTCTATTTGCAAGAATAAGCACATCATTTATCCTAACCAATGGCTTTTTAATAGTGGAATCCGTAAGATACAAATTATGGGAACAAGGATCCAAGTCGGTGAGACCTAGCACATCACACAAAGACTTTGGTATAGTGGAAACGCAAGCACCAAGATCACAAAGAGCATTACATTCATAATCTTTAATTTTTACTTTAATAGTGGGTTCCCATTCATCTTGTAATTTTCTAGGAATTGATACTTCCAGCTCAAGTTTTTCTTCATGTGCTTTCATCATGGCTTCTACAATATGTTTAGTGAAAGCTTTATTTTGTTCATATGCATTTGGTGAATTAATCATGGATTGCAACAAGGAAATGCACTCAATTAAAGAACAACTATCATAATTAAAGTCCTTGTAATCCAAAGTAGTGGGTGCATTACTATTTAAAGTTTTAACCTCTCCAAACCCATTTTTTTCATTTTTGCGATCAAGATTATCACCTTCCAAGCAAGTGGGACTCCTTCTTTCTAAAGTTGACTCTTCTTCAATCCCTTTTTCATCAAGTTTTATATTATTAAACAAATATTCAATAGGTGTAATGATACGTCTCCAACGTATCTATAATTTATGAAGTATTCATGCCATGTTTATAACAATTTTATATGGTTTTGGTATGATTTGATTAGAACTAACCCGGACTGACGCTGTTTTCAGCAGAACTACCGTGGTGTTGTTTTTTGTGCAGAAATAAAAGTTCTCGGAATTGGACGAAACTTTTTGACGATTTTTTTGGACCAAAAGAGACCCCCGAAGCTTCGTGGAAGGACCAGAAGCCTCACGAGGTGCTCACAAGGCACCACGGCGCGGCCTGGGGGGTCGTGCCGTGCTGCCTTGTGGGGCCCTCGTAGCTTCGTTTTGCGTGATTCCAGCGCTAAAAAATCCTATAAATAGATAAACCCCCAAAAATAAACCTAGAACTTCGCCGCCGCCGCCGCACGCCTCTGTACCGAAGAAATACCATCTGGAGCCCTGTTTCGGCACCCTGCCGGAGGGGGGAATCATCACCGGAGGCCATCTTCATCATCCCGGCGGTCTCCATGACGAGGAGGGAGTAGTTCACCCTCGGGGCTGAGGGTATGTACTAGTAGCTATGTGTTTGATCTCTCTCTCTCGTGTTCTTGATTTGGCACGATCTTGTTGTATCACGAGCTTTGTTAATATAGTTGGATCATATGGTGTTTCTTCCCTCTCTATCTTCTTGTGATGAATTGAATCTTTCCCTTTGAGGTTTCGTTATTGTCGGATTGAATATTTTAGATTTGAGAACACTTGATGTATGTTTTGCATGTGGATACCCGTGGTGACAATGGGGTATTCTATTGAGTCACTTGATGTATGTTTTGGTGATCAACTCGCGGATTCCCGTGACCTTGGGGTGATCTAGGCATAGGGGTTGGTTGCACGTTTTCATTATCTTTTCTCCGATAAGAAACTTTGGGGTACTCTTTGAAGTTCTTTGTGTGGATTGAATATTATGAATCTGAAGTTGTTTTGATGCACATCGAATAATCAACTCACGGATACTTGTGGTGACATTAGAGTATCTAGGTGACATTAGAGTTGGTTGATGCGTATCATATGGTGTTATTTTAGTACGAACTCTAGGGCCGTTTGTGACATTTATAGGGATGGCTCAATAGATTGATCGGAAAGGATAACTTTGAGGTGGTTTCGTACCCTACAACAATTTCTATCTTATGTTCTCCGCTAATAGGAACTTTGGAGTGATTCTTTATCGCACGTTGAGGGATTGTTATATGAACCAATTATGTTAGCATTGTTGAGAGATTGCACTAGTGAAAGTATGAACCCTAGGCCTTGTTTTCAAGTATTGCAATACCGTTTGTGCTCCATTTTATCACTTGCTACCTTGCTGTTTTTTTATTTTCAGATTACAAAAACCTATATCTACTATCCATACTACACTTGTATCACCATCTCTTCTCCAAACTAGTGCACCTATAAAATTTACCATTGTATTGGGTGTGTTGGGGACACAAGAGATTTCTTGTATTTGATTGCAAGGTTGTTTGAGAGAGACCATCTTCATCCTACGCCTCCCACGGATTGATAAACATTAGGTCATCCACTTGAGGGAAATTTGCTACTGTCCTACAAAACTCTGCACTTGGAGGCCCAACAACGTCTACAAGAATAAAGTTGTGTAGTAGACATCATGTAACACCAATCATTTTATTATCTTCATCATTACTACGATAGAAACCAGGTGGAATCGCTTTTTCTAGAAATTCTCGCTTAGCTCTCAACCTAGCGGTCCTTTCTTTACTTTCATTAATGGAGACATAGATTGCTTTAATAGACTCATTTATATCATGCTTAGATGGCAAAATTTTAGTTTTGAGATTTTCCACATCATGAGAGATTCTATCCATGTTCCTAGCCAATTCATCAACTCTATTCAATTTTTCTTCTATCATAGCATTGAAATTCTTTTGAGAACTAATAAATTCTTTAATATTACTTTCAAGATCAGAGGGCATCCTATTGTTATTATTATAAGAATTACCATAAGGATTGCCATAATTATTAGAGGAATTTCTAGGAAACGGTCTAGCATTGAAATTACCCCTATAAGCATTGTTGTTGAAATTATTTCTAGAGACAAAATTCACATCAACAGCATCATTATTTTTCAAAATCAAAGTGGACAATGGCACATCATTAGGATCAATATGAGCATTTTTACTAGCAACCAATTTCAATAAAGCATCCATCTTATCACTCAAAGTATTAATTTCTTCAACATAATTTACCTTCTTACCAGTTGGAGTTCGTTCAGTGTGCCATTGAGAATAATTTGCCATAATATTATCAAGAAGTTTTGTAGCTTCTCCCAATGAAATTTCCATGAAAGTGCCACCTGCGGCAGAGTCTAGCAAATTTCTAGAGACAAAGTTTAGTCCCGCATAAAAATTTTGTATGATCATCCATAAATTCAAACCATGAGTTGGGCAATTTCTTATCATTAATTTCATCCTCTCCCAAGATTGGGCAACATGTTCATGCTCAAGTTGCTTAAAATTCATAATTTGATTTCTTAAAGAAATAATCTTAGCGGGAGGAAAATACTTGGTAATAAAAGCATCCTTACACTTATCCAAAGAATCAATACTATTTCTAGGCAAGGATGAAAACCAAGTTTTAGCACGATCTCGTAGTGAGAACGGAAATAATTTTAATTTGACAATATCATTATCCACATCTTTCTTCTTTTGCATATCACAAAGTTCAACGAAAGTATTTAGATGGGATGCAGCATCTTCATTAGGACTACCAGAAAATTGTTCTTTCATAACAAGATTAAGCAAGGCAGCATTAATGTCACATGACTCCGCACTAGTGGCGGGAGGAGCAATAGGAGTACTAAGAAAATCATTATTATTAGTATTGGAAAAATCACACAATTTTCTATTTTCTTGAGATATCGCGAAAAAGCAAGCAAACTAGCAAACAAGCAAACAAAATATTTTCGTGTTTTTGTAAAAAAAATAGAAGTGGGGGAGCTGAAAACGAGAGGCAAATGCAAATGAAAGGTAAATAAAGTAAATGCAAGTGAATGATAATTTGTGCGAAGGTACTTGGTAATTTTGATGATGTCTCCTCGGCAACAGCGCTAGAAATTCTTCCAGCTACTTGTAGTCTGCGTTGGTATTTCCCCGAAGAGGAGAGGATGATGCAGTACAGTAGAGATAAGTATTTCCCTCAGTTAAGAACCAAGGTTATCAATCCAGTAGGAGATCCAAGCAAAATTCCATTAAGCGCACCTGCACACACAAGAGCAAACACTTGCACCCAACGCAAATAAGAGGGTTGTCAATCCTCTTAGCGGTTATTTGCAAGGATTAAATCTTATCGAGGTAAATAGATAAACTAAACTACTAATCAAAATAAAAGTAAATAAAGTGCAGCAAGGTATTTTTAGGTTTTTTATATAAAAAGATAGACCAGGGGACCATAGTTTTCACTAGAGGCTTCTCTCTTGAGCACATAAACATACGGTGGGTAAACAAATTACTGTTGGGCAATTGATAGAAAAGCAAATAATTATGACGGATTCATGGCAACGATCATGTATATAGGCATCACGTCCGACACAAGTAGACCGACTCCTGCCTGCATCTACTACTATTACTCCACCCATTGACCGCTATCCAGCGTGCATCTAGGGTATTAAGTATGAAACAGAGTAACGCCTTAAGCAAGATGACATGATGTAGACAAAGTAAACTCAAGCAATATGATTAAACCCCATCTTTTTATCCTTAATGGCAACAATACAAATACGTGTCATGTCCCTTTCTGTCACTAGGATTGAGCACCGCAAGATTGAACCCATCACAAAGCACCTCTCTCATTGCAAGATAAATCAATCTAGTAGGCCAAACTAAACCGATAGATCGGAGAGAAATACAAAGCTATAACAATCATGCATAAAAGAGTTCAGAGAAGACTCAAATATTTCTCATGAATAATCTGATCATAAACTCACAATTCATCAGATCCCAACAAACACATCGCAAAAGAAGATTACATCGGATAGAACTCCAAGAACATCGAGGAGAACTTTGTATTGAAGATCAAAGAGAGAGAAGAAGCCATCTAGCTACTAGCTATGGACCCGTAGGTCTGTGGTAAACTACTCACACATCATCGGAAGGGCAGCAAGGTTGATGTAGAAGCCCTCCATGATCGATTCCCCCTCCGGCAGAGTACCGGAAAAGGCCTCCAGATGGGATCACGGAAGAACAGAGGCTTACAGCGGTGGAAAGGTTTTCTCTTCTGGCTCTCTGGGGGTTTCCCAATATTTGTGAATTTATAGAAGTGGAATTAAGTCAAACGGAGTCACCTGGGCCCCACAAGGTAGCACGGCGCCCCCCTGGGGCGCGCCCTAGTGCCTTGTGAAGCCTCTGTGAGGCTTCTGGCCTCCTCCCGAAGCTTCCCATGTTTCTTTTGTCCAGAAAAAAAATCTCCAACAAGTTTCGTGGCATTTGGACTTCATTTGGTACTGTTTCTTTGAAAAGCCAAAAACAAGCAGAAAATAACAACTGGCACTAGGCACTGGGTTAATAGGTTAGTCCCAAAAAATGATATATAATTGCATATAATTGCATATAAAAACATTCAAGATTGATACTATAATAGCATGGAACAATCAAAAATTATAGATACGTTGGAGACGTATCAATGTGCTCTAACTCTTATCCTCATTTTTCACGGCTCCAGGCTTTTTCAATCTGATTTGCCCATGATTTTTGTGGAGAAATGACGGACATGGACATAATTAATCACGTTTCTAGTTAAGTAGTTGATCAATCGAATTGATCCATCAAGTTTGGTAGCCAGCTTTGTACGTCTGGATTATGAATATTGGCGATGGAATAAACACATCATCCGAAGGTGAGGAGTTGAAACAAAATTAGCACTGAAGACAGGATATGATCTAAAAAACAATCATGGAAATCAATGAACAAATATGACCAAATAGTTCAATTAGGAGAGACTGCGCTTATCTACCTTTGCATGCCCTATAACCTACAAAGATCGATCTCATTTTTCCGCTCCTCCTGCATGACATTTGACCAATTCCACAAAAATATTTGCAATCCCATTTTCAAACAATTGCCACACACAAATGTACTATTTGAGCGTTAATAAAGTAAAAGGATAAAACTATCTTGAAGCATATGAAAGTGAGATCATGAATTGTACTCCCGTTGACTATTATAAGATGTTTTGGATATTTCAATATGGACTACATACAAACTAAAATGAGTGAACAAACACACTAAAGTGCATATACATCCGATGGAGGAAAAAGTCAGAACATCTTATAATAGTGATTGGAGGGAGTAGTTCAGAGTACTACAATAATGTTTTTGCAACATAAGTGAAATACATGGAAGCTCCAAAACACAAAATGACAGGCATAATCCGTAATATTTTCTTTCTCAAGATATTGTACTTAAAGAATTTAACTCCAGAAAATTTTCTTGGTTCTAGACTGAAATTGATAGTGTAAGAACAATGCATGATATAGAGCAAGTTTTGAAGTCGCAAGAAGTATATGTGCGTGCATGACACTATTTGGCTAAAATATTTTTCACACGCATCTTTGTTGTTTTGCCTTGGGAATAAAACATTGCTGTCGAGGGTTTTGCACAGACACATGCATGGTCATCAAGAACATAATACATCACAAAAGAAACAGAATCCTTGATTACACCTAAATGAACCTTATCAGTATCATGTTGCCACATATATAGATGAGCTACTGTAATTATTCAACAAAAGAGCATGAGAGCTGGAACAACACAACTTGGCCGAGTGAACCCTTAAAAAAACGGGACACTCAAGAGTGACTTGTAGTGTTTAACTTATAAAGACATGACCCTTCTATCACCACCAAAGTCACGTGAGTTCTTGGATAATTCTACTTGAACTTCTTCTGCTTCTAGAGCACATAGATGTGAGGTCACCTGGTCATTGTTCTACTCTGACAGCTGCATCTCATTCCACTACTCCGAGGGAAGATGCTCATTATCAAGATGAACATAACCTCTCGTTACTTCAGTTTCATCTCTAGATTTGCGCATGATCCTCTCTCTCAGGTGAAGTGACTGAGACTGCTCGCCAACCCATGGACTACTCACCCACGTATGTGCCCTCCCGCTTACCCTCGTTCCATGGCTCCAGGCTTATGTATATCCTTTTGCCCAAGATTTTGTGGAGAAATCACGAACATGGGCGCATTTAGAAGTGAACGTGAGTATCATGCTGCTAGATGCAGGTAGTAGATCTATCTAATTGATCCATCAAGTTTGGTAGCCAGCTTTGTACTTTTTGATTCTGAATATTGGCGATGGAATAAATACATCATAAAAAGGTGATAATTGAAAAAAAAACCAAGTGACATACTACTGAAGCAAGGAAATGATCTAAAAAAAAGTAAACGTGGAAACCATCTATCTAATTAGCATACTTACAATGAACTAATATGACCAAATAGTTTGATTAGGAGAGAATGCGCTTATCTACCTTGGCATGCCAGTAATCTACGAAGCACAATCTTATTTTTTTGGCTCCTCCTACATGAAAAATCTACAAAAGTAATTGCTATATCATTAATTTTCAAACAATTACCACAGACAGAAATCTACTATTTGAGCATTAACAAAGTAAAAGAAACAAATCTCTTGTCAATTCAACAAAAGTATTTTCCAACATGATTGCTCGACCAAGCATTGGAGACCACGTCAAGACACTCTTTACAGTTCAAATTTACTGGACTAAACTATATATGTAATAATGAACAACTCTTACTACAGTTGTGTTTATCTGCTTGACCTATCCAGTAATCTGAAAGCACGGACCTCATTCTTTTGGGGACTCATCCATGACCAATGAAAGCATCCGCTGGACTTCATATCTGTCTAAAGTAGTGATTTTCTTTCCAGTGGTGAGAGTACCCATTATAGTGAAACACAGAAATAATTTAATGTGAACTAACCGAGACCATACCTCTTCTACGTTGCATACATATTCTTACATATCCCTGTTGCATGCAGACCATTATCAGTACGACTCTTCATATTGTTGATTGGTCTCCCATACGTGGGCAATACGTCAGTAAGCAAAGGATGAATCAAACGATCTGAAAAATCAAGAGACAGTGTAGTATTATGTAGAAATAGATAGAAGAATCGGAGGATAACATACGTCTTGCAACTACCAATACAGCTTTGAACCGGCTTGAAGCAATTTTCTGGACAAAGGCATCGACCAGAAGATAATCAATTTGACGTATGACATGTCAAGTCTACCTAGGCAATGATTTGACGTATGGAAAGTGGTGCACAACGAACAGCAGAACAATCGATCAACTGATCTAGTAGCTAGCTTGTAGTTGTTTTCTCGTCTCGGGCAAAGACATCAGCCATCAACAAATCAATTTGTCGTACAACACTTCGGCAAGTGGCGTGTAGCTAACAGAGAGTTTATACATACAATAAAATTTATAAATAAATAATAAGGGAGCAATCCAATGACCATCATAAGAATCTGATATTGACCTTCCTTTGCTCGGCTGGAATCTCCAACACCTCTGCCTTATACATGAATCCTTCAGACCTCACCTTGCTGCCTCTACCTTGACGCATGAATCCTTGCTGCCTGTACCTTGATGCATGAATCCTTGACCTCTCCTTGATGGCTATTTGGAGCACCACGCATGAGGTGGAATTTGATGGGAAGATGAACCCTAGGTGGCGCACTACCTAAGGAAGTGGAGAACCCAATTTTGGCAGCGGACCGTGGCATCCAATCAGCCGCATAGCATGACGGCGAGGAGCTGCTCGTGGAGCTTTGCTAACCTGAACCCTAGGCAGGGAGATCAGATTAGATCGCATGGCCAGCCAAACATGTTTCTGTAGGCATGGTATTTTTTAGGGGCGTATGCATGGTAGTTGTAGGATAAAAAGGATGAAACGTTTTTCACTAATGACACAGGTGGTTTTTTTTGTCAACTTTAATCCCAAATGACTATTATTAAAATCTAACGGTCATTATTTTGCGGTGAGTTAAACTGATGGACATATGTTTCTAATTATTGTGGGATTTTTTTTATCTTTTTTATCTTTTTTCTAGTGAACCCGTAAAGTACTTTTTATATATAATAGATTGTCCAACAGTAATTTGTTTACCCACCGTATGCTATGTGTTCGAGAGAGAAGCCTCTAGTGAAAACTATGGCCCCCGGGTCTACCTTTATCATATATTAAAATCCAAAAATACCTTGCTGCAATTTTTTTACTTTTATTTTATTTTGCAATTTACTTTTTATCTATCACTATCAAAATCAATCCTTGCAAGTAACCGCTAAGGGGATTGACAACCCTCTTATTTCCGTTGGGTGTAAGTGTTTGCTTTTGTGTGTGCAGGTGCTGCTAACAAGGTTCTGTGTGGTTCTCCTACTGGATTGATAACCTTGGTTGTTAACTGAGGGAAATACTTATCTCTACTGTACTGCATCATCCTCTCCTCTTCGGGGAAATCCCAACGCAGTTCACAAGCAGCAGGAAGAATTTCTGGCGCCGTTGCTGGGGAGACATCACCACAACCTATCAAGTACCTTCGCACAAACTATCATCCACTCGCATTTATTTTCATTTGCCTTTTATTTGCATTCGCCTCTCGTTTTCATCTCCCCCACTTCTAAAACAATTTTACAAAAACACAAAAATATTTTTGTTTGCTAGTTTGTTTGTTTGAAATTGCTACCATGTCTGAGTTTGTTATTGAAAAGGGCGAGGATGGTAGAATCCCTAAGATGGAAATTCCCTCGGATTTGGATACTAAAATTTTTGTGACGGGAACTGGGAATATCATAGGAAAAAGTGTTATCCAAGAACTCTTTACTTGTACGGGAACTTTGGTTTGTAATGACATCCCCATTCTTAAAAGAACCAATAGTTACACCGAAGCTATTTCTGCACTTGTCCTTAAACTTGAATGAAGATTTATACATACTCATCCCACCTTGCAAAGATTATTGTATGAGCTACCGGTTATAAAAAAAACCTAAGGCTAAAAAGATAGCTACTCTTATCCTTATGAATGAATTTGATTACATAGTTCGAGAAGCTAGGGAGATTTTCGATTTTTATAATATGAGTCATAAAAACCCTGTGATAGATGAAATTTTATATGATGAGATATGTATTTGGTGATGATCATGCCTATGATGAAAGTACTAAAAAGGAAGTCCCTCCTTTACATATTATCCAACAACTTTTCAATCGTATTAATCAAAAATATTCTTGGATCGTGAAAGGGAATCAACAAGGATTTGATGAACGTCACCTTAATAATGATAAAATCTTGATTGATGACGTGTTTCCCATTGTTTTTGAAAAGTCTCTCGATGAGCACACACTCCAAGATCCAAAAACCAAGGATGATAACACCTGAAACTATGCATTATGCCTAGCTAGGGGCATAAAATAATAGCGCTTGTTGGGAGGCAACCCAATATTTATTTTTATTGCAAATTTTACTTTCTTGTGTCACACAATTTTAGCTTCTGTTATGATTGTGTTTTTATCTTTTAATTAGTGTTTGTGTCAAGTAATGCCTTTGGGATGATTTGGATGATAATATAATTGATGTTGTTTGGAAAACAGAAAGTTTTGCGTCCAGTATTTGATTTTTGATTCTGTACTGGAGCGTCAGAAAAATCTGAAATTTTTACACAGTATTGGTATATGAATTGTATACGTTGTCCTAGTTGTTCAGAATTTTTGGAGTTACATAAGTATGGATTTTAAATAGATCTTTACAGCCTGTTCTGTTTTAGACAGATTCTGTTTTTGTTGCATAGTTTGCTTATTTTGATGAATCTATGGATTGTATCGGGGGGTATGAGCCATGGGGAAGTTGTAGTATAGTAGCATTAGGCCAATATTAAATATGAATCAATTTACAACAGTACCTAAAGTTTAAGATTTGTTTGTTATACTAACGGATCTCACGAGGTTTCTTTTGAGTTTTGTGTGCTGAAGTTTTCAAGTTTTGGGTGAGACTACGATGGATAAAGGAATAAGGAGCGGCAAGAGGCTAAGCTTGGGGATGCCCAAGGCACCCCAAGGTAATATTCAAGGAATACTCAAGCGTCTAAGCTTGGGGATGCCCCGGATGGCATCCCCTCTTTTGTCTACAATCTATCGGCAACTCACTTGGAGCTATATTTTTATTCATCACATGATAAGTGTTTTACTTGGAGCATTTTGTGCTATAACTTGCTTGCTTTTTTTTGCTTTTTCGTTTGCCACAATCATCTTTTCTCAACACACCTTTTTGAGAGGGACACACATTATTCGTGATTTGCTAGAATACTCTATGTGCTTCACTTATATCTTTTGAGCTAGGCAGTTGCTCTAGTGCTTCACTTATATCTTTTAGAGCACGATGGTGGTTATATTTTAAACAAATAGTTGCACTCTCATGCTTCACTTATATCTTTTAGAGCACGATGGTGGTTATATTTTAAACAAATAGTTGCACTCTCATGCTTCACTTATATCTTTTTGAGAGTCTAATAAATAGCAATGGTAATATGCACGGGTTATTAATTTGGTCCTAATATGATAGGTATTCAACAGGGATATAATAAAAACTTTCATGTAGATCACCAAATATGATAAGTTTGATTCCTTGCAATAGTTTTGCAATATTAAGATGGTAATATGTGGGTGGTGCTAGTAGATAATTGTGGTTTAGTAAGAATATTGGTGTTAAGGTTTGTGATTCCCGAAGCATGCACGTATGATCTGTCATTATGCTAAGAAGTTGGAGCATGATTTATTCTTGATTGTCTACCTTATGAGTGGCGGTCGGGGACGAGCGATGGTCTTTGCTACCAATCTATCCCCCTAGGGGCATGCATAGTAGTACTTTGCTTCGAGGGCTGATAAACTTTTGCAATAAGTATGTGAGTTCTTTATGACTAATGTGAGTTCATGGATTATACGCACTCTCACCTTTCAGCAATTTGCTAGCCTCTTCGGTACCGTGCATTGCCCTTTCTCACCTCGAGAGTTGGTGCAAACTTCGCCGGTGCATCCAAACCCCGTGATATGATACGCTCTATCACACATAAGCTGTGGCACCCCGGCTCAGAGCAACCGGTTTACCTTGTATTGCCAGCCCAGAGATCAAGTCTTCTGGCAATACACAACAACTTGGTACAGAAAACAGCCGCTTTATTGATCTCTTAGCGGAGACATAGGTTTACATCTTACATGATGAGCGAGGCCAAGCGGCACACCCGGTGCGGCTGCACTTATGTACATTATTTAGTAGACATGGCAGGGGCCTCGATGATAGGGGAACTACTACGCGACAGCGGAACGACGAGGTAGCGGAATTCCATTCCACAGGGACACTGCTGGGACACGACCTAGATAGCGACATACTGCTCGACATCAACTCCTTGCACAACTTCTCCTGCATCTGGCATGATAAGCCAGGTGAGTACTTTGAATGTACTCGCAAGCTCACAGCAAACAAAACAAGTGCGACAAACAATAACAAGGCATTTAACAGATTTAATGCATGAGCATGATACTACTCAACATGAGATGTGCGTGAAACATTGCCATGGTCCACGGGACCAACTTACCATCTCGGGGTTACCACATAACCACAGTGCATAACTTACCAACGTGATCCTGACTTGATCACATTCATACCTTTCATAGTGATCCTCTCTCGATCACTATTTCTACAGGTGCCAGCTTGTGAATCTTAGTGTGCAAGTTAATTATATCTGTTGACCCACGGTGTGACCTACTACGAACTGTGTCCATATCCGAGGACGTGGCTATCGATAGATTATACACTCTGCAGAGGTTAGTACACTGTACCCACACCATGGAACTCACGGCCTCGTGCTCCCATTCGGGTGGACCAACGACGTTCCGACAAAACCAATCTATTACATGACACTCTCCCGGCCACTCCCGACAAACTCCCCTTTGGCCTATGTCCTGGGTTGCCCCTGATGTCAACTCGTGACAAGTCTTCTCCTGCAATCTGGCCACGTGCAAGGCCAAGTGAGTACTTTGAATGTACTCGCAAGACAACCAAATACATAGCATCCAAACAAACATATGACAAAGTAAGCCCTATGCTCATACACGAATTTATCCCATGGCAAAAGATAAGAATGACATGATACTAGCAAGAAACATGGATCAAGTACATCTATACCAAATCATATCACAGCATATCATAGCATATCATGGCAGATCATGGCATAACATGGAATATCATGGCATGGCATAGTTGTATCTTACCAGACATGCATGCTACTATGCTGGAAACTAAATTACCATTACCTCCCATGGCGAGTTAAAGCAATATGTTGTTCATTTACCAGTCTCACTGCCACTGCCCCTCTAGGCTAGCTCATGACTCACCGAGATCTCATCTCGTGATCATGTCCGAAACAACTCCGTGACTTCTCGCGGCTATCTCATAGTCCAAGTCACCACTTACTGTATAGCACATTCTTTAACAAGTTTATTATATCAGGTTTATCCTCCATGTCGACATAGACCAGATAGTGTGACCTAGTACGAACTATGTCCATTACCGAGGACGCGGCTATCAATAGATTATACACTCTGCAGAGGTTAGTACACTGTACCCACACCACGGAAATCATGGCCTCGTGCTCCCATTCGGGTGGACCAACGATATTCCGACAAAACCAATCTATTGCATGACACTCTCCCAGCCACTCCGATAAACTCCCCTTTGGGCTATGTCCTGGGTGACCCTGATGTCAACATGTGACATCCACCACCTCTGTGGCTGCCACCGTCGTGGCCCAACATAAACATTGTCCCAAACGGGGACCTCGGTACCATCAAAACTCGGGTCCTCAAGGTTATGACTGCCTACCGGGCCAGGGTAGCTCCAGAGCACAACCTTCCCTCGTAGGAGGCACCGGCGAGAGGCATGACAATAGATCGCATTAGGGCCTCCCCATCCAGGCAAGTGGGGTTGCACTGGTGAGCTCGATTCGGTGGCACCATGACTCGATCAACAGCATGTTCAAGTTGGATTATTATCAGGTTTAACTTGAAAAGAAAATGATTCGAGCCATAGTGTATGATTGGATGCACGGGTCACGGTCATGATTGATGAATGCATCATACTACCATATGAGCATATGACATGATTCCTATTGCACACTATCAATAAAACATGTACCTTACTGCATATTAACAAAATGACAAGATTAAAGTCTATGCAAAAAGGTCTATGTAGCAAGTTATTTTATATAGTGAATATATGATGAATTTAATTCAATTAAACCAACGTTATTGCAATGCCATCCTTGCATATGAATGTTGTGGCTTGCCTTGGTTCAGAGGAGTGTCACAGTACTCCTGGCCTTCCCCAACACAACTAGGTTCTTCTGAAATTAAATTAAATGCAAAAACAAAATGTCACATAACACTGTTTATTGCACCAGAAATTCTCGTCAGCAAGAAAAATTCTGAAACTTGGCATACAGAAACTTTGGAATTTTATAAACCAGTAGCAAAAAGAATCAAATCATTTGGACTTACAGATTAAAAGTTATTGCAGGTCAATGTTGGATTAGAATCTGGTCAAAATTTCCATTTAAATGAATTTAACCGAGCGGCCACGTCGAAGGCGTATTTTGAGAATACGCCTCCACTTACGTACCGGTTCGGGAGCGAGGGAGAGAATGACTGGTGGGGCCCGATGTCAGGATTAAATAGAGAGAGAGAGGAACATAGCTCGGCGGCTCTGGCGTTGGTGTTTCTCCGGCGAGGAGATGTCGGCGATCACCGGAGACGAGGGGGATGGGTCCAGCTCGACGAGACGGTTATGCACGTACCCGAAACACGAGCTGGGGTGGTCGGACGGTGACACGGCGATCTTCTCCAGAGACGGCGGCGGCGGAGCTGGTCGGGGTCGACGTTTCCGGCGACAATCCGGCGAACTCTTGGTACTGTCATGATCAGGAGGTTGCTACGGTCTCGTTGGTGGCAGTGGTTGGAGCTGAGGTGGACTAGGATGAGTGAACGGAGGAGAGGGATCCACGGCGGTCGCCGGCGAGGTTTGAAGGCCAGAGGCCTTCCCGGCATTGTCCACAGCTTTAGAAGCTCGATTTGAGAGAGGAGAGGGGGTTTGGGATGGCTAGAACAGTCGGGGAGTGCTCTAATTATAGGAGGAGGCGAGGCAGGGTTCGGGCTCCGCCGGAGCTGAGCGGGAGGGTGACCTGGGGGCGGTGAGTTCTCGGGCGAGCAAGGAGACGACGTAGGAGAGGCCAAGCATAGTGCTTGCACGCGGGCTCAAGCGCAGGCGCACTAAAGAGGAACAGGGCGCGCGTGCGAGCCACTGTGCCGTCGGCTAGTGCCATGGCCGCTTCCGGCGTGCCTCCTGCCAGCGATGGGGACAGTCAGGGAGGGCTGGGGGGAAAGAATGGGTGTACCAGGAGTGGACTAGACATGTTGCGGTGGCGGGAGAGGAGAGATTGGACGGCGGCCGATCGAACCCGTCGGGCAGAGCGCGCAGAGCGCGTGCGCTGCACCCTGCCCGCACGCGGTCACCGCGTGCACTGGCACGGGGGTGGCTTTCGGCGCTGCCAAAACATGTCCTCGGTGTTGTCCCTTCAACACTTTGCCAAGAAACGCGATGGGCTTGCCAAATGGTTCACTGGATGTGACTGGAGCTAGAGCTAAAGTTTCTGGACAGAAACTTGCTCCAAGAGCTGAGGACAAATGGCTGGGATTCTAGGGCTGGTTTTAGGCGTTTACGCATCACTTAGGAAGGTTATCAAGTGGTAAAAATTACAGCCAAGATGGATCAAAGAAAAATATAGTTGCTTCACAATGTGCTCTTTCTGACCAGAAGCAAAAACATTTTCCTTGGCTGAATTTTTCCAAATGACCCTGGGATATTTTTGCATAGGGAGGTGAGGCATGACCCAAAGAATATTTGGGAAATTTCTAGGAATTTTCTGGGCAATAAACATAGGTGTTGCTTCATAGCTCTGTGGGAAAATAGGCATTTTCAGAGAGAAAAAGCATATAATGCCATTAAATAAAAATACCCAATGGCATTATTATGGGAGGGATGAGGTCTAGGGAGGGTTTAAGAATGGAAGAACCCACTTGGAAGAAAATCAAAAATAAATCCAAGTGGTAAGTCCAAAAGAAATGACTGAAAACCTCAAATGCAAAACCAAATATCCAATAAATCCAAATAAAACTCCCAATAAAAGAAAAAGACAAAATCCAGGGTGTTACATAAGCCTCCTTATATCTTCCTCAAAACAGCCACCATACCTACCTATTATGGCATTTCCATAGTCATTCCGAGATATATTGCCACCATACCTACCTATTATGGTATTTCCATAGTCATGCAACTTCCACCATTCTTTTTATATGACACACATCATCATTGTCATATTGCTTTGCATGATCATATAGCTGACATAGTATATGTGGCTCAGCCACCGTTCATCATTTTTATACATGTTACGCTAGATCATTGCACATCCTGGTAAACTGCCAAAGGCATTCATATAGAGTCATATTTGTTCTAGTATCGAGTTGTAATTTTTGAGTTGTAAGTAAATAGAATTATGGTGATCATCATTATTAGAGCATTGTCCCAGTGAGGAAATAAAAAAAAGACCAAAAAGAGCCCACGAAAAAAAAATGAGAGAAAAAGAGAGAAGGGGCAGTGTTACTATCTTTTTCCATACTTCTGCTTCAAAATATGACCATGTTTTTCATATACAGAGTCTCCTATTTTGTCACTTTCATATACTAGTGGAAATTTTCGTTATAGAACTTGGCTTGTATATTCCGATGATGGGCTTCCTCAAACGCCCGAGATCTTCATGAGCAAGCAAGTTGGATGCACACCCACTTAGTTTTTATTTTGAGCTTTCATACACTTATAGCTCTTAGTGCATCCGTTGCATGGCAATCCCTACTCCTCGCATTGACATCAATTGATGGGCATCTCCATGGCCCGTTGATTAGCCGCGTCGATGTGAGACTATCTTCTTCTTTCTGATTTCCCCTTATTAATCTCTACCACCACATTCTATTCCACCCATAGTGCTATATCCATGGCTTGCGCTCATGTATTGCGTGGGGGTTGAAAAAGCTGAAGCGCGTTAAAAAGTGTGAACCAATTGCTCGGCTTGTCATCGGGGTGGTGCATGATAAATACTTTGTGTTAAGAAGATGGAGCATGACAGGATTATATGATTTTGTAGGGATAACGTTCTTTAGCATTTTTAGTTTCAAAGACATGATTGTTTGTTAGTATGCCTGAGTATTGATGTCTTTATATCAAATTATAGACTATTGCTTTGAATCATTCGGATCTTAATATTCATACCGTAAAAGAGAATTACATGATGAAACATGTTAGGTAGCATTCCACATCAAAAATTCTGTTTTTATTATTTACTTACTCGAGGACGAGCAGGAATTAAGCTTGGGGATGCTTTATACGTCTCCAACGTATCTATAATTTTTTATTGTTCCATGCTATTATAGTATCAATCTTGGATGTTTTATATGCATTTATATATCATTTTTTGGGACTAACCTATTAAGCTAGTGCCAGTTGCTGTTTTTTTGCCTGTTTTTGCCTTTTCAGAAAATCATTATCAAACGAAGTCCAAACGAAGAAAAAACTTTGGATTATCTTTTTCTGGACCAGAAGGGACCCTAGAAGCTTCGGGAGAAGACCAGAAGAGTCACGAGGGCGCGACAAGCCTGGAGGGCGCTCCCAGGGGGGTAGGCACGCCCCCCAGGCTTGTGGGCCCCTCGTGGCACCTCTTACCTAATTCCAGCGCTATAAATTCCAAAATTTTCCCCGTAAACTAGAAAGAGAGAAGAGAAAACCTTTCCGCCACCGCAAGCCTCTGTTCTTCCGCGATCCCATCTGGAGGCCTTTTCCGGTACTCTACCGGAGGGGGAATCGATCACGGAGGGCTTCTTCATCAACCTTGCTGCCCTTCCGATGTTGTGTGAGTAGTTTACCACAGACCTACGGGTCCATATCTAGTAGCTAGATGGCTTCTTCTCTCTATTTGATCTTCAATACCATGTTCTCCTCGATGTTCTTGGAGTTCTATCCGATGTAATCTTCTTTTGCGGTGTGTTTGTTAGGATCCGATGAATTGTGGGTTTATGATCAGATTATTCATGAGAAATATTTGAG
This sequence comes from Elymus sibiricus, assembly GCA_039707655.1. Classification (NCBI taxonomy): domain Eukaryota; kingdom Viridiplantae; phylum Streptophyta; class Magnoliopsida; order Poales; family Poaceae; genus Elymus; species Elymus sibiricus. Next base: position 383,146,559 of record CM077676.1, read on the forward strand.
TCTTCTCTGAACTCTTTTATGCATGATTGTTATATCTTTTTATTTCTCTCCGATCTATCCGTTTGGTTTGGCCAATTAGATTGATTTATCTTGCAGTGGGAGAGGTGCTTTGTGATGGGTTCAATCTTGCGGTGTTCTATATCCCAGTGATAGAAAGGGACAAGACACGTATTTGTATTGTTGCCATTAAGGATAAAAAGATGGGGTTTAATCATATTGCTTGAGTTTACTTTGTCTACATCATGTCATCTTGCTTAAGGCGTTACTCTGTTTTATACTTAATACCCTAGATGCATGCTGGATAGCGGTCGATGGGTGGAGTAATAGTAGTAGATGCAGGAAGGAGTCGGTCTACTTGTCTCAGACGTGATGCCTAAATACATGATCATTGCCATGAATTCGTCATAACTATGCGCTTTTCTATCAATTACCCAACAGTAATTTGTTTACCCACCGTATGCTATGTGTTCGAGAGAGAAGCCTCTAGTGAAAACTATGGCCCCCGGGTCTACCTTTATCATATATTAAAATCCAAAAATACCTTGCTGCAATTATTTACTTTTATTTTATTTTGCAATTTACTTTTTATCACTATCAGAATTAATCCTTGCAAGTAACCGCTAAGGGGATTGACAACCCTCTTATTTGCGTTGGGTGCAAGTTTTTGCTTTTGTGTGTGCACGTGCTGCTAATGAGGTTATGTGTGGTTCTCCTACTGGATTGATAACCTTGGTTCTTAACTGAGGGAAATACTTATCTCTACTGTACTGCATCATCCTCTCCTCTTCGGGGAAATCCCAATGCAGTTCACAAGTAGCAGTAAACGAAGGTATAGTCCTTGGGCATAAAATTTCTGAAAGAGGTATTGAAGTAGACAAAGCTAAAGTAGATGCAATTGAGAAAATGCCATGTCCTATAGATATCAAAGGTATAAGAAGTTTCCTAGGTCATGCTGGTTTCTATAGAAGGTTCATAAAAGACTTCACTCAAATCTCTAGGCCTCTTACTAATCTCTTGCAAAAAGATGTTCCATTTGTTTTTGATGATGATTGCGTAGAAACCTTTGAAATACTTAGGAAAGCCTTAATATCTACACCTATTGTTCAACCACCTGATTGGAACTTATCCTTTGAAATTATGTGTGATGCTAGTGATTATGCTGTTGGTGCTGTTCTTGGGCAAAGAGTTGATAAGAAATTAAATGTTATTCATTATGCTAGTAAAACTCTAGACAGTGCTCAAAGAAATTATGCTACTACTGAGAAAGAATTTTTAGCTGTTGTGTTTGCATGTGATAAGTTCAGGTCTTACATTATTGATTCTAAAGTAACTGTTCACACTGATCATGCTGCCTTTAAATATCTTATGGAAAAGAAAGATGCTAAACCTAGACTTATTTGGTGGGTTCTTTTACTACAAGAATTTGATTTGCGTATTGTTGACAGAAAGGGAGCTGAAAATCCAGTAGCGGATAATTTGTCTAGGATGGAAAATGTTCTTGATGACCCACTTCCTATTAATGATGATTTTCCTGATGAGCAATTAGCTGTGGTAAATGCTTCCCATAATAGTCATTGGTATGCAGATTATGCTAATTACATTGTTGCTAAATATATCCCACCTAGTTTCACATACCAACAAAAGAAAAAGTTCTTCTTTGATTTAAGACATTAGTTTTGGGATGACCCACATTTATATAAAGAAGGAGTAGATGGTATTATTAGACGTTGTGTACCTGAGCATGAACAGGAACAAATCCTACGGAAGTGTCACTCTGAGGCATACAAAGGACACCATGCGGGAGAGAGAACTGTAGATAAGGTATTACAGTCTGGTTTTTATTGGCCTACTCTTTTCAAAGATGCACGTAAGTTTGTCCTTTCTTGTGATGAATGTCAAAGAATTGGTAATATTGGTAGACGTCAGGAAATGCCTATGAATTATTTGCTTGTTATTGAATCATTTGATGTTTGGGGTTTTGATTATATGGGACCTTTTCCTAAATCCAACGGGTATACACATATTCTTGTTGCTGTTGATTATGTAACACCCCAAAAATTGGGTTATCAATTTTTGTGCTGTTATTCCTTCTAAGCTTTCTTTTTCAAAATCTTTCTCCGGAGTTTGCTAGATGATCTGATGAATCCAGGCAATTTTCAAACTTTTAGAACCTTGCCCATGTCTTTGATGCTGGTCAAGATCTATTTGCATCACTCAAAACCCCATCAGAACCCTAATTCCAATATTTGGAATTTGAGATTCTGCCTTTGTGATTACAAAGGAACCATCATTTTCTTTGCTCTGTTGATCCTCCAAAAATTCCCAGAGCTCCTCCTACACTTATAAACCTTGGATGTGCAAAAATATTGCCAAGTCATATGCAATATTTTTCATCTGGGATTAATTTCCTTTCCTGCCTTTCTGAGGAATTAAATCCAGAAGGATAGTTAGACATCTCTAAAATTCATGAAAATTTGTGGAGATGATCTTTGTGACTATCCCAAGCTCTGGTAAAAATATTGGCCAAATTTAAATAAAGAAAATTCCCTTTTCCTTAACAAGGCCAATATTGCCTCTCTGCCACTTTCCAAAGGAACTACCATTTTGGTAGCTAGGAAAATTCCCAAATAATTTGTGGAGCTTCTCCTGGATATATCTTCACCATTTTCATCAAAACCCCATGTTCCATAGTTTAAAATTTGAGCACATGATCCAATGCAAGTTTCTGCCTTGTCTGAAACTTTGTGAAGGAAGTGCTTGATTCCTTGATTCAATTAAGCTGAAATTTTGCAGGGTAGTTAACATTGATATATTACCACTGCAAACCAAAACTTAGCTCAATTCATCTGCCCAATCTTTTTCGATGATTTTCTCAAGTTTCTGTTCAGATTCCACCTGTGTGAAGGAAGTGCTATTTATATTTTCTGGATTGCCCTCAAAAATTTTGAGCACTCTTTCACATCCAAATTATTTCCACATGCCAAAATTCAGCTCTATTTGCCTAGCCAATTTTCCTCAGAAATGTTTCTAAGTTTCTGGCCAGTGGGAAGCATTGTGAAGGAAGTTCCATTTTTATTTATCCAAATGGTATGAAATTTTAGCAGTGCCTTCATATGCTCAAATCATTACTCTCCATCAAATTTCTGTCCAATCCAACACTCTATGTGAGTGCCACTTCATGATCTAGCTTCTGGATCAGATTCTGTAGTTGTAAAGCAACTATGTTAAATCTTGGTCCAAATCTTTCCAAATTTCACAGTCTTGTAGTACTTCCTACCCTTAGTCTCTATGACAAACTGGTTGGCCCCTTAACCCCTTCATTTAACCCCAACATCCACTCTAAGTTTGCTGCTGCTTAGGTTTTGGGCATCCTGTGCTCTTCTCGTGGGCCATGGGAATCGTTGCTTAGCGTCGAACAACTTCTGGGGGAGTGAGTAACTCGCCAGACATAATTGGGCCATCCAGTGCGTGTGGGAGTACTGTGGGCACGCGGTGACCACGCGGAGAGCGCGTGCGTCGCCTGTGCACCGCGTGCACTGTGCCTCTGGACCCCAATGGGAGGACCACGCGGTCGCCCAGCGAGCCACGGTGTGCCACGCCCTCGCCCGCGTCGCCTGTACCCTTGTTCTTTGCATCCCGTAGCCTTTAGCCGCGCACGCCGGCACCGCGTCCGTCGCCGGGACGCCGCCACGTCCCGCACCGCGTGGCCTGTTCCCCCTCTTCCCGAGCCTTCCCCGTGGGTATTTAGCGCGTGCCCGAGTTCCCCCTCGCCTCCTCAGCCACTCCTTGAGCCACGGAGCTCCATTTCCCCGCCAATGGCCGAGACGGCCGCCGCCGATCCCCTCGGCTAGCCACTGCTCCTGGCCCTCCCCCTTTCTTCTCTTGTGCTCCTGGGCTCTCCCTTGGAACTCGCGCGCCGCCGCCTCACCAAACTCCGGTGAAGGAGCCCTGCCGGCGCGGCTCTCCTCGTCGCAGCCTTCGGTCACCGCAGTCCCCTATGGCCCCGGCGCTACGGGCCACCTCGAGCCGCACCGCGACCACCCCCGAGCGCGGCAGGAAGCGGCGGATCCTCCGCGCGCGACGGCCAGCCCTAGGGAGCCGTGAGGCGACGGCAGCGCCGCCGGCCGGACCCCCTCTATTCCACATCGCAAGGAAGAGGACGACCAGGAACGAGACGCGGTGGGCCCCGCGCGTCAGCCTCCCGGCACTGACCAGGCGACCCCTTTGACCGCGATAAGTGAAGGCGCATTTTGCGCGATACGTTTTCTCTTGAAGAAACCGTATTCTGCTGCTGTTGCGGCCCAAATTGGGCTTTCTCCGTGCGGAAGCGTATTCCTAAGAAATACGCTTTGAGCTTTGTCGCCGCCGAAACGGTTACTTTGCGGGCGTTCGCCCATTAAGGCCAGAAATGGATAGGTTTTGTCTGTTTTTCGGCCTAACGAATGAACGACCGTAACTTTGCGACCGTAACTCCGATTGAGGTAATTCCAAAGCCCACACGCTCAGTGCGTCAAGCACGTTCCGATGATGCCATTTTCATAATGTTGTCACACATTGAAAATACCATCTTTGCCCTTCCTCGAATCCAGGCCTCTCCCGAGAGCACCGGTGCCGGCGACTCGCTTCCAGTGGATCGTCGCACTTCCACCCGGTGTATTCATCCACCCCGAGGCAAGCCAACCTCTTATCATGAGCACCGGACTTGCATGTTGACTTTGCTTGAACCCTGTGCGTATGTAGCTGCAGTATGTTCATATGATGTTTCTGTCTGCATATGTGGTATATGTATTGCTTACCATTTCATGCTACCACCAGATTTCATTCTAGCTTCTGCCATGTTAGCAATAACGTTCTTATTAGTAATATCATGTTATTGCTATATCTGTATCTCGTACCATGTTTGTCAGTACTATGGTGATCCTGTCATACCATATCGGTATCATGATACTGCCATGTTTCATATGTCTTGTATGCTTTCCATTTAAGAAACATGTTCATTAATGCATTCATGATAATCATGCTCATAACCTTGATGATGCGATAAAATGACGGAGATGAAAAGAACATGTGTTAATAACAACAACCACCTCCATCGACTGGATCGTGTCATAGTGCCACCGAATCGAGCTCACCAGTGCAACCACACTTGCCTTATGGGGGGGCCTAATTCGGTCTATTGTCATGCCTCTCGCCGGTGCCTCCAACTAGGGAAGGTTATGTGCGCACGTTACCCTGGCCTGGTGGGAAGCCATAAGCCTTGAGTGCCCGAGTTGTTTGCGCGCGGTTGTCCCCGTTTGGGACGGTTTGTTCGGTTTGTCCACGACGGTGGCAGCCACAAAGGGGGCGGATGTCACGAGTTAACATCAGGGGCAACCCAGGACATAGCCCAAAGGGGAGTTTGTCGGGAGTGGCCGGGAGAGTGTCATGCAATAGATTGGTTTTGTCGGAATGTCGTTGGTCCACCCGAATGGGAGTACGAGGCCATGAGTTCCGTGGTGTGGGTACAGTGTACTAACCTCTGCAGAGTGTATAATCTATCGATAGCCGCGTCCTCGGTAATGGACACAGTTCGTACTAGGTCACACTATCTGTTCTATGTCGACATGGAGGATAAACCTGATATAATAAACTTGTTAAAGAATGTGCTATACAGTAAGTGGTGACTTGGACTATGAGATAGCCGCGAGAAGTCACGGAGTTGTTTCGGACATGATCACGAGATGAGATCTCGGTGAGTCATGAGCTAGCCTAGAGGGGCAGTGGCAGTGAGACTGGTAAATGAACAACATATTGCTTTAACTCGCCATGGGAGGTAATGGTAATTTAGTTTCCAGCATAGTAGCATGCATGTCTGGTAAGATACAACTATGCCATGCCATGATATTCCATGTTATGCCATGATCTGCCATGATATGCTATGATATGCTGTGATATGATTTGGTATAGATGTACTTGATCCATGTTTCTTGCTAGTATCATGTCATGCTTATCTTTTGCCATGGGATAAATTCGTGTATGAGCATAGGGCTTACTTTGTCATATGTTTGTTTGGATGCTATGTATTTGGTTGTCTTGCGAGTACATTCAAAGTACTCACTTGGCCTTGCACGTGGCCAGATTGCAGGAGAAGACTTGTCGTGCTAGACCATAACCTCTCCAGTCCTGTGAGTTGTGGAGTCCAGCCAGAGACGACATGCCGCTAAACCCAGACTTCCGCCGCCATTTAGATAGCCTTAGAGCTATGCAAACCCTTGTACTCATCCACGATGTAATACTCCATTTCATGTAAATGAGATATATTTTTGTGCTTGGAATGTTGTACCATGGACCTGTTGTGCGTCAAGTGTTATCCTGGGCTGACGTGCGAAGGCCCCCTGCTCCATGCGGATCGGGGTGCCATAGATTATGTTACTAAGTGGGTAGAAGCGATTCCGACTAGTAGTGCTTATCACAACACCTCTATTAAAATGCTTAAAGAAGTTATATTCCCTAGGTTTGGAGTCCCTAGATACTTGATGATTGATGGTGGTTCACATTTTATTCATGGTGCTTTCCATAAACTTCTTGCTAAATATGATGTTAACCATAGAATTGCATCACCTTATCATCCTCAGTCTAGTGGTCAAGTTGAATTAAGCAATAGAGAAATAAAATTAATTTTGCAAAAGACTGTTAATAGATCCAGAAAAATTGGTCTAAGAAACTTGATGATGCATTGTGGGCTTATAGAACTGCTTATAAAAATCCCATGGGTATGTCTCCGTATAAAATAGTTTTTGGAAAAGCATGTCATTTACCTCTTGAATTAGAACATAAAGCTTATTGGGCAATTAAGGAACTTAACTATGATTTCAAACTTGCTGGTGAGAAGAGGTTATTTGATATTAGCTCCCTAGATGAATGGAGAACCCAAGCCTATGAAAATGCCAAGTTGTTTAAAAAGTTAAAAGAAGGCATGACAAAAGAATTCAAAAACGGGAATTCAAAGTGGGTGAGCATGTTCTGTTATACAATTCTCGTTTCAGATTTTTTACAGGAAAACTTCTCTCTAAATGGGAAGGGTCATACATCATTGAAGAAGTTTATCGCTCCGGAGCTATCAAAATCAACAACTCCGAAGGCACTAATCCGAGAGTGCTAAAGAGTTAAACATTATATCTCAGGTACGCCCATTAATGTTGAAACTAATATTATTCAAATTATGACACCGGAGGAACACATAAAAGAGACCTTCCGGAACGCTCCAGAACCCTAAAAAGAAGTAGGTATGTGATACGGTAAGTAAACTGACTCCAAAAATTCCATAAAAATTATTTCTATCCGTTTTGGAATATTAGAAAAAATACAAAAATAAGAAACAGCCGAGGGGGCCCACGAGGAGCTCACAAGGCAACAGAGCGCGCCCTACCCCCCTGGGCGCGCCAGGTTGCCTTGTGGGTCCCTCGTGTGCCATGTTGACTCCGTTTTTCTCTCGTATGCTTGTTTTGCCAGATAAAAATTCTTCATATATACTCCCGGATGTTTTTACCACCGTATCGCAAGTTTCTCCTCTGTTCTTGTTTCGGGCTGTTTTTCTAACATATCTAGATCGCCATGACACTTCCAAGTTCGTCCAAGGACAAGTGCTACGAGAAGGTCATCAACCCTTACCTACCGGAGGTGATGAAGCACCCTCAAGCCATTGAGATGCGTGAGGGGGTGCTCCACATCCGGGACGTTCAAGGACCTAAGAAGACCGGAAGCGAGAAGGCCATGCTTGAAGCAGTGGATGAGAAGATCTTCAAGTGCCAGGGAATGGTGGAGCGTGGACTCAATGCCAACCACTCCATGATCACGGAATTCATCCGCGAACACAAAGTGGACATCAAGGATATTGGGGATATCATCTTCAAGCTCAATGACCGGATTGATCATCTTCAGGCCCAAATTTATGACTTACAGAACCAGAATTTTGAGTATGAAGCCAGGTTTAAAGGTATGAGCTTAGCTGCAAATTTCAGGACTCCGGAAACACGTTCATACTTTTATGATGGAGAGCCTATGCCATGGAAGACGAAGGACAAGCCCACCACTTCATCACCACCATCACCGAAGAAGGACACTTGAGTACACGGGTATGGGCACCATCCTTGGCTTGTTCCAAGCTTGGGGGAGGTGTCCCGGTATCGTATCACCATCACTTTTTATTATCATTACCTATCATAGTTATATCCTGAGTTATTTCGTGATCTAGAAGAATAAAGTTTTAGTATGATCTAGTTTCGAGTGCTTGTTTCGTGATCTATCTATCTATGTAATCGTGTGTGAGAGTTATATAATAAAGAGTAGTTTGAGTTATGCTTCCTTACTTTTATATTTCAATCTTAGCAATAAAAGAATGAAAAGATCATATGCTAATCCCATGGGGAAGTAATGACTTTGCATAAGAAAAGTATAGTTGATAAAATTTATTGGAAGTTAACAAACATAGCATTGGTCATTGAGGCAATTCATGAAAAAAGTAATAAAGGAAGAGAGGATTCACATATAAATATACTATCTTGGACATTGGACAAGGAAGACAACGTAATTAGTTATGTTTGTTTATATCCACATAGAAGTTATATTGTCATAGTCCTCTAACACGTGGTGCTTGCTCACTATCCTTTGCTAGCCGAAAATCCGCACTAAGTAGAGATACTACTTGTGCACCCAAAACCCTTGAACCCAGTTTCATGTCATGAGAGTCCACTATATCTACCTATGGATTGAATAAGATCCTTCAAGTAAGTTGTCATCGGTGCACAAAGCAATAAAAATTGCTCATAAATATGTATGATCTTTTATCGTAAGGGAAAATAAGCTTTGTACGAACTTGTGATGGTGAAGAAATAAAAGTGACAGACTGCATAATAAAGGTTGCTATCACAAGGGACAATATAAAGTGACGTTCCTTTGAATTAAGAGTTTGCACATCCAAAAATAAAAAGCGCATGACAACCTCTGCTTCCCTCTGCGAAGGGCCAATCTTTTACTTTTCTGTATTTACTTTCATGCAAGAGTCAATAGTATTCCTCTCTATTCTGTTTTTATTTTTGTCTTTGCAAGCATCATGTGGTGGGGAAAGATCTAGGCACATATACCCCGTTGGATGTAAGTAATCATGAGTTATTATTGTTGACTTTACCATTGAGGTGAATTGGTTGGGAGGTGAAACTATAAACCCCCATCTTCCTATTTGCCTGACTGAAGATTTTGCCCCATAAATATGCCATGAGTGTCAGCAATCATAGAAGAGTAAATGATGGTTGAGTATGTGGACTTGCTAAAACTAAAAGCTCTTACATAGACTTTTCCTAAAAATATGATGAATTGTGATTGTTTCATTGACTAAGAACATAGTTTGTTAGTTTTCAAGAAAGGTTATGCTTTATACTTCGATGTTGTAATGAATTATTACTTGTTCATGAGAAGTATTATGATAATATATTGCTGCTATAGAATTGATCATGATGCTCTCTTGTCCGTATTTTGTTTTATCGACACTTCTCTCTCTCTAAACATGTGGACATGATTATCGATTTCGGCTTTCGCTTGAGGACAAGCGAGGTCTAAGCTTGGGGGAGTTGATACGCCCAATTTGCATCATGTTTTCCTATTGATATTTATAATATAATTGGTCATTATTTCACATTATGATGCTATTCTTATGCTTTTTCTCTCTTAATTTGCAAGATTTATATGAAGAGGGGGATTACCGGCAGTTGGAGTTCAGGACCTGAAATAGCCACAGCAGAGACACCTATTCTACAGAGCTCCAAATGACCTGAAACTTCAGAGAGATTTTTTATGGAATATATAAGAATTTTTGGAACAAAGAACCACCAGAGGGGGCCCACCAGTTGCCCACAAGGCAACAGGGCGCGACCACCCCCTGGCGCGCCCTGATGCCTTGTGGGGCCACCAGCAGGCCTCTGGCCCCCTCCTTCTGCTTTATAAGGTCATTTACCCTGAAAAATAAGGAGAGGACTTTCGGGATGAAGATCCGCCGTCTCGAGGCGGAACTAGGCAGCAGCACTTTTGCCCTCCGGCGGAGCGATTCCGCTGGGGATTCTTCCCTCCGGGAGGGGGAAATCGAAACCATCGACATCACCAACGATCCTCTCATCGTGGGAGGACCAATATTCATCAACATCTTCACCAGCACCATCTCATCTCAAACCCTAGTTCATCTCTTGTATCCAATCTTTGTCTCAAAACCTCAGATTGGTACCTACGGGTTGCTAGTAGTGTTGATTACATCTGGTAGTTTATGCTAGTTGGTTTATTTGGTGGAAGATTATATGTTCAGATCCTTAATGATATTCAATACCCCTCAGATCTTGAACATGAATATGATTTGTGAGTAGTTACGTTTGTTCTTGAGGACATGGGAGAAGTCTTGTTATAAGTAATCATGTGAATTTGGTATTCGTTCGATATTTTGATGATATGTATGTTGTTGCTTCCTTTAGTGGTGTCATGTGAACGTCGACTACATGACACTTCACCATATTTGGGCCTAAGGGAAGGCATTATGGAGTAATAAGTAGATGATGGGTTGCTAGAGTGACAGAAGCTTAAACCCTAGTTTATGCGTTATTCCGTAAGGGGCTGTTTTGGATCCATATGTTTCATGCTATGGTTAGATTTATCTTAATTCTTCTTTCGTAGTTGCAGATGCTTGCGAGAGGGGGTAATCATAAGAGGGTTGCTTGTCCAAGTCAGAACACTACCCTAGCACCGGTCCACCCACATATCAAATTATCAAAGTAGCGAACGCGAATCAACTAAACATGATGAAAGTGACTAGACGAGAATTCCCATGTGTCCTCGAGAATGCTTTGCTTTATATAAGAGACCATTCTGGCTTGTCCTTTGCTATAAAAAGGATTGGGCCACCTTGCTGCACTCTTGTTACTATTGTTACTTGTTACTCGTTGATACGTCTCCAACGTATCTATAATTTTTGATTGTTCCATGCTATTATAGTATCAATCTTGGATGTTTTTATATGAAATTATATATATCATTTTTTGGGACTAACCTATTAACCTAGTGCCCAGTGCCAGTTGCTGTTTTCTGCTTGTTTTTGGTTTTTCAGGAAATCAGTACCAAACGAAGTCCAAATGCCACAAAACTTTTTGAGATTTTTTTCTGGACAAAAGAGACCCTGGAGACTTGGAGAGGAGGCCAGAAGGTTCACGAAGCCTCCACAAGGCAACAGGGCGCGGCCCCAGGGGGGCGCACCATGATGCCTTGTGGGGCCCTCGTGGCTCCGTTTGACCTAATTCCACTTCTATTAATTCTCAAATATTGGGAAACCAACAGAGAGCCACCCCGAATAACTTTTACACCGCCGCAAGCCTCTGTTCTTCCGCGATCCCATCTGGAGGCCTTCAATACCATGTTCTCCTTGATGTTCTTGGAGTTCTATCCGATGTAATCTTCTTTTGCGGTGTGTTTGTTGGGATCTGATGAATTGTGAGTTTATGATCAGATTATTCATGAGAAATATTTGAGTCTTCTCTGAACTCTTTTATGCATGATTATTATAGCTTTGTATTTCTCTCCGATCTATCGATTTGGTTTGGCCAACTAGATTGGTTTATCTTGCAATGGGAGAGGTGCTTCGTGATGGGTTCAATCTTGCGGTGCTCAATCCCAGTGACAGAAAGGGACATGACACGTATTTGTATTTTTCCATTAAGGATAAAAAGATGGGGTTTAATCATATTGCTTGAGTTTACTTTGTCTACATCATGTCATCTTGCTTAAGGCGTTACTCTGTTTCATACTTAATACCCTAGATGCATGTTGGATAGCGGTCGATGGGTGCAGTAATAGTAGTAGATGCAGGTAGGAGTTGGTCTACTTGTCTCTGACGTGATGCCTATACACATGATCATTGCCATGAATCCATCATAATTATTTGCTTTTCTATCAATTGCCCAACAGTAATTTGTTTACCCACCGTATGCTATGCGTTCGAGAGGGAAGCCTCTAGTGAAAACTATGGCCCCCGGGTCTACTTTTATCATATATTAAAATCAAAAATACCTTGCTACAATTATTTTACTTTTATTTTATTTAGTATTTTAGCTTATCTATCTATCACTATCAGAATTAATCCTTGCAAATAACCGCTAAGAGGATTGACAACCCTCTTATTTGCGTTGGGTGCAAGTGTTTGCTTTTGTGTGTGCATGTGCGCTTAACGGGATTTTGCTTGGTTCTCCTACTGGATTGATAACCTTGGTTCTTAACTGAGGGAAATACTTATCTCTACTATACTGCATCATCCTCTCCTCTTCGGGGAAATACCAATGCAGCCTACAAGTAGCAGGAAGAATTTCTGGCGCCGTTGCCGTGGAGACATCATCAAAATTACCAAGTACCTTCGCACAAACTATCATCCACTTGCATTTATTTTATTTGCCTTTTTATTTGCATTTGCCTCTCGTTTTCATCTCCCACACTTCTAATTTTTTTTTTACAAAAAACACAAAAATATTTCTCTTTGCTTGTTTGCTAGTTTGCTTGCTTTGCTTGAAGTTGCGACAATGTCTGAGTTTGTTATTGAAAAAAGTGAGGATGGTAAAATCCCTAAGATAGAAATTCCCTCAAATTTAGACTAAAAACTTTTTAATTGCACGGGAACTTTGGTTTGCAATGATACTCCAATTCTTAAAAGAACCAACAGTTATGGGGAGGCTATCTCCGCACTTATTCTTAAACTTGAAAGAAGATTTATTCGTACTCATCCTACCTTGCAAAGATTGTTTTATGAGTTACCTGTTATAAACAACCCTAAGGCTAAAAGGATAGCTACTCTTATCCTTATGAATGAGTTCGATTACATAGTCCAAGAGGCTAGAGAGATCTTTGATTTCTACAATATGAGCCAAGAAAATCCGGTGATAGATGAAATTTTATATAATGAGGAATATATGTTAAGATATGTTTTCCATGATCACCATGCTTTTGATGAAAATACTAAAAAGGAAGTTCATCCTCTGCATATCATCCAACAAGTTTTCAATGGTATTAATCAGAAATACTCCTGGATCGTAAAAGGGAACCAACAAGGGTTTGAAGAAAGTAGCCTTAATGACCCTAAAATTTTGGTTGATGATGTGTTCCCCATTGTCTTTGAAAAACCTCCTAAAATCACACACTTAAGGATGTCAAAACCAAGGATGACAACACTTGAAACTATCCATTATGCCTAGCTTGGGGCATAAAACAATAGCACTTGTTGGGAGGCAACCCAATGAATAAAATAAATTTTTAGTTTTACCTTCTCTTTTTGTGAGTTTACACAATTATAGACTCTGTTATGATTGTGTTTTTATCTTTTAATTAGTGTTTGTGCTAAGTAATGCCTTTGGGATGATTTGGATGATAGTATAATTGATGCTGTTTGAAAACAGAAACTTTTGCGTCCAGTGCTGGAATTTTAATTTTTTTCTGGAATGTCAGAACCTTATGAATTTTTTTACACAATATTGATAAATGAGTTTTCCACGTTTTCCTAATTTTTCAGAATTGTTTGAGTTACAGAAGTATGACCATAATTCAGATCTTTACAGACTGTTCTGTTTTAGACAGATTCTGTTTTTGTTGCATAGTTTTGCTTATTTTGATGAATCTATGGATCGTATCGGGGGTATGAGTCATGGAGAAGATGGAGTACAGTATAATTATTCCAATATTAAATATGAATCAATTTATAACAGTACCTAAAGTTTAAGATTTATTTGTTATACTAACGGATCTCACGAGGTTTCTGTTGAGTTTTGTGTGCTGAAGTTTTCAAGTTTTGGGGAGACTACGATGGATAAAGGAATAAGGAGTGGAAAGAGCCTAAGCTTGGGGATGCCCAAGGAACCCCAAGGTAATATTCAAGGAAGACTCAACCGTCTAAGCTTGGGGATGCCCCGGAAGGCATCCCCTCTTTTGTCTACAATTTATCGGTAACTCACTTGGAGCTATATTTTTATTCATCACATGATATGTGTTTTACTTGGAGCGTCTTGTGATATAGTTTGTTTGATTTTTTTTCATTTTAGTTTGTCACAATCATATTTGCTAAACACACCTTTTTTAGAGGGACACACATTATTCATGATTTGTTAGAATACTCTATGTGCTTCACTTATATCTTTTGAGCTAGGCAGTTGCTCTAGTGCTTCACTTATATCTTTCAGAGCACGGCGGTGGTTATATTTTAAAGAAATAGTTGCACTCTCATGCTTCAATTATATCTTTTTGAGAGTCTAATGAATAGCAATGGTAATATGCACGGGTTATGAATTTGGTCCTAATATGATAGGTATTCAAGAGGGATATAATAAAAACTTTCATGTAGATCACTGAATATGATAAGTTCGATTCCTTGCAATAGTTTCGCGATATTAATATGGTAATATGTGGGAGGTGCTAGTAGATAATTGTGGTTTAGTAAGAATATTGGTGTTAAGGTTTGTGATTCCCGAAGCATGCACGTATGGTCTGTCGTTATCTAAGAAGTTGGAGCATGATTTATTCTTGATTGTCTTCCTTTGTGTGGCGGTCGGTGGCGCGCGATGGTTAACTCCTACCAACCTCCCCCCTAGGGGCATGCATAGTAGTACTTTGCTTCGAGGGCTAATAAACTTTCGCAATAAGTATATGAGTTCTTTGTGACTAATGTGAGTCCATGAATTATACGCACTCTCACCCTTCCGCAATTTGCTAGCCTCTTCGGTACCGTGCATTGCCCTTTCTCACATCGAGAGTTGGTGCAAACTTCGTTGATGCATCCAAACCTCGTGATATGATACGCTCTATCACACATAAGCCTCTTTATATCTTCCTCAAAACAGCCACCATACCTACCTATCATGGCATTTCCATAGCCATTCCGAGATATATTGCCATGCAACTTCCACCGTTCCGTTTTTATGACACACATCATCATTGTCATATTGCTCTGCATGATCATATAGCTGACATAGTATTTGTGGCTCAGCCAGTGTTCATCATTTTTATACATGTTACGCTAGTATCATTGCACATCCTGGTACACTGCCAGAGGCATTCATATAGAGTCATATCTTTGTTCTAGTTTCGAGTTGTAATTTTCTTTTGAGTTGTTAGTAAGTAGAAGTATGATGATCATCATTATTAGAGCATTGTCCTAGTGAGGACAAAAAAGAGGCCAAAACGAGCCCACCAAAAAAATGAGAGAAAAAGAGAGAAGGGGCAATGTTACTATCCTTTTCCATACTTGTGCTTCAAAGTAGCACCATGGTTTTTCATATAGAGAGTCTCTTGTTTAGTCACTTTCATATACTAGTGGGAATTTTTCATTATAGAACTTGGCTTGTATATTCCGATGATGGGCTTCCTCAAATGCCCGAGGTCTTCATGAGGAAGCAAGTTGGATGCACACCTGAGGGTGTCCCGGACTAGGGGGTACTCGGGCTGCCGGCCTATCTCTCGTAGGCCGGGCTGGTGGGCCGCTCTCTACTCGACGATGGAAGGCCGGATTGTGGGCGACCCCGTGTATCAGAACGAAACCTCCGAAGACTTGGCGTCTCCTCCAAGGAATAATTGGCGTGGCCGGCATGTTTATCCCCTGATGGTAACCGACCATATGTAACCCTAGGACCCTCTGGTGTCTATATAAACCAGAAGGTTTAGTCCATAGAGGATCATCATATCCATTGCCTATGGTTTAGCCCATCTGATCTCAAGGTAGATCAACTCTGTAACCTTCATACAATCATATCAATACAATCTAGCAGGGCGTAGGGTATTACCTCTTCGAGAGGGCCCGAACCTGGGTAAATCACCGTCTCTACGTTCTCTATTACCTAT
This sequence comes from Elymus sibiricus, assembly GCA_039707655.1. Lineage (NCBI taxonomy): Eukaryota > Viridiplantae > Streptophyta > Magnoliopsida > Poales > Poaceae > Elymus > Elymus sibiricus. The sequence continues at coordinate 383,162,441 of CM077676.1, forward strand.
TGATTCCTAGACCCATAATTCGGATCCCCTACCCGAGATCTGTCGGTTTTGGTACCGACATTGGTGCTTTCATTGAGAGTTCCACCGTGGGTCATCAAGGATCAATGGCTCGCCTAATCATCAGCAACAGCGCTAGCCGCAGGGACACTTTCGTTCCCGGCCAGCTCTTCGCATTCGGCAGCGTCATGCTACACGCCGATCCAGCCGGTCACCTCGGCCAGGTCGACAGCTTCACCCCCGACCAGGAGATCAGGTTCGGAAACTTAGAGTTCGTAGCCGACTCCCGGGGAGATCTTATCCTCACGGGGCCCTCAGCCTCGCCTGAAGGACCCACAAATCCTGAAGCACCGACTTCGAGTACGGCCAATCCCACTACCAAGACGGCCGCCACTGCGGATCCAGCCTCGAGCCTGCACCTAATCTCCGCGCTCGGCTACCGAAGATCAGCCTCGGCCGAACATGACTGCGGGGCGAATTCAGACGACCCCGTCACGGCCATACTGCGAGTTCACACCGTAAACTCCCAGAACTTGGAGCCGACGGATCTCTCATTATTAAACGGGATACTAGATCGGATCCAGTCCCTGGGAATCACCGATGGCCAGTCCTCGGTCTACGATCAGATCGGCCTTAAAACCAATGACAGGGAAATTCACGCCCCTCCCACCACCCACTTGGTCGCCACTATCAAAGGCCCCACGGAAGGCTCGCCCCTTCCCCCAGAACCGAAAGCGCATGGGGTGCAAGTTTCTGACCAGCAGGCTTCATCCTCCAGCTCGGCAGCCGAACTCCGCTCCGGAGAGGGTTTAGAGCCGAAGTCTGGTTCAGCACGCAATTCCGGGTCCACGCACCCGCACCAGGCCAACTATCCAGAGCTTGGTGCATCGGATTCCATGTCAATCCAGGATGCGGCCGCCAAAACCCCGGACTCACACTCCGCTGGGATCAAATTTTTTATCCCGCCCACCCCCCACATCGAGTACTGTCCAAATAACTCAGGACGGCCCAACATATGGGACCTAATGTACGTAAATCAGCAGCTCGGAGAGACAGTTCGGCACTTCTGGGCCAGATTCCTTATCGTCAAAAACAAGATGACGGACGGCTGCAACAAGGAAATTCTAGAGATCTTTCGACAAAACTGCCGAGACGAGGGCGTCTTAAACACCCTCGCCCGCTGCCACATCCAAAATTTCTCAGATTTATCGGATCTGGTGTCCAAATACTGCGCCATGGAGTATGCTTGGCAGGCTCAGCTCGAGCAAACGGAGTCAATCCGTACAGAGGAACAAAACCGAGCTCGGGCAAAACGCGCACACCCTCGCCGGACACCCCAATACGAGCCATCCGAGAAAAGGATGAAACCCCTGACAAGATCCAGAATGGTCCTTGACGAACTACTGGATAAACCATGCCCCATACACTCCGTCCTCCTCAACACAAACCCAACCCACAGCCTTCAAGCTTGCTGGGTGGTCAAGCAAGTCGCCAAGAGCGGCGAAGTCATCCTCGGAGGCTTGTACTCAAATAAATGTCCAGCAACGCCCTTTGATGACGAAGCCGAGATCTTAACAATCTACGAGATGTATTCCTCGAAGAATCAGAGGAAGAGAGCCCTTCGAGAGCTCGCTCAAATTCACCATGTGGCAGCGACAGACTCATGGACAGACACACCCATCACTTTCAGTGAACAAGACCAGCCGAGGTCCCGCCCTACTCGAGCCGCTGCCGCCCTTGTCCTTGATCCCATAGTGGATGGATTCCGACTCCAAAAGGTGTTAATGGACGGCAGTAGCGGGCTAAACCTCATTTACGAGGACACCTTGGACAAAATGCAGTTTGACAGATCCCGCATCGAGCAAAGTCACACCACCTTTCGAGGGATCATCCCCGGAAAGGAGGCGCGTTGTAGTGGCCGAGTTGCTCTTGATGTGGTCTTTGGAACTCCCGAGAACTACCGATCCGAAGAACTGCTTTTCCACATTGTGCCCTTTCGAAGTGGCTACCATGCCTTATTAGGGCGCAATGCCTTCGCACGATTCCATGCCGTCCCACACTACGGGTACATGAAGCTTAAAATGCCAGGGCCAAACGGCGTGATCATAGTAATAAGTGATCCGGACAGAGCTCTTCGGGCCGAGAACAAAACAGCATCCCTCGCCCTCGAAGCGTTGTCCGAAGCCCTCGCAGCTGAAGAACTGACCGCGCTCCGCTCAACGGTGGATAAGGACGACGTAATCCTTGACAAAAGGCCCAAATCCACGTCCTTCAAACTAGTGGATGAAATCGTCAAATTCCAAGTGCACCCAACAGATCCTAACAAGACGGCGTCCATTGGAGCTCAGCCGGACCCCGCGGTCGATGAAGAGCTACGCAAATTTTTGCGGGCAAACTGGGATATCTTCGCCTGGCACCCGTCAGACATGCCAGGGATCCCGCGTAGATTAGCCGAGCACAGCTTGAACATGTTTCAAGCCAGTCAAACAGACTCTATGTCAGTTTTCCGAACCCAAGCGTCAGGCTATGGGTGAGGAACTGGCAAAGTTGCTCGAAGCCGGATTCATCCGGGACAACAAACATCCCGAGTGGTTGGCCAATCTGGTCATGGTACCAAAGAAGGATAAGTCGTGGCGGTTGTATGTCGATTTCAAGGATTTAAACAAGGCCTGCCCCAAGGATCCTTTCGCCTTGCCCCGCATAGACCAGATCATAGACTCCACTGCCGGGCATTACTCACTATGTTTCCTCGACGCTTACTCTGCATTCATCACTCCTTATGGACCATTGTGTTTCAACACAATGCCCTTCGGATTAAAGAACGCAGGGGCTACATACCAGCGCATGATTCAAACATGTTTGGAAAAACAAATCGGCAAAACAGCCGAAGCATATGTGGACGATGTGGTTGTCAAAACCAAACTCGTTAGCCAGCTGGTGGACGATCTCCGGCAAACCTTTGATAGTCTTCGGACTTTCGATATACGGCTCAATCCGGAAAAGTGCGTCTTCGGAGTGCCGGCCGGTAAGCTGCTCGGATTCATCGTTTCCCATAGAAGAATAGAAGCCAACCCAGCAAAAATACGGGCACTGTCCGAGCTGGCGATCCCCACTGAGCTCAAACACGTCCAGAAACTGGCCGGCTGTGTTGCAGCCCTAAGCCGCTTCATCTCACGCCTCGGAGAAAAGGCCTTACCGCTATATAAATTGCTCAAACGGACGAAGAACTTCGAGTGGACTAGTGAAGCAGTGGAAGCACTCGAAGAAATAAAAACTCTACTAGCCAGCAACCCGATCTTGACAGCACCCAGTCCGGGCAAGCCAATGCTGCTATATATCTCGGCCACGAATCAGGTGGTCAGCGCGGTTCTCGTCGTCGAACGAGAGACAGAGGGTCACAAGCTCCAGGTGCAGAAAGATGTGTACTACGTATCCGAAGTGCTCACCCCCTGTAAAACGGGGTACCCGCATTATCAGAAGATCACCTACGCAGTTTTCATGGCATCCCGAAAGCTCCGCCATTATTTCCAGGAGTGCTCGATTACGGTGGCATCCGAAGTACCACTGAATGACATAATCAGCAATCGAGATGCCACCGGCCGTATAGCCAAATGGGCTATAGAACTCCTCCCCTTCAAAATCATATATCGACCACACCGAGCTATTAAATCTCAGGTTTTGGCTAATTTTGTTACGGAATGGACGGAAGCCGAACTCCCTAGGGATTACAGTACATACTCGCATTGGACGATGTACTTCGACGGCTCCAAAATGCTCGCCGGGCTGGGGGCTGGAGTGGTCCTCACATCCTCCACTGGCGATAATATTCGGTACATACTCCAGATCATGTACACCGACTCCAACAATGCAGCCGAATACGAAGCCTTGTTGCATGGACTTCGAATTGTGGTGTCAATGAGCCTACAGCGGCTCGAGGTACGGGGAGATTCTAATCTCGCCATCTCTCAAGTCAACGGCGAATTCGACGCAAAAGACCCAAAAATGACAGCATACCGCAACGCCGTCCTAAAAATCTCCGCCCGTTTCGAAGGACTGGAGTTTCACCATATACCTAGAGATAGCAATCAAGCTGCCGACATTCTTGCTTGCATGGGCGCCAAGCGCGACCGTGTCCCTGAGAACACCTTTTTGGAACGACTCTTCAAGCCGTCCGTGGTATGGCAGGAGGATGCCCAGGGCTCGGAAACCAATACCTCAGGAGAACTCGTCCCTCCGCCTATCGAACCAGATGAAGGAATTATCGGGGGCTCCCCGTCGAAATGACGTCTTCGGCTCACGAAGTCATGGCGGTAATTGCGTCATGGACCGAGCCTTTCCTCGCCTACCTCCTCTGTCAAGAACTACCGGATGACCAGACTGAGGCAAGGCGTATCATTCGACGATCTAAAGCCTATAAAGTCCACGAGGGAGAACTATATAAAAAAAGCACTACTGGCATCCTCCAAAGATGTATATCCGAAGAGGAGGGAAGGCAGCTCCTGGCCGAGATTCACGCTGGCATGGGCGGTCACCACGTGGCAGCTCGGGCCCTGGTCAACAAGGCCTTCCGAGTAGGGTTCTTCTGGCCCACTTCCCGAACAGATGCCCAAACATTGGTCCAACATTGCGTTGGATGCCAGCTCTTTGCAAATCAGAGCCATATGCCCCCCACGGCCCTTCGGACGATACCGATCACTTGGCCATTCGCGGTCTGGGGGCTGGACATGGTTGGACCACTTAAAGGGGGGGCCAAGAAAAAGAAATATCTACTCGTCACGGTAGACAAATTTACTAAATGGATTGAGGCAAAACCGGTAACTTCCGCCAAGTCTAAACCAGTCATCGATTTTATATCCGGCATCGTGCACCGTTACGGCGTCCCCCATAGCATAATAACGGATAATGGATCCAATTTTACCGCCCAAGAAGTTAAAGACTAGTGCGCTAATTTGGGCATTAAGCTCGACTATGCCTCAGTATATCACCCACAGTCTAATGGACAGGTCGAGAGAGCTAATGGACTGATTTTGAGTGGCATCAAGCCCCGTTTGGTCCGATCTCTAAAAGAATCTGACTGCCATTGGGTCGAGGAGCTCGACTCCGTGTTGTGGGGCCTGCGCACCACTCCTAATCGATCCATGGGCTACACACCGTTCTTCATGGTGTATGGGGCAAAAGCCGTCCTCCCCAACGATCTTATTCACGACGCACCTCGGGTACGTATGTATGAAGAAAAGGAGGCCGAGCTGGATCGGCAAGATGACATGGACGCCTTGGAGGGCGAGCGCGACATAGCTCGGGCTCGTTCTGCTTTTTATCAGCAGGAGGCCAGACGTTATCAGAGCAGGGAAGTACGGGCAAAGGCCTACAACGTCGGTGATCTAGTCCTGCGCCTCCCGGAGAAGCAGAAGCATAAGTTGTCACCCAAATGGGAGGGGCCCTTCATAATCGATCAAGTACTCGCGGGCGGAGCATATCGTCTCCGCGACCCAAAGGACGACCGCCTCGAACCAAACCCATGGAATGCAGCTCGGCTACGACGTTTCTACGGCTAACTCCGCGACCTTACCTTGTTCGGTTTATCCTTCTAGGATTTATATTTTTCTAGCCAATAGTCTCTCCCGGGTTGTGTTCGGATACGCCGAACTACGTTAAGTTTTTCTTCGGCAAACATCTTTGAATGTACCACACGCTGTTACCTGGGGGCTTCTTTTACAGAGCCAATCATATTTTATTTATGCAACCATCCGTCTTTTACGAGTTTGCAACCTTCCTGCACCGTTTTAAAGCCACTATATGCATCAATTTGACTAAAGATTTGGCCAAGCTGGGTTGCCTCGCTCTTGTGTTTACCCCCTACGTTCCCGATTGTTCGGCTTGGGAGTAAAGGGAGCACTTCTGTGATTGTTACGTCCGGATTTCCCGGGTACGTACCTCAGACGGGTGAAGCCAAAAGCTAGCGTTCTTAAGAACATAGTTGGTCGACCACGGGGGAAGTGAAAATAATTGGTAACTATCACCAAGTTTCTGGGGTATTTTCCCGAAGTTACCATCCCCGTCTACTTCGGGTATTCGGTTATCCATCCACGGCTAATGTGGTAACCCGAAGAAAGGGACCCATAGAGGAACTATTTTCGTCGGAAGATGTTTCTTACGTTAAACAGTAATATAACATAACTCCCCGAGCACGTTTTTGTCTGTTTGCACCAAATGGCCAGATTGCCTAGTTCTCTGAAGCGTTTTGCGATGTTTTCGGATCAAATAGTAGGAAACATTCCTCGGCTCCTGGTCGAGGAGGCGGAAGCCGATGGCTGCTTAAGACAACGTTTTACGCACGGTTGGGATACTATTTGATGTAAAGTACATAGATACATAGAATCAAACTGTTAATCTTGATCAAGACCATCTATTATGGTCTCCAGAGCACAATCTGCTTGGGACAGCCGAGCTGCGGGCATAACCTGGTCATATACCAGATGCACGGGCACTTCCTGCCGATCTGTCCCTACCGGCCCAACCCTAGCTAAATGCTCCGGTTCCAGCTTGGTGAAACGGGTCTTGATCATCGCCCAAGCCTCCTGTGCTCCCTCACGACAAGATGACATCTTCCATAACTCCAAGCAGCGCCGAGCTCCTTTGAAACGATTCATGAGTTCGGCCATCCCTTCCAGAGCCACTTCGCCAGGCCACAGTGCTTTGAACATGCTCTTCATGGCTTTCTGGGCCCGCTCATGTACGGCGGATAGATCCTTCAGAAGGTCCCGCCCGAATGAGCCGGCCTCCTCTTCGGGACGTCCGGTCAGAAGAACTACAACGAGACGTGGCGTTGTTCATATTGCTGCCTAATACGTGCAGTTTATGAACTGAAAAATCAGATTGCACTTACCGAACATCCCCGCTTTCAATCTCTGGTTCTCCTCTTGGGATAGGGTCAGTTGAGCTTTCAAGCTTTTGATTTCTTGAGCCTGTTGTTCGCCTTCCGCCTTAAGCTTATCCCTCTCCTCATAACTTTGGGAAAGCACCCGGTAGCCAGCCTCTTGCTGTGACTCCACATACCTTTGAGCTTCCCTGGCAATATCCAGATCCTTCTGCAGCTGATTTATCGACTCGGCTGCTATGGAATCATCTTTCATTAGCAGAGGTGTTCCATCAAATTTTTCTTAAACAACTTTAAGTTCGGCACTTACCATGTGCCTCTCTGGTGAATTTCTTCACACCCTCTAGCTCGGCTTTTACAGACTCTAACTCTGTTCACGCCAGCTTGAGGTCCTCGGACAGCTTTTTGTTTTGCCCCGAACAGTCTGCACAATAGCATGGCATTATAAATATCAGACCCTTAACTCGGCCGTCCCGCCCAAATTAAGGCTCGGGGGCTACTGGGTTAGATACTAGTTATCAAAACCAATACCATACCTGCATATTAGTAGACATGAGCTTCACGGCCCCTTCAAGTCCAGTTCGGGCAGCGCCGAGGTACGCGTCTACCGAACAAATGGCATTGAACTCCTGATCGGAAAACGCGGAGTGCCAAAGTGATGCCTTACGCCGCCGATGATTCATCACACTTTCAACCTCGGAGTTAGTGACCGAGACGCCTCCTGAGTCCTCGGGATGTTGGTCCTCGGTAGGGACCCTCGGAGTAACTCCGGTTACAGCTGGCGACCTCGGGTTCGAGTCACCCTTGGCGCCTCTTCAACATCCTCAGCCGAGGGCGGTTCCACATATCATCTACAGGACACCATGGAGAAAATTATTGGCATCTTCGGTGGATGTCGAAGATAGAGGCTATGACGGTACGGCGGATGCGTTACCTCTTCGGGCGGGGTGCAGATGATGTAGCTCCTATTGGGGCCGCGCGTCTGGTCACCCCACGACTACTCATCGCTGGGGCCGCTCTTGCGGCTGTCCGGCACGTCGTACGGTGGCCCTTGGGAGTAGGTGTCAGTGTATTCGGAGCAGCAGCGACTGAGTGTTTCTTTCGAGAGGAAGCCCGTTGGCCACTTACAGCGGAGGAGGGAAGCGCCCCGGGACGATCGGCCAAAAGGGCCACCTTAGAACCATCGAGGCTCTCCTGGTAGAAGACCCCCTCCTCGAAATTAATTGATGTTTCAGGGTCATCATGGAACCCAGGATCATCGTCACGAGAGTAATCCTCCGGTTGAGGAGCAGGGCAGCTCACTGTCTCGATCCAGCGCCTCCAGTTCTGCTCGGACAGGATAGAAATCTGGTTAAGAAAAATTTGGGGTGCCTTCCAAAATATAAAACGTGGTCGGACTCACCATTTCAATGGGTTTTGTAGCTCGAGAAGCCTTCCTTGGGCCTTAACCGAGCAAATTCTTGCTCTTCTCCCTTGAAGAGATCGGCCAGTATGGCTGCCATCGCCGCCTGGTCGGCAGGTCCCATCCGTGTGTACCGGGTTGCATCATCTTCCCCGTTGTAGCACCAAAGCGGGTGCATTCTCTGTTGGAGAGGTTGGACGCACCGAGCAATGGCTGCGGCCATCACGTCGATAACGGTTAGCCCGTTGTGGGCTAGCCACCTCACTTGAGCGGCCAGCCGAGTTACTTCGGCGCTTTCCTCTTGGGAAGGACTCTTCGGGCGCCAGTTGAACCGCTTCTTCGGAGGGACCAATGAGAATCCGGGCAGCCCCCTTCGGACTGGATCAAATAGGGGGACGTCTTCGATATAAAACCATTCCGAAGTCCACTCTTCGGCATCTTTCTTCGGAGTCCCTACGGGGTATCCGGTTCCGGCGATGCGCCATACTTTGGCCCCGCCAACCTCGTAGATTGTCCCTCCTCGGGTACGGGGGACAAGGCAGAAGAACTTCCTCCACAACTCGAAGTGGGCCTCGCAGCCCAGGAACATCTCACAAAGAGCGACGAAGCCTGATATATGAAGAATCGATCCTGGGGTAAGGTGGTGGAGTTGGATCCCGTAAAACTCTAGTAGACCCCTCAAGAAAGGATGAATGGGGAAACCCAGCCCTCACAAGAGGAAGGGCACGAAGCACACCCTTTCCTCCCCATGGGGGGAAGGAAAGTTCTCTGCGAGGACCTCCCCGTCTGCGGAAGTTAATCCGGGACGGGTGGATGCGAGATCTGAAGCAGGGAGATATCCCTGTGTCTCGAGCCTGCATAATCGCATGCGGGATACGGAGCAGCTCGCCCAATCACCCTGATGGGGGCCATGAGGGCGTGAGGAAGAACCTGGGATGCTCGCCATTATTTGCTGGACGCGACCTCGCAGAGATGTGAGGAAGAATGGCTGGGGGTGGGGTACGTTAGCCTCCTCGCCCTTAGCCTATTAAAAGGGCACTGTCTCCCCCCCCCAATGAGGGGCATTTTTGTAAAAACCCATCGGGCCACTCGCATTCCTTGGATGTGTAGGAATCGAGGGTCGTTATTTAATTATAGGCGGAGAGAAGCGGTATGGCGGGCCCCACGAAGCCCCGCCCATCGGAGGATTCTTCGGCAACCGAGCTATTGGTGGCCGAACTATTGTTAAATCAAATACAGGTAAAGGGAGGAACTCGCCACCCAAGCCGAAGACCTTTGAAGCATGAAGCTGCCGAAGACTGTCAACCTCGGCATTGGAGGCTAGTTTGGGGGCTACTGAGGGTGTCCCGAACTAGGGGGTACTCGGGCTGCCGGCCTATCTCTCGTAGGCCGGGCTGGTGGGCCACTCTCTACTCGTCAATGGAAGGCCGGATTGTGGGCGACCCCGTGTATCAGAAGGAAACCTCCGAAGACTTGGCGTCTCCTCCAAGGAATAATTGGCATGGCCGGCATGTTTATCCCCTGATGGTAACCGACCATATGTAAACCTTGGACCCTCTGGTGTCTATATAAACCAGAAGGTTTAGTCCGTAGAGGATCATCATATCCATTGCCTAGGGTCTAGCCCATCCGATCTCGAGGTAGATCAACTCTATAACCTTCATACAATCATATCAATATAATCTAGCAGGACGTAGGGTATTACCTCTTCGACAGGGCCCGAACCTAGGTAAATCACCGTCTCTACGTTCTCTGTTACCTATTGATTCCTAGACCCATAGTTCGAATCCCCTACCCGAGATCTGCCGGTTTTGGTACCGACAACACCCACTTAGTTTTCATGTTGAGCTTTCATACACTTATAGCTCTTAGTGCATCCGTTGCATGGCAATCCCTACTCCTCGCATTGACATCAATTGATGGGCATCTCCATAGCCCGTTGATTAGCCTCGTTGATGTGAGACTATCTTCTTATTTTTGACTTCCCCTTATTGATCTCTACCACCACACTCTATTCCACCCATAGTGCTATATCCATGGCTTGCGCTCATGTATTGCATGGGGGTTGAAAAAGCTGAAGCGCGTTAAAAAGTATGAACCAATTGCTTGGCTAAACCCGGGGTTGTTCATGATAAATATTTTGTGTTAAGAAGATGGAGCATGACAGGATTATATGATTTTGTAGGGATAACTTTCTTTACCATTTTTATTTTGAAAGACATGATTGTTTATTAGTATGCCTGACTATTGATGTCTTTATGTCAAACTATAGACTATTGATTTGAATCATTTGGATCTTATTATTCATACCGTAAGAGAAAGATTACATGATGAAACATGTTAGGTAGCATTCCACATCAAAAATTCTGTTTTTATCATTTACCTACTCAAGGACGAGCAGGAATTAAGCTTGGGGATGCTTGATACGTCTCTGTCGTGGGTATGACCATCTATGGGGCCATCTAGCCCCTTTGTAGTTCGGCTAGGGAGATCGACGAGCACAAAGAGCATAATCAATAGAAGGGCGCAAGGGATTTACCCAGGTTCGGGCCATCGTGAAGTGTAAAACCCTACTCCTGCTTTGTATATTGGATGTGTATGAGCACAAGTACAAGGAGCGCTTCTCCCAGCAAGGTGCAGAGAGAGCAGCTACGCATGCAAGCTGTGCCAAAGGTCGATTGGGCGATCGATCGATCGATCCATGTAAACGTTGCCCTGGCCCTCCTTTTATAGCTCAAGGGGTCACCACAGTGGCAAAACAGTCATTACAAGTTGATTAGATAGCAAACAGTGCTATCATTCCTAACTCTGCCAGTTTAGGACAAAAGCAATAAATGCTCCGTTAGGTGGCATGTGGAGGAGGAGCCCCGGCAAGGATTCTGCACCGCTCGCCCAGCTACCTCCTATTAACTTGACACGCCTTCTGAACGGGTGTCAAGTAAAGGCAAATTTCCTTCCAGCAAGCTGACACATGCCCGACAAATCTCACCTAACTGTCTGCGAGCTCGACACCTCATCGATTAGCGACTGGCTGCTCGATGAGGTGGAGCGCTAACAGCTAGTGAGAGCTTGCCGGCACGAAGCTTGCCGGGCCTTCACCTTGCCGGCTCGGCCTTGCCGGCAAAGGTTATCTTTGGTGTAGAACTTGATGCTTCGTCTTGATCTTCTCTCCAGTGGCTTCTGCAACTGGGTCTTGAATCTTGATGTTTGGGAGTTTCCGGCAAGCCTTGGCCGGCAGGGAAGCTGCCACTGTCTGTGCATAAGTCAGGGAATAAAATAGCCATGTTTTATACAACGACAGGAGCCCTCGGTCCTGGGCCATACGCATGTCCGAAGTGTCGTTGGGCTAGGCCCAAACAATGCACAGACACGCGGCGGGAAAACTGCCGCTGTAATTTTAGTCATGATGGTTTTTGTCTTCTGAGATCTTCTTTGCTTCTTCATTAATCTGGATTTGCGTCTGGTCTCGGCCATCCTCCGGCAAACCTTGCCGTCGGGTGGGCAGCTATTGCCCGCGCACAAGCCAGGAGTACACACGTACGTGAGGCACCGTTGGGCCAGACCCGAACAGGTGCATGGTCACACGTGGCAAGGAATCACTGCCGTATATGTCATTACTTCTCTCTTTCCTACGCCCTTCCACCACGCATATTTGAATGCGAGGCAATGGATTGGTGAAGAAGGGCGGTTATTGGAGTGGTGCGCCTGGCAAGGGATGCAGGGCGCGGGATTGGCGAAACTAGGCAGTCGCTGGAGTAGTGTGCCCGGTCAGGAATGCTGGGCACGGGATTGGAGAAGCTGGGCGGTCGCCCAGAACAGCGAAGAGCCAGCCCCCGCGCCTCACCCCCTATAAAGAGGGGACAGCAGAGGGCGATGCTCATCCACCTCTTCCCATTCCAATCTCCCAGCCACCGTCGTCTTCTTCTTCTACCTTCCCCCGCATCTGCCACCATTATGGCGAGGGTAAAAGGTCGAGCTCGTGTATCCGCCATTGGTATGAGAGCTTCTCCTCGGCGCCACGCCCACGTCTCGGCCATAGCTGCGGAAGCCGGCTCCAGCGCTTGAGGAGGGGCTGCAGTTCGTGGTCGCAGAAAACATGGTGCCCGGGGTGGCCACGGCGGAGCGCTCGTCGTTTCATCTCCGGCCACTCCACCCCAAGCAGAAGGCCATACGGAGGACACGGTGCATGAGTTTGTCGTGGAACTGCATGATCGGCCGCGGAGCTGGCTGCGGCTTCCTCGTCCTTTCGCTAGGGCGATGGAAGACAGTCATCTGCAAGGCTTGTGGCTGCGTGTGGACGGCTGCTGCAACGGCCCAGTCTGGGTGACCATCGAGACCTCCACCAATGGCATCATGTACTTCATGCGTGGATGGAAGTCCTTCATCCGTGATCGTTGCTTGGGGCAGGGACACTTCCTTCACTTCAGATTGGTTGGATCTGACACGCTCGTCGTGAAGTTCTTCGGGGCTTCAGGCGCTCGCCTGGAGTGCTGCGCGGAGAGCTCAAGCGACAACGACACCGCTTCCTCCAACGAGACCGAGGATGACGACGACGGCTCTCCAAACGTCAAGATCAAGGATGATGGCTCCGACTCCAGCTGAACACTGGCAGCACCATCATCTGGTCTTCCGGGAGCGAGTCAAGCTTCGCCTAGGCGCTCCTTTTGCCCCTGTATTGCAATCAATGTAAACCCTGCGGGGAAGGGCTAAGAAAATGTTATCGAGCACTCTTTAATGAATATTTATTATTTGTCATGCTCAGATCAATGCTTGCTGTCCCCCTTGTTTTTCTTTGTCTTCGTATGATTTTTTACCCTACGCTTGCCAGAAGCCTTGCCGGTGCGCATACTTGCCGCGAGCGCTTTGAGGAACGGATCCTTAGCAGCCTGCTAGAAGTGTCGCTTCTGGCAAGGTGACTTGACGGTCATAATGCTACTGCAAATTTTGCCGAGCGGACTCGAGGCAAGATAAGAGCACAATCTGATCGCGACAAGGTTCCTTCGCGTGCAGGTTTTTCATACAAAGACTAAATTGTTCAAGGGAAATTGCAAATGTAACAAGGAATTTGTTTCAAAGTTTTTCAACTTAGCTTTTCCTCGTACTGTCTCTCTTGTCGCATGAGATGATCACTTGAACGTCATTTAAATGGTAACCCCATCACTCCCCCCGGGAAACTTGCACCCGAGGGATCCTTCTGTCCTTTTAGAAAAAGGAAGAAGAGAAAAGAGTGGTTTGGGAACCTTGACGGTTTATCAACCATTTCATACAAATCAAAGTGTAATCACAACATCACATGCATATATACATAAATGAATATGTACAAAAAGTTGCGAAACACTTAGCTTTATTTTATGCACAGGATCTGCACCTGGCTTTGTACAAAGGGTTACATGTCTTGCCGACAAAGCTTGTACAAAAGGGGTTGCTGGGAGGCCCGGCAACTGCGCCTTATGGGTAGAACTTGCGAAGATGCTCAATATTCCATGAGTTTTGCACTGGGATGCCATCTTCGGTCTCCAGACGGACGGCGCCAGGTCTGGTGACTCGTGTTACCCAATAAGGGCCTTCCCACTTGGGCATCAACTTGTTTGATTTCTTGGCGGACTGAACGCGCCGAAGAACAAGGTCGCCTTCCTCAAGGCTTCGGGCATGCACTTTGCGGCTATGATAGCGGCGCAAGGCTTGCTGGTAGCGTGCAGCTCGTACAGCCGCCCGAAGACGATCTTACTCAAGGAGCGTTGTGTCATCTTGCCGCAGCTGCTCTTGCTCTGCCTCATCGTAGGCAAGCACTCGAGGTTACCCGTATATGAGTTCCGTGGGGAGCACCACCTCTGCACCATAGACTAGGGAGAAGGGTGTTTGGATGGTAGCTCGATTTGGTGTCGTTCTGAGTGACCAAAGAACCGCCAGCAACTCGGCAACCCAACATCTTCCACACTTGCGCAGCCTTTCAAAAGTTCTTGTCTTGAGGCCTCACAGCGCTTCAGCATTTGCCCTTTCCGCTTGACCATTGCTTCTTGGGTGAGCAACAGATGCAAGACAGATTTTGCTGCCAAGGTCTTGGGTGTACTGCATGAAGGTGCGTGTGACGCCCCCGCCTCGACCGTGCACTAATCATACACACAAATGTACATGATCAAGATCAAAGACTCACGGGAAGATATCACAACACAACTCGGGACACAAAATAAAATAATACAAGCTTTATATTACAAGCCAGGGGCCTCGAGGGCTCGAATACATAAGCTCGAGTCATACAAGCATCAGCGGAAGCATTAGCATCTGAGTACAGACATAAAGTTAAACAAGTTTGCATTAAGAAGGCTGAGCAAAACAATGACACTAGATCGAAAAGGCGCAGGCCTCCTGCCTGGGAGCCTCCTATCTACTCCTGGTCGTTGGTCTCCACGTAGTAGTAGGCTCCACCGTGGTAGTAGTAGTCGTCAGGGGGGGCAACTGGCTCCGGAGCTCCGTCATCTGCTCGCAGCAATCGGGTATGGGGAAAAGAGGTAGCAAGGCAACCGTGAGTACTCATCCAAAGTACTCGCAAGACTTACATCAGATGTATTCTAGTTATGCATCGGTATCAATTGAAGGGGCTGTATCTGTGGACTAGATAGCAGAAATGCCAGAATAGAGGGGAAAACCTAGCCTATCGAAGACTAGCATCTTCAGCGTCTTGCAGCATTAGAAGAGTGCAGATTAGTAACATAACATATAGTAATAAGTATATAGTAGCAATGCCCAGAGATCCTTCCTCGACTCCCTGCAAGAAAGCAATCCCGGAGCTAACATATTTAATTAAATACCACAAGTATCCAGTTCTAATTGTAGTAGATTGGGATACTTTCCGAGCGTCCTGTTACCGTGGACACGGCTATTCGAATAGATAACTTCCCTGCAGGGGTGCACTAACTTACCCAACACGCTCGATTAACTCTGGCCGGACACACTTACTCGGGTCATGCCCGGCCTCGGCTGATCACCACGCCGTAGTCCTACCTAGGCTCAACAGAGAGGCCAGCACGCCGGTCTACATCCTAAGTGCAAAGGTGTCATGGGCCAATCATCCTTTGCACTCCTGCGCGTTGCGAACGCGGCCGGGAGCAGACCTAGCCCCCTTAATACAAGCGCAGGCATACCCAGTCCAACCCGGCACGCGCCGCTCAACTGCTGACGCCTGGAGAGCTTCGGCTGATACATACGACGCCGAGTGCCCATACTATTCCCGCATGGTGGTTAGTGCGTAAAGGCCAGAGGCCTACTCAGATCACATATCCTAACCCATTAGTGTTTTGGAAGCTCGCGGAAATGAGCAGCGATCCACGATCTGTGGTCCCATCGCCCCGTCTCGTGGGCTTACGGCAAGGGCCTGGAATGCCCAGCCATGCCATGTAATTATCTCGCGGGTACCCTCTCGGTCAACCCGACTCCACATCTCTCGCGGGTACCCCTCGGGGTCGAACCGACTTCCACAAGTTTCTGTAGTAAAGTAAAAGTATCCATGTGTCCATAACATCAAGGAGGAATCCGAGGAATCACCCTCGTTGGATTCCCATTCGATGTAACTGTCAAGGTGAACTCAGAGGAATCACCCTCGATGGGTTCACACTTGAGGGGTTGCACGACAGAGTCATCATCGGAGGTGGTGAAAGAGGAATCACCCTCGGTAACTCACAACCGACTAGCTACGCTACAGGGATATCATCAGGAGTGAGGTAGGAGGTATCACCCTCGGCACTCGATAGTAGCCCTGCAGAGTCGTACAACTAAGGGGGTGTGCGGTGATGCGCCGGTCTCTGCACATCGATCACAATGATCGAGGCACTGGTAACAAAGCGGGGCAACATGGACAAAGGTGAGGGGCCACTGATGGAACACTAACCAACCTATTCTAAGCAGTTTAGGATGACAGGTAAAGTAACAATAGCAGGTTACAAAAAAGGCTATGCATCAGAATAGGAGCTATCGAACACAGTAGCAAAATCTAATGCAAGCACAAGAGAGAAGGAATAGGCGATATAGAAATGATCAAGGGGGTTTGCTTGCCTGAATGCTCTGCGATGAAAGAGGGGTCGTCGATGACGTAGTCGTACTCAGGAGCAGCGTCGGTCTCGGGGTCTACCGGAGAAGAAGAGGGGGAAGAAACAATAATACAAGCAACAAATGCAACACAGATGCATGACATGGCAGTATGTTGTGCTAGGGGTGACCTAATGTACCACTACACGTTACACACGGAGCGGGAAAATATCTGGGAATATTTTCCCGGCTTTGGGCTTCTGTCAGACAAATGAACCGAAGGGGAAGGTTCCATGTTTGCAGTGTTGTGGGCATGTGACAGTTGGGTCGAGGGCATATTCGCATTCGTCTCATTTTTCTGATCAACTTTCATGTAGAAAACTTTTTCATCCGAGCTACGGATTATTTTCCATGATTTTTCAAAGTTTTAAACAATATTCTAAAATTACAGATTTATTTTAATTCAAAAATTCAATTACTTAAATTGCTATGGGTACCCTGAAAGTGTACCCAGCTATATGTTTAAGAGGCTGACAGTGGGTCCCAGTGCTGAGTCAGCGTGCTGACTGGACCCATCTTATCCGTATGAACAGTAATGGTGGGCCCCACTTGTCAGTTTAGTTAATTATCTAAACAGTTTTATTAGGGTTAACTAAGTGGTGGGGGCCCGGCTGTCAGTGGTGATTTAGCAGTGTCATTAGGCTGCTAATGATGGCCACGTCAGCGGCATCACGACGGCGAGGCAGAGCCCGGCGGCGAGGACGGTGCGCTCACCTCCGGCCACGGTTGGTCGCGCGGGTGGGGGTGTTGGAGAGCTGGCGATGCGGCGCATCCGATGGTGCTCATGGGGTTGCCGGAGGTGGCGTGTAGCGGTGCCGGCGTTGAGAGGAGCGGCGGCGGCGCTCGGGCTCTGTTTGAAATCGAGGCGGGAGAGGGCTAGAGAACTAGCTAGGGGTGGCGTCCGACTCGAGGGGCGCTCTGGAGCGCGCCCATTGCATGCGCTGGTGCCGGAGAGCCCGCGCAGCTCATGCGCTGCGGCCATGGCGGCGGCCGAGCTCGGGGTGTGCGGGGAGGGTAGCTAGAGGCCGTGTGCAGGCCAGGGGAGAGTGGGGAGGCGAGGCGGTGCTCACAGTGAGGTCGACGCGAGCTCGGGGAGGGATCAGAGGTGCTGGGGGCGACGAATCCGGCAATGGCGATGGCGGCTGCTGTTGGGGGAAATCGATGTGGGCGACGCCGATGCGGTTCCTCCACCTCGATCCGGTGGTGTAGGCATCGAAGGTGATCACTGCGGAGCTCCTAAGCATCCTCCGGGGGCGCGAGAAGCTCCGTGGCCACGACAACTCCGCCGGCACGGTGACGGCTACGTTCGTTCGGGCTTCTAGATCGAGAGGAGAGCGAGAGGAGGAGGAGGAATGCGAGGCTAGGGTTGGCGAGAGCGGCGTGGGGTGCTCTTATCTCCTCCCAGGTGAGCTCTTGTGGCCTCGGTGTCGAACGCAGGAGAGGGGGCGACGCGAGCGTGCGCGCGCGTAGGCGACAGCGAGCAGGGGGGAGCGGGAGGTTGAGGCTGACAGCGATGGGCTGGGCCACGGGCACTGTGTGGCTGTGGGCTTAAGTGCACAGTTGCACTTTCCATTTTCTAATTCTGTAAACCAAACAGCTATTGTCTGCATTTTTATATTGGCACCAAATGACTTTTGTTGCAACTTAAACTTGGCACATAAATATTTGGAAATATACTGGGCCTGCACAAAAAGTTTCAGGGCAATTGGAAAAGGTTAAGCATTTTTAAAAATTGAAAAGGCCAAGATAAATGCTGCTGGACCACTCAAATAATTCCCAGGGGCATTTTGGGAATTTAGGTGAGGTTGGTTTCAACATGACAAATACTTGGGGAATATTTGCCATAATATGAACTATTTTGATTGCATGACAGGAGAAGTTAATATTTGACATGCAATTCAAATTGGAATTTGGCTTTGATTTTGGACAAGTGGCAGATTGACTTAGTGATCATGGTGACATGACCACCATTAGGGGGAGATCACTGTAGCTTGATTCTCGGGATGTTACAAATCTCCTCCACTACAAGAAATCTTGTCCCAAGATTTAAAAGGTGGAGTAAAGGGGAAGGGATTGATTAGGAAATTGTAACAAGTCTTTTCGATCTTGGTTTCTCCTCTCGAAGAAGTTGACCCCTTTCGTTGATGTCTTTAGTCCTCTGCTTCTATGCGTCATGACGAAGTTGTCCTCCTTCCTTCGGAGCTTTCATCGTACTTATGAAAGAATAAGGGGTAACTTCGGAAGAACGGACCTTTGCAAGGTTGATTATCTGGTGGATAAGTCAGAGAATGTGGCAGAAGTATCTCTCGAATTAAAACTTAAGAAAACATCGAGAGCAAAGTAAGAAGGTACAATAAGGAGTTTCGAGCGGATAGACAATCGTTCAATGCTTGGAACAGAGTGTGAAAGGGGTTCAGAGCAACGAAGAATAATGTTGCATCTAATACTAGAATAGATCATCTCTAGAAAGGTGGCTCTTGAATTACACACAAAGCCAAGTGCAAAGGATACTTCGGAATCAAGGATGTACAGGAGAGTCAGGTTTCGATCCTGTGGAACTGCGATGAGTGTGGATCTAAGAGTAGGAAGGGCGGTGACATCTTGCACGGTCACGACAACAAGGCATGTCAGAGGATAGCCTATCAGCTAGGTCGGCAACAACATCGGTACCAAGGGCGGGGGACGAAGAGAACCATTTTCCTGCTCGCAAGGCGAGGTGGACCAATAGGCAAAGTTCTCGTCCACCGGTGTTACCGGATTGTCATCAACAATAGTAACAGGGTCTTCCTGATAGAGTGGTACACTGAGGTGTTTTCATAAGTAGAGAATCATTACTGCTCAGATAAGTTAGATTACAAGAAAGGTTGAGCAGACGAATGGAAAGGAAAAGGTGGTTATACACTGGTATTAGTTGTATATCCTTCCCAAGAACAAGCAGAGCATGATATACATGACAGGACAGTAAGTACAAAATCATTTAGATAAAGGGGCGAGGAAATTCATGATGTTACCCATACAACGGTGTTTGGATAATTGATCAAGAAACATTTAGCATTGCGCTTCCAATGTTCTTGTTGATATTCGGAATACCACCGTCATGCTTCGGGGTAGCAGTAATATGGTGTTTTAAGTAAAGATTGGATTTGAGGATCACAAGAATACACAAGAGACAATTTCAAGAATACCAAGGGGCATGGATGGTATCAAGTGTTATGAATTCAATTCACAACTGGGAAAAAGTCAAAATGTTGATGATGATCACGACACATTTTGTCGAGAGGTTTCAAGAGGATGTAATCGAACAGCGATGGCATCAAGCAAGGGAATGACGAAGTGGAAAGTTATGGGAACAACAGTGTAACACCCCTCTGTAATGAGCAATAGTGATCCATAATGATTATGCTAATTCTCTGTGATTTGCCATGCTTGATCATGTTGGATTAATATCTCATTTCAAATTCCTCCACTGAATTCAATTCAAATTCAAAGTGAAATTTGAAGTTGCTCAAAAAAATTGCTGGAAAATAGTTCATCATTTAGCAAAAATTCCAAAACAAATTATTGTTCAGGAAAACAACATCACCATCAAGCTAAATGTGGACTAGGGCAATTATTACAGTGCAAAACAACAACTTAAATGCCATTTCAAATTATGAAAAATTCAAATGGATTCCAAAATTGCCCAAACTTTTTGTGGCAGTGCAGAATAATGCAAAGTATTTTTGTGGACAAGTTTCACATTTTACTAAATGCATTTTGGCTGCTCATTTATTTTTCAAAACCTTTTGTAAAAGAAAAACAGAAAAGAAAAATAAAAAGGCCTAAACCGACTGGGCCTAAGTGCACAGTGCACTTGGCCTAGCCCACTCCGGCCCTTCTCCCTCCTCCCGCTCTCTCTCCTCCCCGTGTCGTCGTCGCCGTGGACGCGCGCGCGCGCTCCGGCGGCTGAGCGACACCGCAACGCTACAGGGCGCCGGGAGGGGATAAGGCTGACCCCCTCCGCCTCCTCAACGCCCAGATCCACTCGCCACTCCCCTTTGCCTCTCTCTCGCTCGCTCCCACCGACGCCCGAGCGCAGCCGTTGCCGCCTGCCGTCGTAGCCGCGGCCACCGCCCTTCCCCGCCTCGCCGTCGTGTCCATGAGCTCCGCCCGCATCCACTCCGTCGCCTGCGACAACGAGCCAGAGCCGGCAGCCACCGCAGCAACCACGACGCGCCGTCTTCTTCGTCATGGTCGCCGGCGAACTCCGTCGAATCCGGCCGCCATTGCTTCTCCTAAACCTTGCAACAGCCACTGTGAGCCACACGGTGAGCACCCGCGCCAGATTTCTCTCTCCCCTTTCCTTCTCCACCCCCCCCCCCCGCAGCTCGCCATACTACTGTCGTGCCCGTAACGCCGCCGACGAGCTCGTTGCCGTGGCCACAGCCACTGCCATGCTCGCCCGAGCTCACCATCGAGCTCCTGGGCGCTTGCACGCCTCTCCCCGTGCCCCGTAGCGGCCTAGCCGATCTAACCCGCATGCGCCGCCGCTCGCCATCGCCGTTCCGGCCAAGTCCGGCCATCCCGAATGCGCCACCGCCACCAATCGATGCGGCGTCGAACGCTCGTTCGAACGCCGCAAGCCGCGCTCGATTTGGCCGCCTGTGGCCGTTTTCTGGCGAGTCCTGTGGCTCGCTGCCGCATTTTGGCATCGCCGGTGACTTGCCACCGGCCACCGCTGACGGGGCAGCCACGTGGGCATCCCTAGGTCACTGCCAGTGGGCCCAGGGGCCCCAGTTGACCGAGTTGACTTGCTCAACTCGGCTGACTTGGCATACAGTGCCACTGACATGCAGGCCCCACCCGTTAAATCACTATTTAAACTAATTTAATTAATCTGTTAATTAGTACATACACTGACTGTGGGGCCCCACCTCCCTAATTAACCTCTAATTAGTTTAATTAACCCATGTTAACCTCTGTGGCACTGACATGTCGGACCCAGCTGTCAGGTTTGACCTGGAACAACTGGGGTTGACCAGTGACGTCATCCTGACGTCATGTTGACTTCACAGGTGCACTGTTCTGGATAATGCGAATTTATTAATTAAAGTAATTCCAGGAATTTCAGGAAAAGGTTTAAAACTTTGAAAATTCGTAGAAATTCAACCGTAGCTCGGATCGAAAAGTTTTCAACATGAAAGTTGATCAGAAAAACGAGAAGAATCCGAATATGTGGTCAAAATGCTTGACCATCACTCCTAACTATCTAAACATGGAACCTTCCCCTCCGGTTCAGTATACCGATAACTGCCTAAGAGCCGGGAAAATATCCTACATATTTTCCCGCTTCGTCTACAACGTGTAGCCTTGCATTAGGTCACCAACAGCACTGCATTTTGCTGTGCCATGCATTGTGTTGCATTTGCTTGCTTTTATTTATTGTTTCTTCCCCCTCTTCTTATCCGGTAGACCCCGAGACCGATGCAGCTCCGGAGTCCGACTACACCGTTGATGACCCCTCCTTTGCCGCAGAGCTTCCAGGAAAGCAAAACCCCCTTGAACATGCCTATATCACCTATTCTTTCTCCCTTATGCTTGCATTAGAATTGCTACAACTGCTGTCCCGGTATTACCTATTTTGATGCATAGCCTGTTTTTGTAAACTGCTATTGATACCTTACCTCTTATCCTAAATGCTTCGTATAGGTTGGTTAGTAATCCACCTGTGGCCCTCATCCTTGTCCTAGTTGCCTCGCTCTAGTACTAGTGCCCCGATCGAGGTGATCGACGGGCTGAGACCAGCACATCACCGCACACCCCCTAAATTGTACGACTCTACAGAGTTACCAATGAGTGTAGAGGGTGATACCTCTGTAGTCCAGCTAGTCGGTCGTGGGTTACCGAGGGTGATTCCTCTTTCACCACCTCCGATGAAGCTTCTGTCGTGCAACCCCGCAAGTGTGAATGCCATCGAGGGTGATTCCTCCGGGTTCACCTTGACGGATACATCGAGTGGGAATCCAACGAGGGTGATTCCTCGGGTTCCTTCTTGATGTTATGGACACACGGATACTTTGACTTTACTTCAGATACCTGATAAAGTCGAGTCGGCCCCGAGGGATACCCGCGATAGATGTGGAGTCGGGTTGACCATGAGGGTACCCGTGCGATGATTACGTGGCATGGCCAGGCATTCCTAGCCCTTGCCATAAGTCCACGAGACAGGGCGACGGGGTCACATGTTCGTGGATATCTGCTCGTTTCTGCGAGCTCCCAACACACTAATGGGTTAGGATATGTGATCTGAGTAGGCCTCTGGCCTTTTCGCACAAACCACCATGCAGGAATAGTATGGGCACTCGGCGTCATATGTATCAGCCAAAGTTCTTCAGACGTCAGTGATTGAGCGGCGTGCGCCGGGTTGGACTGGGAACGCCCGCGCTTGTATTAAGGGGGCTAGGTCTGCTCCCGGCCGCCCACGCAATGCGCAAGAGTGCAAAGGGCGATGGGCCCAAGACCCCTGAGCACTTAGGTTGTAGACCGGCGTGCTGGCCTCTCTGTTGAACCTAGGTAGGGCTACGACGTGTCGATCAACCGAGGCCGGGCATGGACCAAGCAAGTGTGTCCGGCCAGAGTTAATCGAGTGTGTTGGGTAAGTTGGTGCACCCCTGCAGGGAAGTATATCTATTCGAATAGCCGTGTCCACGGTAACAGGATGCTCGGAAAATATCTCGATCTTCTACTACTAGAATTGGTTACTATGTTGGCTCCGGGATCGTTTTCTCGCAGGGAGCCGAGGAAGGATCTCTGGGCATTGTTACTACTTGCTGCTACTACTTTATATATGTACTAATCTGCACTCTTCTAATGCTGCAAGACGCTAAGGATGCTAGTCTTCGATAGGTTAGGCCTTTCCCTCTATTCTGGCATTTCTGCAGTTCAGTCCACTGATACAGCCCTTTCCTTGATACCGATGCATAAATAGAATAGGTTTGATGTAAGTCTTGCGAGTACTTTGGATGAGTACTCACGGTTGCTTTGCTTCCTTTTTTTTCCATACCCGATTGTTGCGACCAGATGATGGAGCCCCGGAGCCAGCGGCCCCAGCCGACGACTTCTACTACCCCTCTGGTGGAGAGTACTACTACGTGGAGACCGCCGACGACCAGGAGTAGATAGGAGGCACCCAGGCAGGAGGCCTGCGCCTTTCGATTCAGTGTCGTTGTTTTGCCCCGCCTTCTTAAGGCTTATCTGTTTAACTTTTATGTCTGTACTCAGATATCTGATGCTTCCGCTGATGCTTGTATGACTCAAGCTTATGTATTCGAGCCCTCGAGGCCCCTGGTTTGTAATATAAAGCTTGTATGACTTTTATTTGTGTTTAGAGTTGTGTTGTGATATCTTAAAGTGAGTCCTTAGGCTTGATCGTGTGCATTTGCGTGTATGATTAGTGCACGATTAAGTCGGGGGCATCACAAGTTGGTATCAGAGCCGACTGCCTGTAGGAACCCCCTGATACGTCCATTTTGCATCATGTTTTGCTACTGTTATTTATGTGTTTTTAATCAATATAATACTTTGTGGAGCAATTCTAATGCCTTTTCTCTCTTAATATGCAAGATTTACACAAGGAGGGAGATTGCCGGCAGCTAGAATTCTGGACATGAAAAAGCTATGTCAGAGATACCTATTCTGCACATCTCCAAATGAGCTGAAATTTCACAGAGAATTATTTTGGAATAAATAAAAAATATTGGAATCAAGAAGTACCAGAGGGGGCCAACCAGGAGCACACGAGGCACCAAGGCGCGCCACCCCCCCCCCAGGCGCGCCCTGGTACCTCGTGGGGCCCCTGGCCAGCCTCTGGCCCCCATTTTCTGGTATATAAGTGCATTTGCCCTAGAAAAAATAGAGAGAAGACTTTCGGGATGGTGCGCCGCCGTCTCGAGGTAGAACTTGGGCAGGAGCACTTTTGCTCTCAGGCGGAGAGATTCTGCCGGAGATACTTCCCTCCGGGAGGGGGAAATCATCGCCATCGACATCACCAACGATCCTCTCATTGTGGGAGGACTAATCTTCATCAACATCTTCACCAGCACCATCTCATCTCAAACCCTAGTTCATCTCTTGTATTCAATCTTTGTCTCAAAACCTCAGATTGGTACCTGTGGGTTGCTAGTAGTGTTGATTACACCTTGTAGTTGATGCTAGTTGGTTTATTTGGTGGAAGATTATATGTTCAGATCTATTATGTTATTCAATCCCTCTCTGATCTTGGACATCAATATGATTTGTGAGTAGTTACTTTTGTTCTTGAGGACATGGGAGAAGTCTTGTCATAAGTAATCATGTGAATTTGGTATTCGTTCGATATTTTGATGATATGTATGTTGTTGATTCCCTTAGTGGTGTCGTGTGAACGTTGACTACATGACACTTTACCATATTTGGGCCAAAGGGAATGCATTGTGGAGTAGTAATTAGATGATGGGTTGCTAGAGTGACAGAAGCTTAAACCCTACTTTATGCGCTATTCCGTAAGGGGCTGATTTGGATCCATATGTTTAATGCTATGGTTAGATTTATCTTAATTCTTCTTTCATAGTGGCGGATGCTTGCGAGAGGGGGTAATCATAAGTGGGAGGTTTGTTCAAGTAAGAACAGCTCCCAAGCACCGGTCCACCCACATATCAAATTATAAAAGTAGCGAACGCGAATCAAACAAACATGATGAAAGTGACTAGATGAAATTCCCATGTGTCCTCGAGAACGATTTAATTACTATAAGAGATCGTTCCGGCTTGTCCTTTGCTATAGAAAGGATTGGGACACCTTGCTGCACTCTTTGTTACTATTGCTACTTGTCACTTGTTACAAATTATCTTGCTATCGAACTACTTGTTATCGATAATTTCAGTGCTCGCAGAAAATACCTTGCTGAAAACCGCTTGTCATTTCCTTCTGCTCCTCGTTGGGTTCGACAGTCTTACTTATCGAAAGAACTACGATTGATCCCCTATACTTGTGGGTCATCAAGACTCTTTTCTGGCGCCGTTGCCGGGGAGTGAAGCGCCTTTGGTGAGTGGAATTTGGTAAGGAAACATTTATATTACGTGCTGAAATTTACTGTTGCTTGTCACTATGGAAAGTAATCCTTTGAGTGGTTTGTTCGGGGTATCTTCACCTCGACCGGAAACAAATATAGTTGCTCCTCAACCTACTGCACCTACTGAAAATATTTATTATGAGATTCCTCCGGGTATGATAGATAAACTGCTAGCTAATCCTTATGCAGGAGATGGAACGGTACATCCTGATATGCACTTGATCTATGTGGATTGTTTAAGCTTGTAGGTTTATCTTGAGATGGAGTTAAGAAGAAAGTGTTCCCTTTATCTTTGGAGGGAAAGGCATTAATGTGGTATAGGCTATGTGATGATACTGATACATGGGACTGGAAACGATTGAAACTGGAATTCCATCAAAAAAATTATCCTATGCATTTGGTTCATCGTGATCGGAATTATATATATAATTTTTGGCCTCGTGAAGTAGAAAGCATCGCCCAAGCTTGGGGGAGGCTTAAGTACATGATGTACACATGCCCCAACCATGAGCTCTCGAAAGAAATTATCTTACAGAATTTTTATGCTCGGCTTTCTCATGATAATCAAACTACGCTCGATTCTTCTTCGACTGGCTCCTTTATGAAGAAAACTATTGAATTCAGATGGGATCTTCTGGAAAGAATTAAATGCAACTCTGAAGATTTGGAACTCGACAAAGGTAATGAGTCAGGTAGAATACTTGAGTTCGATTGTGTTAAATCTTTTATGGCTACCGATGCTTTTCATAAGTTTAGCACTAAATATGGACTTGACTCTGAGATAGTAGCTTCTTTTTGTGAATCATTTGCTACTCATGTTGATCTCCCTAAGGATAAGTGGTTTAAATATCATCCCCCTGTTAAAGAAAAGATTGAGGAACCTATTAGTGTTAAAGAAGAAACAATTGTTTACCATGTTGATCCAGTTGTGCCTACTGCTTATATTGAGAAACCACCTTTTCCTGTTAGGATTAAGGAACATGCTAAAGCTTCAACTGTGGTTAACAAAAATAATATTAGAGCACCTAGACCCTCTGAACAAATTAAAGTTGAACCTGATGTTGCTATGGTTAAAGATCTCTTAGTCAAAAATATAGATGGGCATGTTATTTACTTTTGTGAGCAGGCTGCTAGAATTGCTAAACCTGTTAGAAATGAACGAGATAAGTTAGACAAGAACAAGCCCATAGTTGGCATGCCTATTATTTCTGTTAAAATTGGAGATCATTGCTATCATGGTTTGTGCAATATGGGTGCTAGTGTGAGTGCTATTCCATTTTCTTTATATCAAGAAGTAATGCAAGAAATTGCACCTATGGAGATTGAAGATATTGATGTTACTATTAAGCTTGCAAATAGAGATACTATTACACTGCTTGGGATTGTTAGAGATGTTGAAGTCTTGTGTGGAAAAATCAAATATCCTACTGATTTATTAGTACTTGGTTCACAACAAGATAATTTTTGTCCCATTATATTTGGTAGACCTTTCTTGAATACCGTTAATCCTGAAATTGATTGTGTTAAAGAAAAGGTTCGAGTTAAGTTTGGTGATATATCTCATGATTTTAATTTCTCCAAGTTTCGTAGAAAACCTCATGATAAAGAATTGCCTAGTAAAGATGAAATTATTGGTCTTGCTTCTATTGTCATACCTCCTACTGATCCGTTAGAACAGTATTTGCTAGACCATGAAAACGATATGCATATGAATGAAAGAAATGAAATAGATAGGATGTTCTTTGATCAACCACCTATCCTCAAACACAATTTGCCTGTTGAAACTCTTGGAGGCCCTCCTCCACCTAAAGGTGATCCTGTATTTGAATTGAAGCAATTGCCTGATACATTGAAATATGCTTATCTTGATGAAAAGAAGATATATCCTCTTATTATTAGTGCTAACCTTTCAGCGCATGAAGAAAAGAGATTACTAAAAACTCTGAGGAAGCATCGTGCTGCTATTGGATATAATCTTGATGATCTTAAGGGCATTAGTCCCACTCTATGTCAGCACAAAATTAATATGGAGCCTGATGCTAAACCAGTTGTCAACCACCCACGACGATTAAATCCTAAGATGAAAGAGGTGGTAAGAACCGAAATATTAAAACTTCTGGAAGTAGGTATAATCTATCCCATAGCTGATAGTAGATGGGTAAGTCCTGTTCATTGTGTCCCTAAGAAAGGAGGTATTACCGTTGTTCCTAATGATAAAAATGAACTCATTCCACAAAGAATTGTAACTGGTTATAGGATGGTAATTGATTTTAGAAAATTAAACAAAGATACTAGAAAAGATCATTACCCCTTACCTTTTATTGATCAAATGTTAGAAAGATTATCTAAGCATACACACTTTTGTTTTCTAGATGGTTATTCTGGTTTTTCTCAAATACCCGAATCACAACCCGATCAAGAGAAAACAACCTTCACTTGTCCTTTTGGAACTTATGCTTATAGACGTATGCCTTTTGGTTTATGCAATGCACTTGCTACCTTTCAAAGATGTATGACTGCTATATTCTCTGACTTTTGTGAAAAGATTGTTGAGGTGTTCATGGATGATTTTTCCGTTTACGGAACTTCTTTTGATGATTGCTTAAGCAACCTTGATCGAGTTTTGCAGAGATGTGAAGAAACTAATCTTGTCTTGAATTGGGAGAAGTGCCACTTTATGGTGAATGAAGGCATTGTCTTGGGGCATAAAATTTCTGAAAGAGTTATTGAAGTTGATAAAGCTAAGGTTGATGCTATTGAGAAAATGCCATGTCCTAAAGATATTAAAGGTATAAGAAGTTTCCTAGGTCATGCTGGTTTCTATAGGAGATTTATTAAAGACTTCTCTAAAATTTCTAGGCCTCTTACCAGTCTTTTGCAAAAAGATGTTCCATTTGTTTTTGATGATGATTGTCTAGAAGCCTTTGAAACACTTAAGAAAGCCTTAACCACTGCACCTATTGTTCAACCACTTGATTGGAACTTGCCTTTTGAAATTATGTGTGATGCTGTTGGTGCTGTTCTAGGACATAGAGTTGATAAGAAATTAAATGTTATCCATTATGCTAGTAAAACTCTAGACAGTGCCCAAAGAAATTATGCCACTACTGAAAAAGAATTTCTAGTAGTTGTGTTTGCATATGATAAATTCAGATCTTACATAGTTGATTCTAAAGTAACTATTCACACCGATCATGCTGCTATTAAATATCCCATGGAAAAAAAGATGCTAAACCTAGACTCATTAGTTGGGTTTTATTGCTACAAGAATTTGACTTGCATATTACAGATAGGAAGGGAGCTGAGAATCCCGTAGCAGATAATTTGTCTAGAATGGAAAATGTTCTTGATGACCCACTACCTATTAATGATGATTTTCCTGATGAACAATTAGTTGTCATAAATGCTTCTCGTAATACTCCATGGTATGCAGACTATGCTAATTATATTGTTGCTAAATTTATAACACCTAGTTTCACATACCAACAAAAGAAAAAGTTCTTCTATGAGTTAAGACATTACTTCTGGGATGACCCACATCTTTATAAAGAAGGAGTAGATGGTATTATTAGACGTTGTATACCTGAGCATGAATAGGAACAAATCCTACGGAAGTGTCATTCTGAAGCTTACAGAGGACACCATGCGGGAGACAGAACTGCACACAAAGTATTGCAATCTGGTTTTTATTGGCCTACTCTTTTCAAGGATGCTCGTAAGTTTGTCCTATCGTGTGATGAATGTCAAAGAATTGGTAATGTTGGTAGACGTCAGGAAATGCCTATGAATTATTCACTTGCTATTGAACCATTTGATGTTTGGGGATTTGATTATATGGGACCCTTCCTAAATCCAATGGGTATACTCATATTTTAGTTGCTGTTGATTACGTGACTAAGTGGGTAGAAGCTATTCCAACTAGTAGTGTTGATCATAACACTTCTATTAAAATGCTCAAAGAAGTTATTTTATTCATGGTGCATTCCGTAAACTACTTGCTAAATATGATGTCAACCATAGAATTGCATCTCCCTATCACCCTCGAACTAGTGGTCAAGTTGAATTGAGCAATAGAGAAATAAAATTAATTTTGCAAAAAACCGTCAATAGATCTAGAAAGAATTGGTCTAAGAAACTTGACGATGCATTATGGGCTTATAGAACTGCTTATAAAAATCCTATGGGTATGTGTCCTTATAAAATGGTTTATGGAAAAGCATGTCATTTACCTCTTGAGTTAGAACATAAAGCATATTGGGTAATTAAAGAACTAAATTATGATTTTAAACTTGCCGGTGAAAAGAGGTTATTCGATATTAGCTCATTAGATGAATGGAGAACCCAAGCTTATGAAAATGCCAAACTGTTTAAAGAAAAAGTTAAAAGATGGCATGATAGAAGAATTCAAAAATGGGAATTTAAAGTAGGTGAGCAAGTTCTATTATACAATTCTCGTTTGAGATTCTTTGCAGGAAAACTTCTCTCTAAATGGGAAGGACCGTATATCATCGAGGAAGTTTATCGCTTCGGAGCCATCAAAATAAATAACTCCGAAGGCACGAATCCGAGAGTGGTGAATGGGCAAAGAATTAAGCACTATATTTCAGGTACTCCCATTAATGTTGAAACTAATATTATTGAAACAATTACACCGTAGGAATACATAAGAGAGACCTTCCGGAACACTCCAGAACCCTGAAAAGGAAGAGGTGTGTGATACGGTAAGTAAACCGACTCCAAAAATTCCATAAAAATACTTTCTGTCAGTTTTGGAATATTAGAAAAAATACAAAAATAAGAAACAGCCGAGGGGACCCACCTGGTGCCCACGAGGCACCAGGGCGCGCCACCCCCGCCCTGGTGGCTCGTGGGCCCCACGTGAGCCTTCCCGACTCCGTTTTCTTCTGGATTACTTGTTTTGCAAGATAAAAAATCTTTATATATACTCCCGGATGTTTTGACCACCGCACCGCAGAAATATCTTCTATTCTTGTTTCGTGCTGTTTTCCTGGCAGATCTGAAAGTATGTCGTCTCAAGACTCAGATGGGGAGAGTTTCGTATCACACTAGCTATGTTGCAAATCCAAAGATCTATGGGGATATAGACCCCTATGGATGGTCCGAGGAGGAGGAGCAAGATGCCAACATAAAGGGGATGGAAGACACGAGTTCGGATGAAGACGATGCCCCTCTACCTCAACCTGGAGATATGCATGTGGAGTTCAAGAAGTCGAGCCTCCCAAACACAGTAAACAAGTCTAAGATCCAATTTATCCCGTCCCGTTTTCTGCAGGACAGCACGGAGGCATTATGTAAAAAGGTATTGAAGCTTGAGCAAGAAGTCGATGATTTGAGGGAGGAAAATTTCATCCTCAAACGTAAGCTGGACAAGCTCACCACTTTATCACCACCATCATCTTCGAAGAAAGAAACTTGAGCACACGGGTATGGGCACTCCCCTTGGCTTGTGCCAAGCTTGGGGGAGGTGCCCCGGTATCGTATCACCATCACTTTTATTATCTTTACCTATTTTTAGTTTGATCCTTAGTTATTTCGTGATCTAGTTGAATAAAAGTTTAGTATGATCTATTTTCGAGTGTTAGCTTCGTGATCTATCTATCTATGTAATCGAGTTGAGAGTTATATAATAAAGAGTAGTTTGAGTTTTTGCTTCTTTACTTTCATGTTCCAATTCTAGCAATGAAAATAATGAAAAAGATCATAAGCTAATCCTATGGAAAGTAATGACATTACATAAAGAAAAGTATAAGTGGTAAAATTTATTGGAAGTTAACAAACATAGCATTAGTCAATGATGCAATTCATGAAAGAATTAATAAGGGAAGAGAAGATTCACATACAAATATACTATCTTGGACATCTTTTATGATTGTGAGCCCCCATTAAGTATTTTATGCCAAATTTTTGGCATTGGACAAGGAAGACAACGTAATGAATTATGTTTGTTCATATTCACATAGAAGTTATATTGTTATAGATCCTCCAACATGTGGTGCTTGCCCAATATCTTTGCTAGCCAAAAATCCGCACCAAGTAGAGATACTACTTGTGCATCCAAAACCTTTAAACCCAGTTTCATGTCATGAGAGTCCACTATATCTACCTATGGATTGAATAAGATCCTTCAAGTAAGTTGTCATCGGTGCAAAAAGCAATAAAAATTGCCTCTAAACATGTCTGAACTTTTATTGTAAGGGAAATAAGCTTTGTACGAACTTGTGATGGTAAAGAAATAAAAGCGACAGACTGCATAATAAAGGTTGCTATCACAAGGGGCAATATAAAGTGACATTCCTTTGTATTAAGAGCTCTTGCATCCAACAACAAAAAGCGCATGACAACCTCTGCTTCCCTCTGCGAAGGGCCTATCCTTTACTTTTATGTATTTACTTTTTATGCAAGAGTCAATAGTGTTCTCCTCTACTTCCTTTTTATTTTTCTCTTTTGTAAGCATCATGTGGTGGGGAAAGATCTAAGCATATATATCCAGTTGGATATGAGTGATCATGAGTTATTATTGTTGACATCACCCTTGAGGTGAATAAGTTGGGAGGCGAACTCATAAGCCCCTATCTTTCTATGTGTCTGGCTGAAAGTTTTTGCTCCATATATATGTCGTGAGTGTTAGCAATCATAGAAGACTAAATGATGGTTGAGTATGTGGACTTGCTGAAAAGCTCCGACATGAGACCCTTCTTGAAAATATGATGAATTGCAATTGCATTGTTGACTGAGATCATAGTTTGTTAGTTTTCAAGAAACTTTTTGCCTTATACTCCATTGTTGTGATGAATTGTTATTTGCTCATAAGAAGTTTATGATAATAAATATTGCTGTTATAATAATGATCATGATGCTACTATGTCCGTATTTTGTTTTTATCAACACCTCTCTCTCTAAACATGTGGACATGATTATCGATATCATCTTTCGCTTGAGGACAAGCGAGGTCTAAGCTTGGGGGAGTTGATACGTCCATTTTGCATCAATGTTTTGCTACTGTTATTTATAGTGTTTTTAATCAACATAACACTTTGTGGAGAAATTCTAATGCCTTTTCTCTCTTAATATGCAAGATTTACACAAGGAGGGAGATTGCCGGCAGCTGGAATTCTTGACCTAAAAAAGCTATGTCAGAGATACCTATTCTGCACATCTCGAAATGAGCTGAAATTTCACGGAGAATTATTTTGGAATAAATAAAAAATATTGGAATCAAGAAGTACCAGAGGGGGCCACCTAGGAGCCCACCAGGCACAAGGGCGCGCCATCGCCCCCCCCCCCCCCCAGGCGCGCCCTGGTACCTCGTGGGGCCCCTGGCCAGCTTCTGGCCCCCATTTTCTAGTATATAAGTGAATTTACCCTAGAAAAAATAGAGAGAAGACTTTTGGGATGGTGCACCGCCGTCTCGAGGCGGAACTTGGGCAGGAGCACTTTTGCTCTTAGGCGGAGAGATTCTGCCGGGGATACTTCCCTCCGGGAGGGGGAAATCATCGCCATCGACATCACCAGCCGTCCTCTCATCGTAGGAGGACTAATCTTCATCAACATCTTCACCAGCACCATCTCATATCAAACCCTAGTTCATCTCTTGTATTCAATCTTTGTCTCAAAACCTCAGATTGGTACCTGTGGGTTGCTAGTAGTGTTGATTACACCTTGTAGTTGATGCTAGTTGGTTTATTTGGTGGAAGATTATATGTTCAGATCTATTATACTATTCAATCCCTCTCTGATCTTGGACATGAATATGATTTGTGAGTAGTTACTTTTGTTCTTGAGGACATGGGAGAAGTCTTGTCATAAGTAATCATGTGAATTTGGTATTCGTTCGATATTTTGATGATATGTATGTTGTTGATTCCCTTAGTGGTGTCGTGTGAACGTTGACTACATGACACTTCACCATCTTTGGGCCTAAGGGAATGCATTGTGGAGTAGTAATAAGATGATGGGTTGCTAGAGTGACAGAAGCTTAAACCCTAGTTTATGCGCTATTCCGTAAGGGACTGATTTGGATCCATATGTTTAATGCTATGGTTAGATTTATCTTAATTCTTCTTTCGTAGTTGCGGATGCTTGCGAGAGGGGGTAATCATAAGTGGGAGGTTTGTTCAAGTAAGAACAGCACCCAAGCACCGGTCCACCCACATATCAAATTATCAAAGTCGCGAACGCGAATCAAACAAACATGATGAAAGTGACTAGATGAAATTCCCATGTATCCTCGAGAACGCTTTACTTACTATAAGAGATCATTACGGCTTGTCCTTTGCTATAAAAAGGATTGGGCCACCTTGCTGCACTCTTTGTTAATATTGCTACTTGTCACTTTTTACAAATTATCTTGCTATCAAACTACTCATTACCGATAATTTCAGTGCTTGCAGAAAATACCTTGCTGAAAACCGCTTGTCATTTCCTTCTGCTCCTCGTTGGGTTCGACACTCTTACTTATCGAAAGGACTACGATTGATCCCCTATACTTGTGGGTCATCACCCCCCTTTCCAACTCCTTGGCCGAAGTTGAGTCTAGTCTTTGCAAAACTGTTTTACTAACATGGCTGTGTGCCTTACGGGCCCACGTCGCCAATGGGTGGTATTAGGATCTTTTATTCCTCTTCCGTACTCTGGGACTCTGATCTCTCTTCTGTTCGGGTTAAATGATTTTGCTAGCACTGACATTAGGTTCTCGTGTTCACATTCACCCGAAGAGCTGGATTATCTGCAAACATTTCTTTCCAATGTTATCATATGCCTCTCACACTGTCATTTGACTTCTTGCACTCCTTGTTTCAGATGCGTCCCGCAAGACAGCTCGTACGCCAGACTATGGTTGTTGAAGCGACTGGGTTCCCGGCCATTTTGGTTGATCTTTTGACCAGGCTGGGATATCGCTGGTACCCCGAGTACACAGTTTACGAGGATTACCGCGAGTTCAACCAAGAGCAGTACCATGCTGTGGTTCGCATCTTTGATCGGCAGAACAACTCCATCACTGAGTTGCACACCTTTCATGGTGTTGGAGTGACTGTCGACATGGCCATCCATGATGCTCCCTATACTGCTATTGCCCGCCTCCATGGAGAGCACAACAGTTGCTTGGAGGAGACTGCTTTTAGATACATCCCGTATGCCCCCGCTGGGGATGAGACTGGATATTACACTGCAGTCTATACTCCTTACGTGATGCGTCGCTATGACCCGCAGGTTTTGGTACAGTACACTCAGGCTCTGGACCGCACTGCTCGAGCTCTTGCTGTCGAGTTGTACGCCACTCGTGCTCGTCTTTATGACGCTCTGACACAGTTGCTACCAGTAGTCAGTGCGAGGATGCATCCAGAGTATATCCTTTACCCGCGCAGGACGGAGATGCCACCAGGTCTTGAGTAGCCTATTGTTGGAGGTTGTACTCCCCCACGTGGTCCTCTTCTTCCAGTTTGGGAACAGGTTCTGCACCAGAGTGTTCACGGAGCGCAGGATCCTTACATCGAGGGTACCCTGCGTCGTCACCTGCAACTGCCTGGCTTCAGTGGTTTTCTCCGATGTTGATGTAGCTATCGCTATGTCCCGTTGTTGTATCCCTCCACCGCATGCCTGCGTGCCGCCTAGTTGTCTAGCTTTCCCTTTCGCTGTTGTAACGCTGGCTTGTAACCGACTTTATGAATGGATCTGCATGTCTTGTTGACTATGATGATGTATCTATTGCACTTCTTTTTGTTGTGCATGTTAGTTCATGAATGAATCCATACTTCTGCAATGCTCGTTGCTAAACTGCCCCTGTTGAATTTTAGCAGGATGGTTAGACCCTCAGGTCGTGGCCGTGGTGCCAACAATCCACCACTGCCCGACTATATGACTGCAATGATGCAACAATTCAAAATGCACCGTCAGTTCATGCAAGGACTCATGGATCAGTTTCCTCGTACCAATGCCAACCAGCAGCCAGCCGCAATAACCTTGCAAGAGTTTGTGCGCCTGAACCCAACCATATTCCGCAACTCAGTTCAGCCGCTTGACGCTGATGACTGGCTCCGCAACATCACTTTCGAGATGGAGTCTGTGAATGTGGCCCCTGCCAGCTATGTCACTTTTGTATCATACTTTCTGAAGAGACCCGCAGCTCAATGGTGGGACACTCACAGGCATACCCTACCTGCTAGAACCATCATCACTTGGGTGGAATTCCAAGCTGCTTTCCGTGCCCATTACATTCTGCAAGGAGTCATGGACCGGAAGAAGCGTGAGTTCCGCAACCTTACCCAAGGCAACAAGACTGCGGAAGCCTATCAGCGGGAATTTCTGGAACTATCTCGCTACGCTGAAGAGAATATTGCTACTGATGCGCGCAGACAGGAGAAGTTCCGTGAAGGCTCAACCCTGATATCAAGCTCGCATTGCTAGTCAAAGACTTTGCCGACTTCGCCACCTTGGTGAACAAGGCTATACCGGTTGAGACTGGTCTGAAGGATCACAAGGACGCTCTTAAGCGCACCCATGAAGCAGGCTCATCTTCGGGCTCGTCTTCCCAGAAGCGCCGTATTTGGATCCCTCACAGCATGTACCATCCAAATGTACCTGCTCCAAGGCCATCGTATGTTGCACCTCGTATGCCTCCTCCACCTCTGAGGCAGCCAAGACCTCAAGCTGCACCGTTTCGAGCTCCTGCTCCCCGTCCCGACAATGGACTCTGCTTCAAGTGTGGCCATCCAGGTCACCGTGCCAGAGACTGCTCCCAGAATCAGAATCAGCTTATGCTTCCGCCAGCTGGCCGTGGTAACTATCAGCCCCGCAACAATAATGTTAGGCCTTCATATGGTCGTGGACAGGCTTATCATGTCAACATGGCTGAAGCTCAAGATCAACCAGAAACTGTGATGGGTACTCTTCTTGTTAATTCAGTACCAGCTTCTGTTTTATTTGATTCAGGAGCATCGCATTCTTTCATATCAGAACATTTTGCACGCATGCATGACGTTAAATGTGAAGAGCTACCCTAATCGCTAGTAGTTAACACTCCCGTGGGCCAATGTCGAACCTCCTTGTTTAGCCCCGATGTCACCATTGATATTGAAGGGTTGGAGTTTCGTGCTTTTCCCATTGTTTTGAAGTCTTCCAAAGTTGACCTCATTCTGGGGATGGATTGGTTGAAGGCTCACACCGCCTTAATCAATTGTGCCACCAAAGTCGTACACCTCCTGCACCCATCGGATGAGCTAGTAAATTACCATGCTCATATTGTTCAAAGTGCCGAGGCTCAGATCTATGCCCTGAATGCGTTAAACGCTTCTCCTATTGAGGGGATCGAAAACGTTCCAGTCGTTCATGACTTCCAAGATGTCTTTTTGGAAGAACTTCTAGGAGTACCCCCTGCTAGAGCTGTCGAGTTTGTCATCGACCTAAAACCAGGCACAACTCCTATTGCGAAGCGTCCTTATAAGATGCCTCCGCATGAACTCCTTGAACTTAAGGAGGAACTCGACAAATCACTTCGCAAGGGTTTCATTCGTCCAAGTTCCTCTGCCTGGGGAGCACCTTCTCTCTTTGTCAAGAAGAAAGATGGTACAAACCGATTGGTCCAAGATTACCGGCCTATCAACCAAGCCACCATTCAGAACAAATATCCGCTTCCTCGGATCAATGACCTGTATGATCAACTTGCTGGATCATCAGTGTTCTCTAAACTCGACTTGAGGTTGGGTTATCATCAGATCCACGTCCGCGAAGAGGATATCCCCAAGACTACCTTTGTTACTCGCTATGGTTCTTATGAGTACACTGTCATGTCATTCGGCTTAACTAATGCTCCAGCAATGTTCTCCTGCCTGATGAATTATATCTTCATGGATTACCTCGACAAATTCGTCGTGGTTTATCTGGATGATATTCTGGTTTATTCCAAGAATAAGGAAGAACATGCTGAACATCTTCGTCTTGTTCTGGAAAAGCTTCGAGAGCATCAGCTATATGCCAAGTATTCCAAGTGCGAATTCTGGTTATCTAAAGTAACCTACCTTGGTCATGTGATTTCCAAGGAGGGCATTGCTGTCAATCCAGAACGAGTTCAGGCTATTCTTAAATGGACTCCTCCGAAGAATGTCAAGCAAGTTAGAAGTTTTGTCAGACTCGCCAGCTACTGCCGTCGTTTTGTCGAGAACTTCTCAAAGATTGCCAAGCCTCTGACTAATCTACTTCACAAAGGCGTTAAGTTTGAGTGGACAGATAAATGTCAGGAAAGTTTCCAGACCCTCAAGGACAAGCTGACTTCTGCTCCAGTGCTTGCTCCTCTGGATTCTCGCAAGGACTTCGTGATCTATTGCGATGCCTCTCGTCATGGATTAGACTGTGTCCTGATGCAAGAACGCAGAGTGATTGCATATGCCTCCTGACAGTTACGTCCTCACGAAGAGAATTATCTAGTGCATGATCTTCAACTTGCTGCAGTGATATATGCATTGAAGCTATGGCGACATTACTGTCGGGCCCTTGGAACCCGGGGTACCCAGGCCCGTCTGCCTTTGGCCCAGGGCGCAATGGCTGGCGTGGGCCCAGCAGGCCATCATCACCAAGCACCTCACCAGGGCTCCTCATGAGGCCTTGGCCTCCCGAGGCCCCCTCCTCAGGGAGCGGGCGAGCGAGGCTCAGCACCTCCACCAACGACCTCGCGAGGTCCTCTCGCGAGGCAACCTCCTGAGGTGGCCTCCCGAGGGCGCATGAGACGAAGGCCGTTCAGCGGAGCCGCGCGGTCTGGGGCCCATCACGTGGGTGACGCGCGCGGCGACGAGCGGCGACAGAGGCCGCGCCAGCAGGCGTGGATGAAGATGGTTCCCTCTTTTGTGTTAAGGGAGCAGGGCCAGATATCTACTCCCCAAAGCAACCCCAAAGGTTGCCCGATCGGCGAAGGAAGACCAAGACGGCAGGCGCACAGGGCGGAGGTCATCACCGAGCCCATCGGCGCGTCATGGATCACGCTTTGGCAGGCGAAGACCGCCTTTAGTCAGGATAGCCTGAGCGCCTATCCCCTTTCAAAACCCGCCAAGTGTGGCAGCCCTTCCTGCCTAAGTTTCAAGGGGGAAGAGGACCGATGCAGGTATAAGGGGGGCAGAGCTGCCATTGTAGAGGGATGCGATCGACTCTGGTTCCCATCGCCCTTGACCCTGTACTCTCTCTCTCGCACCAGAGCAATACCAACCAAGCAGGAGTAGGGTCTTACGCCGCAATGTGGCCCGAACCTGGGTAAACCGCTGAGTCCATGGTCTGTCCCTCGCTAGCGCGCTCTCGCCGTAGCCTCGCCGCCGCTTAGCCATGGTAGGAGACGAAGTGGTAGAACGTGCTCACCCCAGTGTTCGAACCTTTGGGTACCCGGCTGCAGCAACTTCCCACATTTGGAGCGCCAGGTAGGGGTGCGCTATTGTTCTTCCGCTCTGCCCTCTGCTCCACCAACCCCATGGCCGACGCACGCCGCGAGCGCGCCGAGCGCAGGGCTGGCCGAGTGGCTCAGATGGAGCCAGTGGCTTGCGGCAATCGCCGCCGCCCCGAAGCCGAGGCTACTGCCGCCATCGACCCCGCTGCCCGCGAGCAGCAGGACTCCTCCCTGCACCCCTCCATGCAGGCGAACGGCCACACCGCCACTGCCTCCTCCCTCGCCCACCGCGGGCCGCCGAACCCGCAGGCCGCGCTGCTCATGGCGCGCGTGCTGCTCCATTACCGTCCAGCTGACGCCGGCTACGACGCGTGGCTAGGTTGCATCACCGAGCTCGTCAACGCCGCCGGGGACGCTCCGGCGCCTTCCCACTCGCTTTGCCCTCCGCCGTATCGCGCTGGGGACCTGCGCATGATGCTCCCCCGCCGCCTCCTCTGTGCGACGAGCACGGCGGGCCTCAGCGCGGCGCGCGAGCTCATGAGCCGTCCCGCGGCGCGTCCTCGCCGGACCAAGACGAGACCAGCTGCCAGATCATTCACCACGCGCCCCTTGACGCGCGTGTGCTCCTCGAGCGGCCGCGCCGGCGCCAGGACCAGGCCGTTCAAAACGTTGCGGTGGCTGGGCGTCAAAACCGTGCCGCCCTCGCTGGCGGCGTCCCCTCAAGCGGCGTGGGCTGCCGTGCCTTCACTCGCGAGCTACGTCGCATGGTCTGGCCCGCGAAGTTCAAGCCTGAGATGCCTCCACGCTACGACGGCACCCCCAACCCCGTGGAGTTCCTTCAGCTCTACGCGCTGAGCGTCGAGACGGCGAACGGCGACGATAAGGTCATGGCAAACTGGTTCCCCATGGCCCTCAAGGACGGCCCGCGCTCTTGGCTCATGAACCTCCCCGAGGTGTCCATCTCCTCATGGACCGAGCTCTGCAGCCAGTTTGTCGCCAACTTCAAGGGCACACAGGACCGCTCCCTCACCATCAATGACCTGCGGCGTGTGCGGCAGCGCCCGGACGAGACCCGCCGCAAGTACATCCAGTGCTTCAGCCAAGTGTGCAACAAGATCCCGCGCGCCTCCGATGCGGCCGTCATCTTTGCATTCTCCACCGGCGTCATGGATGTCAAGGTGCGCGAGAAGCTCGCCATCAACGGTGAGCTCTACTCCGTGGTAGAGCTGCTCGATCTCGCCGACAAGTGCGCCAAGGCTGAGGAAGGCCACCTCTTCATCCACAACGACCCCGACGCAGCGCTCGACGCCGCCAAGGCCAAGAGCAAGGACGTCAAGCGCAAGGGCCCGGCTGTGCTCGCGGCGGAGCCCGAGCAGAAGCGCGGCCGTGACCGCGACGAGCCCAGGAAGGACGGTCGGCCACTCTGCGCCTTCCACAACGTGCGCTCCCACAGCACCGAAGACTGCCAGGAGCTCAAGCTGCTCCGCGACGAGCGCCAAAGCCGCCGAGACGACCGCAATGGCCGCGGCGCCGGCCGTGGAGGTGGCCGCGGCAACAACCGTTGGGACAGCCGCAACGGCAGCGGCAACTTCCGCCAGGGTTGGCGCGACCAGCCTCGTAAGGCCATCTGGCGCGACTAGCCTCGTGAGGCAGACCCTCAGGGCAATGCCGCTCTTCCGCCGCTGCCGCCGCCACCCTGGAGGAGCGACGTCAACCGGCCTGATGAGGGCGCTGGGGGCTACCAGGAGCCTCGCGCGGTCGCCTGCATCCTTGGCGGGTCCCAAGCCCCCGCGTCCATCCGCCACTTCAAGCAGCTCTCTCGCGAGGTGTATGCCGCCCTCCCAAGGCCCGAGGCAGCGCGACCCCTCAAGTGGTCGCAGTACGCCATCACCTTCGACTCCAAGGACCACCCCAAATCCACGACCTCCGTAGGTGCGCTCCCCATGCTGTGCACCCCCACCATCAGCAACGTTGCGGTCACCAAGACCCTCATCGACAGGGGCGCCGGCCTCAACGTGATCTCCATCGAGACCTTCGAGACGCTCCAGGTGCCCTACGACCAGCTGATGCCAACCAGGCCCTTCTCCGGAGTGATCGATGGCTCCACCATCCCTCTGGGGCAAGTGCGCCTCCCCGTCACCTTCGGCACCCACAAGAACTACCACACCGAGCTCATCGACTTCGACGTCACGCACATCGGCCTATCTTACAACGCCATCTTGGGCTACCCAGCTCTCACCAAGTTCATGGCGGCCACCCATCATGCCTACAACATCCTCAAGATGCCCGGCTGCAGCGGCATCATCACCGTCACCTGTGACGAGAAGGACGCGGCCAGCACCCTCGAGCGTGCCTACAAGGCCGCCGCGGTCGCGCACCCGGCCGACGAAGACGCGGCTGAGCCTCCTGAGGCCACGCCCGCAAAGAAGAAGCAGCTGTTCTCTCAGGACCGCGCCGAGACGAAGAAGGTGTCGGTGGACGGCAGCGGCTCCGGCCCTGCCTTCGCCATCGGCATAGGCC
This sequence comes from Elymus sibiricus, assembly GCA_039707655.1. Lineage (NCBI taxonomy): Eukaryota > Viridiplantae > Streptophyta > Magnoliopsida > Poales > Poaceae > Elymus > Elymus sibiricus. Next base: position 383,203,791 of record CM077676.1, read on the forward strand.
TCCCTCCTGCATAGGAAAGCGCGCTCGTCACCTTCCTTCGGGTAAACTTGGATGTTTTCGCCTGGAAAGCATCTGACTTGTCCGATGTGCCGAGGGAGGTGATCGAGCACCACTTAGCGGTGAGCCTCCTGCACCTCGCGAGCCCCCAGGGCCTCGTGAACCCCCTGGCCCCGGAGGAGCGGACTCCCTAGGCGCGCCTCACCAAGCGGTTTGACGTCGCCCCAGCGCGGTCCTGTGTGGCACCCCGGCTCAAAGCAACCGGTTTACCTTGCATTGCTAGCCCAGAGATCAAGTCTTCTGGCAATACACAACAACTTGGTACAGAAAACAACCGCTTTATTGATCTCTTAGCGGAAACATAGGTTCACATCTTACATGATGAGCGAGGCCAAGCGGCACACACGGTGCGGCTGCACTTATGTACATTATTTAGTAGACATCTTCAGGGCCTCGATGATGAAAGGGAAACTACTACGCGACAGCGGAACGACGAGGTAGCGGAACTCCACTCCACAGGGACACAACTGGGACACGGCCTAGATCGCGACAAACTGCTCAACATCAACTCCTTGCACGGCTTCTCCTGCATCTGGCATGATAAGCCAGGTGAGTACTTTGAATGTACTCCCAAGCTCACAGCAAACAAAACAAGTGCGACAAAAACTAACAAGGCATCTAACAGGTTTCATGCATGAGCATGATACTACTCAACATGAGATGTGCGTGCAACATTGCCATGGTTACCGCGTAACCACCGTTCATAACTTACCAACGTGATCCTCACTTGATCACATTCATACCTTTCATAGTGATCCTTGATCACCATTTCTGCATGTGCCATCTTGTGAATCTTAGTGTGAAAATTAACTTTATCTGTTGACCCACGGTGTGACCTACTACGAACTGTGTCCATATCCGAGGACGCGGCTATCGATAGATTATACACTCTGCAGAGGTTAGTACACTGTACCCACACCACGGAACTCATGGCCTCGTGCTCCCATTCGGGTGGACCAACGACATTCCGACAAAACCAATCTATTGCATGACACTCTCCCGGCCACTCCGACAAACTCCCCTTTGGGATATGTCCTGGGTGACCCTGATGTCAACATGTGACATCCGCCACCTCTGTGGCTGCCACCATCGTGGCCAAACATTAACATTGTCCCAAATGGGGACCTCGGTACCATCAAAACTCGGGTCCTCAAGGTTATGACTGCCTACCGGGCCAGGGTAGCGCCAGAGCACAACCTTCCCTCGTAGGAGGCACCGGCGAGAGGCATGACAATAAACCGCATTAGGGCCTTCCCATCCAGGCAAGTGTGGTTGCACTGGTGAGCTCGATTCAGTGGCACCATGACTCGATCAACAGCATGTTCAAGTTGGATTATTATCAAGTTTAACTTGAAAAGGAAATGATTCGAGCCACAGTGTATGAATGGATGCACGGGTCACGATCCTGAATAACAAATGCATCATGTTGTCATATGAGTATATGCCATGAAACCTACTGCACACTAGCAAGAAAGCATGTATCCTACTGCATAAATTATCAACATGACAGAATAAAGTTTATGCCATAAGATTTATATAGCAAATTATTTCAAATAGCGAATAAAGGATGAATTTAATTCAATTAAACCAAGTCATTGCAATGCCATCCTAGCATATGAATGTTGTGGCTTGCCTTGGTTCAGAGGAGTGTCACAGTACTCCTGGCCTTCTCCAACACTACAAGGCTCTTCTGAAATTAAATTAAATGCAAAAAAGAAAATGTCACATACTACTGTTTAATGCACCAAAAAAATTCAACAGCAAGAAAAATTCTGAAACTAGGCATACAGAAACTTTGGAATTTTACAAACCAGCAGCAAAAAGAATCATCTCATTTGGACTTATAGATAAAAAGTTATGGCTGGTCAAAGTTAGGGTCAAACTCTGGATTAAATTGAATTAAATCAATTTCCAGAAAATCCCAGAGGGGCTGACGTCGAAGGCGTATTTTGGAAATACGCATCCACTTAGATACCCCTTCGGGCCCGAGAGAGAGAATGACAGGTGGGGTCCCTGTCCTGTTTTAAATGAGAGAGAGAAAGGAACAGGGCCTGGCGGCTCTGTCGTCGGCGTTTCTCCGGCGAGGAGATGGCGGCGGTCGCCGGAGAGGAGGGGAATGGGACCAGCTCGACGAGACGGTCACACACGTACCCGAAGCTCGAGCTGGGGTGGTCGGACGGTGTCGCGGTGATCCTCTCCAGAGACGGCGGCGGCGGAGCTGATCGGGGTCGGCGTTTCCGGCGACAATCCGGCGAGCTCTTGGTACCGTCGTGCTCAGGAGGTTGCTACGGTCTCAGGGGTGGCAGTGGTTGAAGCTGGGGTGGACTAGGATGAGTGCTCGGAGGAGAGGGATCTGCGGCTGCCGCCGGCGAGGTTTGAAGGCCAGAGGCCTCCCCGATGTTGCCAACAGCTTCTAGTGCTCGATTTGAGGTCAGTGGTGAGGTTTGGGATGGCTAGGACGATCGGGGAGGGGCTCTATTTATAGGAGGAGGCGAGGCAGTGCTCGGGCATCCGCCGGAGCTGAGCGGCAGGGCGAACCGGGGAAGGTGAGGACTCGGGCGAGCTAGGAGACGACGGGGGCGAGGCCAAGCATAGTGCACGCACGCGAGCTCGAGCACAGGCGCACTAAGGGGAACAGGGGTGCGCGTGCGGCTCACTGTACCAGAAGCTAGCGCCGTGGCCGCTTCCGGCGTGCCTCCTATCGGCGTCGAGGAGGGTCAGAGAGGGGCTGGGGGAAGAATGGGAGTGCTCTCAGTGGACTAGACATGCTGCGGTGGCGCGAGGGGAGAGGTTGGACGACGGCCGATCGAACCCGACGGGCAGAGCGCACAGAGCGTGTGCATAGCACCATGCCCGCACGTGGTCACCGCGTGCATTGGCATGCAGGTGACTTTCGGCGCTGCCACACCATGTCCTAGGTGTTGTCCCTTCAACACTTTGCCAAGAAATGCGCTGGGCTTGCCAAATGGTGCATTGGAGTTGACAAGAGCTAGAGGAAAAGTTCCTGGACAGAAACTTGCTACAAGCATTGAGGATAAATGGCTGAGGTTCTGGGGCTGATTTTAGGCGTTTAAGCATCCCTTAAGAGGGTTATCAAGTGGTAAAAATTTCAGCTAAAACGGATCAAGGAAAAATATAGTTGCTTCACAATGTGCTCTTTCTGACCCGAAGCAAAAATCATTTTCCCTGGCTGAAATTTTCCAAATGACCATGGGATATTTTTGCATAAGAAGGTGAGGCATGATCCAAAGAATATTTGGGAATTTTCTTGGAATTTTTAGAGCAATAAAAATAGGGGTTACTTCATAGCTCTGAGAGAAAAGGAGCATTTTCAGAGAGAAAAAGAGTATAATGTCATTAAATAAAAATACCCAATGGCATTATTATGAGAGGGATGAGGTCTAGGGAGGGTTTATGGATGATAGAACCCACTTGGAAGAAAATCAAAAATAAATCCAAGTGGTAAGACGAAAAGAAATGACAGAAATCTTCAAATGCAAATAAAATATTCAATAAATCCAAATAAAAAAAAGGCAAAATCCAGGGTGTTACAAACCTCCCCCCCCCCCCTTAGGATCAATCTCGTCCTCGAGATTCGGTTGCTCAGGAAACAGATATGGGTATGCAGTGCTTAAATAATCTGCTCTTTCCCAGGTGGCATCATCCTCAGTGTGGTGCTCCCATTGGACCTTGTAAAACTTTATAGTTTTGCTGCGGGTGACTCTGTCCATTTCTTCCAGGATTCTCAAAGGTTTCTCCTCGTATGTTAAATCCTTGGCAAGCTCTAGTTCCGTCATATCCGCCTGCTTTGCGGATGGTGTGATGCATTTCCGTAGCTGAGATACGTGGAACACATCATGAACCTCGGATAGCTCGGGAGGTAATTCTAACTGATAGGCCACTTTGCCCACTCTGGTCATAACTGGAAACGGACCGATGTACCTTGGTGCAAGTTTTCCCTGAGTATGAAACTGTTTAACTCCTTTCATGGGGGTAACTTGGAGATACGCATATTCACCTGGTTCGAAGCTGATCTGTCTATGCTTTGAATCATAGTAGCTCTTCTGACGAGATTTTTCCACTTGCAGCCTGTCTCGAATTTCCTTGACTTGCTTTTCTGCTTCCATCATCAAATTAGTCCCGAAGATTCGGCTGTCTCCTGTCTAAGACCAGTTCAGTGGGGTACGGCACTTACGTCCATATAGAGCCTCAAAAGGTGACATCTTGAGACTAGTCTGATAGTCGTTGTTGTAAGAAAACTCAGCGTATGGCAGGCTATCTTCCCATTTGGGTCCATGAGCAAGAGCGCACGCTCGAAGCATATCTTCCAAGATTTGATTTACCCGCTCTGTGTTCCCATCTGTCTGAGGGTGATAAGCAGTGCTATGCTTTAAAGCGGTTCCCAAGGCTTGGTGTAGGCGTAGCCAGAATGCGGAGGTAAACAAGGATCCTCGGTCTGAAGTGATAGTCCTTGGTACCCCATGCAGACTGACAATCCTAGACACGTAAAGTTGAGCGAGTTGGTCTGCACGGTAGGTTGTCCTTATTGGAATAAAGTGGGCCACCTTGGTGAGCATGTCGACCAGAACCCATATGGCATTATTACCTCGTGGTGTCCTTGGTAATCCCACGATAAAGTCCATGCAGATATCGTCCCATTTCCATTGTGGAACGGGTAAGGGTTGAAGTAGACCGGCGGGTTTCTGGTGTTCAGCCTTCACCTTGTTGCATATGTCACAAGAGGCGATGTAATAGGCGATGTCTTTCTTCATACCTTCCCACCAGAAGGTTTGCTTCAAGTCTTGATACATTTTGGTGCCCCCAGGATGAATAGAGTATGCGGACTCATGATCTTCCTTCAGAATCTTCTGCTTTAATTCTCCGAGGTCTGGTACACAGACTCGATCACGAAATCGGAGTGTACCTTTGTCATCAATATTGAAATCTGGTGTTCCTTCTTGTGCTTGAGCCATGATCTTTAGTAACATAGGGTCACCAGGTTGAGCCTTTCGAATTTCGTCTTGCCAGGTAGGGGTTACTTCCAAGGTAACCGAGAAGATTGCATCACACAAGATCATATTGAGCTAAGCTATTTCTTCTTGAAGTGCTGGGTGCAGACGCTCGATTAATGAGTTTGCGGTAGCCGGTTTGCAACTGAGGGCATCGGCGACCACATTTGCTTTCCCTGGGTGGTAGTTGATACCCAGGTCATAGTCTTTGACCAACTCAAGCCATCTTCTTTGTCGGAGATTCAAGTCCGGTTGCGTGAATATATACTTGAGACTTTTGAGGTCCGTGTAGATTTGGCATCGTTTTCCAATGATGTAATGCCTCCAAATCTTTAAGGCATGAACCACAGCTGCCATCTCTAAATCATGGGTAGGATAATTTTCCTCATGGGGTCGGAGCTGTCTTGATGCATAGGCCACGACCTTTCCATCTTGCATAAGAACACACCCAATGCCACGCCTGGATGCGTCGCAATAGATGTCGAAGCTCCGGTAGATATCTGGTAGAGTCAATACTGGAGCGGTGGTCAAACGGGTCTTCAACTCATTGAAACTGTCCTCACATGCTGCCGTCCATATAAACTTCTGATTTTTCTTGAGAAGTTCCATCATTGGCTTGGCAATCTTTGAGAAGGCTTCGATGAAGCGACGGTAATAGCCTGCTAGACCCAAGAAACTCCTGATTTCTGTTACTGAAACAGGTGTCCTCTATTTCAGGACTTCCGTGACTTTGCTTTGATCCACTGCCACTCCTTGAGCGGAAAGAGTATGCCCGAGGAATCCCACTTCCTTAAGCCAAAATTCGCATTTGCTGAACTTGGCATAGAGTTGATGAGCGCGTAATCGTTCCAACACAGCTCGGAGGTGTTGCTTGTGCTCCCCTTCACTTTTGGAATATATGAGGATGTCATCGATGAACACCACTACAAACTTGTCCAAGAAGTCCATGAACACCTTGTTCATCATGTGCATGAAGAATGCAGGAGCGTTGGTCAGTCCAAATGACATGACCGTATACTCGTACAGCCCGTACCGTGTAGTGAATGCTGTCTTGGGAATATCTTCTTTTCTGATTTTCAGCTGGTGATACCCGGTGCACAAGTCAATCTTGGAGAACACTTGAGCTCCACTGAGTTGATCAAACAAATCATCAATCCTGGGCAGCGGGTATTTATTCTTGATTGTGACATCATTGAGAGCACGGTAGTCAACACACATCCGAAGACTGCCGTCTTTCTTGCCCACGAATATTGCAGGTGCACCCCAAGGGGATGAGCTGGGGCGAATGTATCCTTTTTGGAGCATCTCATCCAATTGCTTCTTTAACTCCACTAGTTCAGACGAAGGCATTCGATAATATTTCTTGTAAATTGGTGTTGTTCTGGGCACAAGCTCAATGGAAAATTCAAGCTCTCGGTCAGGTGGCATGCCTGGCAATTCATCTGGAAACACATCTGGGAATTCACAGACCACTGGGACTAGATTCATCTCTGTAGCAATGGCAGCATAAACCATCCCTTTCTTTGGTACGGCCCGACCAGCATAAAATCGAGCGGACTAGCCTGAGGGATTTATTAGCGTGACTTCTCTTGTTGCGCAGTTGATACAGACCTGATGTCTTGTCAGCCAATCCATCCCCAAAATAATATCCAATATGGGAGACTCAATGGATACCAGTGATGCGGGGAAGATGACTCCATAGATTGATATTTTTAATCCTCGGCATACAATATTTGTCTTGAGCCTGGATCCGGGGGACTGTACCACCATAGCTTTGTCCAAAAGAGTATAGGAAAGGCGATGTTGGGCAACAAAACTCCGCGAAATAAAAGAATGGGAAGCCCCGGAATCGAATAAAATTGTTGCAGGTATGTCATTAACAGGAAACATACCAATGACCACCTCGGGGACTTCTGTGGCTTCTTCAGCGGAGATATGGTGAACTTGCCCTTGAATGTACCTCTGTTTGGGGAATTGCCCCACATAATTGACTTGAGGCTTCAGGTTGGCTTGTGTCTTGCCGTTCTTGGGACACTGCCTAGCGTAATGCCCAGTCCGCCCACATGTGAAACAGGCATTGTTACGCTGACAGTCTTCCTTGTTTGGCTTGGCGACCACGGTCTTGATCTGACTTTCATTCTTGATGTTCCCTTGCTGCCAGGTTGGCTTAAACTCAAACTGAGGTTGCTGCCAAGTACGAACATTCTGAAAAACTTGCCCTTCCTTCTTGGGTTCAAACTTGCGTTTGCGGTCCTCATATGCAGTCTTATGGTCATTAACCAGATTGTGTTCCCGTTCGGCAATGAGTGCCTTGTTCACCAAAGTTTGGAAGTCGGGGAAATCTAACATGCTAAGTGCACATCGGAGGGCAAGGTTGAGTCCTCCGAGGAACTGATCTATCTTCCGTTCTTCAGAGGCCACATCATGAGTGGAGTAACGGGCCAAGTTATTGAACTTGTTTAAATATTCACTTACAGTCGAGGTCCCTTGTGTAAGAGTGAGAAATTCTCGCTGCTTGACCTTCATGAAAGCACATTTGCTCCCTTGGTGGTTTTGGTAATTCATGCCAACATACATGTTGTTGGACAAATGCTTTTATCTAGTGAATTTCAGACAAGTTCAACAATGGCGTGGCAGGGACAAGAGGATGTGGACCCTTCAAAATGCTAAGGACAAGAATTGGCAAAGATCAAGACTCTACATTTTTGGTTTAGTGATCCAAGATCACATTGAGTCCATAGGAAAGCCAATACTATTAAAAGGGGGTGAGGTGTTGCTTAATGGTCTTTTTGCTCAAGTGCTTAGTGACAGCATTCCTAAACCCTCAACCACTCTCTCAATCCCAAATATGTCCAAAACCCAATTTCCAATCCGGCCCCACCGAGTTCATCCAAGACTTAGCCACTGCCAAACCCTAACAAATCGGATCCACCGAAATGGATCTCGGTCTCACCGAGATGGCCTTGCCAACTCTCTGTAATCGTTTGCATTTACTTCGGTCTCACCGAGTTTGCAAATCGGTCTCACCGAGATGGCTTGCCAACTCTCTGTTGCCTTATTGCTTCACTTCGGTCCTACCGAGTTTATGCAATCGGTGCCACCGAGATGAGGATTGCCCTAAGCCATTGCACTTCGGTCCATCCGAGTTGTTCGTATCAGTCCCACCGAGATTCCTAACATTCATATCTTTTGCACAGTTCGGTGCTACCGAGATGATTGTTTCGGTGCCACCGAGTTGGGTCAAAAGTGTGTAATGGTTGGATTTTGTGTGGAGGCTATATATACCCCTCCACCCCATCCTTCTCAGTAAGGAGAGCCATCAGAACGTGCCTACACTTCCACCATTCATTTTCTGAGAGAGAACCACCTACTCATGTGTTGAGATCAAGATATTCCATTCCTACCATTTGAACCTTGATCTCTAGCCTTTCCCAAGTTGCTTTCCACTCAAATCCTTCTTCCACCATAGCCAAATCTGTGAGGAGTGATTGAGTGCTGGGAAGACTATCATTTGAAGCACAAGAGCAAGGAGTTCATCAACAACACACCGTCTATTACCTTTTGGAGAGTGGTGTCTCCTAGATTGGTTAGGTGTCGCTTGGGAGCCTCCAACCAGATGTGGAGTTGAACCAAGAAGTTTGTAAGGGCAACGAGATCGCCTACTTCGTGAAGATCTACCCCGAGTAAGGCTAGTCCATCGTGGACGTAAGCCATGGTGGAATAGGCAAGGTTGCTTCTTCGTGGACCCTTCATGGGTGGAGCCCTCCGTGGACTCGCGCAGCCATTACCCTTCGTGGGTTGAAGCCTCCATCAACGTGGACGTACGATAGCACCACCTATCGGAACCACGCCAAAAATTCACTGTGTCTTCATTGCATTTGATCTTCCATACTCTACCCCTTTACTTACCGTACTATTGCATGCTTTACTATTTCCGCTGCTCAATCTCTAGATATGCATGTGTAGAAGGTATTGGAGTGATCTTAACTTGTGCCAAAACCTGCCTAAGTTCCAAGAGAAATTAAAAACTGCTAATTTGGTTGGTTAGGAGTCTATTCACCCCCCCCCCTCTAGACCTATCTCCTCGATCCTACAATTGGTATCAGAGCTTTGGTCTCCATTGCTTTGGTTTCATCACCATTTGAGGGAGATGGATATGTCTACGTTCGGGAGTATTAGACGTAGAGTGCCTATTCTCAATGGGGAGTATTACAACTTTTGGAGGGATGAAATGCTTGATATCTTTGATGAGTTTAACTTGAGCAAGTATATTCATAATCCTTATGTGCCCCTATTGATCCCTTGCATCCTACTCATGAAGAGGAAATTGACATGCTTCGTAATCTTAGAACCGTCAATCTTATCATTAGAGGATTACCTAAGATTGTGCTTGGTTGTATGCGAAACTTTGCATGTGCTTATACTCTATGGCATGATTTAGAAAAGCAATATCCCGATTATTCTCTAAAGAGTCTTGATAAGATCCTTCATAAGGCTGTTGCTTTTCACAAGATGATTCCTAATGATCCCAAGTTTGATGATTGCTTGTTTGAGCTTCGTGATCTCATGCGTGCCAAAGGAGATGTTAGAACTATTAGCAATATTATCATGGAAACTGTTAGAATTCATAAACTTGAACATTGTCATGATCATGAAACTAATGAATCTGTTAATCACATGCATGATGATGATGATGTTGAGCACGGCTATTATGATGAAGACGAAGACTTTGATATTGAATTTGAGAAAACCATGAGGAATCTCAGTCTTATGGCAAATCTTCGAGATTATATGGCCGGAGGAAAAGAGTGGATTCTCGATAGTGGATGTACCGATCACAAGACCGGAGATAGAGACATGTTTCGTGAGCTTACTAAAAATGATGGTCCACGCAAGTATGTGACTTTTGGAGACAACTCCAAGGGTAAGGTACTTGGCCTTGGTAAGGTGGACATATCCAATGATAGCTCCATACAAAATGTTCTGCTTGTTGAATCTCTTGGTTACAATCTTCTTTCCGTATCTAGACTAGCCGATTTTGGTTTTAATGTTCTATTTACCAAAGTAGATTGCCAAGTGTTTCGCCAAGATAATCATAATATAGTCTTTACCGGCATTCGTAGAGGTGATCTTTACATTGTTGATTTCACTAAGAGAGCCCAACCTCGTACTTGTTTAATTGCTAAATCTTCTAAAGGTTGGTTATGGCATAGAAGACTTGGACATGTTGGTATGCGTAACCTTGATAAACTTGTTAAAGGAGATCACATTCTTGTAGTAAAAGATGTTATATTTGACAAAGATCGACTTTGTAGTGCTTTCCAAGCAGGAAAACAAGTTGGAGGAAGCCATCCCGTAAAGAACATTATGACCACGAGGAGACCACTCGAGCTACTTCATATGGATCTGTTTGGTCCCAACGCCTATAAGAGTCTTGGTGGTAACTCTTTCGGTTTGGTCATTGTTGATGATTTTTCCAGATTTACGTGGGTGTTCTTTCTTGATGACAAATCGCAGGTACAAAAGATCTTCAAGAACTTCGCAAGAAAGGCTCAAAACCAATTTGAAGTGAAGATCAAGAAGGTTCGGAGTGACAATGGAACGGAGTTCAAGAACGCCAATGTGGACACCTTTCTTGATGAGGAGGGTATTTCACATGAGTTCTCGGCTACGTACACGCCTCAACAAAATGGAGTTGTTGAGAGGAAGAACCGTACACTTATTGAGATGGCAAGAACAATGCTTGATGAATACAAGACGCCAAGACACTTTTGGGCAGAAGCGGTTGAAACAGCTTGTCATGCAACAAACCGACTCTATCTTCACAAGCTTCTTGGTAAAACGGCGTATGAACTACTCACCGGTAACAAACCACAAGTTGGATACTTTCGAGTATTTGGCTCAAAATGTTACATTCTTGATAAGCATCGTCGTTCAAAATTTGCTCCTAAATCTCATGAAGGCTTCCTACTTGGTTATGGATCGAACTCTCACACTTACCGTGTCTACAACAACTTCACTCGAAAAGTTGAAGAGACGGTAGATGTGAAGTTTGATGAGACTAACGGCTCGCAAGTCGAGCAATTGCCACTTGATGTAGGAGATAAAGAACCATCGGAAGCAATCCAAGACTTGCCCATTGGCAAGATTCGCCCCATGGAAGTAAAGGAGAGTACCTCGTCTATTCAAGTGGAAGCCCCAACTTCACATCAAGGTGAACGACAAGTTGATATGGAGGCATCCACAAGTGGAACACGTCAAGACGATGGGAATGAGGAAGTACAACAAGATGATCCACCTCAACCTCCTTCTCCACCTCCACAAGCAAACAACGACAACATCAACGAAGAAGAAGAAGATGATGATGATGAGGAAGCCTCAACACAACCCAAGAAAAAGCTACCTTGAGTTAGAGCAAGAATCGACAAGGATCATCCCGTCGAACAAATACTTGGAGATATCCAAACCGGGAGAATTACTCGCTCTAAATCTCGTTTAGCTAACTTTTGTGAGAATTACTCATTTATCTCTAGTGTTGAACCCTTGAAGGTAGAAGATGCTCTCAAGGACCCCGATTGGGTGAATGCAATGCACGAAGAGCTACACAACTTTGAGAGGAACCAAGTGTGGACATTGGTTGAGAAGCCTAAGGAAGAGCAAAACATCATTGGAACCAAATGGGTGTTTCGGAATAAGCAAGATGAAGATGGACAAGTTGTACGCAACAAGGCTCGTCTCGTAGCACAAGGTTACACACAAATCGAAGGTATGGACTATGGTGAGACCTATGCCCCCGTTGCAAGACTTGAATCCATTCGCATTTTACTTGCTTATGCCAATCACCATGATATCACTCTTTACCAAATGGATATTAAAAGTGCCTTCTTAAATGGTGAAATTGAGGAGGAAGTGTATGTTAAACAACCTCCCGGCTTTGCGAATCCCAAGGAACCTAATCATGTGTACAAACTTCGTAAAGCTCTTTATGGTCTCAAGCAAGCCCCTAGAGCTTGGTACAAATGCTTGACAAAGTTTCTTCTTGAAAAAGGTTTTGAAATTGGGAAGATTGATTCAACTTTGTTCACTAAGAGGGTTAATGGAGAATTATTTGTATGCCAAATTTATGTTGATGATATTATCTTTGGATCTACTAACCCCTCTTTCAGTGAAAAGTTTGGAAGGCTGATGTCGGAAAAGTTTGAGATGTCTATGATGAGTGAACTCAAATTCTTTCTTGGTTTTTAAATCAAGCAAACTAGGGAAGATACCTTTGTCTCTCAAACAAAGTATACTAAGGACTTATTCAAAAAGTTCAACATGCAAGAGAGTAAAGGTATAAAAACTCCCATGCCCACGAGTGGACATCTTGACCTGACCAAGGATGGCAAACCGGTTGATCAAAAGGTTTATCGATCTATGATTGGTTCATTATTATATCTATGTGCCTCTCGACCCGACATTATGCTAAGTGTGTGCATGTGTGCACGATACCAACCGGCACCAAAAGAGTGTCACCTTAAGACGGTGAAAAGAATTGTGAGATACTTGATACATACACCAAACTTTGGCATATGGTATCCCAAAGGATCTTCTTTCAATCTTGTCGGCTACTCCGATTCGGACTATGCCGGAGACAAGGTTGACAGAAAATCCACTTCGGGTACATGTCAATTTCTTGGTAGATCTCTTGTGTCTTGGTCCTCCAAGAAACAAAATTCCGTATCTCTATCTACTGCCAAAGCGGAATACATTGCCGCGGGATAATGTTGTGCTCAATTACTATGGATGACACAGACTCTTAAAGATTATGGTGTGCATGTGAGACATGTACCATTACTTTGTGACAATGAGAGTGCTATTAAGATAGCACACAATCCCGTGCAACATTCTCGAACTAAGCATATTGAGGTTCGTCACCATTTCATTCGAGATCATGTTGAGAAAGGTGATATTGACCTTAAACATGTTCGTACTGACAAACAATTGGCGGACATCTTTACCAAATCACTTGATGAGAAAGTGTTTTGTCACTTGAGAAGTGAATTGAACATCATTGATGCTTCAAACGTGAACTAGAGGTTCATGTGGATGCATACAAGGGCATGAGCATTCTTGACTAATCCATGATATCCTTCATGATCATTTTATATCTTGGACATTTTGCTCCCTTGTATGGTATCTAACTTTTTGTAGGTACTTGGACAAGCTTCATGTCACAAGATTGCATCACACTCTTATCTTGAGCAATCTTGTATAACCCGAGTATCAACAATTGATGGAGTAACAAGGAACAAGACAACCTAAACATATCCTTTGACAACATTTGAGTTATGCTTCATTCTTGTCATTTTGGATACACATGTTGTTCCTTGCAAATCTAACCCATGTAGGAAGATGAACTACAAATGATAGGATAGCTCCAAACGTCAATTCACGAGCATCCATTTCAAGTTCAACTACATGATGGACTTCACCAAATACCAATGTAAGTTCTCACATCTTAGAGAAGCTTTACTCAAAGACATGAGCTAAAGCAACTCAACAAGATGTGAATACATCAAAAGCTTAAAGGAAAAATGGCAACCCCATTTTGAGCTTAACGTCGAGTATGACCTATGATCAAGTGTTTTCACTTGACTCCTAAGTCAAAATACTCTAACATAGGTGACCTAGTCGCCGACCCATCTAGATGAAGTTCTCTAGTGTCTCTTCTGCTTGTTCTCTTCTTGCTAGAGTGTTTCTTTTCAAAAAAAAAACTTCATCTAGACGTTTCTTTGCTTCTTTTCTGTTTCTTCTCTTTTAGCTTGATTCGCAGTTAATTCTTTGCAAATCCTTGTGAGATTTCCTTGCCTAGTGAGCTGAGTTTACAAAATATTCCATTGCATCAAACTCGGTTCCACCGAATTGTCTCAACTCGGTGTCACCAATTTTGACTGCTCTAAGGAATTTTCTGTCACATTTTCCCTGAGTTTTTCTGCTCCAGCTCCACTCAATGACTCTTATCCTCTACTTGCATCTAGATGTGTTTCTCAAGGACCAAACCCACTTAATCAATAACCTAGAAGACCCTTCTTGGAAATTGATGTCAAAGGGGGAGAGAGGAATACATCAAAGCTTAAGCTTATCTATTCAAAACAAAGATGCACCTTACAAGAGGAGAGAATGTTACATGTTTCTTTTAGGGGGAGAGAAACATGATAAGTTTGTTCTTTGGTTGTTCTAGTTTTCTCACCCTACCTACTCCCAATATCCATGTCAGATTCAGGGGGAGAGGAAGTTCTTTAAGGGGAGACAGCTATTTCTTTTGGGGACATGTCTGCTTCAAAGAAGTATTCACCTAGTGATACTCTCTTCTACATGTCATCCCAATCTTGGTTTCTTGTTGATCTTGTATCCTTTTCTTGAAGAAATTATCTTGTGTTATCTAACCCTGTTTTCTCAAGTGTATTTCTTCAGGTACTTGATCAAGAACTTCAAGGTAAGTATATGCATCACACTCATGTACATGGTTGACCTCTTGCTAAGTATATATTGTTTGCAAGGAGAAAATCATGGACATATGGATATCTAAATGTCATATATATTGCTCTGATGCATACAGCCAAGATACATGTTGCATGTATATATCCCATGAGATATCATCATGTTATATGCACCTCTTCAGGGGGAGTTCAGGGGAGTTCATACATGTTACATGTTTCCTTCAAAGCTTTCATACATACCTCTGCTAAATCTTCATTTAAAGCTTTGATGTATGTTGTCATCAATTACCAAAAAGGGGGAGATTGAAAGCACATTTGCTCCCTTGGTGGTTTTGGTAATTCATGCCAACATACATGTTGTTGGACTAATGCTTTTATCTAGTGAATTTCAGACAAGTTCAACAATGGCGTGGCAGGGACAAGAGGACGTGGACCCTTCAAAATGCTAAGGACAAGAATTGGCAAAGATCAAGACTCTACATTTTTGGTTTAGTGATCCAAGATCACATTGAGTCCATAGGAAAGCCAATACTATTAAAAGGGGATGAGGTGTTTCTTAATGGTATTTTTGCTCAAGTGCTTAGTGACAGCATTCCCAAACCCTCAACCACTCTCTCAATCCCAAATATGTCCAAAACCCAATTTCCAATCCGGCCCCACCGAGTTCATCCAAGACTTAGCCACTGCCAAACCCTAACAAATCGGGTCCACCGAAATGGATCTCGGTCTCACCGAGATGGCCTTGCCAACTCTCTGTAATCGTTTGCATTTACTTCGGTCTCACCGAGTTTGCATATCGGTCTCACCGAGATGGCTTGCCAACTTTCTATTGCCTTATTGCTTCACTTCGGTCCTACCGAGTTGATGCAATCGGTGCCACCGAGATGAGAATTGCCCTAAGCCATTGCACTTCGGTCCATCCGAGTTGTTCGTATCGGTCCCACCGAGATTCCTAACGTTCATATCATTTGCACAGTTCGGTGCTACTGAGATGATTGTTTCGGTGCCACCGAGTTGGATCAAAAGTGTGTAACGGTTGGATTTTGTGTGGAGGCTATATATACCCCTCCACCCCATCCTTCTCAGTAAGGAGAGCCATCAGAACGTGCCTACACTTCCACCATTCATTTTCTGAGAGAGAACCACCTACTCATGTGTTGAGATCAAGATATTCCATTCCTACCATTTGAACCTTGATCTCTAGCCTTTCCCAAGTTGCTTTCCACTCAAATCCTTCTTCCACCATAGCCAAATCTGTGAGGAGTGATTGAGTGCTGGGAAGACTATCATTTGAAGCACAAGAGCAAGGAGTTCATCAACAACACACCGTCTATTACCTTTTGGAGAGTGGTGTCTCCTAGATTGGTTAGGTGTCGCTTGGGAGCCTCCAACCAGATGTGGAGTTCAACCAAGAAGTTTGTAAGGGCAACGAGATCGCCTACTTCGTGAAGATCTACCCCGAGTAAGGCTAGTCCATCGTGGACGTAAGCCATGGTGGAATAGGCAAGGTTGCTTCTTCGTGGACCCTTCATGGGTGGAGCCCTCCGTGGACTCGCGCAGCCGTTACCCTTCGTGGGTTGAAGCCTCCATCAACGTGGACGTACGATAGCACCACCTATCGGAACCATGCCAAAAATTCACTGTGTCTTCATTGCATTTGATCTTCCATACTCTACCCCTTTACTTACCGTACTATTGCATGCTTTACTATTTCCGCTGCTCAATCTCTAGATATGCATGTGTAGAAGGTATTGGAGTGATCTTAACTTGTGCCAAAATCTGCCTAAGTTCCAAGAGAAATTAAAAACTGCTAATTTGGCTGGTTAGGAGTCTATTCACCCCCCTCTAGACCTATCTCCTCGATCCTACACTTCATGATGCCGGCAGGAATGTGATACTTGCGGAATTTGTCTTTGAATTTATCCCAAGTAATCTCGTCTTCAGCAGGCCACATAATTTTGGCATTGTCCCACCATATGGCAGCTGGTCCTTCTAGATAATGAGTGGCGAAGGGCACCTTGTCAGCATCTTCAATGCGAGCAATTTCCAGCTTCTTCTCAATGGTCCTCAACCAATCATCGGCTTCCATCGGGTCCACTACTTGACTAAAACTTGGCGGTTTGGTCCTCTGAAAGTCTGACAGTTTGGAGTGATTACCATTGTGATTATTCTGCCCAACCACAGTCTGCATGCTTCTCAGGAACTCCATCTGATCTTGATTCCTCTTTTCTTCAAACATCCGCATAATCTGCTCTGTTGTGGGTGCTTGGGGTGGAGGAGGTGGCGGCTGATACGGTTCCGGAGAATGTCCTGATTGCCTGGCGGACCGACGAACTGGAGTATCGTCACCACCATGACAGTTACTGCCACATCTTGTCATCCTATATATGTTTCCCAATACGAAGCATGGAGATGAGCAACATCCATTAGGGGAAAACAAGAAAAATATGGAGGTGAAGCAACAATCCCGGAAGAGAAAGCGAGAAAATCCAAAGCGAAAAACAGAAAGCAACATAATTATACAATACATCATCCAGCATACATAGCAGGGCAACAACATGGATAGTACTACTACATGCATACAACCAAACACCACATCATCATCGTCTACATGCGACGACAAGGATTGCACTGGCACACTGACGGTCCAGCTGGTGTCTCCTCGGTGTCAGACTCCGAATCAGAACTGATAACGGATACATCCAGGGCAAAGGAAACACGACAACGCTGATGGGAAGACTCTCCCTCAGGGTCTGGAACAGGGTGACTCCGCAGCATCAGAGCGGCGGGAGTAGCCAGAAGCATAGCCCACTGGGCTGGGGACTCATGAGGAGTCACTACCGAAGTGCCTGAGTTACTCTGAGAAGGTGTGGGGGTTACTGGGGTGGGTGGAGGTAAAGTAACTGGAGGGACAAGTGATGTGTGGATAAGCAAAGGTGGAGCAAAGGCAGATCGAGCGGCAGCTAGCTCACCTCGAACGCGGTTCAGCTCCTGGGCTAGACTGGTGATCAGAAAATATCCCGCCGTTATGTAGCGAGACAGGTGACTGGTTGACCGGTCAAACTCCGGATTAATGTAAGGGAAGCGGATCTGTCCTGACTCATACAGGGACGGATAGAAGTAGAAACCTCGGTGAGTCTGCATCTGAACCTCGTTATAGCGCAAGTCAGTGAGAGCCTCAAATGCTGCAAACTGGACCGCCTGGTCGGGTGTAGAAGCAGTCCCTCCCTTGGTGGAGCGAGTGTAGGTGCCCACCACGGTACTGTTGTGCATGATGACCTCCGCATGATACTCGTAAACGCCATCAGCGAGCTGCTCTCGGTACACCTGGTATATGGGGTCATCGCCATCGGGGTAGAGTCGGCGCCATACGTTGGTAAGTAGGTGTGGAAAGGTGGAAGGAGCCGGCTCAGGCTGGTACGGATAAGGGACTGGTGCCATCTACACTCACAACATTAGCTCGTCAGCATTAACAGTAAGTTATATGCATGCAATGCAACACCCAAGTGCACAATCAAGTCTCAAATCACTACCGAGACAAAGACTACCGTTCTCTAACGCGTCGGCTATCTAGGGCGTCCTACAGTCAGCGCGGCTCTGATACCAAGCGTTGTGGCACCCCGGCTCAGAGCAACCGGTTTACCTTGCATTGCCAGCCCAGAGATCAAGTCTTCTGGCAATACACAATAACTTGGTACAGAAAACAACCGCTTTATTGATCTCTTAGCGGAAACATAGGTTCACATCTTACATGATGAGCGAGGCCAAGCGGCACACACGGTGCGGCTGCACTTATGTACATTATTTAGTAGACATCTTCAGGGCCTCGATGATGAAAGGGAAACTACTACGCGACAGCGGAACGACGAGGTAGCGGAACTCCACTCCACAGGGACACTGCTGGGACACGGCCTAGATCGCGACAAACTGGTCAAGATCAACTCCTTGCACGGCTTCTCCTGCATCTGGCATGATAAGCCAGGTGAGTACTTTGAATGTACTCGCAAGCTCACAGCAAACAAAACAAGTGCGACAAAAAATAACAAGGCATTTAACAGGTTTAATGCATGAGCATGATACTACTCAACATGAGATGTGCGTGCAACATTGCCATGGTCCTCGGGACCAACTTACCATCTCGGGGTTACCGCGTAACCACCGTTCATAACTTACCAACGTGATCCTCACTTGATCACATTCATACCTTTCATAGTGATCCTTGATCACCATTTCTGCATGTGCCATCTTGTGAATCTTAGTGTGCAAATTAACTTTATCTGTTGACCCATGGTGTGACCTACTACGAACTGTGTCCATATCCGAGGACGCGGCTATCGATAGATTATACACTCTGCAGAGGTTAGTACACTGTACCCACACCACGGAACTCATGGCCTCGTGCTCCCATTCGGGTGGACCAACGACATTCCGACAAAACCAATCTATTGCATGACACTCTCCCGGCCACTCCGACAAACTCCCCTTTGGGATATGTCCTGGGTGACCCTGATGTCAACATGTGACATCCGCCACCTCTGTGGCTGCCACCGTCGTGGCCAAACATTAACATTGTCCCAAACGGGGACCTCGGTGCCATCAAAACTCGGGTCCTCGAGGTTATGACTGCCTACCGGGCCAGGGTAGCGCCAGAGCACAACCTTCCCTCGTAGGAGGCACCAGCGAGAGGCATGACAATAGACCGCATTTGGGCCTCCCCATCCAGACAAGTGTGGTTGCACTGGTGAGCTCGATTCGGTGGCACCATGACTCGATCAACAGCATCTTCAAGTTGGATTATTATCAAGTTTAACTTGAAAAGGAAATGATTCGAGCCATAGTGTATGAATGGATGCACGGGTCACGATCCTGAATAACAAATGCATCATGTTGTCATATGAGTATATGCCATGAAACCTACTGCACACTAGCAAGAAAGCATGTATCCTACTGCATAAATTATCAACATGACAGAATAAAGTGTATGTCATAAGATTTATATAGCAAATTATTTTAAATAGTGAATAAAGGATGAATTTAATTCAATTAAACCAAGTCATTGCAATGCCATCCTTGCATATGAATGTTGTGGCTTGCCTTGGTTCAGAGGAGTGTCATAGTACTCCTGGCCTTCTCCAACACTATAAGGCTCTTCTGAAATTAAATTAAATGCAAAAAGAAAATGTCACATACTACTGATTAATGCACCAGAAATTTTTAACAACAAGAAAAATTCTGAAACTAGGCATACAGAAACTTTGGAATTTTACAAACCAGCAGCAAAAAGAATCATCTCATTTGGACTTATAGATAAAAAGTTATGGCTGGTCAAAGTTAGGGTCAAACACTGGATTAAAATGAATTAAATCAATTTCCAGAAAATCCCAGAGGGGCTGACGTCGAAGGCGTATTTTGGAAATACGCTTCCACTAAGATACCCCTTCGGGCCCGAGAGAGAGAATGACAGGTGGGGTCCCTGTCCTGCTTTAAACGAGAGAGAGAAAGGAACAGGGCCTGGCGGCTCTGTCGTCGGCGTTTCTCCGGCGAGGAGACGTCGGCGATCGCCGGAGAGGAGGGGAATGGGACTAGCTCGACGAGACGGTCACGCACGTACCCGAAGCTCGAGCTGGGGTGGTCGGACGGCGTCACGGCGATCCTCTCCAGAGACGGCGGCGGCGGAGCTGATCGGGATCGGCGTTTCCGGCGACAATCCAGCGAGCTCTTGGTACCGTCGTGCTCAGGAGGTTGCTACGGTCTCAGGGGTAGCAGTGGTTGAAGCTGGGGTGGACTAGGATGAGTGCTCGGAGGAGAGGGATCCGCGGCTGTCGCCGGCGTGGTTTGAAGGCCAGAGGCCTCCCCGGCGTTGCCAACAGCTTCTAGTGCTCGATTTGAGGTCAGTGGTGAGGTTTGGGATGGCTAGGACAATCGGGGAGGGGCTCTATTTATAGGAGGAGGCGAGGCAGTGCTCGGGCATCCGCCGGAGCTGAGCGGCAGGGCGAACCGGGGACGGTGAGGACTCGGGCGAGCTAGGAGACGATGCGGGCGAGGCCAAGCATAGTGCACGCACGCGAGCTCGAGCGCAGGCGCACTAAGGGGAACAGGGGCGCGCGTGCAGCTCACTGTACCGGAAGCTAGCACCGTGGCCACTTCCGGTGTGCCTCCTACCGGTGTCGAGGAGGGTCAGAGAGGGGCTTGGGGGAAGAATGGGAGTGCTCTGAGTGGACTAGACATGCTGCGGTGGCGCGAGGGGAGAGGTTGGACGGCGGCCGATCGAACCCGACGGGCAGAGCGCGCAGAGCGCGTGCATTGCACCATGCCCGCACGCGGTCACCACGTGCATTGGCATGCAGGTGACTTTCGGCGCTGCCACACCATGTCCTAGGTGTTGTCCCTTCAACACTTTGCCAAGAAATGCGCTGGGCTTGCCAAATGGTGCATTGGAGGTGACAAGAGCTAGAGGAAAAGTTCCTGGACAGAAACTTGCTCCAAACACTGAGGACAAATGGCTGAGGTTCTGGGGCTGATTTTAGGCGTTTAAGCATCACTTAGGAGGGTTATCAAGTGGTAAAAATTTCAGCTAAAACGGATCAAGGAAAAATATAGTTGCTTCACAATGTGCTCTTTCTGACCAGAAGCAAAAACATTTTCCCTGGCTGAAATTTTCCAAATGACCATGGGATATTTTTGCATAAGAAGGTGAGGCATGATCCAAAGAATATTTGGGAATTTTCTTGGAATTTTTAGAGCAATAAAAATAGGGGATGCTTCATAGCTCTGAGAGAAAAGGAGCATTTTCAGAGAGAAAAAGAGTATAATGTCATTAAATAAAAATACCCAATGGCATTATTATGAGAGGGATGAGGTCTAGGGAGGGTTTATGGATGATAGAACCCACTTGGAAGAAAATTAAAAATAAATCCAAGTGGTAAGTCCAAAAGAAATGACAGAAATCTTCAAATGCAAATAAAATATTCAATAAATCCAAATAAAAGAAAAAGGCAAAATCCAGGGTGTTATATCCTGCCAGGTGCGCTCGATGCGTCGCCCTGCGCAGCCCACACTCCTTCTTGCCGCGCCTCCCGCGCCTTGCTCCCGGAACCCTTCTGCCAAGGTGATTTTGTTTAAATGCAGCTGAGGGCGCCCCACGGGCTGCACCAACCTCGAGCTGATCCGTGCCGGACGGGCAGTCTAGCCCCTATCCTTTTGGTTGTGTAACGAGTTTTGCTCATTTTACCTTGATGAGTTATGTTACCTGCTTAATTGCCTGTTAAGTTCGATGCCGACCGGAGAGCGCCACACGCTCGCGACCCCTCCCCTGGCCGATTCCGTGAGCGGGGGCTAGGCACGGTGTCTGTGCTCGGGTCCGTCCCTGCAGTGCCGTCAAATCCAAGCGACTGAGCTCTGGCTCGCGGGCCTGCTCCCATGCACGCCACCTCACCAAGGTCCTTGGTGCCTTATCTCCTCACGCAACGGCCACGGGCGAGTTAGCGAGCGCGTGCCACTCCCCCCATCATGAATTTGTCGACATGCAGCCCCTCAGGAGGCGAGCTGCGCGAGGACCTCGCAGGCGGCCTCTCGCGAGCCGGCCTCGCGAGACGAAGACACTTCAAACGCCGAGCCTCGTGAGCACGCCTTGCGAGATGTGTGAACTCCTCACGAGCTGTGGCTCGCCCGACACCGCTCTCCGCCAAAAGCTAAGTCTAACTACCTCGCGAGACGCCCTTGCCGTCACGCAAGCTCTCTCCCCTCGCGATCCCGCTGGGTGCTAGCGTTTTCTCTTCTGCGTATGCCGCTTGCACACCAAAGGGGGGCTCCCTGAGCATCGCGCCTCAGGATCCCTCACTAGCTCCCCGTGCCCCTCACCTCCTGGCATTGTCCCGGCATCACGACCGGACATACCAGCGACGGTCGAGGCCCGCTTGGGGGCTGGGTCCTGACGGCATAGAGCGCTGAGGCGAACAAAGAAAAAAAAACCAGCCTCACGAGAGGACTTCGAGAGGGAATTCATACATCCCGAATCACAAAAGCATTAAGCTGAGCATAGAAGATATTGTTTTCACGACCCCGCGGGGCTACATCGGTTTAATGCAGGAAAATAAAAAAAAGAAAGGGCCTAGGCGAGGCGCCGTCTCCCCCAAGACTCCAGCGTAGGCGCCACGCGCGTTCCCAAGAAGGCGCTGCGGGTAAGTGTGGCTCCGTCACCATGCGCGCGGTGCCCCGGCTCCGGAGTCGTCGCCACCCGCACCTAGTCGGAGTCCTCCTCCTCGCTCTTGACGCGGGGGGAGTCGTCGTCGTTCCCACCCCCGCCGGAGGCGGCACTGCTGGAGCTGTCGTCCTCGCTGGAGGAGCCGTTGTAGCTGCCATCTTCGCTCTCCGCGCAGCACTCCAGGCGGTTGCCGGAGAGCCCGAAGATCTTCACGAAGAGTGTGGCGGCCCCATTGTACTTGAATTGGAGGACGTGCCCCCGCTTCAGGCCGCGGGCGAGGGCGAACGACTTCCACCCCTGCCTCAAGAACACGAAGCCCGAAGGAGTGAGCTCCGTCGCCACCCAGGAGGGGCCGTTGCAGTGGCCGTCGGCCTGCACCCACAAGCCCAAGGGCGCGCGCTCCGCCATCGCTGCCGTGAAGGAGTCCGAAAGCCGGAGCCAGGTGCAGGGGCTGCGGTGCATGTTCATGATGAACTCGTGCGCCGCCTCCGCCGAGTGGCTCCCCGCCTAAGGAGGTAGCGCGGTTGCCCCGCCGCGGCCGCCTCGCCCTCCGCCCCCGCGAGCGGCGCCCCTCCTGCGACTGCTGGGCCTGGCGCCGGCAGTTGTCGGGGAGCGCCCGCGCCCCCGGGGCGGAACCTGGGATGCGGCATCGGAAGCACGGCCACGCCCTCTCCCCCTCACCATTTCCGTGGCGGCTCTAGCAAGACGACAAAGGAAGCAGGAGGAAGGAGAAGATGGGTGGAGGACTTCAGCTCTCCCCTCTCCCTCTTTATACTCGGCGCGGAGCTCCCCTCGTCGCTCCGCCTTCTCCGGTGTTGGGAATTGAAGCAACAGGGAGGCGCTGAGGAAGGCAATGATGGTCTCGCGTCACCCGTGGCGGACTTTGTGTCAGCGCGGGTGGTTACCGAGGCATCATGGGAGAGTGGAGGCATCCCCAGTCACATCGTGCGCCACGCGTCTCGCCTGGCCGCAGGCGGTTAGGGCCCACGCTGTTTCGCCCCCCTGTAGGCGGGAACGTGCGCGCCGCGGACCCGGGGGCTACTGTCGGGCCCTTGGAACCCGGGGTATCCAGGCCCGTCTGCCTTTGGCCCAGGGCACAACGCCTGGCGTGGGCCCAGCAGGCCATCATCACCAAGCACCTCACCAGGGCTCCTCATGAGGCCTTGGCCTCCCGAGGCCCCCTCCTCGGGGAGCGGGCGAGCAAGGCTCAGCACCTCCACCAGCGACCTCGCGAGGTCCTCTCACGAGGCGACCTCCTGAGGTGGCCTCCCGAGGGCGCACGAGACGAAGGCCATTCAGCGGACCCGCGCGCGGCGACGAGCGGCGACAGAGGCCGCGCCAGCAGGCGCGGATGAAGATGGTTCCCTCTTTTGTGTTAAGGGAGCAGGGCTAGATATCTACTCCCCAAAGCAACCCCAAAGGTTGCCCGATCGGCGAAGGAAGACCAAGACGGCGGGCGCGCAGGGAGGAGGTCATCACCGAGCCCACCGGCGCATCATGGATCACGCTTTGGCAGGCGAAGACCGCCTTTAGTCAGGATAGCCTGAGCGCCTGTCCCCTTTCAAAACCCGCCAAGTGTGGCAGCCCTTCCCGCCTAAGTTTCAAGGGGGAAGAGGACCGATGCGGGTATAAGGGGGGCAGAGCTGCCATTGTAGAGGGATGCGATCGACTCTGGTTCCCATCGCCCTTGACCCTGTACTTTCTCTCTCGCACCAGAGCAATACCAACCAAGCAGGAGCAGGGTTTTACACTGCAAGGTGGCCCGAACCTGGGTAAACCGCTGAGTCCATGGTCTATCCCTTGCTAGCGCGCTCTCGCCGTAGCCTCGCCGCCGCTTAGCCGTGGTAGGAGACGAAGTGGTAGAACGAGCTCACCCCAGTGTTCGAACCTTTGGGTCCCCGGAGCCCGACTTCCGACAATTACCTCCTTGGTAATCGATGTGAGATATATACTGATCACCAAAGTCTGAAGTATTTGTTTACTCAGCCGGATCTCAATCTCTACCAACAGTGATGGTTGGAAGCGATTACGGACTATGACTACGGTATTTCTTATACCCCTGGTAAGGCTAATGTGATGGCCGATGCCTTGAGCCGCAAGTCCTATTGCAACAACCTCATGGTTCAGCGAGCTCAACCTCGTCTGTATGAAGAACTGTGCAAGTTGAACCTCCACATCGTTCCACAGGGCTCTCTTAATACCCTGGTGTTACAGCCAGATCTTGAGAAGGCTGTTAAGTCTGCGCAAGCTAAAGATGCTGAAGTTGATCAGATGAAAAGAGATCTTGACCTTGAAAAGTATAGAGATTTCTCGCTTGCTGAAGACGGAACCTTGTACTTCAGAGACCGCATTGTGGTACCTCGGTTCGAACTTATGACCGACAAAGTCATGAAGGAGGCACATGATACACCACTGTCTATTCAAAGGTACTGGTGGTCCAAAATGAAGCAGGACATTGCTCGATATGTTGCCGAATGTGACGTTTGCCATCGCATTAAGGCAGAACATCAGAAACCTGCTGGAATTCTGCAACCGCTTCCTATTCCTGAATGGAAATGGGACAAAGTGCAGATGGATCTTATTACTGGTCTTCCCAGATCACAAAAGGGTCATGATGCTATTCTTGTCGTCATCGACCAACTTTCCAAAGTTGCACATTTTCTGCCAGTCAAGGAGACGATCACTGCTAGTCAGTTAGCAGATCTGTATATCTCCAGGATTGTATCACTCCACGGTATTCCGAAGGAGATCAGTTCAGACCGTGGCAGCCTTTTCACTTCAAAGTTCTGGGCAAGTTTCCAAGAAGCTATGGGAACTCATATAACCTGGAGTTCACCTTATCACCCCCAGTCCCAAGGCCAAGTCGAGCGAGTAAATCAAGTGCTTGAAGATATGATGTGTGCTTGTGTCATTTCATTTGGCAAGAAGTGGGAGGAATCTCTCCTGTATGCTGAATTCTCATACAACAACACCTATCAAGCTAGCTAGAAAATGGCCCCCTTCGAGGTATTATATGGACGTAAGTGTCGAACCCCTCTTAATTGGTCAGAAACTGGGGAACGGCCGCTCATTGGTCCGGATATTATCCAACACGCCGAAGAGCAAGTCCGTGTAGGGGAACGCAGCAGAAAACAAAAATTATCCGACCTACGCACCAGCCCAGGACCACTATGACGACCTCATACATGGTTTTGATCGGATCGTTACCGACTCGTAGTGCAGCAGAAGTAGAGTCGATGTAGATCGTTGGTGCAGATCCCCGCAGCTAGGATTTACAACCTCCCAACCGCGAGGATGTACTCCCTCATCTGCCCCTCGGACAGTCCCTCGGACAGCCCTCCGGGAGGCGGTCGGACAGTCCCCCGGATGGTGTCACGGACAGCCCTTCGGGAGGCACTCTCGAACTCGGACAGTAACTCGGACAGCCCTTCGGGAGGACCCTCGAACAACCCCTCGGGCAGAAGATCGAACCTACGACCTCTCTACGGGGTTGCACACATACGGTGTCATCTATCCGGCAGGGCTTCGTCGTCCAGAACTAGTTCCCACCGGAACCCAGACAGCCTTTCGGCTCTACGAAACTCTTTTCGTGGGAGGGAGAGTAGAAGCCAGATCATTGCATGGCATTGTGTATGAGAGAGTGAGTGTCTTTGGGCAGCCCCCTCCACCCCTATTTATAGGCCAAGCCCAAGGGTAGCTTCTCCAAGAAGCCAAGGGGGAAAAATACCAAAAGGCCCTCAAGGTGGCTTCTCCAAGAAGCCACCCAAAAAGCACTTTCACTATTCATAGAAACATTTTTCCGCTACCGTTAAATCCGAAAATATTTCTGTGGGTCTTAGAATAATTCCAGTACCCACTAAAATGATTTTGGACGTGTTTCGAAACAATTCCGGATTAGTGATTTTCATCTGCGAAAAGCAACCAAACCGGTTCCGGCAGCTCCGGAACATTTTCGGTTTTTATCCCGGAAAAATCCCAGAAGTTTCCAGAACAATTCTGGCACCCTCCAATAATTTCCAGACGTGTGCCGAAACCAATTTGACTCAATGGTATACCCTGAAACAACTTTTCAGTTTTACCGAAACTATTCCGGTGTTCTCTCTCCGGAACTTTTCCGCTGTCTCCGAAACTTTTCTGGTGACTTTCTCTCAGACTCCCTGTCTAGTATTCAGTATATAGATGACCCTTAAGCGTGTGAACCTATAGGTTCGGTGAAGTATAGACATGACCGGAACACTTTCTGATCAATGATCAACATCGGAGCCGTGGACACCCATATTGACCCCTATATCCACACGAATAAATATTCGAGTGAACCTCCAGTTGCCGTGTGCTATTCCTGTTGCTTCGCGATATGTTACAAATACCCGAGGTGAGATTTATCGACATCCCCATGGATCAACAACTTGTCCACTATGCCAGTTACCTCGTTACCGGTTTTGTTTTCTTTTCTCGTTCTTGCATTCTGGCACCCTGTGATCAAATCACATTGTGTCTGGCCAGACGATGATGGATACCGTAACACCGAGAGGGCCCAGAGATATCTCTCCATCGTCGGAGGAGCAAATCCCAATCTTGAGCTATCAAGTTACTTGTCATAATTTTCCATGAACCCGTAAGCCGCCGTAATAGCCACCCATTTACGGATGACGTTTAACAAACCCCAAAGTTCATGAATCAAGCATGAAGGAACTCGATACTCTCATGGTCTAAGGAATTATGCAAACGTTAACTTTCTCTGTGTTATTAACCATTAACTAGTGAAGAATGTATCTCATAGCATAACATCAATTCGGGTCGATTCAACCACAAGTGTTCTACTAACATTGTGCCCTCAAAGTTGCCGGCATAGTCATGCCTATGATCAGAAAAACAGAACCATCATGAAACCCTTGAGCTAGTCTTAGAGGCCAGACTAGGAATACTTTTTACCGTTTATTATTTCACACGTGCATATGAGTCTTCCTCCGAGCCTCGTGGTTATTGTAGACTCGAGAACCATAGCAGTTATAGCACGGAATATAAACTTAATTTCGAACATGGGGATAAATAATAACATATATTATTGCCTCTAGGGCACATCTCCTACAGACTCCCACTTGCACTAGAGTCAATAATCTAGTCAATGCTAAAACACTTTACACATATGGCATACCGGTGTAAAATATGCTTCGCTCGTGGTATAGCCGGATGTCCAACGGATCTGACAACTTCAGTTCCGTGTGTATCTTTGCATCTCCTCGCATTTTCACGCTTTCACAAAATTCATATTTTGTGTGGACTTGGCTTTGTATATATGTGAATCACAGGTCAAACCTTGATTCCTCAGACTCAGCTATGGAGCGACTATCAACAATAGTGTCCCATTGACCAAAGCCTTCTTGGAACCATACTAAGTTCATGAATGAACTATATGATTCAATATCTTCTTAGTCACTTCCAAAGCGTCAACATACTTAGCCTTTGTTATAGAAATCGCCACAGTAACTTGTTTGGAACAATTTCCAACTATCGTGCCACCATATCGTGTATTACACAAAACCCTTAACTTAAATCAAAAATCGCATGGAGCATTGATGAAGACTGTATCGATGTAATTACTTACAATGAGCACTTCATTATCTCTGCTTGTGAGAAAACATGTCATCAGTGCTACTTTAGTACTTAATGACATTTTCCACTGTTGTCCCATGATCAGTACTTTGGTCACTTTGGTATCTATGCTCGCAACAGCTTGGGAGTATCGGACATATCTGGTTGTTTTACATACCATGGAATATATGATTAATCCAAACACAAGAGTGTGTGGGATCTCCATCATGTATTTTGATCATCAGTGTTTTGGGACACCGAGTCTTGCAAAACTATTTCCATGTGACTTCGGCAAGAATCACTCCTTGGCGTTCTTATGCTAAACTGTTTTAGCATCTTGTCAATATGTATTTTTGGCTTAGCCTATTAGGCAATTCTATCTCGTAGATAAATATGCCTAATATCAAGGCTATTTAGCCCAAGCACTTCATCGAAAAACTATTTTCAATGAAGTCCTAATTCGTGTCAAGAAATTTATATTATTTCCAATCAACAATGTGTCAAGCACACAAAGTTTTTAGTAATATTATCATGCTCCCACTTACTTTCTTGTAACCACAAGCATCTTCGTTATCCATTGATGAAGTCAAACTCTTTTGACTATTTCATCAAAACGAAGATTCCAACTCCATTTTGCTCTCTTCTGTCCATTGCTGGAACTCTGAAGTTTGCATACTTACTAGCATCCTCTGGATTGACAAAATACTTCGAACTGTATCACATGCAAGTCCTAGGTTGCATTTCCATCACATGGAAATCCTTTTGGCATCCATGTATCATACCTCAAGATTGAAATATGTATTAATTGCTAGTTTAACCCGATCTGACTTTAAGCATCACTACGGTGAGACAATCTCATCATAGTCAACTCCTTGAATTTGTTATTGCAACAAGTCGAGCTTTATGGATAAAACATTTTATCCACATCAGTTTATAGTTCCATTAATGTTCGTTAGACTCTAAGTCTTCCGAAGGGTTTATCAAGATATAATCTTGAATCATTTATATGGAAACTATCTCGGATTATATTGGCATTTAGCCAATTCCGGAGTTAGGGCCCATCAACGCTTCCTTGTGTATCGTAGGTATACTATTGTCTAACAACAATATCTTGCTTGCGCACCTGAGAGGTTTGCACGAGTTTTGCCTACGTGGTTCAGTTGCAAGTTCGACCGAAGTCCATACATCTCATGTAGAGGCTTCCGTATCAGTCGCAGTAGGAAACTCTGGAATTACTTCCAAGGTTTCTTTCCTTTGATCTGATGATGAAGAGACTGTTATCTCGTCGAGTCGCACTGTCCTTCCACTCACCGTTTTGCAAGAACCATTTTCTTCAAAAGCATACCGTTCTTTGTGGCAAAACCTTTTGCCTCGGTACAGTGGTGGGGGAATACCTAATAACTTGGGATAACCTACAAAGTAGCACTTGTCTGATTTGGAATAGGTTTGTAAATATTTTACACAAGCCCCATATTCCAAATTTTAAGAAAAGACATAACATGGTTGGGTGTACCATACCATGGAGTCATTTCAACAGATCTGATGGCGCTCTTTTCAGTGTAAAAGCCACAGTCTCTAAAGCATTACTTTTCAAAGGGATAATGGCAAATTGATTTATGTCATCTTTGTTCTTACCATGTCATAAATGGTTTGATTACATCTTCACGGATATTCCACTCACAGTGGTGCTCCGTGAGGTGTAAGTTATGAAACTCTTTTCACAACTCATCAGACATTCGCTAAACTTGTAACTCAAATATTCCTTTCGGCAATCTAGTTTGCAGAAACATAATTTTCTTGTTACAATAATTTCTAATTCATTTTTGAAAACCTTATGAATGATTTCAAAAGATCCAGACTTACGTCTCATCAAGTAAATATACATATATCTACTTGAGTCATTTCTGAAGATAGATAAATCCACTGC
Organism: Elymus sibiricus; assembly: GCA_039707655.1. Classification (NCBI taxonomy): domain Eukaryota; kingdom Viridiplantae; phylum Streptophyta; class Magnoliopsida; order Poales; family Poaceae; genus Elymus; species Elymus sibiricus. Next base: position 383,234,061 of record CM077676.1, read on the forward strand.
TAGCAACAACATTTATCGGACTACATACATCAAAATGTATGATCACCAATAAGTTTGTTGCTCGTTCCTTATGGCCTGTGAACGGTATTTCAGTCACTTCACTTTTCGGAGGAAAGTTGCAAGTGTCAGATGATTCATAATCAAACGACTTCAAAATCCATCATTATGGAATTTCTCCATGCGGGTTTTTCTAATGTGACCAAATACAGTGCCACACATGTGTGGTATTCTCTTAGTATTGCGACATTTAGCGTCAGTGTTATGGATGTATCATATTACCATCAATATTCATAACATACATCCCATTCATGATGGAAGTATGGCCCTTATGTTATTCATAACACTGAACAACTATTGTTCTTTTATGAACAACCCTTTTGCAACAAACATTATGCAATGGGCTAGAGTGTGTAAAACTCTAAAATGAATTATGAAAGTAAACACAGAGGTAAGATATTATTATCAGTATTCATAACATACATCTCATTCATAATGAAAGTATGGCCCTTATGTTATTCATAACATCGAACATCAAAAGTTCTCTTATGAACAACCCTTTTGCAAGATACTTTATGCAATTGGCTAGAGTGTATAAAAACTCTAAAATGAATTATGAAAATAAATACATAGGTAATGTACCAAGTATAGCAACCTTTACTATGTTCCTGGTGCATATCTAAACCTCATTACTAGCTAGTCTTTTAGTCCGTAGTAGTTTTGCATCGAGTCGCAGCAGAATGCAATCGAGCGGGTATCTTTGTGATCAACTCACAATACCCAAGAATTAGTGACTAACAATTTAATCACAATTCCCCAGAACTATTTCTTTGACCAGCCATCTATACATCAATAGCTTGTATGACTTTCATACATGAGCTGGACATTCCAGTCTTCTCTCTTTTTGCCTTTATACTTCTAACAGTTTAACTTTTAGTATTTCTCCTACTCTCAGAAGAAGCACTCAACTTAAGACTGGCGTTAGCCCCGGACTTCCTAGGTGTGTAAGTCACACTAACACCCTTTGGACATTTCCTTTCTCTTTAAGTTTTTGTTTTATTCACCTTCATCATATGATAGGCGTTCTTCTGGATCCCTCTCGTATTAGTCAAATGCATAGTAAACACTTTTACTAATAGTTTGAAAACAAACATTGATTTGGATATCTCATATCATTTAGCCTTTGTTTGTATCTGAAACTAATTTTCAGTTCCATGAATATCACATAGCTATCCCAAACTTTTGAAGTTCGGGTCTCATGGAAGCAAACATATTGCACTTGACCGTAACGGAATTCTAGGTTCTGGATCGAATCATCCATAGCATTAGCGGGAGAATACCGAAAGCATGCGATAGGACAAAGTCCTTCTCGGCACTCTTGAGGACAATCCTCACATTACGTTACCAACCGTAAAGTTTTAACCAGATATTTAACAGCTTATTCAATTTTAACAGGGAAGGTGGAAACACGAGCCATTCTTCTATAACTATTATGCATATAACACTTAGACAGTGTCCATAATTAATTGCACTAAGAATTAAAATAATTAATTCTAAAGTGTGCTCCCACTCAAATCAATATCTCTCATAATTGATTGTGAGTGATACAAGACCCATATTACAATTCAACGCCAAGGATGCATCCATCTCAAGTGACAAGAATTGCAATCGGTAGGCCAACTTGCCAATCACATCTCTATGTGACTCTTGTTCATCTTTCGATGCGCGTGTTCCAAGCTCAGGACGATCAAGCCAGAACATAAAGACAACCAAGTGATCTCACTGCGAGGTCTCAACTCACCCGCCTCACACTTCTCTAATCGTTCGTACCCATGCATCCATGTGATACCCCGAAGAGATAGGTGTCGTGACGGTGCTACACTTGGGAGAACACTAACTACTTGATATTTTTGTGAGAGATCACCCTAATAAAAAGCAACTACCGCGCAATCAAGAAGGGTGCATCATAAGGGATAAACATCTCAGGCAATTCATAATAGCATGATATGGTATAGCCCTTTCTGACGGAGAAGTCTTTTATTTCTTCGTCTTCGGCATTCGCGTCGGTGTTCACTTTTGGGAAGTTTGCCACCACCTTGTCGATGCACCAGATAATATTGCTATCTCTATAGCTAATAAAATAAGTGCATTACTTAAGGCTGACACGCAGGTCATTTAAAGTGACAATCATATGGCTCCAGCCATCATGCCGAATCATGACACGCAGGTAATGTAAATTTACATTATATAGTCATCTCATACATAATCAAATTATTATGAGCACTGCTATACCACATCACATGCCTTCTCATGTCATCCTGCAAAACCAAGTTAGATGCCTCTAATCGGTTTATGCAAAATTTTATTTTGCGTGGCTTCTAAGGTTTCAACCAAACCGCAGCTACCAACGTCCATCATCAAGTATGATTATTCAAGTCGCTAGATTAACATTCCAGGGTGTATGAAACACGAGATAATAAAATCTCGAGCCCCATACTGAACTTTGTCATACGCATGACCCCCGTGCAGATCATATCTGCATTGCCCTTTCGTCTGCGAAATTTCATCTTTCTTTTTAACTATGGTGGAATTCAATGAACTGTTAGCACTTCGTTGATCAATCAGGATCGCGGATTGCCAGAACTTTGAAACTCCACCATGCCGCTATCAAGATCAGAAATACGCAAATTTTAGGGAAGCAACAAGAACATCGAGTAACATATTTCATCTGCTACCCGCACAAATAATTTTCAGTAATAGAGCTCATCTACTACAAATTATATTGTGCAACACCCATACATCTCTATGTATTCTAGATCGTAACCTACATCTACGCATAGCACGGCTCATGATGCCACTGTAGGGGAACGCAGCAGAAAACAAAAATTATCCGACCTACGCACCAGCCTAGGACCACTATGAAGACTGCATACAAGGTTTCGATCCGATCGTTACCGAGTCGTAGCGCAGCGGAAGTAGAGTCGATGTAGATCGTCGGTGCAGATCCCCGCAGCTAGGATTTACAACCTCCCAACCGTGAGGATGTACTCTCTCATCTGCCCCTCGGACAGTCCCTCGGACAGCCCTCCGGGAGGTGGTCGGACAGTCCCCCGGACAGTGTCACGGACAGCCCTTCGGGAGGCACTCTCGAACTCGGACAGTAACTCGGACAGCCCTTCGGGAGGACCCTCGAACAACCCTCGGGCAAAAGATCAAACCTACGACCTCTCTACCGGGTTGCACACATACGGTGTCATCTATCCGGCAGGGCTTCGCCGTCCAGAACTAGTTCCCACCGAAACCCAGACGACCTTTCGGCTCTACGAAACTCTTTTCGTGGGAGGGAGAGAAGAAGCCAGATCATTGCATGGCATTGTGTATGAGAGAGTGAGTGTCTTTGGGCAGCCCCCTCCACCCCTATTTATAGGCCAAGCCCAAGGGTGGCTTCTCCAAGAAACCAAGGGGGACAAATACCAAAAGGCCCTCAAGGTGGCTTCTCCAAGAAGCCACCCAAAAAGCACTTTCACTATTCACGGAAACATTTTTCCGCGACCGTTAAATCTGAAAATATTTCTGTGGGTCTTAGAATAATTTCAGTACCCACTAAAATGATTTTGGACGTGTTTCGAAACAATTCCGGATTAGTGATTTTCATCTGCAAAAAGCAACCAAACCGGTTCCGACAGCTCCGGAACATTTCCGGTTTTTATCTCGGAAAAATCCCAGAAGTTTCCAGAACAATTCTGGCACCCTCCAAGAATTTCCAGACGTGTGCCGAAACCAATTTGACTCAATGGTATACCCTGAAACAACTTTTCAGTTTTACCGAAACTATTCCGTTGTTCTCTCTCCGGAACTTTTCCGCTGTCTCCGAAACTTTTCCGGTGACTTTCTCTCAGACTCCCTGTCTAGTATTCAATAGATAAATGACCCTTAAGCGTGTGACCCTATAGGTTCGGTGAAGTATACACATGACCGGAACACTTTCCGATCAATGATCAACATCTGAGCCGTGGACACCCATATTGACCCCTATACCCACACGAATAAATATTCGAGTGAACCTCCAGTTGTCGTGTGCTATTCCTGTTGCTTTGCAATATGTTACAAATACCCGAGGTGATATTTATCGGCATCCCCATGGATCAACAACTTGTCCACTATGCCAGTTACCTCGTTACCAGTTTTGTTCTCTTTTCTCATTCCCGCGTTCCGGCATCCCTGTGATCAAATCACATTGTGTCTGGCCAGACGATGATGGATACCGTAACACCGAGAGGGCCCAGAGATATCTCTCCATCATCGGCGGAGCAAATCCCAATCTTGAGCTATCAAGTTACTTGTCATACTTTTCCATGAACCCGTAAGCCGCCGTAATAGCCACCCATTTACGGATGACGTTTAACAAACCCCAAAGTTCATGAATGAAGCATGAAGGAACTCGATACTCTCATGGTCTAAGGAATTATGCAAACGTTAACTTTCTCTGTGTTATTAACCATTAACTTGTGACGAATGTATCTCATAGCATAACATCAATTCGGGTCGATTCAACCACAAGTGTTCTACTAACATTGTGCCCTCAAAGTTGTCGGCATAGTCATGCCCATGATCAGGAAAACAGAACCACTATGCAACACTTGAGCTAGTCTTAGAGGCCAGACTAGGAATACTTTTTACCGTTTATTATTCCACACGTGCATATGAGTCTTCCTCCGAGCCTCGTGGTTATTGTAGACTCGAGAACCATAGCAGTTATAGCACGGAATATAAACTTAATTTCGAACATGGGGATAAATAATGACATTTATTATTGCCTCTAGGAGAATTGTAACACCCCTCTATAATGAGCAACAGTGATCCATAATGATTATGCTAATTCTCTGTGATTTGCCATAATTGATCATGTTGGATTAATATCTCATTTCAAATTCCTCCACTGAATTCAATTCAAATTCAAAGTGAAATTTGAAGTTGCTCAAAAAAATTGCTGAAAAATAGTTCATCATTTAGCAAAAAATCCAAAACAAATTATTGTTCAGGAAAACAACATCACCATCAAGCTAAATGTGGACTAGGGCAATTATTACAGTGCAAAACAACAACTTAAATGCCATTTCAAATTATGAAAAATTCAAATGGATTCCAAAATTGCCCTAACTTTTTGTGGCAGTGCAGAATAATGCAAAGTATTTTTGTGGACAAGTTTCACATTTTACTAAATGCATTTTGGCAGCTCATTTATTTTTCAAAACCTTCTGTAAACGAAAAACATAAAAGAATAATAAAAAGGCCTAAACCGACTTGGCCTAAGTGCACAGTGCACTTGGCCCAGCCCACTCCGGCCCTTCTCCCTCCTCCCGCTCTCTCTCCTCCCCGTGTCGTCGTCGCCGTGGACGCGCGCGCGCTCTGACGACTGAGCGACACCGCAACACTACAGGGCGCCGAGAGGGGATAAGGCTGACCCCCTCCCCTCCGCAACGCCCAGATCCACTCGCCCCTCCTCTTCCGCCTCTCTCTCGCTCGCTCGCACCGATACCCGAGCACAACCGTCGCCGCCCGTTGTCATAGCCGCGGCCACCGCCCTTTCCCTGCCTCGCCGTCGTGTCCATGAGCTCCGCCCGCGTCCGCTACGTCGCCTGCGACCACGAGCCGGAGTCGGGAGCCACTGCAGCGACCACGACGCGCCGTCTTCTTCGTCTCGATCGCCGGCGAACTCCGTCGAATCCGGCCGCCACTGCTGCTCCTAAACCTCGCAACGGCCACCGTGAGCCACACAGTGAGCACCCGCGCCGGATTTCTCTCTCCCCTTTCCTTCTCCGCCCCCCTCAGCTCGCCGTACTGCTGTTGTGCCCGTAACGCCGCCGACGAGCTCGTCGCCGTGGCCATAGCCACTGCCACGCTCGCCCGAGCTCACGATCGAGCTCCTGGGGTTCCCAGGAGCTCAACGCGCGCTCGCACGCCTCTCCCCGTGCCCCGTAGCGGCCTAGCCGATCTAGCCCGCACGCACCGCCACTCGCCGTCGCCGTTCCGGCCAAGTCCGGCCATCCCCGAATGCGCCACCGCCAACAATCGATGCGGCGTCGAACGCCCGTTCGAACGCCGCAAGCCGCGCTCGATTTGGCCGCCTGTGGCCGTTTTCCGACGAGTCCCGTGGCTCGCCGCCGCGTTTTGGCATCGCCGGCGACTTGCCGCTGGCCACCGCCGACATGGCAGCCACGTGGGCACCCCCTGGGTCACTGCCAGTGGGCCCAGGGGCCCCAGTTGACCGAGTTGACTTGGCCAACTCGGCTGACTGGGCACACAGTGCCACTGACATGCGGGCCCCACCTGTTAAATCACTGTTTAAACTAATTTAATTAATCTATTAATTAGTACAGACACAGACAGTGGCGCCCCACCTCCCTAATTAACCTCTAATTAGTTTAATTAACCCCTGTTAACCTCTGTGACACTGACATGTGGGACCCAGCTGTCAGGTTTGACCTGGAACAGCTGGGGTTGACCAGTGACGTCATCCTGACATCATGCTGACGTCATAAGTGCACTATTCTGGATAATGCAAATTTATTAATTAAAGTAATTCCAGGAATTTCAGGAAAAGGTTTAAAACTTTGAAAATTCGTAGAAATTCAACCGTAGCTCGGATCGAAAAGTTTTCAACATGAAAGTTGATCAGAATAACGAGACGAATCTGAATATGTGGTCAAAATGCTTGACCATCACTCCTAACTATCTGAACATGGAACCTTCCCCTCCGGTTCAATATACTGATAACTGCCTAAGAGCCGGGAAAATATTCCAGATATTTTCCCGCTTCGTCTACAACGTGTAGCCTTGCATTAGGTTACCACCAGCACTGCATTTTACCATGCCCTGCATTGTGTTGCATTTGCTTGCTTTTATTTATTGTTTCTTCCCCCTCTTCTTATCCGGTAGACCCCGAGACCGACGCAGCTCCGGAGTCCGACTACACCGTTGACGACCTCTCCTTTGCCGCAGAGCTTCCAGGCAAGAAAAACCCCCTTGAACATGCCTATATCACCTATTCTTTCTCCCTTATGCTTGCATTAGAATTGCTACAACTGCTATCCCGGTATTACCTATTCTGATGCATAGCCTGTTTTTGTAAACTGCTATTGATACCTTACCTGCTATCCTAAATGCTTAGTATAGGTTGGTTAGTAATCCACCTGTGGCCCTCATCCTTGTCCTAGTTGCCCCGCACTAGTACTAGTGCCCCGATCGAGGTGATCGACGGGCTGAGACCAGCACATCACCGCACACCCCCTAAATTGTACGACTCTACAGAGTTACCAACGAGTGTCGAGGGTGATACCTCTTATCTCATTCCCGATGTTGCCTCTGTAGTCCAGCTAGTCGGTCGTGGGTTACCGAGGGTGATTCCTCTTTCACCACCTCCGATGAAGCTTCCGTTGTGTAACCCCGCAAGTGTGAATGCCATCGAGGGTGATTCCTCCGGGTTCACCTTGACGGATACATCGAGTGGGAATCCAACGAGGGTTTTTCCTCGGGTTCCTTCTTGATGTTATGGACACACGGATACTTTGACTTTACTTCAGATACCTGATAAAGTCGGGTCGGCCCCGAGGGGTACCCGCGAGAGATGTGGAGTCGGGTTGACCATGAGGGTACCCGTGTGATGATTACGTGGCACGGCCGAGCATTCCTAGCCCTTGCCATAAGTCCACGAGATGGGGCGACGGGGTCACATGTTCGTGGATCTCTGCTCGTTTTCGCGAGCTCCCAACAGACTAATGGGTTAGGATATGTGATCTGAGTACGCCTCTGATCTTTTCGCACTAACCACCATGCGGGAATAGTATGGGCACTCAGCGTCGTATGTATCAGCCGAAGTTCTTCAGACGTCAGCGATTGAGCGGCGCACGCCGGGTTGGACTGGGAACGCCCGCACTTGTATTAAGGGGGCTAGGTCTACTCCCGGCCGCCCACGCAACGCGCAGGAGTGCAAAGGGCGATGGGCCCAAGACCCCTGAGCACTTAGGTTGTAGACCGGCGTGCTGGCCTCTCTGTTGAACCTAGGTAGGGCTACGACGTGTCGATCAGCCGAGGCCGGGCATGGACCAAGCAAGTGTGTCCGGCCAGAGTTAATCGAGTGTGTTGGGTAAGTTGGTGCACCCCTGCAGGGAAGTATATCTATTCGAATAGCCGTGTCCATGGTAACAGGACGCTCGGAAAATATCCCGATCTTCTACAACTAGAACTGGTTACTATGTTGGCTCCGGGATCGTTTTCTCACAGGGAGTCGAGGAAGGATCTCTGGGCGTTGTTACTACTTGCTACTACTACTTTATATATGTACTAATCTGCACTCTTCTAATGCTGCAAGACGCTGAGGATGCTAATCTTCAATAGGCTAGGCCTTTCAATCTATTCTGGCATTTCTGCAGTTCAGTCCACTGATACAGCCCTTTCCTTGATACCGATGCATAAATAGAATACGTCTGATGTAAGTCTTGTGAGTACTTTGGATGAGTACTCACGGTTGCTTTGCTTCCTTTTTTTCCCATACCCGATTGCTGCGACCAGATGACGGAGCCCCGGAGCCAGCGGCCCCAGCCGACAACTTCTACTACCCCTCTAGTGGAGTACTACTACGTGGAGACCGCCGACGCCCAGGAGTAGATAGGAGGCACCCAGGCAGGAGGCCTGCGCCTTTCGATCCAGTGTCGTTGTTTTGCCCCGCCTTCTTAAGGCTTATCTGTTTAACTTTTATGTCTGTACTCAGATATCTGATGCTTCCGCTGATGCTTGTATGACTCAAGCTTATGTATTCGAGCCCTCGAGGCCCCTGCCTTGTAATATAAAGCTTGTATGACTTTTATTTGTGTTTAGAGTTGTGTTGTGATATCTTCAAGTGAGTCCTTAGGCTTGATCGTGTGCATTTGCGTGTATGATTAGTGCACGATTAAGTCGGGGGCGTCACAAACAGATAAGATGTAAGCTCGGAATCGGAGTTGCTTTTCAAGACATCAAAATGATGTTGAAAACTCAACGTCAGCCTTGCTCACGGTCTGAAGAATTCATGCACCAAAGAAGAACGAGGTAGCACGGTCAAAGGTAGCATGACAAGGATGTACCCGGTAGTCTAGGAATGACAAGATTAAGTTTAAATTTACCAACAACAATTTACCAAAGGCAGAGGATACAATTTACAAGAGGCATTATGTACCAGGGGAAGAACTCACAAGATTTTTGAATGTGAAGGACACTGTCGGATAATAATCCAACAAAGGATCTGGCGGCCCACAAGGAATCTGATGTGAGTATCGGTACTCAACCAGAAGAAGAAAGAATGCAAATGCATCAGGTTACGGAATCATCTAATCAACTCAAGGTATAAAATTACAAAGAGTTTGCGATTTCTAAATCGAGGGATCAGAAACAGACGCTCTGATCAAAAGATGAGTAAGTTGAATAGAACTAGATGGACAATCAATTGCAACTTGATTGGCCGAGAACCAACTCATGTCCAAAATGACGTCTGAGCTGGAAGGATGAATTCTAGGAATCGACTGATGATTGTGAGCATTCACAACATATTTAACCAAGGGACTCAAAATGATAGTGACAAAGGATGCCAATAAGATTACTTAGACATATGGGATTTATCATAATGCAAGCATGCAAGGATTTCAAGAGCAATAGGCTGCAGAGGATTCTCGGGAGATCAGTTAGTATTTCAAAGTGATTCGGGAAACGCATGAACAACTGGGGATGAACGGATCCCCGATAAGTGTGAGGAATTATCCGCAGTGTGAAAAGAAGATGCAAGGCAGTAGGCACAAAGGATTCTTGGAACAACGGAGAGTATTTCAGGGTATCTTGTAATTACAAGAACAACTAGGAATGAAGGTACAAACGGCAAGGATGTGTAGTTATCCACAGGGATTTATCGGTGGTAGGGAACTGCAAAAGCAGTGGGCACAAGGGTCTCGGGAAACATCGAAGAGGGTCTTCGGAATCTCCTAATGAATCAAGCGGCCATAAAGGATGAAGGGCTCTCCGGGAGGAAGTAGTTACGAGAACCTAAAGTTAGAGTTAGCAAAAACTTTAACCCGAAAAGAAGAGAGATCAGAATCCGAGAGTAAAGGAGAGAAATAAAAGATCCTAAACCCATTCATTGGCGAAGTGGGCCCGTAATCCACACAGCCATGTTAGTAAAACAGTTTTCCAAAGACTAGACTCAACTTCGGCCAAGGAGTTGGAAAGGGGCTTCCTACAGGCAGTTGGCTCTGATACCAACTTGTGACGCCCCCGCCTCGAACGTGCACTAATCATACATGCAAATGTACACGATTCAGATCAGAGACTCACGGGAAGATGTCACAACACAACTCTAGACACAAAATAAAATAATACAAGCTTTATATTACAAGCCAGGGGCCTCGAGGGCTCGAATACATAAGCTCGAGTCATACAAGCATCAGCGGAAGCATTAGCATCTGAGTACAGACATAAAGTTAAACAAGTTTGCCTTAAGAAGGCCGAGCAAAACAACGACACTAGATCGAAAAGGCGCAGGCCTCCTGTCTGGGAGCCTCCTATCTACTCCTGGTCGTCGGTCTCCACGTAGTAGTAGGCTCCACCGTGGTAGTAGTAGTCGTCAACGAGGGCAACTGGCTCCGGGGCTCCATCATCTGCTCGCAGCAATCGGGTATGGGGAAAAGAGGTAGCAAAGCAACCGTGAGTACTCATCCAAAGTACTCGCAAGACTTACATCAGATCTATTCTAGTTATGCATCGGTATCAATTGAAGGGGCTGTATCTGTGGACTAGACTGCAGAAATGCCAGAATAGAGGGGAAAACCTAGCCTATCGAAGACTAGCATCTTCAGCGTCTTGCAGCATTAGAAGAGTGCAGATTAGTAACATAACATATAGTAATAAGTATATAGTAGCAATGCCCAGAGATCCTTCCTTGACTCCCTGTGAGAAAGCAATCCCGGAGCTAACATATTTAATTAAATACCACAAGTATCTAGTTCTAGTTGTAGTAGATCGGGATACTTTCCGAGCGTCCTGTTACCGTGGACACGGCTATTCGAATAGATAACTTCCCTGCAGGGGTGCACCAACTTACCCAACACACTCGATTAACTCTGGCCGGACACACTTACTCGGGTCATGCCCGGCCTCGGCTGATCGACACGCCGTAGTCCTACCTAGGCTCAATAGAGAGGCCAGCACGCCGGTCTACATCCTAAGTGCGAAGGTGTCATGGGCCAATCGTCCTTTGCACTCCTGCGCATTGCGAACGCGGCCGGGAGCAGACCTAGCCCCCTTAATACAAGCGCAGGCGTACCCAGTCCAACCCGGCGCGTGCCGCTCAACTGCTGACGTCTGGAGAGCTTCGGCTGATACATACGATGCCGAGTGCCCATACTATTCCCGCGTGGTGGTTAGTGCGTAAAGGCCAGAGGCCTACTCAGATCACATATCCTAACCCATTAGTGTGTTGGAAGCTCGTGGAAACGAACAGCGATCCATGATCTGTGGTCCCGTCGCCCCATCTCGTGGGCTTACGGCAAGGACCAGGAATGCCCGGCCGTGCCACGTAATTATCTCGTGGGTACCCTCTCGGTCAACCCAACTCCACATCTCTCGCGGGTACCCCTCGGGGTCGACCCGACTTCCACAAGTTTCTGTAGTAAAGTAAAAGTATCCGTGTGTCCATAACATCAAAGAGGAATCCGAGGAATCACCCTTGTTGGATTCCCATTCGATGTAACCGTCAAGGTGAACTCGGAGGAATCACCCTCGATGGGTTCACACTTGAGGGGTTGCACGACAGAGTCATCATCGGAGGTGGTGAAAGAGGAATCACCCTCGGTAACTCACAACCGACTAGCTATGCTACAGGGATATCATCAGGAGTGAGGTAGGAGGTATCACCCACGGCACTCGATAGTAGCCCTGCAGAGTCGTACAACTAAGGGGGTGTGCGGTGATGTGTCGGTCTCTGCACATTGATCACAATGATCGAGGCACTGGTAACAAAGCGAGGCAACAGGGACAAAGGTGAGGGGCCACTGATGGATCACTAACCAACCTATTCTAAGCAGTTTAGGATGACAGGTAAAGTAACAACAGCAGGTTACAAAAATAGGCTATGCATCAGAATAGGAGCTATCGAACACAGTAGCAAAATCTAATGCAAGCACAAGAGAGAAGGAATAGGCGATATAGAAATGATCAAGGGGGTTTGCTTGCCTGAAAGCTCTGCGGTGAAAGAGGGGTCGTCGACGACGTAGTCGTACTCAGGAGCAGCGTCGGTCTCGGGGTCTACCGAAGAAGAAGAGGGGGAAGAAACAATAAATACAAGCAACAAATGCAACACAGATGCATGGCATGGCAGTATGTTGTGCTAGGGGTGGCCTAATGTAGCACTACACGTTAAAGACGGAGCGGGAAAATATCTGGGAATATTTTCACGGCTTTGGGCATCTGTCAGACAGATGAACCGGAGGGAAAGGTTCCATGTTTGCAGTGTTGTGGGCATGTGACAGTTGCATGGAGGGCATATTCGGATTCGTCTCGTTTTTCTGATCAACTTTCATGTAGAAAACTTTTTCATCCGAGCTACGGATTATTTTCTATGATTTTTCAAAGTTTTAAACAATATTCTAAAATTACAGATTTATTTTAATTCAAAAATTCAATTACTTAAATTGCTATGGGTACCCAAAAAGTGTACCCAGCTATATGTTTAAGAGGCTGACAGTGGGTCCCAGTGCTGAGTCAGCGTGCTGACTGGACCCATCTTATCCATATGAACAGTAATGGTGGGCCCCACTTGTCAGTTTAGTTAATTATCTAAACAGTTTTATTAGGGTTAACTAAGTGGTGGGGGCCCGGCTGTCAGTGGCGATTTAGCAGCGTCATTAGGCTGCTAATGATGGCCACATCAGCGGCATCATGCCGGCAAGGCAGAGCCCGGCGGCGAGGACGATGCGCTCGCCTCCGGCTACGGTTGGTCAGGCGAGTGGGGGCGTTGGAGAGCTGGCAATGCGGCGCGTCCGATGGTGCTCGTGAGGTTGCCGGAGGTGGCGTGTAGCGGTGGCGGCGCTCGGGCTCCGTTCGAAATCGAGGCGGGAGAGGGCTAGAGAACAAGCTAGGGGTGGCGTCCGACTCGAGGGGCACTCTGGAGTGCGCCCGTTGCACGCGCTGGTACCGGAGAGCTCGCGCAGCTCGTGCGCTACGGCCATGGCGGCGGCCGAGCTCGGGGTGTGCGGGGAGGGTAGCTAGAGGCCGTGCGCGGGCCAGGGAGAGTGGGGAGGTGAGGCGGTGCTCACAGCGAGGTCGACGCGAGCTCGGGGAGGGCTCAGAGGTGCTGGGGGTGACGAATCCAGCAATGGCGATGGCGGCTGCTATTGGGGGAAATCGACGTGGGCGATGCCGATGCAGTTCCTCCACCTCGATCCGGTGGTGTAGGCGTCGAAGGTGATCACTGCAGAGCTCCTGAGCATCCTCCGGGGGCGCGAGAAGCTCCGTGGCCGCGACAACTCCGGCGGCACAGCGATGGCTACGTTCAGTCGGGCTTCCAGATCAAGAGGAGAGCGAGAGGAGGAATGAGAGGCTAGGGTTGGCGAGAGCGGCGTGGGGTGCTCTTATCTCCTCCCAGGTGAGCTCCTGTGGCCTCGGTGTCGAACGCATGAGAGGGGGGCTGGGCGGGCGTGCGCGCCTGTAGGCGACAGCGAGCAGGGGGGAGCAGGAGGTTGAGGGGGACCGCGGTGGGCTGGGCCACGGGCACTGTGCGGCTGTGGGCTTAAGTGCACAGTTGCACTTTCCATTTTCTAATTTTGTAAACCAAACAACTACTGTCTGCATTTTTATTTTGGCACCAAATGACTTTTGTTGCAACTTAAACTTGGCACATAAATATTTGGAAATATACTGGGCCTGCACAAAAAGTTTCAGGGCAATTGGAAAAGGTTAAGCATTTTTAGAAATTGAAAAGGCCAAGATAAATGCTGCTAGACCACTCAAATAATTCCCAGGGGCATTTTGGGAATTTAGGTGAGGTTGGTTTCAACATGACAAATACTTGGGGAATATTTGCCATAATATGAACTATTTTGATTGCATGACAGGAGAAGTAAATATTTGACATGCAATTCAAATTGGAATTTGGCTTTGATTTTGTACAAGTGGCAGATTGGCTTAGTGATCATGGTGACATGACCACCATTAGGGGGAGATCACTGTAGCATGATTCTCGGGGTGTTACAGTGCGGCTCATGAATTGTGTGCCGTTGTTGGTGATGATCCTGTTAGGGACACCAAAACGGCAAACTAATCCTTTGAAAAACTTGACAGCTGACTGTGCTGTCACCTTCCTCACTGGCTCCACTTCAGGCCACTTTGTGAACTTGTCGATGGCGACGTACAAGAACTCAAAACCCCCGGTAGCACGGGGAAGGAGCCCAAAATATCAAGCCCCCAGATCGAAAAAGGCCAGGAGAGAGGGATTGTTTGAAGAGCTTTAGCTGGTTGATGTATGTTCTTCGAATGGAACTGGCATGCTTCACACTTGGTTACTAGCTCAGTTGCATCCTGGAGGACAGTGGGCTAATAGAAGCCTTGCCGGAAAGTTTTCCCGACAAGTGCTCTTGATCCTATGTGAGAGCCACATATGCCTCCATGTATCTCCGCCAACAACTTTAGTTCATCTTCCCGGCAAATACACTTCAATTTCATACCGTTTGGTCTCTTTCTGTATAGCGTGTTATCCACAAACTAATACATACTTGACTGACGGGCTACTTTCTCAGCTTCTTCTTGGTCATCGGGAAGTTCTCCTGTTTGAAGGAAATGAACTATCTGCTGTGCCCAAGCCGGAGCATGCGGCTCGACGACAAGGACTAAAGGCATTTCTTCGGCCGTGGGAGTGCTTGCTTCAGCGGCAAGAACCTGAGGTTCTGCGCGAAGTCGCTGCTCACCAGCGGTCGTGTCGTTGTTCCCGGCAACTTTCTTGCCGGCGGCTTCTGGGAGCACTGCCGGAAAATACTTGCCGGTGTTCAACTTTCTTCTTTTGCTGGCCTGTGTTGATGGAGTGACTGATGGTTGATTCAAATGGAGCACAAAAGTTCCCGGTTCCACGGGTAGCTTTTGAGCGGCACACTTTGACAGACTATCAGCAATGTTGTTTCCCACACGAGGGATGTGCTCTGTTTGCAATCCGTCAAAGTGCTCTTCCAATTTCCTCACTTCTTCCACATACGCTTCCATCAACGGCTCTGATAGTCTTTGTTTACTTGTTTCACAACAAGCTGCGAGTCGCCACGGACGATCAACTTTCTGATCCCGAGGTCCACTGCGATCCTGAGACCGGCAAGGAGTCCTTCGTACTCAGCAGTGTTGTTTGTTGCTTTCTCCCTGGGAAAGTGCATTTGGATTACGTACTTGAGGTGCTCTCTGGTGGGCGCGACAAGCAGCACTCCGGCACCGGCGCCTTGCAGCGAAAAGGCACCGTCAAAGTACATGATCCATTCCTTAGCTGTCTCTTTGCCGGGAAGAACTATTTCTTGGATTTCCTTGTCTTGCGTTGGCGTCCATTCTGCAATGAACTCCGCCAAAGCTCTGCTCTGAATAGTTGATGTGCTTTCAAACTTGAGTGCAAAGCTTGACAATTCCAATGCCCACTCCACTATCCTGCCAGTTGAATCTGGATTCCTCAAAATACGCTGCAATGGAAAGCAAGTGATGACGGTATTTTCATGTGCTTGGAAGTAGTGACGCAGCTTTCTCGAGGCCATAAGAAGACCGAAAAGCAACTTCTGCACACCAGAATATCTTGATCTAGCCCCCTGTAGAGGGGAACTAACAAAATGCACCGGTCGCTGCACCACCTTCCTCCTCGGCACCACTTGCTGATCAGCTTCATTTTCTCGTGTTGTTTCTGATTTGTTGGCACCAGACCTTGCCGGAGAAGATTCCGGTCTGTCGCTGGACGGGCTTGCCACTGCTGCTTCTCCGTCATCAGTTTCTCTCTGCGCCACTAATGCAGCACTAACCACTTGATTTGTTGCCTCTAGATATAGCATCAACGGCTCTTGTGGTTGAGGCGCAACTAGCGTTGGCACGGAGGAGAGGTATCTTTTCAAATCCTGCAGCGCGGTCTCCGCTTCCGGAGTCCATTTCATTGGTCCTGCCTTTTTCAAAATCTTGAAAAATGGCAAGGCGCGCTCAGCAAATTTTGAAATGAACCTACTTAAGGCAGCAACACAGCCGGCAAGATGCCGCACATCCTTGACACTTTTTGGTGCTTGAATCTGCTCAGTTGCTTTGATCTTGTCGGGATTTGCTTCTATTCCGTGTTGAGATACAAAGAACCCGAGAAGTTTGCCGGATGGAACACCAAACACACACTTCTCGGGGTTGAGCTTCAAATTGATCTTGCGCAAGTTTGCAAATGTTTCTTCTAAGTCTTGAATGAGGGTTGATTTGTCCTTGGTTTTGACCACTATATCATCCATATATGCTTCCACATTTCTGTGCAGCTGGGGCTCAAAACCAATCTGGACTGCTCTTGCAAATGTTGAACCAGCACTCTTTAATCCGAAAGGCATACGCATGAAGCAGTATGTGCCACATGGAGTAATGAATGCGGTTTTCTCCTCATCTTCCTTGGCCATGAATATCTGATGGTACCCAGAATATGCATCAAGGGAGGAGAGTAAATCACAGCCAGCAGTAGAGTCTACAATTTGATCAATGCGCGGCAAAGGGAAAGGATCCCTTGGACATGCTTTGTTAACATCAGTGTAGTCGATACAAAGTCTCCACTTTCCATTTGCTTTACGCACCACAACTGGATTTGCTAACCAAGTTGGATGTAGTACACCTCTAACCAAGCCTGCTGCTTCAAGTTTTTTCATTTCTTCAGCAATGAACTATTGCCGCTCCAAAGCCTGCTTCCTGACCTTCTCCTTGACGGGCCGAGTGTGGGGACAGACAGCAAGGTGGTGCTCAATTACCTCCCTGGGAACCCCGGGGATGTCAGATGGTTGCCATGAAAACACATCAACATTCGCCTGCAGGAAGGCAACGAGCGCGCTTTCCTATTTGCTGTCGAGGGTGGCGCTGATGGTGAAGATACCGTCAGTGCCATCCTCCCTTGCTGGCACCTTCTTCGTTGCTGGTGGAGTAGCTTTGGACTTCTTGTCGGTAGAGCACTCCGGCAAGTCTTCAACAGGCGCGCAGCACTCCGAAGAGGCACGCTTCCCGGAATTCTTGTCAGAGGTCTTGCCAGATTTCTTGCTTTTCTTTTCCTTGGCGGGAGCTGGCGGCTTCTGCTATAACCGCATCTCTGTATAGTTTGTTGATGCATATGACTGCATCTTTCTTATCTAAGTTGATGGAAATGACACCCATCAGCCCTGGCATCTTCAATGTGTTATAGGCATAGTGGGATGCTGCCATAAACTTTGCCAAAGCTGGGCGGCCAAGAATTCCATTATATGGCAAAGGGATCTTAACAACATCAAACACAATTTTCTCTGTTCTATAGTTCAATTCCCCGCCAAATGTCACCGGCAATGTGATCTTTCCCTTGGGTTGGCTTCTTCCCGGATTCACTCCTTGAAATGTACCAGTTTTCTCGAGTTCCTCGTCGGGAATCTGCAGCCTCTTGATTACTTCTGGAGAAATCAAATTTAAGCCAGCCCCATCGTCAACTAACATTTTCGTGACTTGGAGGTTGCGAATTGTCGGTGAAACCAACAACGGCAAACACCCGACCGCGGTTGTGCGATCAGGGTGATCCTCGGCATCGAAAATGATAGGCGTGTGTGACCATTTGAGTGGCTTTTGGGCGCCTATTGCCGGTTCCGCCGCATTGACCTCACGCGCCCACTGTTTGAGTTGGCAGTGAGAGGAATGCAAAGATGCACCCCCGTCAAATGCACATGGCTTTAGTTGCCTTCTGGAATTCTTGTTCACTGGACTCGTGGCCATCCCCTTCGTCACTTCCATCGTCTTCTTCTTTCTTTTCTCGGCCTCTAGCAGGCTTCTCTTTCTGCTGCTTGGCCTTGCCGCGGCGACCTCCTCGACCACCATGACCCTTTTTGCCGGATCCACCAGCACCATCCTGACCCTACTCCTTGTCGCGTTTTTCATATTCAGCTTTCTGCTTTTCCGTGAGGTGCTCGACTTGTCGGCACTCTTGGAGATCATGGCCCTTGGTGCGGTGAATCTTGCAATATGGCCCATCGGATTTTCCAGCCTTCTCGCTTGCCGCCGCCTCCTGACAAGCGGCGCATATAGCAGCCTCCTTGCCGGAGTCTTCCGTTTTGGCTTTCTTGGCGGTATTGTTGTTGCCGGACCCTTCGACAGCCATCACAGTTTTGCCCTTGCGCTTTCGGCCCTTCTTCTTCAGGGTGGCAGCATCGTCGTCCTCGGAATCCACCTCGACACCAGCGTCCTCCCCGGGAAGCCTCCTTCCTTCTTCATCACGCGCACATTTATCCGCCAACGTGTAGAGTTCATTGACGGTCTTCGGCAACTTGACATTCATCTTCTCCCGCATCCTTCGATTGCGCACGTTCGTGTGGAAGGCGGCAATCACAGCTGTGGGGTGCACGTCTGGGATATTGCGGTGCACATGACTGAATCTCTGCATGTACTTGCGCAGAGATTCACCATCTCTTTGCGGGATCACTTGCAGGTCGCTGGGCTGACCGGGAGCCTTGTGGCCTCCGGTAAAGGCACCAATGAACTCATTACAAAGATCTGACCACGAAGAAATGGAATTCTCTGGCAAGTTCATCAGCCAAGATCTCACATTGGGCTTCAGCACCAACGGAAAGTAGTTGGCGAGAATCTTCTCGTCTCTTCCCCCGGCAGCTTGCACGGCAATCGTGTAGATGCCCAGAAACTCTGCCAGGTTCAGCTTGCCGTCGTACTTTTCTGGTACTTCCGGCTTGAAGGCCCGGACGGACGGCCAGCGGACTTGCCGCAGCTCATGAGTGAAGGCTGGACATCCAACCTCGTAAGGAAGATATCCGCCAACCTCGGGCGCAGGCTCATCAACGACTGGGCCGTTGCGCGCGTCGGATTGACGGCGCGCCTCCCGGCACCGTTCAATGGTGGTGCGGGCATCCTCTACCCGCCTGTCCTGCAGCACTTGCCGCTGATCTTGTCGTGCTTGCGGATCCGAAGAGGCCATCGACATCTCGTCGGGCTCAAAAGATCGCTGAGTTTGCCGCGGTTGTTGTTGACGCTGTTGCTGTTGCCGCGGAGGTGACTCCACCGTTGGCGCAGCGCCTTCAACACGACCACCAGTTGGAGCTACTGGTGCTGTTCGCGGGCGCCGAGATGGCTCCGCTTGCTGTGATCTACTCGACTCGGCAAATCCAATCAGGCTCTGAATGGTGGCTCTCCACTCATCCATCTTTTCTGCTGCCGGAGGAAAGTGCAGCAGCAGCTAGGCTCGCGCCATCGCCTCTGCCGCTGTGGCTGGCATGGCCGGAACCGAAGAATGAGATGTCGCTCTACTTCTGGCAGAGCCAGCAAGAGTGCCATCACGATCTCGCTGCCGTGGCGCATGTTCAGCAGCATGCTGTCGTTGTGGAGGTGGAGCTTGAGGATCTAGGACTTGATCGACAGGCGTCTTGTCGTGTGGACGCTGCCGCCTAGAGTCGTCGAGGCCGCTCGGAGTCACATTGCGCCCATCATGCGACAGGCACGATGTGTGCCTTGATGCAGCATCTCTGGACGTCGCCGTGGCAGGGTCTTGGCTCACGCCGGCCCGGGCATTGTCGCTCTGGTGGCTGCGCTCGTCGACACGGCGAGGAGGAGGAAGACGTCCATCCGTTCCGCCCGCGTCGTTGCGACCTTGCTCGCCAGAGGGTCGAGGAAGTCAACCGCCTCCAGTGCTTCCGCCTCCTGCTCTGACCACAGTGGGCATGGCGACCGCGCCACCTGCGCCGGTCGTGCCAACCGCGGTGTCTGCACCGCCCGCATCGGTTGCGCCGCCCGCTGATACGTGCGAAGGAACCTTGGAAGTGGAAGGAGCCGTCATCGTGATGCCCTTCTTCTTGGGGGCCATCGACGATGAAGAAGATGATGAAGCTGATGAAATTGACGCGCAATCTGCTGATTCAGGTTCGCGCAAGCGAGTCCCCTACCTGGCGCACCAAAGATGTCGTGGGTATGACCATCTATGGGGCCATCTAGCCCCTTTGCAGTTCGGCTAGGGAGATTGACGAGCATAAAGAGTAGAATCAACAGAAGGGCGCAAGGGATTTACCCAGGTTCGGGCCACCGTGAGGTGTAAAACCCTACTCCTGCTTTGTATATTGGATGTGTATGAGCACAAGTATAAGGAGCGCTTCTCCCGGCAAGGTGCAGAGAGAGCAGCTACGCATGTAAGCTGTGCCAAAGGTCGATTGGGCGATCGATCGATCGATCCCTGTAAACGTTGCTCTGGCCCTCCTTTTATAGCTCAAGGGGTCACCACAGTGGCAAAATAGTCATTACAAGTTGATTAGATAGCAAACAGTGCTATCATACCTAACTCTGCCAGTTTAGGACAAAAGCAATAAATGCTCTGTTAGGTGGCATGTGGAGGAGGAGCCCCGGCAAGGATTCTGCACCGCTCGCCCAGCTACCTCCTATTAACTTGACACGCCTTCTGGACGGGTGTCAAGTAAAGGCAAATTTCCTTCCAGCAAGCTGACACATGCCCGACAAATCTCACCTAACTGTCTGCGAGCTCGACACCTCATCGATTAGCGACTGGCTGCTCGATGAGGTGGAGCGCTAACAGCTAGCAAGAGCTTGCCAACACGGAGCTTGCCGGGCCTTCACCTTGCCGGCTCGGCCTTGCCGGCAAAGGTTATCTTTGGTGTAGAACTTGATGCTTCGTCTTGATCTTCTCTCCAGTGGCTTCTGCAACTGGGTCGAGAATCTTGATGTTTGGCAATTTCTGGCAAGCCTTGGCCGGCAGGGAAGCTGCCACTGTCTGTGCATAAGTCAGGGTATAAAATACCCATGTTTTATACACAGACAGTCTCCAACGTATCTATAATTTTTGATTGTTCCATGCTATTATAGTATCAATCTTGGATGTTTTTATATGCAATTATATATCATTTTTTGGGACTAACCTATTAACCTAGTGCCCAGTGCCAGTTACTGTTTTCTGCTTGTTTTTGGTTTTTCAGGAAATCAGTACCAAACGAAGTCCAAATGCCACGAAACTTTTTGGAGATTTTTTTCTGGACAAAAGAGACCCTGGAGACTTGAAGAGGAGGCCAGAAGGTTCAAGAAGCCTCCACAAGGCAACAGGGCGCGGCCCAAGGGGGGCGCGCCCTGATACCTTGTGGGGCCCTCGTGGCTCCGTTTGACCTAATTCCACTTCTATAAATTCTCAAATATTGGGAAAGCAACAGAGAGCCACCCCGAATAACTTTTACGCCGCTGCAAGCCTCTGTTCTTCCGCGATCCCATCTGGAGGCCTTTTCCGGTACTCTGCCGGAGGGGGAATTGATCACGGAGGGCTTCTACATCAACCTTCCTACCCTTCCGATGATGTGTGAGTAGTTTACCACAGACCTACGGGTCCATAGCTAGTAGCTAGATGGCTTCTTCTCTCTTTTTGATCTTCAATACCATGTTCTCCTTGATGTTCTTGGAGTTCTATCCGATGTAATCTTCTTTTGCGGTGTGTTTGTTGGGATCTGATGAATTGTGAGTTTATGATTAGATTATTCATGAGAACTATTTGAGTCTTCTCTGAACTCTTTTATGCATGATTATTATAGCTTTGTATTTCTCTCCGATCTATCGATTTGGTTTGGCCAACTAGATTGGTTTATCTTGCAATGGGAGAGGTGCTTTGTGATGGGTTCAATCTTGCGGTGCTCAATCCCAGTGACAGAAAGGGACATGACACGTATTTGTATTGTTGCCATTAAGATTAAAAAGATGGGGTTTAATCATATTGCTTGAGTTTACTTTGTCTACATCATGTCATCTTGCTTAAGGCGTTACTCTATTTCATACTTAATACCCTAGATGCATGTTGGATAGCGGTCGATGGGTGGAGTAATAGTAGTAGATGCAGGCAGGAGTCGGTCTACTTCTCTCAGACTTGATGCCTATATACATGATCATTGCCATGAATCCGTTATAATTATTTGCTTTTCTATCAATTGCCCAACAGTAATTTGTTTACCCACCGTATGCTATGCGTTCGAGAGAGAAGCCTCTAGTGAAAACTATGGCCCCCGGGTCTACTTTTATCATATATTAAAATCAAAAATACCTTGCTGCAATTTATTTACTTTTATTTTATTTAGTATTTTAGCTTATCTATATATCACTATCAAAATTAATCCTTGCAAATAACCACTAAGAGGATTGACAACCCTCTTATTTGCGTTGGGTGCAAGTGTTTGCTTTTGTGTGTGCAGGCGCGCTTAATGGGATTTTGCTTGGTTCTCCTACTGGATTGATAACCTTGGTTCTTAACTGAGGGAAATACTTATCTCTACTATACTGCATCATCCTCTCCTCTTCGGGGAAATACCAACGCAGTCTACAAGTAGCACTCGATATGAATTAACTTGCTACAAAACTATCAGTTACCGCTACTTTCAGTGCTTGTAGAAAACACCTTGCTGAAAACTGTTACGTCTCCGTCATATCTACTTTTCCAAACACTTTTGCTCTTGTTTTGGACTCTAATTTGCATGATTTGAATGAAACTAACCCGGACTGGCGCTGTTTTCAGCAGAATTGCCATGGTGTTGTTTTTGTGCAGAAATCAAAATTCTTGGATATGGATGAAACTTTTTGGAGAATTTTTATGGAATATATAAAAATTATTGGCGCAAGAATCAACAGAAGGGGGGCCACCCAGTGCCCACGAGGCACCAGGGCGCGCCACCCCCCTCAAACGCGCCCTGGTACCTCGTGGGGCCCACAGGCGGCCGTCTGACCTAATTCCAACGCTATAAATTCACAATTCCAGAAAAAAAAATAAGAGAGGAAGTTTTATTGCGTTTCACGATACGGAGCCGCCGCCACCTCTTGTTCTTCATCGGGAGGCCAGATCTGGAGTCCGTTTGGGGCTCCGGAGAGGGGGATCTTCCGGCAGCGTCATCATCAACCATCCTTCATCACCAATTTCATGATGCTCACCGCCGGGAGTGAGTAATTCCTTAGTAGGCTTGATGGTCGGTGATGAGTTGGATGAGATTTATCATGTAATCGAGTTAGTTTTGTTAGGGCTTGATCCCTAGTATCCACTATGTTCTGAGATTGATGTTGCTATGACTTTGCTATGCTTAATGCTTGTCACTAGGGCCCGAGTGCCATGATTTCAGATCTGAACCCTTTATTTTTTCATGAATATATTTGTGTTCTTGATCCGATCTTGCAAGTTGTATGCACCTGCTACGTGTTATGATCCGCATACCCCAAGGTGACAATAATTGGGATTCTTTCCGGTGATTGCCGTAGTTTGAGGAGTTCATGTATTCACTAAGTGCTAATGCTTTGTTCCAGTTCTCTATTAAAAGGAGGCCTTAATATCCCTTAGTTTCCTTATGGATCCCGCTGCCACGGGAGGGTAGGACAAAAGATGTCATGCAAGTTCTTATCACAAGCACGTATGACTATATATGGAATACATGCCTACATTACATTGATGAATTGGAGCTAGTTCTGTGTCGCCCTAGGTTATGACTGTTACATGATGAATGTTATCCAACAATATCACCGATCCAATGCCTATGAGTTTTTCACATATTGTTCTTTGCTAAGTTACTACTGTTGCTACTGCTATCACAATTGCTATTACTATTGCTGTTACCGTTACTGCTACCGTTACTATTATTGCTACTGCTATCAAACTATCATACTACTGTGCTACTGATCACTCTGCTGCAGATATTTAGTCTCAGGTGTGGTTGAATTGACAACTCAACTGCTAATACTTGCAAATATTCTTTGGCTCCCCTTGTGTCGAATCAATAAATTTGGGTTGAATACTCTACCCTCGAAAACTGTTGTGATCCCCTATACTTGTGGGTTATCAAGACCTTTTTCTGGCGCCGTTGCTGGGGAGCATAGCTATATTTGTGGAGTCACTTGGGATTTATATCTGTTGATCACTATAAAGAATCTGAGAGATGCTAAGACCAAGATCGTTCCCTCTAAGACGAGGGGAGGTAAGGAACTGCCATCTAGCTCTGCACTTGATTCACCTTCTGTTTTGAGTAAACTTGCAACACCACCACATGCTATTAATTCTGATATGTCGCAAGTTATTGATGATACCACTTCTGCTATGAATGATACTCGTGATGATGCTAATATTATGCTTGATAATGCTGTGCCACTTGGTGAATTTCTTAGTGAACAAATTGCTAAAGCTAAAGAAATTGAAAATACTGAAACTCTTGAGAATTATGATTCACCTATTATGCCTAGCTCTCCTACTAGAGTTGAAACACCTGATGAACATTGCTTTGATAGGGAGACGGCTAGAGCCATTCTTGCTTGTAATGATAGAGATGAAGTTATAAAACTGCTTGCTGAAATGAGAGAAAAATCTATGAGGGAGAGAATGAAATATGATCCTAAGTTTGCTACCTCTCCTATATTTGTTACTGATAAGGATTATGAATTCTCTATCAATCCTGAGTTAATCACTTTGGTTGAATCTGATCCTTTTCATGGTTATGAAACTGAAACCGTTGTGGCACATCTTACTAAATTAAACGATATAGCCACCCTATTTGCTCATGAGGAAAAAATTTGCTATTACTATATTCTTAAGTTGTTTCCTTTCTCATTAAAGGGTGATGCTAAGGAATGGTATAATACTCTTGCTCCTGGTTGTGTGCGTAGTCCCCAGGATATGATTTATTACTTCTCTGAAAAATATTTTCCTGCTCATAAGAAACAAGCTGCTCTACAGGAAATATTTAACTTTGTGCAAATCAAAGAAGAGAATCTCCCTCAAGCTTGGGGGAGGCTTCTCCAATTACTTAATGCTTTGCCTGATCATCCTCTTAAGAAAAATGAAATACTTGATATCTTCTATAATGGGCTAACCGATGCTTCTAGGGACTACCTAGATAGTTGTGCGAGTTGTGTTTTCAGGGAACGGACTATTGAACAAGCTGAGAAATTATTGAATAATATATTGAAGAATGATAATGATTGGACACTTCCTGAACCACCGCCTAAACCCACTCCAAAGAAGAGGGGTATTTTATATCTCAGTCCTGAAGATATGCAAGAAGCAAAGAAATGCCAGAAGGAAAAAGGTATTAAAGCTGAAGATGTTAAAAATTTGCCACCTATTGAAGAAATGCATGGTCTCGACAAACCGACACAGGTAGTAGAGGTAAATTCTCTTATAAAGTTTGATGAAAGTGATATTCCTTATAAAAAACCTCCTAGTCAATGCCTGTATGAATTTGACAATTATATTATTAAACAAGATCATTTCAATGCCAATGTTATGAAACAATTGAAACGAAATGCCTACATGATTGATCGCTTGAGTGACTTGTTATTTAGAATTGCTAATGATGTCAAAGGTGTAAGTAAACATGCATCTATGGTTCAAACCCAATTAGAACAAGTTGCTAAATCTCAAAGTGAATTGCTCAATGAAATGAATAACAATATGAACGATCATGCTGTTAGAGTAATGACTAGAGGAGGTAGAATGACTCAGGAGCCACTTTATCCTGAAGGTCATCCAAAAAGAATTGAACAAGACTCTCAAAGAATTAATGTTGATGCACCTAGTCCATCTAAAAAGAAAAAGAAAAATGATAGGACTTTGCATACTTCTAGTGAACCTGAGGTAGAAAAACCCTTGGAGGATAGTAATGATGTTTCTATTTCCGATGCTGAAACACAATCTGGTAATGAACATTCACCTGATGGTAATAATAATGATGATGCTCATGTGGATACCCAACCAGATAATGATAAAGAACTTGATAATGATGTTGAAATAGAACCTGTTGTTGATCTTGATAACCCACCTTCTAAAAATAAATGTTATGATAAAAGGGACTTCGTTGCTAGAAAACATGGTAAAGAAAGAGAACCATGGGTTCAAAAACCCATGCCCTTTCCTCCTAAACCATCTAAGAAAAAGGATGAGGAAGAATTTGAACGCTTTGATGAAATGCTTAGGCCAGTCTTTTTGCGCACTCGTTTGACTGATATTATAAAGATGCCTCCTTATGCTAAATATATGAAAGACATTGTCACAAATAAAAGAAAGATACCTGAAGCTGAAATTTCCACCATGCTTGCAAATTATTCTTTTAAGGATGGAGTACCTAAGAAACTAGGAGATCCAGGAATACCAACTATACCATGCTCCATTAAACGAAATTATGTCAAAACTGCTTTGTGTGATTTAGGAGCTGGTGTTAGTGTTATGCCTTTCTCTTTATATAAAAGACTTGATTTGAATAAACTCACTCCCACTGAAATATCATTGCAAATGGCTGACAAATCAACTGCCATACCTATCGGTGTTTGTGAGGATGTGCCCATTGTAGTTGCAAATGTTACTATCCTAACAGACTTTGTTATACTTGATATGCCCGAGGATGACAATATGTCAATTATCCTTGGTAGACCCTTTTTGAATACTGCAGGGGCTGTTATTGATTGCAACAAAAGCAAGGTCACTTTTCATATCAATGGTAATGAACATACGATGCACTTTCCGAAGAAACAATTGCAAGTAAATGGTATTCGTGTTATTAGAAAGACTCCAACAATTACTATTGGAAGTTTTCAACTCCCTCTTCCTACTGTTAAAAAGAAATATGAAACTCTTATTATTGCGGAGATGCATATCCCCATTGAGGTAACTTAGTGTTATACGAAAATTCTTCGGTTTCATGCAACTCGGAAATGGTTTGTTAATAAGACTTGATCAACCTTATTAATGGATTCTTTTTGAGAGGCATGTGGTCGATGAATTTAGTAAGCACAACCTTCTGTACCCACTCTTTGTTTTCTGCTATTTTTAGTTAAATAAAATAAAATGCCATGATTATTCTGTTTTCTGATTTATCCGTGCAATAAAAAAATGTCCAGAAATGAAAGTGCTCAGAATGCAATAAAATTTTGATATGAATTTTTATATAATATTTAAGAATTTTTGGCACTGGAAACATACCAGGGGTGCCCCAGGTGCCCATGAGGCAGCAGGGCGCGTCACCCCCTCCCCTGGCGCGCCCAGGTGGCTCGTGAGCCCCATAGGGGCCCCCTCACTTATTCCTTCAGCTCACTTCGTCTCTTACCTCTAGCAAAAATTCCTGGTAGCTCTCTCTCTCTCGTGTTCTTGCTCACAAACCTGAAATTTTTGATCTCTTTGCTCGGAGCTCCGTTTCCAAAACTGTTTTGGGAGATTGCTCCTTGGTATGTGACTCCTCCATTGCTCCAATTAGTTTTTGTTTTAGTAGATTATATTTTGCATAATTAGCTATTCTTGGTGCTACTGAAAATGAGCTTGCATGTTGAACTCTTTGAGTTCCAAGTAGTTTGAATGCTTGATATAGCCTCTAGACATCCATATGAGTAGTTGCTATCAATCTTGTGAAGTTTTATTGATATCATTTTGTGACCCAAAATATTTTAGAAAATTGTTCTTAGGAAATTGAATATCTTCCGGAGGAGTTCTTCGAAGCGGAATGCCAAGGGAGTCCTTGGGGACTCCTCGGACAATGACCTCAACATCCCGTGTAGGACGGAGGTCCGGCCGTGCGAATGGCCGCACAATGCCTTCATGAACGAAGCCGGATTCTACCAAGAGTTCGCGCAATTTGTTGCCAATGCCGGATTGACCTACTTCCTCGCAGATGAGTGTGACCAGCACCACATCCTTACGAATTCCTTTGTGCAAAACTTTCATTTTCTGAATAGGCTCGAACCTCCTGAGGTGAGCTTTGATTTATATGTTGAACATTATCAGATACCTCTGGCTGAGTTTTGTGAGATATGTTTGATTCCCTTCGATGGGGAAATTAGAGAGCCTCGCCCGGAGGAGTTCGAGGGTTTTCTCCACACTTTAACGGTGGGAGAGACAAGGGGCGTGTCGAGAGCCCGAGCCACTAGCTTGCAGTTTCCCTCTGTTCATTACTTTGCTCTATTCTTAGGGAAATGCTTGATCGCTAGGGAGCAAGGTGGTGCGTTAGCTGCACCTGACTTTGCCATTTTACGCCGCGCACTGCATAATGACAACACTTATAACTTGGGAGCTATCATTGCACGCCGCCTGCACACTAATAGGACTAGGGGTAAAATTCATGGTGGTATTTATGCTACTCGCTTAGCGAAACGTTTTAATGTTAACTTACGCCCTCATGATTACTTGTTGCCTAGAGTTTACTTAGATCACCAGTCCATGAGGGACCACCACTTTCTTGATGCTCCTGAGCCTCCTCACAACATTCGTTATAACTTGGTTTTTAGTGAGGATACTCGTGATATTATTCCGTTGCCTGCACCTGCTTTGTTTGATTCTCATGCCAGGAACGGATATACCGTGATGCCACCGGACATCATTGCTTACCGGAACGTGTTGGCAGCGGCAGAGGAGGAGGCCCAGGATTGGGACGCTCGGGTGCCGCCCCCTCAGGACTTTCACATGGGACCGGATGGCTACTACGGATGGCCGTAGACCAAGCTAGGCCAAAAGCCTAAGCTTGGGGGAGTACGTATCTCTCACCGACATTACATTCATGCTCACACATTTCATTCCAGTTGTCGGTGTTCATACTTTTTCATTGTATAATCCATGCTAATTTTATTTTTCTCGCTTTCTTCTTGTGTGTCTGAAAACTTCGAGAAAATCCAAAAATATGTCTCATTTCTTTTTGGTTTTTCTTTCTAGTTTAATTAGTTGTAGTTTAGTAGTAGTATTAAAAGAAAACCCAAAAAGATTTCCCGTTTCTTCTTTTACTTGTTGGGAGCTTTCCCGTGTAAATAGTTTTTCTCGTTTTTCGTTTTCTTCTTTAACTTGCTTTCTTCATAAAAACTAAAAACTCCAAAAATATTTCAGTGTGTTTCTCTGAAATTCTTTTCTTTTGTTGAGTCATTGTAAGGAGAAGACCACGATGAAAATGTTGAGTGGCTCTCGTATGCATTATTGTTGATCTAATAAAGGGCTCATATTACCTTGTCTTCTCCTTTAAATAAAATGCTTGCAGATTCCAGCTTAGTCCATGGCACACTTGCACTATTTTTATTTTCATATCATTCGGTCGTGCAAGTGAAAGGCAATAATGACGATGATTTGATGAAGTGACTGTGGCAAAGAAAAGCGGGTATGAACTCAACTTGTTCTTTGTTTTTGTAAATATGTTTAACTTAGTATCCATAATTCAGCATATTATGATTAAACATGTTTATGATGACAATTAGAGATTATAGTTGCTCATGCCATGCTTAAGTAGCTAGGAGTGGATAATGATTTATCTTGAGTGTCAAAATGCATTAAAATGATTGTGATGTAGTATGATGATATGGAATCCTCCTCTGCATGTTTCGAGTGGCTTGACTTGGCACATGTTCACGCATGTAGTTGATTCAAAACCAACATAGCCTCCACGATATTGATGTTCATGGTGCTTATATCCTACTCATGCTAGTATTCAATGTTGATTATTCATAATGCATGATTATGACCGTTTTCGCTCTCTAGCTGGTCGCTTCTCAACCTATTTGCTAGCCTTCGCCTGTACTAAGCGGGAATGCTGCTTGTGCATCAAAATCCTTAGACCAAAGTTATTCCAGATGAGTCCACTATATCTACCTATATGCGGTACTACTCTGCCGTTCTAAGTAAATTTGCATGTGTCACCTCTAAATATTCAAATGAACATCTGTTTTGTGTGCCCGTACCACTCATGGAGCGGCAGGGGGCGGTCAGTATCTTCCCTGCTAAGCGGGTTATTCTCATGACGAGTGTTTATTCACTTGTCCTTGCACGAGAGGGGCTGGTAATCGGGATGCCCAGTCCCATTATTAAAACTGCAAAATAATAAAACAAACTCCCCCGGAAAGTTGGTGGTATGGAGGGCACCCGAGGATTCGGCTAGCCATGGCTTGTGATTGTTGGTGGAGGGGGAGTAAACTTTACTTTACCGCTTGGGAACCGCCGCTAATGTGTTTAGCATGGAAGATATTGAAAACTCTTGGTCGTGACGTTGACAGGAAAGGCATACCTCCCAAAAAAATTGTGATGCCCCTGCTCGACCGTGCACTAATCATACACGCAAATGCACACGATCGAGATCAGAGACTCACGGGAAGATATCACAACACAACTCTAAACACAAATAAAAGTCATACAAGCTTTATATTACAAGCCAGGGCCTCGAGGGCTCGAATACATAAGCTCGAGTCATACAAGCATCAGCGGAAGCAACAGTATCTGAGTACAGACACAAAGTTAAACAAGTTTGCCTTAAGAAGGCGAAAACAAACAACGGCTCTAATCGAAAGAGGCAAGGCCTCCTACCTGGGAGCCTCCTAAACTACTCCTGGCCGTCGGTCTCCACGTAGTAATAAGCTCCGTCGGGGTAGCAGTAGTCGTCGACTGGGGCAGCTGGCTCCTGGGATCCGTCATCTGGTCGCAGTAATCGAGTATAGGGGAAAAAGGGAAGTAAAGCAACCGTGAGTACTCATCCAAAGTACTCGCAAGACTTACATCAGATCTATGCTAAGTATGCATTGGTATCAAAGGAATGGGGCTGTATCTTTGGACTAAACTGCAGAAATGTCAGAATTAGGGAGAACGGCCTAGCCTATCGAAGACTAGCATCTTCAGTGTCTTGCAGCATTAGAAGAGTGCAGATTAGGAGCATAACATAAAGTAACAAGCATGTACAGGCAAAGCCCAGAGATCCTTCCTCAACTACCCCGTGAGGAAGAGATCCCGGATTCAACAAATTATTAAGTATCATAGGTATCCAGTTCAAGTTGTAGTAGATCGGGATACAACACTGAGCGTCCTGTTACCGTGGACACGGCTATTCGAATAGATAACTTCCCTGCAGGGGTGCACTACTGTTACCCAACACGCTCGATTAACTCTGGCCAGACACACTTTTTCGGGTAATGCCCGGCCTCGGCTGATCGACACGACGTAGTCCTACCTAGGCTCAACAAAGAGGTCCCCGCCGGTCTACATCCTAAGCACTCCGGGGTCTTGGGCCCATCGCCCTTTGCACTCCGGGTCGTTATGCGACAAGCCAGGACGAGCACCACCTCATCCTGGATGGCACTGGCCCGACAGGCCCACAATGTTGAACTGGACATCTGACAGAGCTTTCGGCTGATACATACGGCGCCGAGGGCCCCATTAAACCATTATCCCGCGTGGTGGTAGTGCGTATAGGCCAGTGGCCAACTCAGATCAAATACCCAAATCCATTAGTGAATTATTAGGAGCTCACGGTGACGATCAGTACTCCTGTCGCCCCGTCTCGAGGAAGTGCAACAAGGGTCAGGCCCATCCCTCTCTAGGGCGGTCTCTGCCTGCACGGCCGCGCCTCATAATTATCTCGCGGGTACCCTTGGGTCAACCTGACTTCACACCTCTCGCGGGTACCCCTCGGGGTCGACCCGACTTTAACAAGGGACAGAGGTAAAAGCCAAGGTAACCGTGTGGCCATGACATCAAGGGGGAAATCCGAGGAATCACCCTCGATGGTCCCCACTTGAGGGGTTGTACGACAGAGTCATCATCGGGAATGGGAGAGCGAGGAATCACCCTCTGCAATCACCATCGATGTGCTATGCTACATGGATATCATCAGGGGTGCAGTACGGGGTATCACCCCCGGCACTCGATAGTAGCCCTGCAGAACCGTACAACTAAGGGTGTGTGTGGTGCTGTGTTCGGTCTCTGTACATTGATCACACTGATCGAGTCACCGGTGGTAAAGCAAGGCAACAAGGACAAGGGTGGTGGGGCCATTGATGGATCACTAACCAACCTATACTAAGCATTTAGGATAGCAGGTAGAGTATCAACAACAGTTACAAAATCAGGCTATGCATCAGAATAGGAGCAATCAAATACGGTAGCAAATTCTAATGCAAGCACGGGGAAGAAGGAATAGGTGATATAGGGATAATCAAGGGGGTTTGCTTGCCTGGAAGCTCTGCTGAAAAGGTCTGATCGTCAGGGGCGTAGTCGTACTCGGCAGCAGCGTCAGACTCGGGGTCTACCAGAGAGAAGAGGGGGGAGAAACAATAAATAAAAAGTAGACAAATGCAACACAGATGCATGGCATGGCAGCACGTTATTCGAGGGGTGCCCTACTGCAGTACTACGCAAGTTAGTCAAAGCGGGAAACATCTGGAGGTGTTTTACCAGCTCCGGGCAATTATCGGACAGAAGAATCGGAGGGGAAAGTTCCATGTTCATCACGTTAGAGAGGTGTGGCAGGTATGTGGGTAGGATATTCGGATTCGTCATATTTTTCTGATCGTTTTTCATATATAAATTATTTTCATCCGAGTTACGGTTTATTTTATATGATTTTTCAAAGTTTTAATCATTTTCTGGAATTATTTTAATTATTAAATCCGAATTATCCAAAACAGTGTATTGTGACGTTAGCATGACGTCTGGATGACGTCACTGATCAAACCCAGCTGACCAGAGTCAAACCTGACCAGTGGGACCCACATGTCATACACAGTAGCTCTAACAGTGGGGTTAAAATTAACTATTTAGGTTAATTAGTTAGCGGGGCCTATTGTCAGTGTCAAATTAGTTACCTAATTAATGTAATTAGGATTAACAGATTAATTAGCAATTTTATTATTTATAAAAATGTTTAATTTAAGTGGGGGCCCACATGTCAGTGGCTAAGCCAGCCCAGTCAGCAGTTGACCCGGTCAACGGGTCAACTGGGCCCACCCGTCAGTGGCACAAGGCGGGCCAGGTGGCACCTCGTCAGCGCCATGTCGGCGACGTCGCCGGAATCGCGCCGGCGAGCCCGAACGCGGTGGCCGAACTCCGGCGAGCACGGAAATCCGCTACGGTGGGTCATTTTGCGCGGTTCCACTTGCGTTCGATCGGGCACTTTGAGCCGCGTTGGATGGTGGTGGTGCCGTGGCCGGAGACGGCGTGCAGCGACGGCGGCGAGCACCGCAGCGGACGCCGGACTTCGGGCGTCGTCGGAATCTAGGCTACGGCGAGCAAAACGAGCGGCGCGAGGCTCCTACGGCGTCTACGCGGGCCAACTAAGCGAGTGGACGTGCGCGCGTGACCAAAGGGTCATCGGAACCACGCCGGCGATGAGCTCGTGCGGCGGCGGGCTCGGGCACGACGGGGACGGCGGCTAGAGGACGACCGAGAAGGAGAGAGGAGAGGGGAGAGGTAGCGGTGCTCACGGGGAGCCGGTAGTGGTGCAAAGCGTGCTCGGGGAGGGCTCGAGGTGGCGGATCGACGTTGGCGGTCACCGGCGTCCGAGAGGGGGAGGCGAGGTCATGCAGCTCGATGTAGGAGCTCCCGGCTTGGGTTCAAGGCAGCAGCCGGAGTAGCGCAAGGCGGTGGAGCCCGTGGACAAGCTGCGGCGACGAGAAGGCGACGGAGGGAGCGAGCTTCACGGCGGCGCGGCCATGGTGCCGATCGGGTGAGGGAGGAGAGCGTGGGAGAGGAAGAGAGAGTGGGCTAGGGCTCGCCAGGGGGTCGAGGGGGGCCATGTAGTCGACGCGGGCACCTGTAGCGGCGTGTTGTCGAGAGGAGGATAGGGGGGCCTGGCGCGGCGCGTGCGGGCACGGCGACAGCGCGCGCGGGGGTGAACAGAGGAAGGGGACGAGCGGGAGTGGGCTGGGCCGGCGCTGTAGCACTAGAGCCCATAGGTACAGTAACCGCTAGCCTTTTCCTTTTTCTTTTTCTGTTTTACTTTTTGCTTCTGTTTTCCCTTTTTCTTTAGCCATTATTTGACTTTTGTAAAATAGGCAAGTGGTCAAAACAAATACTAGGCAATGTTGAGCACTGCCACAAAAAGTTTGAGGCTCATTTGAATTAGTTTGAAATTTGCATTAAAGAGAAGAGATTAAAAGAATTGTTTTGGGTACTGTTTTTGGATGTTAGGGCTATTTAAATAATTCAATTAATGTTGATTTTATTTTTATAATTGCTTTGGGAGTTTTTGCAATATTATGAACTATTTAGTTCCTGGATTTGAACAACTTTTAAATTCACTTTAAATTTGAATTCCATTTCAAAGTGGAATTTGAAATGAGATATGAGATCAAAGGTGATCAAGCACTGTTAAGCATGATGACTTGGCATTGATCATGGGGGATTACTGTAGCTAATACATGGGGGTGTTACAATTTTATTTATCTCTGATTTAAGCTTTGAGCTCTGGCACCTCTACAAATCCATGCTTCCCTCTGCGAAGGGCCTATCTATTTACTTTTATGTTATTTTACTTTTATTGTTGAGTCATCACCTTCTCAAATAAGCACCAGACCTGAGAGCACTATTGTCATTCTCATGCATTGTGTATAGTTAATGTTGTGTGCATCATGACTGGATCTCTTCTACCATGAATTACAATGTTTAGTCGCTGCTTGAACTTTGGAGGTGCTCTGCATTTATGTTTTGTGGTCTCAGAAAGGGCTAGCGAGATACCATGTTGTCATATTATATCATGATCGTTTTGACAAAGTGTTGGCATTTGAGATATCTTATTATTGCTCACTAGTTGATTATGCCATCGATATGAGTGAATATAATTTCTAAGAGTTATCATTTGCACGGTTAGTTATAATCTTTGTTGAAAACTTGGACACTATTTAAGCATATATATAGATACAAGAACAAAAGAGTTTGTAAAAGTTTTTCTTTATCACTTTCAGTTTGTCAACTGAATTGCTTGAGGACAAGCAATGAGTTAAGCTTGGGGAGTTGATACGTCTCCGTCGTATCTACTTTTCCAAACACTTTTGCTCTTGTTTTGGACTCTAATTTGCATGATTTGAATGAAACTAACCCGGACTGACGCTGTTTTCAGCAGAATTGCCATGGTGTTGTTTTTGTGCAGAAATCAAAGTTCTTGGATTTGGATGAAACTTTTTGGAGAATTTTTATGGAATATATAAAAATTATTGGCGCAAGAATCAACAGAAGGGGGGCCACCCAGTGCCCATGAGGCACCAGGGCACGCCACCCCCCAGGCGCGCCCTGGTACCTCGTGGGGCCCACAGGCGGCCATCTGACCTAATTCCAACGCTATAAATTCACAATTCCAGAGAAAAAAATAAGAGAGGAAGTTTTATTGCGTTTCACGATACGGAGGCACCGCCACCTCCTGTTCTTCATCGGGAGGCCAGATCTGGAGTCCGTTTGGGGCTCCGGAGAGGGGGATCTTCCGGCATCGTCATCATCAACCATCCTTCATCACCAATTTCATGATGCTCGCCGCCGGGAGTGAGTAATTCCTTCGTAGGCTTGCTGGACAGTGATGAGTTGGATGAGATTTATCATGTAATCGAGTTAGTTTTGTTAGGGCTTGATCCCTAGTATCCACTATGTTCTGAGATTGATGTTGCTATGACTTTGCTATGCTTAATGCTTGTCACTAGAGCCCGAGTGTCATGATTTCAGATCTGAACCCTTTATGTTTTCATGAATATATTTGTGTTCTTGATCCGATCTTGCAAGTTGTATGCACCTACTATGTGTTATGATCCGCATACCCCAAGGTGACAATAATTGGGATTCTTTCCGGTGATTGCCGTAGTTTGAGGAGTTCATGTATTCACTAAGTGCTAATGCTTTGTTCCGGTTCTCTATTAAAAGGAGGCCTTAATATCCCTTAGTTTCCTTATGGACCCCGCTGCCACGGGAGGGTAGGACAAAAGATGTCATGCAAGTTCTTATCGCAAGCACGTATGACTATATACGGAATACATGCCTACATTACATTGATGAATTGGAGCTAGTTCTGTGTCGCCCTAGGTTATGACTGTTACATGATGGATGTTGTCCAACAATATCACCGATCCAATGCCTACGAGTTTTTCACATATTGTTCTTTGCTAAGTTACTACTGTTGCTACTGCTGTCACAATTGCTATTACTATTGATGTTACCGTTACTGCTACCGTTACTATTATTGCTACTGCTATCAAACTATCATACTACTGTGCTACTGATCACTCTGCTGCAGATATTTAGTCTCAGGTGTGGTTGAATTGACAACTTAACTGCTAATACTTGCAAATATTCTTTGGCTCCCCTTGTGTCGAATCAATAAATTTGGGTTGAATACTCTACCCTCGAAAAATGTTGCGATCCCCTATACTTGTGGGTTATCAAAAACCGCTTATCATTTCCTTCTGCTCCTTGCTGGGTTCGACACTCTTACTTATCGAAAGGACTATGATTGATCCCCTATACTTGTGGGTCATCAATGAGGTAGTCAATATCTTCCATGCTAAGTGGGTTATTCTCACGACGAGAGTTTATTCACTCGTCTTGCATGAGAGAGGCTGGTATTTGGGATGCCCGGTCCCGTTAAACAAAAAACAAAGAAAATATAAACAAAACAAACTCCCCCTGGAAAGTTGATTGTTTGGAGGGCACCCGAGGATTCTGCTAGCCATGGATTGTGTCTGTATGGTTGTGGGGGAGTAAATCTTCTCCTTTCTGCATGGGAACCGCCAATAATGTGTTTAGCATGGAAGATATTGAAAACTTTATCGTTAAATCGTTGACAGGAAAAGTACACCTCTCAAATGAAATTATCTTTGTTTTAAGCAGTGAGCTCTGACACATAAGCAAATCCATGCTCCCCTCTGCGAAGGGCTTATCTATTTACTTTTCATGTTGAGTCAACTTTTTATTCCAACCTCAATTATTCTCCACTTGGCAAGCATCATGTGGTGGGGAAAGATCCAGGCACATATATTCAGTCAAATATATTTTATCATGAATTATTATTGTTGACAATTATCTCTATGATAAATAAGTTGGGAGGCAAAACATTAAGCTCCTATCATCCTCTATGTTCGATTGATGCTATTTGTTCTAAAAATATGCTTTGAGTACTAGCGATCATAGAAGACTATATCATAATTGAGTATGTGGAGCTCTTACTTATACGTTGCTAAAAATAAGATGAATTGAAATTGTTTGGTGACTAAGAACATAAGTTGTTAAGTTTCAAGAGAAGGTATTGTTTGAACCATAACATGTGAATTGATTGCTACTTTATCATGATGAGTTTTATGAGAAAGAGTTGTTGTTTATGATGCTAGGAAAAGTGATTGAAATTATCATTGATCAAACTTATGCACTTTGCTAGCATTCACACTTCATAAATTATTTCTTTTATCATTTACCTACTCGAGGACGAGCAGGAATTAAGCTTGGGATGCTGATACGTCTCCAACGTATCTATAATTTATGAAGTATTCATGCCATGCTCACAACAATTTTATATGATTTTTGGGAACTAACCTATTGACTTAGTGCCCAGTGCCAGTTTTTGTTTTTTTGGCTATTTTTTGTTTCGCAGAAAATCCATACCAAACGAAGTCCAAATGCCACGAAAATTTATGGTGATTTTTTATGGACAAGAAGAGACCCACGAAGCTTCGGGGAAGTACTAGAAGAGTTCCAGGGGAGTCACGAGCCTGGGTAGCGCGCCCCCTAGGGCGCGCCACCTGAGCTCGTGGGTCCCTCGGGACTCCCCCTAACGTGAATCCAACGCTGAAAAATCCTATAAATATAGAAACCCCCAGAAAGAAACCTAGAACTCCCACGCCGCCGGCACAAGCCTCTGTTCCAAAGCGATCTCATCTGGAGGCCTTTCTCGGCACCCTGCCGGAGGGGGAAATCATCACCGGAGGCCATCTTCATCATCACGGCGGTCTCCATGACGAGGAGGGAGTAGTTCATCCTCGGGGCTGAGGGTATGTACCAGTAGCTATGTGTTTGATCTCTCTCTCTCTCTCTCTCTCTCTCTCTCTCTCTCTCTCTCTCTTGTGTTCTTGATTTGGCACGATCTTGATGTACCACGAGCTTTGTTAATATAGTTGGATCATATGGTATTCTTCCCTCTCTATCTTGTTGTGATGAATTGGGTCTTTCCCTTTGAGGTTTCATTATTATCGGATTAACTATTGGATTTGAGATCACTTGATGTATGTCTTGCATGTTGATACCCGTGGTGACAATGGGGTATTCTATTGAGTCACTTGATGTATGTTTTGGTAATCAACTTGCGGATTCCCGTGGTGACATTGGGGTAATCTAGGCACATAGGTTGATACACGTTTGCATCCCACTTTCTCCGATAGAAACTTTGGGGTACTCTTTGAAGTTCTTTGTGTTGGATTGAATATTATGAATCTGAAATTGTTTGATGCATATTGAATAATTGACTCACGGATACTTGTGGTGACATTGGAGTATCTAGGTGACATTAGAGTTGATTGATGCGTATCATATGTTGTTATTGTAGTACGAACTCTAGGGCTGTTTGTGACACTTATAGGGATGGCTCAATAGATTGATCGAAAAGATAACTTTGAGGTGGTTCGCTACCTACAACAATTTCATCTTATGTTATTCGCTATTGATAAGAACTTTGGGGTGATTCTTTGTCGCACGTTGAGGGATTGTTATATGATTTAATTATGTTAGCACTATTGAGAGATTGCACTAGTGAAAGTATGAACCCTAGGCCTTGTTTCCGAGCATTGTAATACCGTTTGTGCTCACTTTTGTTACTTGCTACCTTGTTGTTTTTATTATTTCAGATTACAAAAACCTATATCTACTATCCATACTACACTTGTATCACCATCTCTTCGCCGAACTAGTGCACCTATATAATTTGCCATTGTATTGGGTGTGTTGGGGACACAAGAGATTGCTTGTATTTGATTGCAGAGTTGTTTGAGAGAGATCATCTTCATCCTACACCTCCCACGGATTGATAAACCTTAGGTCATTCACTTGAGGAAAATTTACTGCTGTCCTACAAAACTCTGCGCTTGAAGGCCCAACCGAGTCTACAAGAATAAAGTTGTGTAGTAGACATCACTCGCTTTGAGAACACGAGCACACATCAGTTTGTGACCATGATAATCCTCCAGATTTGCTTGGCGAGGAGAGCTTGGTTGAAGATCTCAAAATCTCTAAAGCCTAGACCACCTTCGTGCTTTCTAGTGCACATTTTATGAAGAGATGGATTTCAGGTTCCGCACATTTTCTTGGAGAGATGGAAGCAGCTCATCGTATACGCCGGTGTTTCTTACAACACTGACTTAATGAGGACTTCCCTTGCAACCTTTAATAAGCCTTGGCCCTTCCAACCCAAGACTTTCCCTCTTGAACTTCCCCTAATATGTTTAAAACGATCATCCCTTGACCTACCAAACACCATCGGTAGGCCGAGATATCGCTGTGATAGGGCAAAGAATCATCAAAACTTATATACTACTCCCTCCGTTCACCAGTGCCTCTGAACTTTTATTCAAAGCTACGTATAGATAGGAATTGAAGAAGTGCTACATCAAAACTTATATACTACTCCCTCCGTTCACTATTATAAGATGTTTTTGATATTTCAATATGGACTACATACAGACTGAACGAGTGAACAAACATGCTAAAATGCGTCTATATACATCCAAACCAAAATAAGTTAGAACATCTTATAATAGGGAACAGAGGGAGTACAAAGAAGAAGAAAAAGGATTCCTTGCAGTGATATAGAACCTTCAATCTATTCTTGCAAGAGTAATGCAAAGTCCAATGTTTTCTCATAGGAAAATTCAAGTTAAAATATTTTTATTAAGCAAAAGAGTCCGATTTTATTTTTAACTTTTTAATTATTTTTATGCGTACAGATTATTCTTTTGAAAATGCGTCATTTTTTAGTTGGATTTCTTTTGAACTGATTTTTTAGTGGGACGTGAAAATGGGTCATTTGATCCAGGATCAAGTACTAGGAGTTTTTGACTATTATTTTTTAGGGTGTAGTGTGCTTCTTTAAGAAGCTCCAATCTGGCCCAGCCCACAACTGCACACACCAAAGCCCACATTAGGCTCCCGATCCTATACCCCCTACGGCCTTGTTTGGAGAGAGAGAGAAAGAGAGAGAGAGAGCACGGCTCGGGCGGTTCTGGAAGCGAATGGGACGGAAAGCGAGCCGCCTGCGGCGACGCCGCCAGCAGCCAGCCGGCATGAGCCCCACCACGTCGCCGTCGCCGTCGCCTGCGCCTGCATCCTCCTCAAGGCATGCACTCTCCCCCTCTTCCGGCTCCTCTTCACCTGAACCCCAGTTTCTCATCGCTTTTTTCCTCGTTCATCTCTCGTGTGCGCGTCGTTTGTCTACTCCGTCGTGCAACTGCGCAATCAATAGTTCTCGTGGGAAGAACTCGAATCGCGTCGCTGCTGTCCTAGGTTTAGATTTTTCACTCGATTTCGCCGTAAACTGTGGAACCCTAGATGGGATGTGCATGTACGGCTAGTAGAATTGGTTTGTTGGTTTTGAGAAGAAAATTAGT
Organism: Elymus sibiricus; assembly: GCA_039707655.1. NCBI lineage: Eukaryota > Viridiplantae > Streptophyta > Magnoliopsida > Poales > Poaceae > Elymus > Elymus sibiricus. Next base: position 383,274,648 of record CM077676.1, read on the forward strand.
TCGGGTGTTCGTCGTACCCCACTATGTGATTTGCAAATGGAAAAGAGTACAAAAGGTACCCAAGCTGAAGAACCCGTGAAATTTCAGTGTATCCGTACGGTACCTGTACTGACAGTCGGTATTGGTAGGACATTGTTATGAGCTATATAACTGCAGATGTTTTATATAGTGCTTTGTCATAGCGTTCGTCACCATTTCAATATCATGCCCTGAAGATGCAGATGGGTTTCAGTGCCACAAAACGTTTTAACTACAGGGTGGTTTTCCAAAATAAAATTCTTATCTGTGCATGTTACCATCTTAGTCCAGCCCAAAATAAAATCAACCGATCAACTTGCTGCTTATTTAAGTGTCGACTTTCTTGACATGTAAGGGATATACAAGATATGGAGAACAACACGTCCTTAACTGCTTATCCATGGTCCAAGCATGCTGTCTGCCGTTTTTCATTTGTTACTGGACTAATCTTTCTAACCTTTCTGCCTTGAATTTGTTGTGTTTTGCAGAGAGTTTGCCATCACGCAAAGCCCGAGCAAATTGTCTGACCCATCTGTCTCTACTCCCCCAGGAGTGTTGGGGCACCAAGGTTGGGCTGACCTCCCAGATAAACTGCTTCACTCCATTGTTCCTCTGTTGGGATCTTTCCTCGACCTTACTGCGTTTGCTAGCACCTGTGGTTCTTGGCGTGCTGCCTTCTCTTCATACCCATCCAAATCGACCATCTGCACCAAACTCCCGCCTCTCCTCGTCCGACCCAATGTCTGTGTCCAAGCCCCTCACCTCCCTTCCAGCAATGGTCGTCACAAGCTACGCACATGTAAGGTCATTGATCTAGCCAACCAGAACAGAGCCCTTCGCTGCCAGATTCCTCAAGAAACTTTTCAGAGGATGCGTTTTGCTGGCTCTTCCTATGGGCATCTCATCTGCTGCCGCCGAGGAAATTGTCTTCTTGTTGATGTGTTCACTGGTGCCGAGGTTTCACCTCCATGTCTCCCATTCAGTGGTGACTGTGAGCAGGAGTTCTACTTTGGTGGCACCATGACAGCTCCCCTTGCATCACCCAACTGCCATCTCCTTGTCAGCACCCGATCCTCCCTGTTTGATTGGCCGGTTGGAAGTGACTCTTGGTCTGAACTCAAGCTTTCTGATGCACGGGTAGATCAGATTGTGGAATTCAATGGTCAGTTCATCGCCATGGATTATTCCCAGAGGATCTACATTCTGAAGTTAGCCCCCCAGCTTGGCCTGCAGGAGATAACAACCGAATGGTGGGACGACATGACTGAATGCCCATATCTAAGACCATGGCTGGTGGTCTGTGGTGATATGCTTCTCATGGTTGACCATTACATGAGCTTATCATTTGGAGCACCAGTCTTGTATAAACCCTACCGCCTTGATATGTCGACCAGACCTGCAAAATGGGTGGAGGTGAAGAAGCTGGACAACTGGGCACTCTTTGTAGGGGGTGATGTGAGGAGCCCGCCGTTTTCTTGCTTGACCCCGGAGAAGTGGGGAGGGAGGAGCAACTGCCTGTACTACGCCCATTACTCTCAGCCTTGGAGCGTACATGGATTAGGTGACGCGGCAGATGCTGTGTGGGATCCTTCCACCGACCCTGATCTTGTGTACAAGAGAAACTGGTACGGGCAGCTGCAGGCCTTCTGGGTGTATCCAAGCATGTTCTATTCCGATGCTCCAGTAGTGCCGGGGCTCCAAGACTGGGCTGACCTCCCAGATAACCTGCTTCACTCCATTGTTCCTCTGTTGGGATCCTTTCTCGACCTTATTGCGTTTGCTAGCACTTGTCGTTCTTGGCGTGCTGCCTTCTCTTCATACCCATCCAAATCGACCTTCTGCACCAAACTCCCGCCTCTCCTCGTCCGACCCAATGTCCGTGTCCAAGCCCCTCATCTCCCTTCCAGCAATGGTCGTCACAAGCTACGCACATGTAAGGTCATTGATCTAGCCAACCAGAACATAGCCCTTCGCTGCCAGATTCCTCAAGAAACTTTCCAGAGGATGCGCTTTGCTGGTTCTTCATATGGGCAACTCATCTGCTGCCGCCGAGGAAATTGTCTTATTGTTGATGTGTTCACTGGTGCCGAGGTTTCACCTCCATGTCTCCCATTCAATGGCGACTGTGAGGAGGAGTTCTACTTTGGTGGCACCCTGACAGCTCCCCTTGCATCACCCAACTGCCATCTCCTTGTCAGCACCCGATCCTCCCTGTTTGATTGGCCGGTTGGAAGTGACTCTTGGTCTGAAATCAAGCTTTCTGATGCACGGATAGATCAGATTGTGGAATTCAATGGCCAGTTCATCGCCATGGATTATTCTCAGAGGATCTACATTCTGAAGTTAGCCCCCCAGCTTGGCCTGCAGGAGATAACTACCAAGTGGTGGGACGGCATGACTGAGTGCCCATATCTAAGACCATGGCTGGTGGTCTGCGGTGATATGCTTCTCATGGTTGACCATTACATAAGCTTTTCATTTGGAGCACCAGTCCTGTATAAACCCTACCGCCTTGACATGTCGACCAGACCTGCAAAATGGGTGGAGGTGAAGAAGCTGGACAACTGGGCACTCTTTGTAGGTGGTGATGTGAGGAGCCCGCCGTTTTCTTGCTTGAGCCCAGAGAAGTGGGGAGGGACGAGCAACCGCCTGTACTACGCCCATTACTCTCAGCCTTGGAGCGTACATGGCTTTGGTGACGCGGCAGATGCTGTGTGGGATCCTTCCACCGACCCTGATCTTGTGTACAAGAGAAACTGGTACGGCCAGCTGCAGGCCTTCTGGGTGTACCCAAGCATGTTCTATTCTGATGGCCAGTGATCGTCGATGGAGCAACTACGGCTTGCTGCTCTACCAGCTTCTTCTGGAAAATTATATCTTCCAACAGAGATTTATGCAGCTGAAAAAAAAGGTGATTTCTCATAGCGGCAGTCGTATTGAAGCTTTTGCAGTTAGTTTCATCCTTCAGTTTTTAGAACATTGTAGGAAACGTTTATGGTGGCATTGGTGATTGCTCAACCCTTCGCCAGTTAGTTGTCATTCAGTTTGCTGTTCAGTCTTTGCACTTTATGGACATGTACTTGACTACGTATTGCTCATCTGTGCTGGAGTTGACTAGTTAAGCGCCATGTTCCTGCATGATGAAGAGTGTTCCTGCATGTGCCTGTGCTCTTATTTGCATCTTAATCTCTTTTAATCCAACAAGTTAATTTCAACAACCAGACTTGCATAGCAAATTTTGCTTGAAGATACATGATGTGTCCTCTTGAATGCGCCGGGTGTGTGTGAACAAGGCATTTTTTTCTTCATATATTGTAACAAGAGTTGCCCTGAAGTGTGCTTTGTTGTGCATGTATCGTTACTGCTGCCTCAGGAGGAAGGTATCACTGTGTATGCTTTGATTGGTTTGTGTGACTGCTCTTGGGATATTTGCTACTAGTAGATAGTTTGATCTAGAAAAAAAAAAGAGTACTTTTGCTAGCACAGATAAGCTTGCTGTAACCTGGGTGATTGTGTTCTTGGTGAATGTGTTATCCAGTGCTTTGCTGTGTATGTATGGAAGAACAAACATGGCAGCAAATGAAAACGATAGTATGATCACTTCACGGTTGATGCACATCTAACATGACAACAAGATGAAAACGATATACAGAGCTGTTGGTGTCAGCGTGAAATATCGCTTCACCGTTCATACTTCGTATGCGCATAGATATCAAGGTGCCTGGAATTCAAAACACATTCCCGTTGAAAGAACACTAATTTCTCAGTTTGGTAACCAAAGAAGGCTTCTTCAAACTTCATATACAGAACAGTAGGGTTCTAACATAGCCCAGTTTCTAATGATGTAAGAGTCAAAAGGGATATTGATGTTAACAAATGTTATTTATTGAAAATATATTTTTAGCCCGTACAGGCAGCAGGATCTCCTTGAACGTATGGTGTTTGTTCAACATTGGACTTTGGATTACTCCCTCACTGCAAAAACAGAATTAAGATTCTACATTTACTTCAAGGAATCGTCCACTTCCATTTTGTAGCAATCAAGTGTGTCCATGTACAATTCTTCAGTTCCTTTCTGTACACTTGGAATAAAAGTTCGGAGGCAGAGGTGAAAATTGCAGTTCCACATATAGGTGTGTAACAATTGCAATGCTCATCTCTTAGGCCTTTTTTTAGGAAAATATGGTTGGTATTTGCCGTACCGGGAAAACTCGAGCTCAGGAGCTGGTGCTTCATCGAAGGAAATGAACAAACGCCATAAGTTCAAGGCGATGTGAGCAATATGTGTACAAATCCAGGAGTTTTAGACTGAACTTCTCCAAATTATGATAAGTTTCCACAATGGAACTTCTTAAACCTCATATATTTCAGTGGGCTCTGTACACCTCAGGGATGCTTCAATTTATGAAGATTGAAGGGCTGAAAGTACCTTCATTCTAGAAACAAACAAAAAACCTTGATTCAGCAGAGCCAGACATGAGACCCTACACCGTATGTAACCTTTGACTAAAGGAAGATGCAACACACTTAGAAAGTTCAAAGAAAAAAAAGAATATGCAGCACTCTAGCTGGTTACTTAAAAAAAGGAGAAAGATAATTATAGCAGGAATGGTTCCAGTTCAATATGGGAATATCATTTCAGCAAGGGATGTGTATTAATAGAGTGTGATGTATCAAGGATGAAACACTAATTTTGTTGAGTAAATCCATCATTCATCAAGTAAGATGGTACTGTATGCTCAAAAAGAAAAGGATGGTACTGCATAATACATTTTGTAAAAAAGAGGATTGCACGTAGGGCCTTACAAGATAAGGTGATCTAAGACGGTGCTGCAAAATACAGTTTTTGCCTTAGCTTAGAAAGAACAACCATGGCAAAAACACTAGAGAGCCGACAAGCATATCTAGCGGGGCAGGCTAGCGGATGCAAGGAACTCCTGCTCCAAGCTATAGCATGCGTTTTGGCTGCGCTGAGATGTTACATGATAAGTTCTCCCGGCTAGGTTCATGGCCATGGACTGGTGGCCTTGCATCTCATACTCAACGGCTGGATCAACTTGAGATGAATTTGTACGATTCATTCGTAGTTGCTGCAATGTTGTCTCGACTTCCTTCATTGTAGGCCTTTCCTCACCTTTTAGCCTCAAGCACTTTTCCGCAAGACAAGCAACCCCGTTGATCTCCTCCTCGTTCGCTTCTTCAAGAACTTGTGCCGCCACTATTTCTTTGGGTTGCCTCGACCTGATCTCCAAGAGGAAGTAGTTACACAAGCTCTCGGCCATTCCCGACTCAGCTGTAAAAACAGGTTTTTTCCTGATAAGAAGTTCTAGGAGTACCACACCAAAACTGTAAACATCACTCTTCTCATTTAGCTGCCCAGTCTGGTAGTATTCTGGATCTAAATAACCGAATGTGCCCTGAACATTTGTAGCAACATGAGTTTGATCAATGGGGACAATTCTTGAAGCGCCGAAATCCGAAACCTTTGCTGCATTGTTCGTGTCTAGGAGTATATTAGAGGACTTCACATCACGATGAAAGATTGATATTGAGGCTGCAGAGTGGAGATAACATAGAGCACCCGCAGCTTCTGATGCGATCCGTAGGCAGTCATTCCATGTCAAAGAAACCATGTTGCTAGAATCATGATGAAGACTTTCAAACAATGAACCATTGGGAATGAAGTCGTACACTAGTAAGGGGACCTCCGTTTCAAGACAGCACCCGAAAAGTGTTACGATATTCCGGTGATTTATCTGAGAGAGAATTGCAACCTCGTTGATAAAATCGCTGATCTCACCTTCCCTGATAATCTGGGATTTTTTTATGGCTACCACATGCTGGTTTGATAAGATCCCTTTGTAGACTGTGCCATGCCCTCCACGTCCAAGGATACGTGCACGATCAAAGTTATTTGTTGCCCTTTTAAGCTCTTCCAAGGAGAAAATCTTTGTCCTCTCGCTCACATTTTCATCCCCTGATATCAGTTGTTCCAAGAGAAGGCCATTGTTCCTTCAGAAATACTTCCTTCTTAGTTTCTTCTGGACGTCTCTTTTCCATCTTTGAACGAGAAATATCGTAGTTAAGCCGAAAAGTAGCATGCCAAGGCCACTGCTTAGCCCAATCACAATACCTACATAACGAAACTGATCCATCAATCCTCATATATCCCGAGTATCTTTTGAGGGGACGAACAGAACATGCAGTAGATATGGGCTCACCTAAGTAGAAATTTTGCTTTCTTACTGGAGTGCACTGCATTTTTGTTATATCATACTCTGTATGATCAGGGCACTTGGTGCAGGTGTAGTTTCCGATAGTGTCCTGGTAATTCCCTTTGCAAAGTCCTGGTGTCCGTTCACACTCATCAATATCTGTAACCATATCTCTGTCAGGAGATACATAACATTTGTACAAATAATAAACTACAGTTGTAAAGATAAAGAGAAGGGGAGTACCTTCACAACCATCTGGGATGTATGGATTTCCTTCAAAACCGCGCAAGCATGCACACCTGTATCCAACATAACCTTCCATGGAGCTGATGACACCCAGGCAGAAGCTATGGACACTAACGCACGCATATCCAGAGGTGTTTTTTTCCGCCTCTTGGCATGTAAGATTAGCAACACCCCACTGCACAGAGGCTGATTCCAGAGGATTGACATACAGGTTCGGTTCATTAGCTTCTGAAGATTGTAGCATAATGTTAAATGACTCGTCTCCAACACTTGACTCATATTTGATTCCCAGGAGCCCCTCATTGACATTTATGTATGTCACTTCAACGAAGCCATTATTATGCCAGAGAACGGGCGGTGTAGTGTCTGAGCAGTTGAGCTTAAAAGTTTTCCTCGCAGAACAACCTTCTTCTATGCCAAAAGGAAATGGGACACTTATATTCCCACACCATCGAGAACAATTCGCCTTAAGTGGTCTTGAATTATACTCTATTTCTCAAAAGATATTCAAATTCATCAGATCAGCTAAAGAAGCAAGATAATGTGCTCAAATATGGAAGTCATTTTATCAACATAGCACTGTACAACTGTAAAAGTTATGGTGGAATAATAATATTTTATCCTTTCTAGCTATTTTTATTAAATGGCCAAACTCCTCAATAGGACTAGTTTATAGTTTATACTTGTAGTTGTGGTAATAAGATTAAAAATCACCAATACGCAATCAGATGAAAATGCTGGTAGCTCGGTAGATTAATGAGACTAAAGTGAATCTTACGAATTTAAATGACATCCCACCAAGGCAAGTTTAATATTTCTAGCACAGAATGGTGCTTGTACATTAACTCAATCACAGCCGTATTATACTTAAATATACATAACAATTCAAGGCATAGAATAATACTCTATCTTTCAAGTGGGATAAAAATACATAGAAAAACTCATAAGTCACTCTTGTTCTCAACACCGCATGCCACACATCTCGGTTCACTCACAAACACCCTAAGATTCGTTTTATTGATCATCAGCCTGTGCATCTGCATTGGCCAGTTCAGATGAACACAAAAGTAGCAGAGGTTTTTAAATAGCATTTATTGTACATAGATTTGTCCAAATTAGAAATACTGCAAGAAACTAAGTAGCAATATATGCATTTGAAATATTACCATTATACATCCAATAGTTTTTCATTGCTACTATAGATACGGAAGTAGCAATCATATGACCAGTGGGGCTCAACAATAAGCATAATTAACAAATTTAAGTAAATCATTTAAAACACAGATTTTCTACTTGTTTTTAATAATATGCATGTATTTTTGTGAAATCAATATTAATGATTCTCCCTTTTTTTCATATTTGTTGATCTTATGATTGCCATCCTTTATCTTCTTTGCTAATGCGATCAAATTAGATTTGAACTTCAAATGCAAATGAATGTGTGGCAACCAGAGAACTACATGCGCAGTGTGTTTGTCAATTGGTCATGTTAAGCTGCTAACCTAGCACAAAATAAAAAATATTGTTTACCGAGATGAACCTCTAAATGCTAAAATGGAGTCCCAGTAGTGTCACAGGTAAAAAGCAAAAAGCAAAAGCGTGTACATGATTTCAAAATAATGCTGCTTAAGTTGGACTAGACATGTTCTTAAGATTACTCGGTAACTCCTCCATTTCAAGATATAGTGTGTATTTTTGATTCGTTAAGACGAGTTATTTCACCAATAGATTGTCAGTTAATTTGTGGTTTATGTTATAAAAATCACAAACATAAGTAAATACTTTTTAAATGAATCGGGTGACATCAATTCCATGTCACATATACCACATATTAAAGCAATTGTTGGTCAAGGCCTTGTCATACAGAGACCGAAGAAGCCTTATATTTCAAAATAGAGGGGGTACTTAGTGAGGTAGTAGATATTAATTTTAACAAATAGTTGGTATTGTTTCTTTGATTATCATGGAGTTAGTTTCATAGAACTGCATTTTTTTTTTGTTAAAAACAAATCCAAAAGGAGCTTCAAAAGATAAGGTATGATAGAGGAGATTACCATGGACAGCTGAGCAGCCACCGGAGATATATGGATTGCCTTCATAACCACTGATGCACCGGCAGATATAACCTTTATCGGCAAGAGGAACCGTGCATTCGCTGTGGTGGCTGACACATGCATAGTTGCTATCATCCATGCTCCTGGAGCAGCTCGTTTCGTCGAGGATACTCCATATAATTAAGGCATTAATAGTTATGTCGATTGTATCCCACAAGATGTTGAGTCTAGATTGTGTTTTTATCTTACTTGTCTTGTGGGGAACAAATTGAAACTCGAGGGTGTGAACTGTTAATGCAGAATATGTAAAAGAACACGACCCAGGGCCATGTGGGTCCTGCCTATAAACTTGCTCCGCAATCTCTATGCTGGGGCAGGATACCTTGCAAACCAACTCACGGTTACCAAGGTCTTTACGTACCAAGTACACATCCAAGTCGCAAGCAATGACAGAAAGGAAGATTGCACCGAGAAGGCTAAAAGTTTTCCCTGGAGTCCATGACATGTTGTAGGCATCGAGACCAGATTTCATGGGGATGGTTTTGGAGAAGTTGACAAAAAAAGAGCTGAACTGCAAGTGCTTGCCCCACAAGTTGACTGACATGCCACTGGGGTAAATATTGCCCACAACCTGGGTTGTACTTGTACTACTACCATCGTGCAAGAAGAGTTTAGGGGGATTGGTGGTGTGGTTGCAAATGAGACTGAATTCAGGATTCCTGAAGCAACCAGCTCCTATGCCGAATGGGTAGCTGAAGGTCAAGTGACCGCATCTATTGGCACAGCTGAGAGTCAAATTTGAAGAACCCATGCCGGCGTCCAACCGACCGATCAGGCGGTTCAGAGGCTGGGTGGTGCTCCCATCTAAGCTTCTCACAACTGCAGATGCTCGTGCTTCAGCCATCCCTAGCATGGCAAGTATGAGGAAAACAAGCATGGTGTTGAACTGGGTAATTCGCTCGACACCTTGCTCAGCAAGTGAGGTGTGGGAGAATTTGTGGAGAAGTAACTGGCATAGAATACCACAGCTGATGGGCTCTATTATAGGAGGACATCGAAGATGTCAAAATCACTAATGGGCCCTGTACTGTACTGTACTGCTACTTACGGAGGAAGTTTCTCCATTTCTCTTATTAGGACAGGAAGTTTCCTCTATAATTCAATACAAAAAGAAAGCATGATAGAGTTTACATTAAGGCCACACAAAAGAAAGCATGAAATGGGGCATTGACTCCATTGACCTTGAGCAATGGACTAAAATCAAGTCTTAGATTGCGGCCACTCAATCCAAGCAGGCACCACTCCATTGACTCCATTGGGTGGACCGAAAGTCAGTCGTTGATGGAACTGCGTACACTCAATCCAAGCAGGCACATTTATTCATTTCTAGAAGCTAGGATCTCCGTTTATTTTCCATCTGAATAATACTGTGTTGTTGTGTAATGTTTCTTTGATTTATTTAGGGGAGGGGCAATTTTTGGTGTGGGCATGCGAAGTTACAATTTTTCGTGTTTCACGATAAAGATTTCAACCACCTTCCTTCTTTTTCGACACCTACAATGTTTACATTAGACAGAAAATGCTTCATTGTTCACACGTTCAAAGCTTCGTATATTTAGCAAATGCATTTTCCAATTTTGACAGTTTAAACTTGGCCATTCATCCACCGGTGCATTCAGACAAAGCTAGTAGTTACAATTTACAAATTCAAATGCCCGAAGAATTACCTTGCTAGGTTGGTCCAATGCTCCTTGCTGCCCACTGCTCGCTGCACTTGCGGCTCGCCTGCTCTGCTGGTCATTGCCCAGCTGCAGCTGCCGACGAGCGATTCAATCAGATTAACCAATGCATGGTGTGATTGTAGTGTCATGACCAGTAGGTCGAAAAGAGGGAGAAAACTGAAATCGCAAAGGCTTTACAGATTCGCTGAATCTCCGATGGCCCTGATGTCCTTGTGGCTCTTGCGCGAAACTGTGAGTGTGCCGGCGGCCACGGCCATACGCCCGGAGCCCCGGACGGTCTGGCGCACCCGTACCACCTCGCGCCGGCGCCACCGCAGCCGAAGGGCGAGGCGAGTGCAGCTCGCGCGCAGCACCGCACGGAGATCGGACTTCGGAGGGGACGGCCGTCGCGATCGGCGGAATCCGGTCGGTCGGTCGCTGTTGCATGGTAGGGTTCGCCTGCTCGGCGGCAGGGGGGTCGGGGGTGAGGCTGTGGCGTCTGTATGGGCTGTTGTGGTCGTGGGCATAAACTAAGGCCCATTGAGGCTCTAGAAAAGGCTAAGGCCCAGTGGCTGCAACCGAAGCCCTCGCGACCAAAGCCTCCACCGCCGGTTCGCCACCGAGCCGCCTTTCCCCTGCCGGTGACCGGCTGACCGCCGCGGAGACGGAGCACCGCCAAAAGCCGGAGGCCAGCTCTCCGCCGACAGGTTCTCTCCTTTGCCCCCTTCCCCATTGTACATCCCACTTGCTTGGTAAACCCTTCCACCTCTGATTTCCCCTGTTTTTCTTTTGTAAACCCAACTGATTCCACCGATTCTTCAAAAGGAAGCGTGTGAAAACTAAATATTAATCATAAACTTGATATCCTTGGACTTGATATCGTTGATTCAGATTTATTTATTTATTTTGATAAAAGAGAGCTCCCTCTCCGATTTCATTTAACAGATCATTGATTCAGATGTTTACTGAACTACGTTTTTCTTTCCATATTCGTGTGCAGTAATCACATCGAGGCTAGATGCGAGCAGTTCGATATGTACATGCAATTGGATGTCGCTACCGATGTCTACCCGGTGCATACTGGTGTCAAATTCACCATGGTTTTGGCACCTACACTGAATCTGGATGGAACTCCAGACACTGGCTACAATACACAGGTAACGTGGCCTAATTTTCTTGCAACTTGATCATGGAATAATTTGGCAACTGAATGATGTGAATGCCGTTTCTTATGTGTTACAGTCGCCTAAATGTTGTTATTGTCTCATATCATCTTGTCTTTATGGAGGACACATGTTTAAGGGCTGATGCTTTGTGCAGGAAGCTCACATTGTATTCATTTCTTTCCTTCTTTCAGGCTGGTAGGAAAAGGCCAATTTTCGTGTTTTGACCCTTTTCGTCTAGTTTAGCCGGATTTGACCCCGGTTCGAAATCATTTCGGGATCTGACCCTTTTCCTACCGCCGGGGCCCATGGTGGTAGGGTTGCACAGCCTACCGCCACGCCTCCAGGCGGTAGGTTAACGGCAGCCTCCGTCAACCAGCCGTTTGCAGGCTGACGTGTCCTAACGGCACTACCGCCAGGGTAGACGGCGGTAGGGTAGCTAAAGCTACCGCCACCCCCCGCGGCGGTAGGGTGTGCTAGGCCTGCGCGGGCGCCAGCGTGCTGTAACAGAAAATGGGGGGTTTTTTGCGGTAGGATTTCACATCCTACCGCCACCCCCCGCGGCGGTAGGGTGTGCCAGGCGCGACAGGGTGCTGTAACAGAAAATGGGGGGGGGGGGGGGTTGCGGTAGGTTTTCACAGCCTACCGCCGGGTGCTCTGGCGGTAAGCTGTGAGAACCTACCGCTGCAGTGCCTGGCGGTAGGGTCCTCTCTCACTTATTTTTCTAGAAGAACTTGACTATTTCAATTACAAATATGACTGATAGATGAACACACAACAGCAAATAGTGTTTGCATATGAAAATATGATGATCTCACACATTATAGGTAGCAAAAAAGTAGGTAGCAAATCGACATATCAAATAAGTTCAACATATCAAATAGGTTCAACATAGTAAAATAGGTAGCAATAAGACAACACTGAGTAGTTCAACATGGCAAACAAGTTCTCGTTCACAACTATTTTAACTAAGCGAGTTCAACACGACCATATCACTAGTTCCTCCCCCTCTTGGCGGCACGCTCCTCGTTTCTCTTCGAGCGGCTTTCGTCCGGCTTCTTTGTGTGACGACGAGGGCGCTGAAACGGGGATGGACTCTTCCAATCCTTCTTCGGCTGTTTCCCCCTCTTGTCCTGGGTTAGCTGAGTGGGTGGAGGTCCGTCTTCGTCGTCGTACTCCTCCTCATCACCTCCTTCGTCGTCACCTCCTTCCTCTTCTCCCTCTTCCTCCTCATCCTCTTCTCCCTGATCATCTTCTCCCTCGGCCTCCTCAACAATGCGAGACGATGAGGCGGCATTGCTAGAGGAACCTCCGCCGGCGTGGCTCAATGAAGCGAGGGCACGTGTCGACCCACTAGGAGCATGCACGTCAACCGAGGCAGCGCACCCAAGCATGCCCGCTAGCTTGCGGCAACGGTCGATGATCTTCTGCAATAACAAATATAGAAGAGAATGGCTTGAATCAGGTTTAGGGTTACAAATAAATAAGAACATGGCATGGATCAAATTTGTGGTTGCTCGAACAGAATGCTTTGAGACTCAAAGTTACCTTCATCGCTTCCCTCAGCTTGCCGTCACCCTCCATGGTCCCGGGGTCACAACTTAGCGCATTCGAGCCATCGAAAATGTTTCTGTTCAGCTCCGCAGCCTGCAAATGTAAGGATCATGAATAAGTTAGCGAGAATGACCATGTCAGCATCATCCAACTGCCGGCTCGAAACAATGGAACAAAACTTACCACTCTGTTCATCAGGGGTGCATACTCCCTGAAATCACATTGCATATCTCTGAGGCTTCTCCTGTAGGCTTCATCCTCAGAGTCCTCCTCCTCCTGCAGTGATGCGATGTCCGCGGCCGTCCACTGTGGTCTCAGGCGCAGACGGAACTTGACACCATCGTCATACCAATGCATGTGCCTCTCGTACACATTCCAGTCAATGCCTGACCTCTCCCCGTCTTTGCGGAACCTCCTCTCGTCCCACATTTTCACGTAAGTCTCGTGCTCTTTGACCCGGTCCACTAAGGACTGGCAATGCTGCCTACTCTTCCTGCAGAGGGCATAACAAACAATAAAACATAAAAGACCATAAGAACGTCAAACTGAACGAAAACACGGTAAAAGAGATGGCAGCCCATACCAGTGAAGGTCGAAACCACCGGTGTCGTGGGGGCGTGCCGATGGTGTGTGTTGCAATACGCCAAATTGCGTGGCCACGCGCTGTGGTAGGTGCCATTCGACGGCGTACACACATATCATTGGGACAATGCACCGGTAGAGAAGGCGGTCCCGATAGCACATCTCATTCAGGTCGAAACCCCAATCTCTATCGTGGTACGGCCACCAGTTAACCTACAGAAAGACTGCTTAGCAACCGTGAAAGTGGCTACATTAAAAAACTAGCTCGCTCGTTGGTATACCTGATAAGATGTCAGGTTGTCCAGCTCGTTGGTGAAGGCCTTGTACAACGCACTGCCCTTGCCTGAGAAGATTTTAACCTTGTCCCAAGAGTAGGCGACGGTAGGGTATCGAGCACTGTCGCCATCTTCGCCATACTCCGTCCATGGAGTCCGACTCAGTTTCTCAGGACGACCAACCGGCAGCCGCTCCCAACTCCAAATCGAGAGGGCCCAGACACACCCACACATCCCAGACGATTTTTCGGTCCTCTGCGTTGCGTCGTCCAGCTACAAACAACAATTGATGATCAGATGACACAATTTAAAGCAGCACACACATACGTCCATATACGAATATTGAGATATATGTCTTACCGAACGGTATAGGTACGCGAGGCCGGCAGACCCCCAGCTGTACCCTGCATCCCAGTCGGCCAGGAAGTCGAGATACATCCATAGGGCATTGTCCCCCGAGCAGTTTGGAAACACGACCTCTGTGAGAAGAAACCACAAGTAGGCCCTCGCATACTGCTCCACGGTCCTCGGGTCCGCATCTTCCGGGCATACGGCCCGGTGGGTCAGGAGCCAGGGCAGTGGTACACCGGATGTTCGGTTATCCTTCATGGGAGGGCAGCCGTCGATGAGGGCGTTAACCCTGTCCGGCCAGTTCTTCCTCTCCACGCGCCCAATGAGAGCATGGCCCTCGATCGGTAGGGCCGTGATCATGGCGAAGTCCTCGAGGGACACCATCATCTCACCACATGGGAGATGGAAAGAGTGTGTCTTGGGCCGCCAACGGTCCACCAACGCTGTGAGAGCCGTGTGGACAAGCGTCGGCGGCACACGCTTGAACTGGAGCACGAAACCCAACAGCCCGGCTCTCCTGTAATATTGCTCGTAGCGGTTGTCGTACTGCATCTGAGCGACCTTCGTGTGGCCCCTCATACGTAATGGCGGAAGCATCTGTCAATGTGTACACGAAAATAGTTAGTAACTAACTTTTGGAAAGCCAAAATTTTGATGCAAGACGTTGATCATTGTTATTACCACTTCGTTCTCGATGTAACGGGCATGATGACCGTTATCGAATGCCGGGTCAAGCATCCTGTAATTAGTGCCGACCGCCGGACCAAGGGGGGCCCTCCTGAAACAACAACATTTAGTTATCAACATATAATCATCAAATGTATCATATTCAACCGTTCAACTAACATCAATCATATCATATTCAACAATTGTAAAAAAATACTATAAACATGAACTAGGGTTCATCTTCAAACTAGTTAATCAATCCTTTCAATCCATCATATCACATTAACCAATCATATTCAACCATTCAACTAACATCAATCATATCATATTCAACAAATGTAAAAAAAAATACTATAAACATTAACTAGGTTCACCTTCAAACTAGGTTCATCTTCAAACTAGTTAACCAATCATATTCAACCACATCACCGCATCAATCATATTCAATCATATTCAACCACATCAAACATCAATAAATAATTCAAAAAAAAATTAACATACATGAACTAGGGTTCATCAACTATATAAAATAGGCTTCTATCATATTCAACCACATCAAACATCATATTACTCCTAACTAAACAAACCTAAAAACAACAAAAATCAAAATCTACTAGATGAAATAGGGTTCATCTTGTGCCAAATAATGGATCGAATCGAAAGCTTTTTAACTAAAACAAATTGGAGGGATTGAGAAAGCTTACTTTTCTCGTTTCGGAGCCATCTCGATCCGCAAAAACGGTGGAGAAACGAAGAAGATCGGAGGGGGGGAGTGGAGGGGATGAGAGAGGGAACCTCCTCTGTTCTTGTGGGCGGCGGCAGGGGAGAAGAAGATGGGGGCTGGGTTCGTGGGTGGGCCCCACGAGCCGGCCCCCGCGGGCTTATAACGGTTGAGCACCTACCGCCAGGGTCTTTGGCGGTAGGGTTGCATAGCCTATGGCCGAGTCGCCTGGCGATAGGGTGGACGGCAGGAGACGGTTGCCGTTTACCACAGCTGACGTGGATGAGTGGGCTACCGTCGTGGCTTCCGGCGGTAGCCTGTTCTACCCTACCGCCATGGGCCCTGGCGGTAGGAAAAAGGGTCAGATCCCGAAATATTTTCTAACCGGGGTCAGATCCGGCTAAACTAGAGGATAAGGGTCAAAACACGAAAATTAGCCGTAGGAAAACCCTTGCTGACAAGTATGACTATGTCATGCATGGAAAGCTTTAAAAGATTTCAGAGGACAGTTCCAGTGGTCAACCTATGACTTCTCTGAACTTTAGATTAGTGATTCTTTTAATGTTTTTAACCTAGCAGGATTTGATTATGCGATATATTCCGTATAACTTGTGGTTTAGTGTGAGATTGATATCTTACCTCCATACAGATTATGAAAAAATTGTTCTATAACCATGTTGCTGAAGTACATGAGTTTGAGAGTACATACTGATTCTCTTCTTTGTCTTCAGCTTGACAATCCTTAATACCAATTACCAGCAACCAATGCATGTCTTTATAATCTTTTGTGGGAAGGCGTGGGGATTGCTTAATGTGTGTTACTGAGTAACATGATGTACATACATGGTCCAAGATAACGGGCGGGTTTTGAGATTTCTTAATTTGGGTGTTATGAATAACTTGCTGTATATACATGGTCCAAGCAGTCTCTCAAGATAAGAAGGTCCATTGTTATTGACAAATGTGGGTTAGTGGCGGAGGGGGCGTGGGCCACTTTCCCTGGGACTGAATGCTATTCCAAATGAAATAATGCCATGGGCTGTTCCCATGTGGAGATCTTGGTGTGACTCGTACAAAGAACAAAGTTCCATCTGGTGCATGGCTGATTGAAGGGTTTGGTTTTACATATTTGATATTCCTTTTAATTATAGTTTGTACTTACTAGAAAACCGCTTAAATATTTGCAAGATGCTACAAATGTATTGATAGTGTGTTGATGGTATTTTCTCGTTTTTGAGTCATAAGTGCTGGGATAGTTATTTACATTTTCTCACAATGCCTATGTGTAATATCTGACTGCAGCTGATCTGAGCAATTCACCTGTGCAACTGCTCTAATGATTCTACTCTGCCCGCCGTTCTCCCTTTCCAGGGAGATTTATGCGTCTTTTGGTGGCCTCCTGGTGTTCCTCAAAGGCGATCCTTCCAGTGCCGCCAACCTCGAGCTGGATCAAAGGTTTTTCCTCCTCATACGAAAGGTGTAAATGACCAGTGCTTCTTTTCATTTTGGCGGGCAAAAATTTACCTTTTGCGGGGCAAGTCACCAACGCTTGTAGTTCACTCAAGGAGGCTATACCGAGCCTGTGATCCCTTCAATGCCAATTATCCTCCCCTGGAATGTACTTAACTCTTCGGGTGGTAAATAAATATAACTCTAGTCTCTAGATTGGCCCAATTGCTCCTCTGTGGCACCGGCCACTTATTCTTTGTTCCCCTGGAGCACATTACGCGCGTTTCTACCGTACGTTACCGATGTTTCACGTAGTACATTATTACAATGTTGCATCAATGTTACCTTCGATGATTACCGGGGCGCGACGCCCCGGTACTCTGGTGGCACTGCGGCATCTTGCTTGCCTGAACTTCCCACACCCAGTCCAGTATATCCTCAACCAGATCTCCAGCAGGCGATCAATGAGTTTACATGGAGGATAGCTGTCGCCAGTGCAGTGCGGGTGGAGTCTCGGATTGGTTACAAAGTTCACATGCAGTTTCCTCCCCGGCCTTGGCAAGGACGGGGGCACACGAGCAGGGAAGCCTTTACTCCTACCATATATATCGACCAAGATAAGCAACCGCTGCAGCTTTGGATTTAACTCCCCTGCCACCCACAGAAAGGCTCAAGAACAATTGCCCGAGCAGATTGGAGAGGAGCTGGCCGGCCTGCATGGACCACTACTGACTCATCTTCACCAGTTTTTGAGAGCTGGAAGCGGTCTCTGGGCCAAGAATAATCCGTGAAGCTCCACGGATCCTACTCATTGCGCCTTGGAGCAGAGCAACCAGAGCAAGCCGAGCAATCACTCACACACACACACAGAGCACACTGCCGCTGCCTGCTTTCTTCCCTGGGGCCGTATCTCCGGAAGATACACACACATCTGGTGGCCCTCCCTCTTTATCTTGTACAACTACGACGAAATTGAAATTGCCGCTATTCCTACTACACCACGGTGGAGTACGTTTTTGAGTCGGCATGGGGCTTGCCTTCAATTCAAGCATCGAATGCCTATGCTAATTAAGGGCGTTGGACAGGCAGACCGGTACAGGAGCATTGATATTGATAATGATACATGCTGCTGATTCGAAGAAAGCTATGGCTGGTGATGGTTGGAACAGTACCGTCTCTGAGTGACTAGTAGTAATCATAGGAACTAATGTCTGTTGTTCAGCTAGGATTGGACCAAAGCCGTTGTGATTCTGCTATGATGATGCAGGGCCTACACGTATGTAAAAAGACCTGCGGCTTTCTACGTGCACGTACAGAGAAATCTTTTGGAGGATCATGTCATGTGATGGCTGAGGGCTCCAAGCCAACTCGGATGCGATGAACAGAAGAATCTTCCCGGTTCGAGGGTCAGAACAAAGACCCCCCACGGATGGAGCCATGGAGGCCAAGGGTGAGTTGAGCAAGAGAACAATTCTTGTTTCTGATGGAACAAAAGGACACCAGCTAGGCGGAATATACACCAAGTACTCGCGGACAAGAGCTCAAACAAGCAAGAAGCGGACAAGATCATCGACATCAAACCAAAAATCAAGTGCTTGCTAACTATGGCTAACTGATACGTAGTAGCTATCTGGTCCATGGTGAGGAGAGGGATGGTGCTGATGGGCACCGGGCAGAAGGACCAGCTCGGAAGCGAGAAATTCTGACCGGCGCTCCGGTTCAGCAGCTCACCGCCGGCACCGGAGTATCTGCTCTGCTCCTCCTTCCTTGCGTTTGCAGCTCTGCCCCGGTCTTCTCTTGGCCGTTACTTAATTACGACGATCACCTGTTGTGCAGCGGGTTCGGGCCCGTCGGGATGCGCCGCTTGTCGTCGTCGTCGCACGCAGCATCGTCGCGGCCACCGGCGGTCGGCTTCCGGGCCGCGCTGGTCTTGCTCTTGCCCTTGCACCGGGCGGCCGCGGCGGTGGCGGTGGCGTCGAAGGCGACCGCGCGGGCGCCGGCTCTTGGACTGGGCTTGGGCACAGCGTGGTGCATGGGCATCGAGGGCGACGGCACCCACCTCTGCGCAGCGCGGCCGCGCGCGGGCACGGAGAAGGCCGGCGTCCTGGCCGAGGCGCCCGCGCAGTGGACGGCAGCGAGCTGCAGCAGGACGGCAATGGCGAGGCATAGGGCGGCGGCGCGTGCCCAGCGCCGCCTCCTCATGGGCGCTGAGCTCAGCGGGTGGCACGTAGGAGCAGTACGTACGTGCGGGCGCGCGCTCTCTCTCTGAGTCTGGTTGTTGGGGAGCTCTGTTGTTGGAGACAGAGGGAGGGAGGCAAACAAAGGGACTATTCAAAGGGTCTGAGGAGTCGGGCTTGCTCGGAGTTTTAACAGCGCCGCGCGTGGTGACCACTGGCACCCACAAGAGCGCCACAACCACAAGCAATAACTTGGACGAGACGGGGTAATCTAATAGCGCTTGCCAAAACAGAGCGCAGCAATGGTCCTACAATGGGATTTTTTTTTCTCACAGCTTCTAAACATGGAGGGAGATGGCGCGCAACTGCACGTACAGCCCCATTCCAACCACATTGATGAGCCTTCACTCCCTCCCCCGATGGTGCGACAGCGACGTGCCGCCGGGGCCGTGGTGGCCACGGAGCTAGCTAAAGCGACGCGCGGCTAGAGGGCTAGAGCTACGTACGTTCACCGCTGGGTGCAGCGCAGCGGCGGCACGGCATGCCCGTATTCCCCGCCCCGCGCATCGACCACTGGTGCGGCATGGCATGGCATGGCATGTCGCCCCGCCGCGTGCGTTCGGTTTGACCGGCCTCCTGCCGTTCGCGTGCTCACCGGTGAGATCGATCCATCGACCCGTCGTCCGTCCGGCCGTCAGCCCGCCGTTGCATCATCATCATGGCAAGCTAGCTAGCTCGGCTAGGCTGCTCTTCTCTTCCCTTGTCTCGCGGACGCGCCCACTCTCCGATCGACTCGTCTCGTCAGTGCCATCCGCGCGTAAATTCCATCTCTCTCTCTCTCTCTAGGGTGCAGATAGGAGTGTGCTGCTCGCTCGCTCGCTCGCTCGCTCGCAGTCGCCGGTGGCCGGTGGCCGATGGTTGTCCGTCCACAAGGGAGGCGGACTATGCGGCCGTCCTAGGGTCGGTGAAAGCACTGAATTCGTGCAAAAGCCTTCGACCCTTCTGCATCCCTCGCTCGCTTCCATACGCCGAGCGATGAATGGCCTTTGCCAGAGCGTACGTACGTGCAAAAGCCTTCTCCTCCGCAAAGGCAAGGGGTCGGGCTCCCAATTGCGACCTCCGCTGAAAATACAGGACCTGCACCGTACCCTACGTACGCATTGGCGTAGGATCGATCGATAGAGCGCTCGGTTTCGTGACCAGATGGAATGGTGCAGTGCAATCCTATAGTCCTACAGTATGTACTCGTATGCATGCGGCAGGAGTAGGAGCAGGACGATCACTGCTTCTGCCGAGTTTGCTTCCTCTGATGGAGCCGGGTACAGGTGCAGTTACGCCTCCTTCCTTTAATAAAGTGCGAGTACCGTACCGTACCACTGCTCACTCTGTAGTGCTCCGAGCATGTACATCAGTACACTACTGGTACATGTGTGTCCTGGTACGGTACAGGGAAATTGGGACAAAAACACGCTCCGGCAGCTTCCCTATTTCGAAAACATTTTTAGTTCTCACGCAAAAAACACCCCTTCTTCCTCTATATAGAAGGAGGCCAACCGCCTGAAGCTTCATCACTAGGCGCGCCATTGCCACCGCCTCCCCACCGGCGCGTCGGGCTGCTCCCCGAGCCGGCCGGCGTTCCGCCGAAGCACCGCCACCCCGTCGTCCCACCCATTTCCCCTCTTCACCGTCACACCGTCCCACAGTAACGCCCGGTGCGCCCAGCTTTGCACACCCGACGTCGCCCCTTGGCCATGCACGCCTACACCCACCCTCGCCCAGGCCGCTCCCACGCCGGTGTACAACGCCGCTGCTACCCGGCCTCGAGCTTGTGGAGAAGAGATAGAGAGATATGAAGAAAAAATGGAAAAAAAATTGGCTCACTGACACATCAGCTCCACACGTCGGGTATATAGTGGGGGTGATTTTATTGGGGATCTGCTAACAACAAACACATATGAAACCCAATAAATTTATTGAAGAGCACCAATAAGCACTTATAGAGGAATGTTTTTAAGCTGATGGAGATGCTTTGTGAGTGGAAGATTTTGTTGACGTATAAATGTATAGCCCACCTTCCCCATCAGCTTGAGGTTTTGAATGAACTGGCTGGTGCGTGCAGTTCTACATGGTATCAGAGCAAGGTTTTGAGTTCAAGACTCGGCTGGCGCAACTAAATTGTAGCCTACTTTCGGTCCATGTTTAGGCCTGAGAGAGCCACACGTGAGGAGGAGTGTTGACGTATAAATGCATAATCCACCTTCCCCATCAGCGTGAGCTTTTGGGTGAACTGGCTGGTGCGTGCAGTTCTACAGATTTGCTGAGTGATTTCATTGCCATGGATTTCACCAGTTTTGGCATGGACCATTAATTTTCTCTGCAAACGGGACAATTACATGGGAACCAACGACGATGATTTTAGATAGGTTGAAATCATGGCGCCTCGGCTCCGACTAGTTTATATGTTGGGGTTTTAGCCCTTGCAGTGGTGGCGTTTGGTCGGATGGCAGTCCTTTATCTCCGAGCAAGTCTTTCGGGCTCCGATCCTCATTTATTTCATTTGTCGGGATGGATTCGACGGAGCTCGGGCATAGATTCTTGCCGGCCCCATGTGCAGTGGGATTAGGGTTTCTCATCGTGCGTATGTGACGGCGAGATTTGGTGTCAGGTTCTTTGGATAGATTCGAGGGTTCAACGGCGATGACTGCGGCTCTAGGGCGCTGGTCCTTAGGGGCAAGTTCACAAAGACTTCCCAGTTATCATCAACAAGGTCAAGCCGACTCCGGTATGGGAGCCACGACAGTGGCACATAGGCGCCTTGTTCTGGCGGCAGAAATGGTCATTCAGTGGTCCAAGGGCCTCAATGTAATTCTTATTATGCTTATGTTGCTTTTTACTTCTGATGAACCTTTATAATAGATCTGGATTCTTTTAAAAAAAATGCGAGATTTCGATACAGCAAACGAACATGAGTACTCTAGTATGCATTTATACATGGTACTCCTAGTCCTATATGGTTGATAAATTTCATGCTTGCTTATTCAAAAAACATGTTTTCTTGCTTCCCGCAATGAATGGAGCCGACTCGGCTCGGTTTGAATTCTAGTCCTAGCTGCGAAACCTTTGCAACGAGTACAAGAAACCAGAGCCTCTTTTGCCTATTTTCTTTCCTCTCCTTCTCCCTCACCTCCGATCTCCTTGGAGTCTTAAAGAGCCCCCTTCCCCCTCCCCCAACCCCCTGCTCCTCTCTTCTTCCTCTGTCATGGAGTTGTCGTTCGGTGCGGGGCAAGGAAAGGAGATCGATTTGGTCCTTGTAGAATCGATACGTATGTCTAAGGGGGGTGAATGGACTACTAAACACAAAAAGGGACTCTTTTACCAAGTTTTAATTTCTTGGCAAATTTTACGCTTTTCTAGCAATCTATAGAGCACCCCACACATCCAAGTTGAGAGTATAGGTAGAATGTAAAGACATGCAAGTGCAAAGTAAAAGAGGTAGAGTTGAGAGAATCGCAAACACAATAGGCTTGGTGAAGATTTTTCCGTGGTTCGGATAGTTGACGCTATCTTACATCCACATTGATGGAGGCTGCGATCCACAAAGTATCTAAGATCACAAGGATCTCGATTGCGAAACTCCAATGAAGGAATAAGGTCCATGAAGGACTCACCCACAAAGGGTCAACGAAGGAGCAACCAAACCTATTCCACCATGGCGTACGCCCACGAAGGACTAGCCTCACTAGGGTAGATCTTCAAGAAGTAGGCTTACAGACTTCCTAAGTTCTTCACAAACTTGAAGACTTCCAAGCAACACCGAGCCGATGTAGATGGCGCACACCCTCCAAAAGTAACAAGATAGAGGTTGCTTGACAATGAATTCCTTGCTCTTGTGCTTAAAAAGATAATCTCCTCAACACTCAAACTCTCTCAAGATTTAACTATGCATTTGGAGAAGTAGGAGCAGAAAGCAAGAGGGGATTAGATCACAAAGGGTTTGATAGGATGGTTGGAGTAGAAAGCCCTTTGAAAGCAGCACAAGGAGGTGGGGTTCTCTCTCAGAACATATAATGTGAGTTGAGTTTGCTTCGAGTGAACGGGTGGGATAGCTAAGGGTAAATATAGGCTGGACAAGAAATATGACCGTTACCAACTTTATTGCACAACTTGGAGGCTCCAACGGGAATTGCAAGGTGGCTCCAAAGTGAATTAAAGTAGCAAGTTTACTGTGTTTGGCTACTAATGAAGAAAAGGTTGTATACCAAGAAGAATCAACAACCCCAAATATTGATGCTAAGATGCAAGAATTGGTAAGACTACTTGAATTATGTAAACATCAAACTAATTTGCAGAAAAATGATGGGGACGACAAAGAACAACCTATCTTGGATGAACACGTGTGCATAGAAGAAGAAGAGAGTAGTGAGGAAGAGGAAGAGGAGGAATGGACTGATCACCCATCCCAATCTCCCACTTCCGACGGTAACTTTTGCACGCACTTAATCAATTTCTTGACGAGGCAACCCTTAAAAAGTGCATGATTGATATGGATACTAGATAATTGCTAGACTTATTAAACACATGTGGACATATGTTGTGTTCTCTATATCAAGTTTCATGCAGATATTGTTGGTCTCCGAAACATATTGATTTCCAATGCACAAAGACCTATGATGAGGTGATAGCATCAATAGTAGTAAGATTAATGCCACCAAGGATGTCATCCGGTATGTGTTGCGGACAAGTGTAGAGATGCTATTTTTGGAGATCGAAATGGTTCAAGCTCAAAGTAAGGGTAAATTACTTGATTGGATACACTTAAGGTGGATTCGATAATTTATATTTATCAAGAACATCTTTGCGATGAAGAAAAATCGTAAGATGGTACTAATCTGCAGCAACAAGAGTATCATGATGACTCTAATTTGGAGGAACTTGATGCTAACGAATCTTTCGTGCAGGAAACTCACCCTTAATTTGAGGATGATGATTATCATGTTAGCGTTAGCAATAATGACAAACTAGAGGAGGAAAATACTTTTGATTCCTCTATGCTAATGTCCAGGTGTGCTTTGTTGGACAAATTTGTTGAGCACGGGAAACCATTAGGGAGTGTTGAATTACCCACTCTGGATAAAGAATTTTATGAGGTGTTCATACAAAGGTTGCCAAGGTAAAATTTCAAATTATATATATAAGTCTCTTTTTTGTTGCAGAAGTATAAGGTGACATGCTCACCCCACTTGGTGCATCAGTTCTCGCTTGAGTGCGAGGACATATTTACCTACATGATGTCGATGCACCGTAAGAGGGTATGACTCCGACTGGACTTTGCTATGAGGTGCTCCGAACCCCGGTCGGAGGTAAGACATACACTCGGGGTAGACATCCCTTGGGACCCCGGTGAGTGACTTAGTGGAGCACCGAAGCCTAGCTATATGGCTATAAAGAAAGCATTGCTTGGGAGGTAACCCGGAAGTCTGTAGGTGTCTTTCTTAGCTTTGTGTCTTGAGTCTAGATGGATTCATGTTGCATTGGCACTTTTATTTTTGTTTTGCATAGTTTCAACTTGAGTTGGTTTCAGATAGTTTCCGTTGGTAAAATTTATAGCATGTCGGTAGCCTGTATTTTGTTGCATACATTCTCCTATTTTTATTGTAATATTGCTATGTGCCTAACGTCAGGAGGGAGCATAATTTTTTTTTCTGCAGTTCTGCAGCTCCAGAAGAAAAGACGGCGCATCATACGACCACTACGGTCGTACGCGTGCTCGTATGAGCTCGTGACCATAAGCAACAGAGACTCCATAGTGAACGACAGCCTATCGTACGAGCAACCGCGCTCGTACGTGCGGTCGTATCAACTGGCGGCCACAAAGGAGCACTTCACAGAGTGAAAGACGGCGTACCGTGCGAGCGCTCGCGCTCGTACGTGTGCTCGTATGCCATGTCCACCCTGACAAAGAAATTACCAGAACAGAAGATGGCGAACTATACGAGCGCTCGTGCTCGTACACGCTCTCGTACTAGAGGGTGGCTGATGACCCACAAGTATAGGGGATCAATCGTAGTCCTCTCAATAAGTAAGAGTGTCGAACCCAACGAGGAGCAGAAGGAAATGATAAGCGGTTTTCAGCAAGGTGTTTTCTGCAAGCACTGAAAGTAGCAGTAACCGATAGTTTTGTAGCAAGATAATTCGTAACAAGTAGCAAGTAACAAGTGTAACAAAAGTGCAGCAAGGTGGCTCAATCCTTTTTATAGCAAAGGACAAGCCGGAACGGTCTCTTATATAAAGCAAAGCGTTCTCGAAGACACATGGGAATTCTCATCTAGTCACTTTCATCATGCTTATTTGATTCGCGTTCGCTACTTTGATAATTTGATATGTGGGTGGACCGGTGCTAGGGTGCTGTTCTTACTTGAACAAGCAACCCTCTTATGATTACCCCCTCTCGCAAGCATCCACAACTACGAAAGAAGAATTAAGATAAATCTAATCATAGCATGAAACATATGGATCCAAAACAGCCCCTTACGGAATAACGCATAAACTAGGGTTTAAGCTTCTGTCACTCTAGCAACCCATCATCTACTTATTACTCCACAATGCCTTCCCTTAGGCCCAAGTATGGTGAAGTGTCATGTAGTCGACGTTCACATGACACCACTAAAGGAAGCTACAACATACATATCATCAAAATATCGAACGAATACCAAATTCACATGATTACTTATGACAAGACTTCTCCCATGTCCTCAAGAACAAAAGTAACTACTCACAAATCATGTTCATGTTCAAGATCAGAGGGGTATTGAATATCATTAAGGATCTGAACATATAATCTTCCACCAAATAAACCAACAAGCATCAACTACAAGATGTAATCAACACTACTAGCAACCCACAGGTACCAATCTGAGGTTTTGAGACAAAGATTGAATACAAGAGATGAACTAGGGTTTGAGATGAGATGGTGCTGGTGAAGATGTTGATGAAGATTGGCCCTCCCACGATGGGAGGATCGTTGGTGATGTCGATGGCTTCGATTTCCCCCTCCCGGAGGGGAGTATCCCCGGCGGAATCGCTCCACCGGAGGGCAAAAGTACTCCTGCCCTAGTTCCGCTTCGAGATGGCGTCACTTCGTCCCGAAAGTCTTCTCATTAATTTTTTATGGCAAATGACCTTATATAGCAGAAGGAGGGCCCCACAAGGCATCTTGGCACGCCCCGGGGGGGGGGCGCCCTGTTGCCTTGTGGGCAGCTGGTGGGTCCCCTCTGCTATTTCTTTTCTCCAGTATTTTTTATATATTCAATAAAAATCTCCGTAAAATTTCAGGTAATTTGGAGCTCTGTAGAATAGGTATCTCTGCTGTAGCTATTTCAGGTCCAGAATTCCAGCTGCCGGTATTCCCCCTCTTCATATAAACCTTGCAAATTAAGAGAGAAAAGGCATAAGAATTGCATCATAAGGTGAAATAATGATCAAATACATTATAAATAACAGTAGGAAATCATGATGCAAATTGGACGTATCAACTCCCCCAAGCTTAGACCTCGCTTGTCCTCAAGCGAAAGCCGAAATCGATAATCATGACCACATATTTAGAGAGAGAGGTGTCGATAAAATAAAATATGGACATGAGAGCATCATGATTAATTTCATAACAACAATATATTATCATAAAGCTTCCCATGGACAAGTAATAATTCATCACAATATTGAAGTATAGAGCATAAACTTCCTTGAAAGCTAACAAACTACGTTCTTAGTCACCGAAACAATTACAATTCATCATATTTTCAGGAAGAGTCTATGTAAGAGCTTTTGTTTGGCAAGTCCACATACTCAACTATCATTTAGTCTTCTATGATTGCTGACACTCATGACATATTTTTATGGAGCAAAAGCTTCAATCAGACACATAGAAAGATGGGGCTTTAGAGTTTTCACCTCCCAACAGATTTACCTCAAGGGTAATGTCAACAATAATAACTCATGATCACTTACATCCAACTGGATATATATGCCTAGATCTTTCCCCACCACATGGTGCTTGCAAAGAGAAAAATAAAAACAGAATAGAGAAGAACACTATTGACTCTTGCATAAAGGTAAATACAGAAAAGTAAAAGATAGGCCCTTCACAACGGGAAGCAGAGGTTGTCATGCGCTTTTTATTTTTGGATGTGCAAACTCTTAATGTAAAGGAACGTCACTTTATATTGCCACTTGTGATAGCAACCTTTATTATGCAGTCGGTCGCTTTTATTTCTTCACCATCACAAGATCATACAAAGCTTATATTCCCTTACAATAAAAGTTCATACATATTTAGAGGCAATTTTTATTGCTTTGTCACCGATGACAACTTACTTGAAGGATCTTATTCAATCCATAGGTAGATATAGTGGACTCTCATGACATGAAACTGGGTTCAAGGGTTTTGGATGCACAAGTAGTATCTCTACTTAGTGCGAATTTTTGGCTAGCAAAAGATAGGGAGCAAGCACCACATGTTAGAGGATCTATGACAATATAACTTCTATGTGAATATAAGCAAACATAACCCATTACGTTGTCTTCCTTGTCCAACGTCAACTATTTGGCATAGAATATTTAATGGGGGCTCACAATCATAAAAGATGTCCAAGATAATACATTTATATGTGAATCCTCTCTTCCTTTATTAACTTTTTCATGAATTGCATCAATGACCAATGCTATGTTTATTAATTTCCAATAAATTTTATCAACTATACTTTTCTTCATAGTCATTACTCCCCAAGGGATTAACACATGATCTTTTCATTCTTTTATTGCTTAGATTGAAACATAAAAGTAAACAAGCAAAACTCAAACTACTCTTTATTATATATTTTTCACACACGATTACATAGATAGATAGATCACGAAATGAGCACTCGAAACTAGATCATACTAAAACTTTATTCTTCTAAATCACGAAATAACTAAGGATCGAACTAAGATAGATAATGATGATAAAAGTGATGGTGATACGATACCGGGGAACCTCCCCCAAGCTTGGAACAAGCCAAGGGTGGTGCCCATACCCATGTACTCAAGCGTCTTTCTTCGGTGATGGTGGTGATGAAGTGATGGGCTTGTCTTTCAGCTTCAATAAGTACTCCAGATTGCCATTGATCTTTCGGAGGGCACGATTCTGCTCTTCCAACAGGATAACTTCATGAGTGAGTGCGGTATTCTGGGCACAAATTGCTTCAACAACCTTTAATGCATCAATTTCAGATAAAGAGAGATTATGAGGAAGAGTTCGCAATATATCTCCCTTTTCTGTAGTCTCTCCGGCGGGCAAGGACTGATCCCTTTCGCCTTGAATCTGACTTCCCGCAACTTCTCCGGCTTCCTCCTACATGTCGGCATCCTCCTCTCCTGACGACCACTTATAGTAGACCTCGCTGAAAGGATGTTTGCCCGGCGAGGGTTGCACGATCCGGTGCTTGGTGCGGAGCCTTCGGGGAGCCATGGGGATCTAGATCTGTCAGAAAAACAGCCCGAAACAAGAACAGAGGAGAAACTTGCGATACGGTGGTCAAAACATACGGGAGTATATATAAATAATTTTTTATCTTGCAAAACAAGCATACGAGAGGAAAACGGAGTCGGGAGGGCACACGAGGTGCCCACAAGGCAACCCGGCAAGCCCCAGGGGGGTCGCGCCCTGTTGCCTTGTGACCTCCTCGTGGGTCCCCTCGGCTGTTTCTTATTTTTGTATTTTTTCTAATATTCCAAAACGGACAGAAATAATTTTTATGGAATTTTTAGAGTCGGTTTACTTACCGTATCACATACCTACCCCTTTTCAGGGTTCTGGAGCGTTCCGAAAGGACTCTTTTATGTGTTCCTCCGACGTCATTGTTTGAATAATATTAGTTTCAACATTAATGGGCGTACCTGAGATATAATGTTTAATTCTTTGTCCATTGACCACTCTCAGATTAGTGCCTTCAGCGTTATTAATTTTGATAGCTCCAGAGTTATAAACTTCTTCGATGATATATGGTCCTTCCCATTTAGAGAGAAGTTTCCCTGCAAATAATCTGAAACGAGAGTTGTACAATAGAACATGCTCACCAACTTTAAATTCCCGTTTTTGAATTCTTTTATCATGCCATCTCTGGACTTTTTCTTTAAACAACTAGGCATTTTCATCGGCTTGGGTTCTCCATTCATCTAAAGAGCTAATATCAAATAACCTCTTTTCACCGGCAAGTTTGAAATCATAATTAAGTTCTTTAATTGCCCAATATGCCTTATGTTCTAGTTCAAGAGGTAAATGACATGCTTTTTCATAGACCATTTTATATGGAGACATACCCATAGGATTTTTATAAGCAGTTCTATAAGCCCACAATGCATCATCAAGTTTCTTAGACCAATTCTTCATGGATCTATTAACGGTCTTTTGTAAAATTAACTTTATTTCTCTATTACTCAATTCAGCTTGACCACTAGACTGAGGATCGATGATAAGAGGATGCAATTATATGGTTAACATCATATTTAGCAAGAAGTTTATCGAAAGCACCATGAATAAAATGTGAACCACCATCTGTCATCAAGTATCTAGGGACTCCAAACCTAGGGAATATAACTTCTTTAAGCATTTTAATAGAGGTGTTATGATCAGCACTACTAGTTGGAATAGCTTCTACCCACTTAGTAACATAATCAACAGCAACAAGAATATGTGTATACCCGTTGGATTTAGGAAAAGGTCCCATATAATCAAAACCCCAAACATCAAATGGTTCAATAACAAGTGAATAATTCATAGGCATTTCCCGACGTCTACCAATATTACCAATTCTTTGACATTCATCACAAGAAAGGTCAAACTTACGTGCATCTTCGAAAAGAGTAGGCCAATAAAAACCAGACTGTAATACCTTATGTGCGGTTCTGTCTCCCGCATGGTGTCCTCCATATGCCTCGGAGTGACACTTCCGAAGGATTTGTTCCTGTTCATGCTCAGGCACACAACGTCTAATAATACCATCTACTCCTTCTTTATATAAATGTGGGTCATCCCAAAAGTAATGTCTTAAATCAAAGAAAAACTTTTTCGTTTGTTGGTATGTGAAACTAGGTGGGATATATTTAGCAACAATATAATTAGCAAAATCTGCATACTGATACGTCTCCAACGTATATATAATTTTTGATTATTCCATGCTATTATAGTATCAATCTTGGATGTTTTATATGCAATAATATGCTATTTTATATTATTTTTTGGGACTAACCTATTAACCTAGTGCCCAGTGCCAGTTGCTGTTTTCTGCTTGTTTTTGGTTTTTTCAGGAAATCGGTACCAAATGAAGTCCAAATGCCACGAAACTTTTTGACGATTTTTTTCTGGACAAAAGAGACCCTGGAAGCTTCGGGAGGAGGCCAGAAGCCTCACAAGGAGGTGACAAGGCAACAGGGCGCGGCCCCAGGGGGGGCCGCCCTGATGCCTTGTGGGCCCCTCGTGGCTCCGTTTGACCTAATTCCACTTCTATAAATTCTCAAATATTGGGAAACCAACCGAGAGCCACCTCGAATAAATTTTCCGTTGTCGCAAGCCTTTGTTCTTCCACGATCCCATCTGGAGGCCTTTTTCGGTACTCTGCCGGAGGGGGAATCGATCACGGAGGGCTTCTACATCAACCTTGCTGCCCTTCCGATGATGTGTGAGTAGTTTACCACAGACCTACGGGTCCATAGCTAGTACCTAGATGGCATCTACTCTCTCTTTGATCTTCAATACAATGTTCTCCTCAATCTCCATGGAGTTCTATCCGATGTAATCTTCTTTTGCGGTGTGTTTGTTGGGATCCGATGAATTGTGGGTCTATGATTAGATTATTCATTGAAAGTAATTGAGTCTTTTCTAAACTTTATTATGCATTATTGTTATAGCTTTGTATTTCTCTCCGATCTGTTTGGTTTGGCCAACTAGATTGATTTATCTTGCAATGGGAGAGGTGCTTTGTGATGGGTTCAATCTTGCGGTGTTCTATATCCCAGTGACAGAAAGGGACAAGACACATATTTGTATTGTTGCCATTAAGGATAAAAAGATGGGGTTTAATCATATTGCTTGAGTTAACTTTGTCTACATCATGTCATCTTGCTTAAGGCGTTACTCTGTTTTCATTAACTTAATACCCTATATGCATGCTGGATAGCAGTCGATGGGTGGAGTAATAGTAGTAGATGCAGGCAGGAGTCGGTCTATTTGTCTCGGACGTGATGCCTATATACATGATCATTGCCATGAATCCGTCATAACTATACACTTTTCTATCAATTGCCCAACAGTAATTTGTTTACCCACCGTATGCTATGCGTTCGAGAGAGAAGCCTCTAGTGAAAACTATAGCCCCCGGGTCTACTTTTATCATATATTAAAATCCAAAAATACCTTGCTGCAATTTTATTTCCTTTCTTTTGTTTTGCAATTTACTTTTCTATCTATCACTATCAGAATTAATCCTTGCAAGTAACCGTTGATAACCCACAAGTATAGGGGATCTGAAAGCACATTTGCTCCCTTGGTGGTTTTGGTAATTCATAACAACATATATCTCATTGAACTAATGACCATTCAAGATTAAGATTTCAGGATGTTCAATGATTGGCATGGCATGGACTAGAGATGTGGACCCCTCAAAATGCTAAGGACAAGGATTGGCAAAAGATCAAGACTCTACATTTTTGGTTTAGTGATCCAAGATCACATTGAGACCATAGGAAAGCCAATACTATTAAAAGGGGATGAGGTGTTGCTTAATGGTCTTTTTGCTCAAGTGCTTAGTGACAGTACTCCTAAACCCTCAACCACTCTCTCTACCCAAATATGTCCAAAACCTACATTCTAACTCGGCCCCACCAAAATTTCCTATCCGGCCCCACCGAGTTCATCCAAGACTTAGCCACTACCAAAACCCTAACAAATTGGATCCACCAAAATGGATCTCGGTCTCACCGAGATGGCCTTGCCAACTCTCTCTAATCGTTTACACTTACTTCGGTCTCACCGAGTTTTGCAAATCGGTCTCACCGAGATGGCTTGCCAACTCTCTGTTGCCTTATTGCTTCACTTCGGTCCTACCGAGTTGATGCAATCGGTGCCACCGAGATGAGGATTGCCCTAGCCATTGCACTTCGGTCCATCCGAGTTGTTCGTATCGGTCCCACCGAGATTCCTAACGTTCATATCTTTTACACTGTTCGGTGCTACCGAGATGATTGTTTCGGTGCCACCAAGTTGGGTCAAAAGTGTGTAACGGTTGGATTTTGTGTGAAGGCTATATATACCCCTCCACCACCTCCTTCTCTGTAAGGAGAGCCATCAGAACGTGCCTACACTTCCACCATACATTTTCTGAGAGAGAACCACCTACTCATGTGTTGGGATCAAGCTATTCCATTCCTACCATTTGAAACTTGATCTCTAGCCTATCCCAAGTTGCTTTCCACTCAAATCCCTCTTCCACCATAGCCAAATCTGTGAGGAGTTGTTTGAGTGCTGGGAAGACTATCATTTGAAGCACAAGAGCAAGGAGTTCATCAACAACACACCGTCTATTACCTTTTGGAGAGTGGTGTCTCCTAGATTGGTTAGGTGTCACTTGGGAGCCTCTAAGATCATGTGGAGTTGAACCAAGGAGTTTGTAAGGGCAAGGAGATCGCCTACTTCATGAAGATCTAGCACAAGTGAGGCTAGTCCTTCGTGGACGGAAGCCATGGTGGAATAGGCAAGGTTGCTTCTTCGTGGACCCTTCGTGGGTGGAGCCCTCCGTGGACTCGCGCAGCCGTTACCCTTCGTCGGTTGAAGTCTCCATCAACGTGGACGTACGATAGCACCACCTATCGGAACCACGCCAAAAACCACCGTGTCTTCATTGCGTTTGAATTCTCCGATCCCCTCCTTTACATACATATGCAATTGCTTACTTTCCGCTGCTATACTCTTAGAATTGCATGTGTAGGGTGATGCTTGACATGTACTATTGCTAAAATCTGCCCACAATTAAAATCTGGGAAAAGGTTAGGTTTTATTTGGTCAAGTAGTCTAATCACCCCCCCGTATAGACATACTTTTGATCCTACAACTGGTATCAGAGCTTTGGTCTCCTTAAGCCTTGATTTCCATTGCTTTGGTGATCATAGCCTTGGTTTCACAACCTAGGAGAGTATGGCGTCTAGTGAGGGTAACTATCACCGTAGAGGTCCATATTTTGATGGTACAAACTTTGCTAGTTGGAAACATAAGATGAAAATGCATATTCTTGGTCATAATCCTGCCGTTTGGGCTGTTGTTCTTGTTGGCTTGCAAGGTGACTTCTTTGAGGATGGCAAGGAACCGGATCGTGAAGCAACCCCGGAAGAATTGAAGATGTTGCAATACAATGCTCAAGCTTGTGATATTCTATTCAACGGTTTATGTCCAGAAGAATTCAACAAAATCAGCCGCCTCGAGAATGCAAAGGAAATTTGGGATACTTTGGTTGATATGCATGAGGGTACCGAGTCCGTCAAGAAATCTAAGTTGGATGTGCTTCAAAGTCAACTTGGCAAGTTCAAGATGAAGGATGGTGAAGGAGTCGCTGAGATGTACTCTAGGCTTGCTCTCATCACAAATGAGATCGCCGGCTTAGGAAATGAAGAGATGACCGACAAATTCATCATCAAGAAGATACTTAGAGCTTTGGATGGAAAATATGATACCGTCTGCACATTGATCCAAATGATGCCAAATTACAAAGATCTCAAGCCCACGGAAGTCATTGGAAGGATTGTTGCTCATGAAATGTCACTCAAGGACAAAGAGGAGCTGCACAACAAATCAAGTTGTGCTTACAAGGCCTCAACCGATGCTCCAACAACTTCAAATGACAAGCTAGTATCAAATGAAGAGATAAGCATAATGGTGAAAAGGTTCAACAAGTTCTACAAGAACAAAGGGAAAGAAAGAAGCTCTAGCTCAAGACACTATGAGAGAAGATCATCAAGTCGTGACCGAAATTGCTACAATTGTGGAAAGCCCGGACACTACTCCAATGAGTGTACGGCTCCCTACAAGAAAAGAGACGAATCACCAAGAGGAAGACATAGAAGAGATGAATCACCTCATAAGGAGAGAAGGAGTAGAGATGATCGTTATGAATGAAGACACTCTCGAAGAAGCAAGGATTCGGAGAGGAAGGACAAGTCATCCAAGAGCTACACAAGAAGAAGACATCAAGCTCATGTTGGTGAATGGGTTTCTGGCTCCGACTCCGACAACCACTCCGAGAGAAGTTATCACTCCAACTCCGACTACAGTCAAGATGAAGGTGTTGCCGGACTTGCACTTGTGTCATCCAACTCCTACGATCTATTTGACTCACCAAATGAAGGAATTGGAAGATGCTTCATGGCAAAAGGCCCCAAGGTATCACACCCCGAGTATCTTGATTTCAATAGTGATGAAGATGATTTCCTTGGTGATGATGATTTACTTGTTGACAAGGATAGTAATGTGAGCTATAATGAAAATGCTAGTAATTATGATAGTCAAGAGGAAACGAGTGACAATGCTATGAAGGAGATTGAGCGTCCAACTAAAGAACTAAATGCTCTTAAGTTAGCTCATGAAACAACTCAAGAGGATCATAGAGAACTTCTAATAACTCATGAGAAGCTACGCTTCGAGAAGCTAAATTTATAGCAAGAGCATGAGTTTCTTAAAGCTATCAATGACGATCTTCGAAAGAAGAGTTCTTCATATCTTGCCAAACGTTTACTCTTGTCTACCTTTATGCCACAAGTTAAATCTAAGCAAACTAGCAACAAGGGTAAAAATGGTTCTACCTCTAGTAGTAACAATAACAATGCTAAATCCAATGTTGTTACTTCTAGTAGTTCTATTGATTCCACTAATGATTCTCTTAACCAAGTTACACTTGAGCAAGAAAATATGCTATTGAAAGGAATTATAGAAAAAGATGTCTACAAGAGTCTTGCCGGGAGTAAGCAATTTGAGGAAATTGTACGCAAGCAAGGAAGGAACCGGAAGAACCAAGGTGTTGGTTTTGAACAAAAGTTCAATGCCAATGGAGTTGAGTGGGAAGAAGATCAATACCCCAAGACGAAGTTTGTTCCTCAAAAAGAGAAGTATGATCCTACTTCCTTCAAGGGAACACAAGCTCAAGAAGATCTTCCACCACAAGACCACAAGCTAAAAGGCAAGGACAAGCTTCAAGAAGAGATTGATTCATTTAAAGAAGCTCCTCAAGCCATGGTCAAGTGGGTTCCCAAGACTCTATCAAGTTCTACTTCATCAAGTACTACTACAACTCCAAGGATTCCCATCAAGTTGATGTGGGTCCAAAAGAAGAAGAACTAGAGAGTTCTTGAGGGTGACTCCGCCAACAAACTTCACTCATATTCTTTATGGCAAGGACTTGTGCAATCAACTTCCACATTTTGCACTAGTTCATGGAGTCACAAACCCTCTTGTTGGTAAGGCAAGGGACAAGGTATTCAATGCATTCATGGACATCATCATATGTGTATTTCACTCTATGTCTATGGATATCCTTGTATGTTCCTTGTGTGGGACTAACCCATGTAGGTATTGAAAGCACAAAACTCCAAAGGATTGCTCCCAACTCTTGATGGTCTACATCAACATTGAGCATCCACATCTTCAACATCTACATGAAGTCATCATCGACAAAACCCAAGGTTAGTTCATCCCTCTTAGGGGGGATATCACATCTAGGGGGAGCTTTCCTCTAAACAATTGAGCTAAAGCAACTCTAATGGTGTGAACACTGATGGAAATATGCCCTAGAGGAAATAATAAAGTTGTTATTATTTTATATTTCCTTGTTCATGATAAAGGTTTATTATTCATGCTAGAATTGTATTGACCGGAAACTTAAATACATGTGTGAATACATAAACAAATACCGTGTCCCTAGTGAGCCTCTACTAGACTAGCTCGTTGATCAAAGATGGTTAAGGTTTCCTAACCATAGACATGAGTTGTCATTTGATAACGGGATCACATCATTAGGAGAATGATGTGATGGACAAGACGGACAAAGGGAATTACGTATGTTGTCATTGCGGTTCGACCGATAAGATCTTCGTGGATATGTAGGAACCAATATGGGCATCCAGGTTGCGCTATTGATTATTGACCGGAGAGGTGTCTCGGTCATGTCTACATCATTCCCGAACCCGTAGGGTCCGCACGCTTAACGTTCGTTGACGATATAGTGTTATATGAGTTATGTGAATTGGTAACCGAATGTTGTTCGGAGTCCCGGATGAGATCCCGGATGTCACAAGGAGTCTCGGAATGGTCGAGAGGTAAAGATTTATATATGGGAAGTCATATTTTGGGTTCCGGAAAAAGGTGCAGTTTTTTTGGTATTGTACCGGGAAGCTTCCAGAAGGTTCCGGAGGATTCTAGAGGGGTTCGGAAGTCCACAAGTGGGTCCACCACGTCCCAAGGGCTGGCATGGGCTAAGGGGAGGCGCCCTGGCCTTATTGGGCCAGGCGCACCAAGTCCTCAAAAGCGCACGCAGCTAGGGAAGGAAAAAAAAAGGAGAGTCCTAGTAGGAATAGGATTGGACTTTGGAGTCCAAGTCCACGTGTGTACTATTCACGGTTACTGTTCACGTGGCACTATTCCTTCTACTCCAAGCCCCTACACATATATAAATAGAGGAGAGGGGGCGCCCCAAAGGATACACAACATTGTCTTAGCCGTGTGCGGCGCCCCCCTCCACAGTTCCGTCCCTCGGTCATATTTTCGCAGTGCTTGGGCGAAGCCCTGCGGAGATAGCATCACCATCACCGTGACCACGCCGTCGTGCTGCCGGAACTCATCCACTACCTCGCCGTCTTGCTGGATCAAGAAGTCGAGGACGTCACCGAGATGAACGTGTGCTGAACGCGGAGGTGCCGTACGTTCGGTGCTCGGTCGGTTGGATCGTGAAGATGTTCGACGACATCAACCGCGTTGTTCTAACGCTTCCGCTTATGGTCTATGAGGGTACGTAGACACACTCCCCCTCTTGTAGCTATGCATCTCCATGGATAGATCTTGCGTGTGCGTAGAATTTTTTTTGTTTTCCATGCAACATTCCCCAACAAACACATCAATGCTTTATGTAAAAGTGGTAACCCCACTTGTGCTTAAACGATGAGTATGACCTATGATCAAATGTTCTCATTTGGCTCCTAAGTCAATATACTCATATATAGATGACCTAGTCATCGCCATTGCTTGATAGATGCTAGAATTGGTTGTGCATGTTTGACACATATTTCATTTGCTATCTTATTGTGTGAGCATGTTGGTTTGCATGTTTTCATCATTCGAGGACATCCATTTGTTGTTTTGATTGTCTTGGTTTTTCTGGCCAAGTGGATGTACAAGAATGCCTAAGTACCTTCTCTAGCTATCTATGCTTTCTTGTCTCAAATTCTATTCTTGCTGCATCACAAAAATTGAACAAGTCATTTTCGGACCCTCCGGGTGAGGAGCACTCGGAGCCACCGATCTGAAAGGGCTGAACCTTCAAAACCTTCTAAATGATTTCGGCCGAACCAATTCACTCAAACTCGGTCCAACCGAAATCACTTAGATTGATCTATGTTTTCCATCTCGGTGCTACCGAATTGAACCATTTCGGTGCCACCGATATGCTATATTGCGTGCAGTTACACATATCGGTGCCACCGAGTTGTTCAACTCGGCGCCACCGACAGCGTACGGGTATATATATCGCGCGGACCGAACGGTTGAAAATTCTCGACCCCACTTGTTCCCGCTCCCCGTCGCTGTCGTCGCCCTCGTCTCCGGACTTCACCGTCGTCTCCAGCGTGCCCTCGCCGTCGGATTCCATCGCCGTCAACAGGAATCTCCTCCGCCGTTGCCGCCGTAGAGGATCTCCACCAAGTTAGGGTGAGATTCGATCCCTCTCGTGCTTCCATTTTCCGATTCAATGCACGATTGGACTGCCTGAATTCTTGCCACGGA
This sequence comes from Elymus sibiricus, assembly GCA_039707655.1. NCBI lineage: Eukaryota > Viridiplantae > Streptophyta > Magnoliopsida > Poales > Poaceae > Elymus > Elymus sibiricus. The sequence goes on from CM077676.1 coordinate 383,312,906, forward strand.
TTGAGAACTCCTGTTACACTGCAAATTCCATAGATTAGATGCGAGTAAAATTTTTAGGTTTAAGTTTTCGCCGAATGCATCTCGGACCGACCGATTCGAAATTTTTGGTACCACCGATTTGGTCTCTGACCATAGCACTAGTACGTCTCGGTGCCACCGAGTTGTACGAATCGGTGAGACCGAAAGTAAAGTCTCAGTGAAACCCTAGCATCTCGGAGCCACCGAAACCCATATCGGTCTGACCGAAGTGGCGTGTAAGGTCTCTGTAGTGTGCTTCGGTATCACCGAGATGATCAACTCGGTCAATTCGATATGCATCCTGTGAAAACTTGAAACTAAGAGTTGAACTCAAATTTTATGAAAAATCTCTGCTTTTTGTGATGACTCATCTACTCTGCCTATACCCAACTATTCACAAGGTCAGCTCAACAAGATGTCAAGTGGCAGTGACAGTCAGAACAGGTCAGAGCAGCAGGCAGAAATGAGTGAAGGGTCAAGCCCAGCTGAAAGTTTCTATGAGGGAGAGAGGAGCTCTCCAGATCTTCCCAAAGCTGCAACCAGAACAAGGAAGAATAAAACCTCAGACAGTGAGGATGAGGACTTTGTTGCAAGTGAAGCTGCAACTAAGAGAAAGAGAGTTGTGCTTGCTAAGGAGTACAGCACCAAGCCTACTTCTAATAAAGAGAGGACTGTTGTGAGGAAAGTGCCTCAGCAGACTATGCAAATGCCTAGTGACACAGAGGCAGCTGAAGGAGCTAAGAAGAAAAGAGTAAGGAAATCATTTGCCCGTGTGATTGGCAGACCCTCCATGATGATTGATGAGGAGGAAGAAGAAGAGGAAGAGCCAGCAGCCACTGCACCCCCTGCAAAAGCTCAAAAGCTTATGTCTGATGCAATCAAGACTGCTGCACCCCCCAAGTCCAAACCAAAGGCACCTGCACCCAAGAGGTCAACCAGGAACGTCTCAGCTGCTGAGAAGAACAAGGCCCCAGTGCCTGAGTCAAATGTTGATGAAGAGCCACTAGTGCTTAGAAAATTGAAGCCTAAGATACCAGAACATGACAATGCACACCCAGTTGCGGAGAACATGATGCTGAGGAAGGATAAAGGTCTGCGTCAGTGGAGGACATCAGATCCTTATGCTATCAGGAGGAAGACAACTTGCGACTATCGATTTCACACTCGTGAACAACAAGACTTTTATGAGACAGTGTTGCTTGATAAGAAGCCCATAGTCAGTGACATGAAATGGGTGGATTGGGAATACATTGATGAGAATGAGGATTACTTCGCCCATGTCCATGAAAGCTTCAGGATTGCAGGAGTTGATGAGTTTGTCGGTAAGAAGTTGACCAAGTGGAATGATGAGATGGTCATGCAGTTTTACTCTACTGCACACTTCTATCCAGATGGCTGCATTATATGGATGACTGAGGGTATCAGATACCAGTCTACCATCTCTGAGTGGGCAAGTCTTCTTGGTGCACCCAAGGAAGAGGATGATGACATTGATATCTATGCCAAGCTCAAGATGGATCACAACTCCATGGCCAACATGTATACTGCAATTCCTCAGAAAGACCTTGAAACTCACAAACTTGGATCAGTAAAGCATCTGCTCCCAGGATTAGCCACAACGAACACTATACTGCGGTACACTCTGCTACCCAAGTCAGGAGATGACAAGATGATTCATGGCCACTCTATCAATTTGCTGCATTTATTTGATACACCTCAGAAATTCAAGATGATGAGCCTGATAGTAGAGACTATCAAGAGGACTGCAGCAGATCAGAAGAGATCGTGCGGATATGCTCCACATATTCAGTTATTGATCAATTCCAAGGTTGGAACCAGCACGTATCTTCTTGATCGAGAGCACTTACCACTCCGTCCAGACTTTGAGGACAATGTGATAGTGATGGATCCTTCGCATCCCATTTCAGTTCAGCACAAGCCCAAGAGGAAATCCGCAAAGCAAAGGAAGCAAAAGCAGCTCAGGAGGCATCAGCTCCAAATGCTCCTATCGCCAATCTCAAGACACCCAAGGATCAAATGACATATCTGCTTGAAGCCACTCTGAGGATTGAGCGAAGTCTAGCCAACCTCACCCAGACCCAGGCTAGTTTTGAGCAGATTATTGAGACAAAATTTCATGATCTTGATGTGAAGGTGACAGAGATTCAGACTACCGTAGAGCAACTGCAGAATGATGTTGATGCTGTCAAGACAGCCCCATCTGATGACAGTGGAGATGACAGACCAACCACACAGCAATTTCAGACAGTGCCCAGAGCAGCCAGGTCTGCTGCAGTGCCCATTGTGGATCCACGGACCACCGTATCTGCACCAGCTGCTACTGCCTCAGTGCCACCATAGGTCTCCACTCCACCAGTCCAGCAGACGTCTGCAGAAGCCTTCGCGGATGCACTTCTCTCAACGCCGTCTACGCACACAGGAGCAGCCAGCAGGAGATCGCCTTCAGGAGCTTCGGAGGACCGTGCTTAGAGTGTCGACTAGTCCTATACAGTTCTATCTTTTTGGTACTTGTTGCCAAAGGGGGAGAATTTGTATAGATCATAGGCTTCGAGAGAGAGTGTTTTGGTCGTTGGTTTTTCTCTCGAGAGTTCTTTTGCTACTTATTTGCTTGTTGGTACTTTGTTACGTGTATGCTTATACTTGTGAGCTACCTCATGTGATGATCATACTATGTCTCTTGTGATGATCTATGATTATCTTTATCATTATCTTGTATGATCATTCACTTGTGTTGGTGATGCGTGCATATTATTCCAATCATATCATTTTGCGCGCTCCACCAAGATGTATGCGACATGGAAGAGTAACCCAAAAGCCTAATCGATTGTGCATTTGCATTCAAACGCAAATATTTAATAATGAACAAATTTAGGGGGAGCTCTTGCTTATCACATACTTCTCAAAGCGACGATGCATTTCATTCATTTAATCATTTGTCGAAGCTTTGATCTATATGTTGTCATCAATTACCAAAAAGGGGGAGATTGAAAGCACATTTGCTCTCTTGGTGGTTTTGGTAATTCATAACAACATATATCTCATTGAACTAATGACCATTCAAGATTAAGATTTCAGGATGTTCAATGATTGGCATGGCATGGACTAGAGATGTGGACCCCTCAAAATGCTAAGGACAAGGATTGGCAAAAGATCAAGACTACATTTTTGGTTTAGTGATCCAAGATCACATTGAGTCCATAGGAAAGCCAATACTATTAAAAGGGATGAGGTGTTGCTTAATGGTCTTTTTGCTCAAGTGCTTAGTGACAGTACTCCTAAACCCTCAACCACTCTCTCTACCCAAATATGTCCAAAACCTACATTCTAACTCGGCCCCGCTGAAATTTCCTATCCGGCCCCACCGAGTTCATCCAAGACTTAGCCACAGCCAAAACCCTAACAAATCAGATCCACCGAAATGGATCTCGGTCTCACCGAGATGGCCTTGCCAACTCTCTGTAATCATTTGCACTTACTTCGGTCTCACCGAGTTTTGCAAATCGGTCTCACCGAGATGGCTTGCCAACTCTCTGTTGCCTTATTGCTTCACTTCGGTCCTACCGAGTTGATGCAATCGGTGCCACCGAGATGAGGATTGCCCTAGCCATTGCACTTCAGTCCATCCAAGTTGTTCGTATCGGTCCCACCGAGATTCCTAACGTTCATATCTTTTACACAGTTCGGTGCTACCGAGATGATTGTTTCGGTGCCACCGAGTTGGGTCAAAAGTGTGTAATGGTTGGATTTTGTGTGGAGGCTATATATACCACTCCACCACCTCCTTCTCTGTAAGGAGAGCCATCAGAACGTCCCTACACTTCGACCATACATTTTCTGAGAGAGAACCACCTACTCATGTGTTGAGATCAAGCTATTCCATTCCTACCATTTGAAACTTGATCTCTAGCCTATCCCAAGTTGCTTTCCACTCAAATCCCTCTTCCACCATAGCCAAATCCGTGAGGAGTTGTTTGAGTGCTGGGAAGACTATCATTTGAAGCACAAGAGCAAGGAGTTCATCAACAACACACCGTCTATTACCTTTTGGAGAGTGGTGTCTCCTAGATTGGTTAGGTGACACTTGGGAGCCTCCAACATGATGTGGAGTTGAACCAAGCAGTTTGTAAGGGCAAGGAGATCGCCTACTTCGTGAAGATCTACCCCGAGTGAGGCTAGTCCTTCGTGGACGTAAGCCATGGTGGAATAGACAAGGTTGCTTCTTCGTGGACCCTTCGTGGGTGGAGCCCTCCGTGGACTCGCGCAACCGTTACCCTTCGTGGGTTGAAGTCTCCATCAACATGGACGTACGATAGCACCACCTATCGGAACCACGCCAAAAACCACAGTGTCTTCATTGCGTTTGAATTCTCCGATCCCCTCCTTTACATACATATGCAATTGCTTACTTTCCGCTGCTATACTCTTAGAATTGCATGTGTAGGGTGATGCTTGACATGTACTATTGCTAAAATCTGCCCACAATTAAAATCTGGGAAAAGGTTAGGTTTTATTTGGTCAAGTAGTCTAATCACCCCCCTTCTAGACATACTTTCGATCCGACAGGATCAATTGTAGCTTTTTCGATAAATAAGAGTGTCGAACCCAATGAGGAGCTAAAGGTAGAATTAATATTCCCTTCAAGTTCTATCGACCACCGATACAACTCTACGCGCACTTAACGTTCGCTTTACCTAGAACAAGTATGAAACTATTTTACGGGTGTAAGGATAAGACTAGAAGTACTTAACGAGAATAAAACTAGGAGTAATTTGCGAGATAATAAAAGTTAGTTGTTTAGTAGAAAGCTTTTGTAACACAAGAGAATGATTTGTCCATAGGCAATCGATAACTAGACCGGTAATCATTATTGCAATTTTATATGAGGGAGAGGCATGAGCTAACATATTTTCCGTACTTGGATCATATGCACTTATGATTGGAACTCTAGCAAGCATCCGCAACTACCAAAGATCATTAAGGTAAAACCCAACCATAGCATTAAGTATCAAGTCCCCTTTACTCCCATACGCAACAACCCCTTACTCGGGTGTAAGCTTCTGTCACTCTAGCCGCCCACTATAAGAGAATTATGAACGTATTGCAAACCCTACAGCGGGAATCCCTCACGCTTGCGCGACACGGAGGGCACCATAGGACAGCACCAAAATAAAACATACAACTCAAACCAATCACGATCATCAATCAACCCATAGGACAAAAAGAATCTACTCAAACATCATAGGATGGCCACAAATCATTGGATAATAATATGTAGCATTAAGAACCATGTTTAAGTAGAGATTACAGCGGGTGGAAGAGGTGTTACACCGCTGCATAGAGGGGGAGAGAGTTGGTGTTGACGGCGGCGAAGTTGTTGGAGTAGATCGCCGTCACGATGGTTGCCCCGACGGCGTTCCGGCGCCACCGGGAGAGAGGGGGAGAGAGCCCCCCTCCTTGTTCTTCTTTCTTCGCCTCCCCCCTAGATGGGAGGAGGTTTTCCCCTCTAGTCCTTGGCCTCCATGGCACCCGGAGGGGCGGGAGCCCCTCCGAGATTGGATCTCTCTCTCTGTTCTCTTCTGTTCCGCGTTCCTGTTTTCTGGCCTTTCATCGTTTCTTAAATTCCCGGAGATCCGTAACTCCGATTGGGCTGAAATTTTAACACGATTTTTTTTGGATATTATCTTTCTTGTGGCGAAAGAAGGGCCCCAACCGACTTACGGTGTGCCCACGAGGCACCATCGCGCGGCTAGGGGGGCGGTGCGCCAAGGTGGCTTGTGGAGGCTGTGGGCCTCCGTTTGCGTTGATTCCACCTCCCAAAAATCACCTATATTCCAAAATAATTCTCTGTAAATTTTTATTGCATTTGGACTTCGTTTGATATGGATATTCTGTGAAACAAAAAACATGCAACAAACAGGAACTGGCACTGGATCAATATGTTAGTCCCAAAAATAATATAAAATGTTGCCAAAAGTATATGAAAGTTGTAGAGTATTGGCATGAAACAATCAAAAATTATATATACGACGGAGACGTATCAACCGCCAAGGGGATTGACAACCCTCTTGTTTGTGTTGGGTGCAAGTATTTGCTTTTGTGTGTGTAGGTGCTGCTAATGAGGTTCTGTGTGGTTCTCCTATTGGATTGATAACCTTGGTTCTTAACTGAGGGAAATACTTATCTCTACTATATTGCATCATCCTCTCCTCTTCGGGGAAATCCCAACGCAGCTCACAAGTAGCAGGAAGAATTTTTGGCGCCGTTGCCGGGGAGACATCACCAAAACCTATCAAGTACCTTCGCATAAACTATCATCTACTTGCTCTTCTTTTCATTTGCCTTTTTATTTGCATTTGCCTCTCGTTTTCATCTCCCCCACTTCTAAAACAATTTTACAATAACATAAAAATATTTCATTTGCTTGTTTGTTAGTTTGCTTGCTTTCTCATTATGTCTCTAGAGGAATTTCGTGATAGTTTCTATAACAAAAGGTTGTCTGAGATCGAAAATGCCACTAAGAGTTTTATGTCTTCACAATATGGGCATAATAAATTCTTTTCCGAGGAGCTTAAGGAACATTCTATATTATTAGATACCATTAATAAACAACTTGAAGATGTCAATCTAGAAGTATCCAATCTTCAGTCTGCTCGTACTGAAAATTTGTTAGGGAAGATTTTGGATAAACAAACCACGCTAGTAAATAAGATGGCTGCTAAACCCGAGTCATATTTGAGTAATGATGAAGATATTAAAATGATTGGTGTTTCACCTATTGAATCTTTATTTAGTAACATAACACTTGATGAAAAAGGGACTGGAAATGAGTCAACTTTAGCTAGAAGGCGTCCCAACTATTTGGAGGGTGATGATCTTATTGATAAAAATGATAAAAGTGGGTTTGGAGAGGTCAAAACTTTAAATAGTGATGTGCCCACTACTTTGGATTACAAGGACTTTAATTATGATAATTGCTCTTTAGTTGAACGTATTTCCTTGTTGCAATCCATGATTAATTCACCTAATGCCTATCAACAAAATAAAGCTTTTACTAAACATATTGTAGAAGCCATGATAAAAGCTCATGAAGAAAATCTTGAGTTGGAGGTTTCAATACCTAGAAAATTACATGATGAATGGGAACCTACTATTAAAGTTAAATTAAAGATTATGAATGTAATGCTTTGTGTGATCTAGGTGCTAGCGTCTCTACTATACCAAAATCTTTGAGTAATGTGCTAGGTCTCACCGATATGGATCCTTGTTCCCTTAATTTGCATCTTGCGGATTCCACTATTAAAAAACCATTGGGTAGAATAAATGATGTGCTTATTCTTGCAAATAGGAATTATGTACCCATGGATTTTATTGTGCTTGATATTAAATGCAATCCGTCTTGTCCTATAATACTTGGTAGGCCTTTCCTACGAACCATAGGAGCTATAATTGATATGAAAGAAGGTAATATAAGATTTCAATTTCCATTAAAGAAAGGGATGGAATACTTCCCTAGAAATATAATTAAGCCACCATATGAATCAATTATGAGGGCCACCTATGGAATTAATTTGAAGGATGATAACACTTGAAACTATGCATTATGCCTAGCTAGGGGCATAAAACAATAGCGCTTCTTGGGAGGCAACCCAATATTTATCTTAAATTTTTGCTTTTTTATTTCTGTTTTGTGTGTTTACACAACTGTAGCTTCTTTTATGATTGTGATTTTTATCTTTTAATTAGTGTTTGTGCCAAGTAAGGCCTTTGGGATGATTTGGATGATAGTATAATTGATGCTGTTTGGAAAACAGAAAGTTTTGCGTCCAGTATTTGATTTTTCATTCTGTACTGGTATGTCATAAAAATCTGAAATTTTTAAACAGTATTGTTATATGAATTGTTTCGTCATCCGATTTTTTCAGAATTTTTGGAGTTGCAGAAGTATGGCTTTTAAATAGATCTTTACAGACTGTTCTGTTTTAGGCAGATTCTGTTTTTGTTGCATAGTTTGCTTATTTTGATGAATCTATGGATCGTATCGGGGGGTATGAGTCATGGAGAAGTTGGAGTAAAGTATAATTATGCCAATATTAAATATTAATCATTTTATAACAGTACCTAAAGTTTAGGATTTGTTTGTTATACTAACGGATCTCACGAGGTTTCTGTTGAGTTTTGTGTGCTAAAGTTTTCAAGTTTTGGGTGAGACTACGATGGAGAAAGGAATAAGGAGCAGCAAGAGCCTAAGCTTGGTGATGCCCAAGGCACCCCAAGGTAATATTCAAGGAAGACTCAAGCGTCTAAGCTTGGGGTTGCCCCGGATGACATCCTCTCTTTCGTCTACAATCCATCGGTATATCACTCGGAGCTATATTTTTATTCATCACATGATATGTGTTTTACTTGGAGCGTCTTGTGTTATAGTTGCTTGGTTTTGTTTGATTTTTACTTTGCCACAATCATATTTTCTGAACACACCTTTTTGAGAGGGACACACATTATTCGTGATTTGTTAGAATACTCTATGTGCTTCACTTATATCTTTTGAGCTAGACAGTTGCTCTAGTGCTTCACTTATATCTTTTAGAGCACGACGGTGTTTATATTTTAAAGAAATAGTTGCACTCTCATGATTCAATTATATATTTTTGAGAGTCTAATAATTAGCAATGGTAATATGCACGGGTTATGAATTTGGTCCTAATATGATAGGTATTCAAGAGGGATATAATAAAAACTTTCATGTAGATCACTGAATATGATAAGTTTGATTCCTTGCAATAGTTTTGCGATATTAAGATGGTAATATGTGGGAGGTACTAGTGAATGATTGTGGTTTAGTAAGAATATTGGTATTAAGGTTTGTGATTCCCGAAGCATGCATGTATGGTCCTTAGTGTGATGAAGTTGGAGCATGATTTATTATTGATTGTCTACCTTTGCGTGGAGGTCGGGGGCGCGCGATGGTTAACTCATACCAACCTCCCTCCTAGGGGCATGCGTAGTAGTACTTTGCTATGAGGGCTAATAGACTTTTGCAATAAGTATGTGATTTCTTTATGACTAATGTGAGTCCATGGATTATACACTCTCACCCTTCCGCAATTTGCTAGCCTCTTCGGTACCGTGCATTGCCCTTTCTCACCTCGAGAGTCGGTGCAAACTTTGCCGGTGCATCCAAACCCCATGATATGATATGCTCTATCACACATAAGCCTCTTTATATCTTCCTCAAAACAGCCACCATACGTACCTATTATGGCATTTCCATAGCCATTCCGAGATATATTGCCATGCAACTTCCACCATTCTTTTTATATGACACACATCATCATTGTCATATTGCTTTGCACGATCATATAGCTGACATAGTATTCATGGCTCAGCCACCGTTCATCATTTTCATACATGTTACGCTAGTACCATTGCACATCCTGGTACACTGCCAGAGGCATTCATATAGAGTCATATTTGTTCTAGTATCGAGTTGTAATATTGAGTTGTAAGTAAATAAAAGTGTGATGATCATCATTATTAGAGCATTGTCCAAGTGAGGAAAGGATGATGGAGACTGTGATTCCCCCACAAGTCGGGATGAGGCTCCGGACGAAAAAAAAGAGGTCAAAAGGAGCCCAACAAAAAAAGAGAAAAAAAGAAAAAAATAAAAATGAGAGAAAAAGAGAGAAGGGGCAATGTTACTATCCTTTTCCACACTTGTTCTTCAGAGTAGCACCATGTTTTTCATATAGAGAGTCTCTTATGTTGTCACTTTCATATACTAGTGGGAATTTTTCATTATAGAACTTGGCTTGTATATTCCGATGATGGGCTTCCTCAAATGCCGGAGGTCTTCATGAGCAAGGAAGTTGGATGCACACCCATTTAGTTTTTATTTTGAGCTTTCATACACTTATAGCTCTTAGTGCATCCATTGCATGGCAATCCCTACTCCTCGCATTGACATCAATTGATGGGCATCTCCATAGCCCGTTGATTAGCCACGTCGATGTGAGACTATCTTCCTTTTTGACTTCCCCTTATTAATCTCTATCATCATTCTATTCCACCCATAGTGATATATCCATGGCTCGCGCTCATGTATTGCGTGAGGGTTGAAAAAGCTGAAGCGCGTTAAAAAGTATGAACCAATTGCTCGGCTAACATCGGGGTAGTACATGATTAATACTTTGTGTTAGGAAGACTAAGCATGACGGGCTATATGATTTTGTAGGGATAGCATTCTTTAGCATTTTTATTTTGAAAGGCATGATTGTTTGTTGGTATGCCTGAGTATTGGTGTCTTTATATCAAATTATAGACTAGTGCTTTGAATCACTTGTTTCTTAATATTCATACCGTAAAAGAAAATATTACATGATAAACATGATAGGTAGCATTCCACATCAAAAATTCTGTTTTTATCATTTACCTACTCGAGGACGAGCACGAATTAAGCTTGGGGATGCTTGATACGTCTCCAACGTATCTATAATTTTTTATTGTTCCATGCTATTATAGTATCAATCTTGGATGTTTTATATGCAATAATATTCTATTTTATATCATTTTTTGGGACTAACCTATTAACCTAGTGCCAGTGCCAGTTGCTGTCTTCTGCTTATTTTTGGTTTTTCAGCAAATCAGTACCAAATGAAGTCCAAATGCCACAAAACTTTTTGACGATTTTTTTCTGGACAAAAGAGACCCTGGAAGCTTCGGGAGGAGGCCAGAAGTCTCACAAGGAGGTGACAAGGCAACAGGGCGCGGCCCCAGGGGGCCCGCCCTGATGCCTTGTGGGCCCCTCGTGGATCCGTTTGACCTAATTCCACTTCTATAAATTCTCAAGTATTGGGAAACCAACAGCGAGCCACCTCGAATAACTTTTCCGCCGCCGCAAATCTCTGTTCTTCCGTGATCCCATCTGGAGGCCTTTTCCGGCACTCTGCCGGAGGTGGAATCAATCACTGAGGGCTTATACATCAACCTTGCTGCCCTTCCGATGATGTGTGAGTAGTTTACCACAGACCTACGGGTCCATAGCTAGTAGCTAGATGGCTTCTTCTCTCTCTTTGATCTTCAATACAATGTTCTCCTCGATCTCCTTGGAGTTCTATTCGATGTAATCTTATTTTGCGGTGTGTTTGTTGGGATGCGATGAATTGTGGGTTTATGATCAGATTATTCATTAGAAATATTTGAGTCTTTTCTGAACTTATTTATGCATGATTGTTATAGCTTTGTATTTCTCTCCGATCTATCCGTTTGGTTTGGCCAACTAGATTGATTTATCTTGCAATGGGAGAGGTGCTTTGTGATGGGTTCAATCTTGCGGTGTTCTATATCCCAGTGACAGAAAGAGACAAGACACGTATTTGTATTGTTGCCATTAAGGGTAAAAAGATGGGGTTTAATCATATTGCTTGAGTTAACTTTGTCTACATCATGTCATCTTGCTTAAGGCGGTACTCTGTTTTCATTAACTTAATACCCTAGATGCATGCTGGATAGCGATCGATGGGTGGAGTAATAGTAGTAGATGCAGGCAGGAGTCGGTCTACTTGTCTCGGACGTGATGCCTATATACATGATCATTGCCATGAATCTGTCATAACTATGCGCTCTTCGATCAATTGCCCAACAGTAATTTGTTTACCCACCGTATGCTATGCGTTCGAGAGAGAAGCCTCTAGTGAAAACTATGGCCTCCGGGTCTACTTTTAGCATATATTAAACTCCAAAAATACCTTGCTGCAATTTTATTTCCTTTCTTTTGTTTTGCAATTTACTTTTCTATCTATCACTATCAGAATTAATCCTTGCAAGTAACCGCCAAGGGGATTGACAACCCTCTTGTTTGTGTTGGGTGCAAGTATTTGCTTTTGTGTGTGTAGGTGCTGCTAACGAGGTTTTGTGTGGTTCTCCTACTGGATTGATAACCTTGGTTCTTAACTGAGGGAGATTTCCTTATCTCTACTGTACTGCATCATCCTCTCCTCTTCGGGGAAATCCCAACATAGCTCACACGTAGCACATACCAAGGACTAGTGCGAGAAGCATTTACCACAGCTAATTGCTCATCAGGAAAATTATCATTAATAGGCAGTGGGTCATCAAGAACATTTTCCATCCTAGACAAATTATCCGCTACTGGATTTTCAGCTCCCTTTCTATCAACAATATGCAAATCAAATTCTTGTAATAAAAGTACCCACCTAATAAGTCTCGGTTTAGCATCTTTCTTTTCCATAAGATATTTAATAGCAGCATGATCAGTGTGAACAGTTACTTTAGAATCAACAATATAAGATCTGAACTTATCACATGCAAACACAACTGCTAAAAATTCTTTCTGAGTAGTAGCATAATTTCTTTGAGCTCTGTCTAGAGTTTTACTAGCATAATGAATGGCATTTAGTTTCTTATCAACTCTTTGCCCTAGAACAGCACCAACAACATAATCACTAGCATCACACATAATTTCAGAGGGTAGGTTCCAATCAGGTGGTTGAACAATAGGTGCAGATATTAAGGCTTTCTTAAGTATTTCAAAGGCTTCTACGCAATCATCATCAAAAACAAATGGAACATCTTTTTGCAAGAGATTAGTAAGAGGCGTAGAAATTTTAGAGAAGTCTTTTATGAACCTTCTATACAAACCAGCATGACCTAGGAAACTTCTTATACCTTTTATATCTTAGGACATGGCAATTTCTCAATTGCATCAACTTTAGCTTTGTCTACTTCAATACCTCTTTCAGAAATTTTATGCCCAAGGACTATACCTTCATTTACCATAAAGTGGCACTTCTCCCAATTCAAGACAAGATTAGTTTCTTCACATCTCTACAAAACTCGATCAAGGTTGCTTAAGCAATCATCAAAAGAAGTTTCGTAAACGGAAAATCATCCATGAATACCTCAACAATCTTTTCACAAAAGTCAGAGAATATAGCAGTCATGCATCTTTGAAAGGTAGCAGGTGAATAGCATAAACCAAAAGGCAGACGTCTATAAGCATAAGTTCCAAAAGGACAAGTAAAAGTGGTTTTCTCTTGATCTTGTTTTGATACAGGTATTTGAGAGAAACCAGAATATCCATCTAGGAAGCAAAAGTGTGTATGTTTAGACAATCTTTCTAACATTTGATCAATAAAAGGCAAGGGGTAATGATCTTTCCTAGTAGCTTTATTTAATTTCCTGAAATCAATTACCATCCTATAAGCTGTTACAATTCTTTGTGGGATAAGTTCAGTTTTATCATTAGGAACAACGGTGATGCCTCCTTTCTTAGGGACACAATCAATATGACTTACCCATCTACTATCATCTATAGGATAAATTATACCTGCCTCCAGAAGCTTTAGTATTTAGTTCTTACCACATCCTTCATTTTAAGATTTAAACGTGTTTGATGATCAACAACTAGTTTAGCATCTGACTCCATATGAATTTTGTGCTGACATAAAGTGGGACTAATGCCCTTAAGATCATCAAGAGTATATCCAATAGCTGTACGGTGCTTCCTAAGAGTTTTAAGTAATCTCTTTTCTTCATGCTCTGAAAGGTTAGCACTGATAATAACATAATATATCTTCTTTTCATCAAGATAAGCATATTTAAGTGTATCAGGTAGTGTCTTTAATTCAAACACATGATCACTCTTAGGAGGGAGAGGATCTCCCAAAGTTTCAACAGGCAAATTATGCTTAAGAATAGGTGCTTGTTTAAAGAATATCTCATCTATTTCATTTCTTTCATTCATGTGCATATCATTTTCATGGTCTAACAAGTATTATTCTAAAGGATTAGTAGGAGGTACAGCAATAGAAGCAAGACCAATAATTTCATCTTCATTAAGTAATTCTTTATCATGAGGTTGTCTAAGAAACTTAGAGAAATTAAACTCATGAGATACATCACCAAAGTTAACACTAACAGTTTCTTTATTGCAATCAATCTTAGCATTAACAGTATTCAAGAAAGGTCTACCAAATATAATGGGACAAAATCATCTTGTGGTGATCCAAGGACAAGAAAGTCAGTAGGGTATTTGATCTTACCGCACAAGACATCAACATCTCTAACAATCCCAAGTGGTATAATAGTATCTCTGTTTGCAAGCTTAATAGTGACATCAATATATTCAATCTCAATAGGTGCAATATCATTCATGACTTCTTGATAAAGAGAAAATGGAATAGCACTTACACTAGCACCAATATCACATAAACCATGATAGCAGTGATCTCCAATTTTAACAGAAATAACAGGCATGCCAATTACAGGTTTGTTTTTATCTCGTGGATCTGGATTAGCAATTCTAGCTGCTTCATCACAGAAATATATGACATGTCCATCAATGTTCTCAACCAAAAGATCTTTAACCATTGCAATATTAGGTTCAACTTTAATTTGTTCAGAGGGTTTAATTGGTTTAATATTACTTTTATTAACCACAGTTGAAGCTTTAGCATGTTCCTTAATCCTAACAGGGAAAGGAGGTTTCTGAATATAAGCAGTAGGCATAACTGGATCAACATTATAAATGATTACTTCCTCTTTAGCTATAATAGGTTCTTCCTTTAATTCAATAGGTGGATGAAACTTGAACCATTTCTCCTTAGGGAGATCAACATGAGCAAAAAATGATTCACAAAAGGTGGCTACTATCTCAGAGTCAAGTCCATATTTAGTACTAAACTTATGAAAAGCATCAGTTTCCATAAAAAGATTTAACACAATCAAACTCAAGATTTATACCTGACTCTTTACCTTTGTCAATTTCCCAATCTTCGGAGTTGCGTTTAATTCTTTCCAGAAGATCCCATTTGAATTCAATAGTTCTGTTCATAAAGGAACCAATAGAAGAAGTATCGAGCATGGATTGATCATTATGAGAAAGTCGAGCATAAAAGTTTTGTATAATTATTTCTCTTGAGAGATCATGATTGGGGCATGTGTGCATCATATACTTAAGCCCCCCCTCTCCCAATCTTGAGCGATACTTTCTCCTTCACGAGGCCAAAAATTATATATATAATTCCGATCATGATGAACCAAATGCATAGGATAAAATTTCTGGTGAAATTCCAGCTTCAACCGATTCCAATCCCATGTTCCAGTATCATCCAATAGCCTATACCATGTCAATGCCTTTCCCTCCAAAGATAAAGGGAATACCTTCCTCTTAACTTCATCCTCGGATAAACCTACAAGCTTAAATAATCCACAAATTTCATCTACATAGATCAGGTGCATATCAGGATGTATTGTTCCATCACCTGCATAAGGATTAGCTAGGAGTTTCTCTAACATACCCGAAGGAATTTCATAATAAATATTTTCAGTAGGTTTAATAGGTTGAGGGCAACTCTTAATGCTTCCGGTCCAGGTGAAGATACCCCGAACAAACCCCTCAAAGGATTACTTTCCATAGTGACAAGTGACAGTAAATTTCAGCACATAATATAAATGTTTTCTTACCAAATTCCACTCACCAAAGGCGCTTCACTCCCCGTCAACGGTGCCAGAAAAGAGTCTTGATGACCCACAAGTATAGGGGATCAATCGTAGTCCTTTAGATAAGTAAGAGTGTAGAACCCAACGAGGAGTAGAAGGAAATGATAAGCGGTTTTCAGCAAGGTGTTTTCTGCAAGCACTGAAAGTAGCGGTAACCGATAGTTTTGTAGCAAGATAATTCATAACAAGTAGCAAGTAACAAGTGTAATAAAAGTGCAGCAAGGTGGCTCAATCATTTTTATAGCAAAGGACAAGCCGGAGCGGTCTCTTATATAAAGCAAAGTGTTCTCGAGGACACATGAGAATTCTCATCTAGTCACTTTCATCATGCTTATTTGATTCGCCTTCGCTACTTTGATAATTTGATATGTGGGTGGATCGGTGCTAGGGTGCTGTTCTTAATTGAACAAGCAACCCTCTTATGATTACCCCCTCTCGCAAGCATCTGCAACTACGAAAGAAGAATTAAGATAAATCTAACCATAGCATGAAACATATGGATCCAAAACAACCCCTTACGGAATAATGCATAAACTAGGGTTTAAGCTTCTGTCACTCTAGCAACCCATCATCTACTTATTACCCCACAATGCCTTCCCTTAGGCCCAAGAATGGTGAAATGTCATGTAGTCGACGTTCACATGACACCACTAAAGGAAGCAACAACATACATATCATCAAAATATCGAACGAATACCAAATTCACATGATTACTTATGACAAGACTTCTCCCATGTCCTCAAGAACAAAAGTAACTACTCACAAATCATGTTCAAGATCAGAGGGGTATTGAATATCATTAAGGATATGAACATATAATCTTCCACCAAATAAACCAACAAGCATCAACTACAAGATGTAATCAACACTACTAGCAACCCACAGGTACCAATCTGAGGTTTTAATTGAGACAAAGATTGAATACAAGAGATGAACTAGGGTTTGAGATGAGATGGTGCTGGTGAAGATGTTGATGAAAATTGGCCCTCCCATGATGAGAGGATCGTTGGTGATGTCGATGGCGTCGATTTCCCCCTCCCGGAGGGGAGTATCCCCGGCGGAATCGCTTCGTCGGAGGGCAAAAGTGCTCCTGCCCTAGTTCCGCCTTGAGACGGCGGCGCTTCGTCCCGAAAGTCTTCTCATTAATTTTTTTAGGGCAAAAGACCTTATATACCAGAAGGAGGGGGCCAGAGGCCAGCTGTGGGCCCCACAAGGAATCTTGGCGTGCCCCGGGGGGGCCGCGCTCTGTTGCCTTGTGGGCAGCTGTGGGTCCCCTCTGTTATTTCTTTTCTCCAGTATTTTTTATATATTCAATAAAAAATCTCCGTAAAATTTCAGGTCATTTGGAGCTCTGTAGAATAGGTATCTCTGTTGTAGCTATTTCAGGTCCAGAATTCCAGCTGCCGGTATTCCCCCTCTTCATATAAACCTTGCAAATTAAGAGAGAAAAGGCATAAGAATTGCATCATGAGGTGAAATAATGACCAAATACATTATAAATAACAGTAGGAAATCATGATGCAGATTGGACGTATCAGTGGCACAGGGCATGGATTACCAAAACGTACGACGATGTTCCATATGATCGCACCCGGTCGTACCACTACTGAGAAAGGGCTTATAGGTGAACCCTAACGAGTGGCGGGAGGGGCGGGGCACCCGCCATAGCTGTTTTGGAAAGTTTGCAGTGGCGAGTATGTTGGGGAACGCAACAGAAAACAAAAATTTTCCGACCTACGCACCAGCCCAGGACCACTATGGAGACTGCATACAAGGTTTGATCACTTTCGTTACCGACTCGTAGCGCAGCGGAAGTAGAGTCGATGACGATCGGCGGTGCAGATCCCCGCAGCTAGCATTTTACAACCTCCCAACCGCGAGGATGTATACCCTCATCTGCCCCGCGGACAGCCCTCCGGGAGGCGGTCGCACAGTCCCCTGGACGGTGTCGCGGACAGCCCTTCGGGGGGACCTCCGAAACTCGGACTGTCACTCGGACAGCCCTTCGGGAGGACCTCCAAAACTCGGACGGTCACACGGACAGCCCTTCGGGAGGCACTCTCGAACTAAGACCGAAACTACGATCTATCTACAGAGTTGCACACATACGGTGTCATCTATCCAGCAGGGCTTCGCCGTCCAGAACTAGTTCCTGCCGGAACCCAGACAGCCTTTCGGCTCTACGAAACTATTTCGCTGGGAGGGAGAGAAGAATGCCAGATCATGCATGGCTTTGTGTATGAGAGCAAGAGTGTGTCTTATGGCAGCCCACACACCTCCTATTTATAGGAAACCCAAGGGGTAGGGTGGTTTTACAAGAAAACCCAAAACCCACATGGAAAGGAGTCCTTCCCAAGGACCTAAAAAGTGAAACCAAGGAACAAGGGGGACTCCATGAAGGAGTCCACCATGTGGCCGACCACACCCTCATGTGGGGCCCCAAAATTGGCCCCTATCCATCCATGTCATCCCCAAGATCTTTTGGAGCAAAGCCCCAAAAGGTGGCTTTCCAAAAATATCCCAAAAAGCACTTTCACTATTCACGACGACATTTTTCAGCGTCTGATCGAACTGAAAATATTCATGTGGGCTTAGAACAATTCTAGTACCCACCAAAATAATTTTCAACGCAAGCCGGAACAATTCCGGTTTAGTGATTTCATCTGCGAAAAGCATCTGAAGCGGTTTCGGCAGCTCCGGAACATTTCCGGTTTTCATCCCGGAAAATTCCAGAAAGTTTCCAGAATGATTCTGGCACCCTCCAAGAATTATCAGGCATGTGACAAAACCAATTTGACTTTATGGTATCCTCTGAAACAACTTTTCAGTTTCACCGGAACTCATCCGGTGACCTCTCTGCGGAACTTTTCCGGTGTCCGAAACTTTTTCGGTGTTTTTCTCTCAGACTCCCTGTCTAGTATTCAACAGATAGATGACCCTTAAGCGTGTGACCCTATAGGTTCGGTGAAGCATAGACATGACCCGGAACCCCTTCCGATCAATGATCAACATCGGAGCCGTGGACACCCATATTGACCCCTATACACACACGAATGAATATTCGAGTGAACCTCCAGTTGCCGTGTGCTATTCCTGTTGCTTCACGATATGTTACAAATACCCGAGGTGAGACATGTTGGCATCCTCGTGGATCAACAACTTGTCTACTATGCCAGTTACCTCGTTGCCGGTATTGTTCTCTTTTCTCGTTCCCGTGTTCCGGCATCCCTGTGATCAAATCACAATGTGTCTGGCCAGACGATGATGGATACCGTAACACCGAGAGGGCCCAGAGATATCTCTCCATCGTCGGAGGAGCAAATCCCAATCTCGAGCTATCAAGTTACTTGACACACTTTTCCATGAACCCGTAAGCCTCCGTAATAGCCACCCATTTACGGATGATGTTTAACAAACCCCAAAGTTCATGAAGCAAGCATGAAGAAACTCGATACTCTCATGGTCTAAGGAATCATGCAAACGTTAACCATCTCTGTGTTATTAACCATTAACTTATGACGAATGTATCTCATAGCATAACATCAATTCGGGTCGATTCAACACAAGTGTTCTACCAACAATTGTGCCCTCAAAATTGCCGGCATAGCCATGCCCATGATCAGGAAAACAGGATCATCATGCAATACTTGAGCCAGTCCTAGAGGCTTGACTAGGAATACATTTTACCGTTTATTATCCCACACGTGCATATGAGTCTTACTCCGAGCCTCGTGGTTATTGCAGACTCGAGAACCATAGCAGTTATAGCATGGAACATAAACTTAATTATGAACAGGGAGATAATCAATAACATTTATTATTGCCTCTAGGGCATATCTCCTACAGACTCCCACTTGCACTAGAGTCAATAATCTAGTCAACGCTAATGCACTTTACACCTATGGCATACTGGTGTAAAATATGCTTCGCATGTGGTATAGCCTGATGTCCAACGGATCTGACGACTTCAGCTCCGTGTGTAAATTTGCATATCCTCGCGTTTTCACGCTTTCACAAAATTCATATTTTGTGTGGACTTGGCTTTGCATATGTGTGAATCATTGGTCGAAACCTGATTCCTCAGACTGAGCTATGGAGCAACTATCTGCAATAGTGTCCCATAGACCAAAGTCATCTTGGAACCATACTAAGTTTATGAATGAACTATATGATTCAACATCTTCTTTGTCGCTTCTTAAGCATCAACATACTTAGCCTTTGTTATAAAATTCGCCACAGTATCTTGTTTGGAACAATTTCCAACTACCGTGCCACCATATTGTGTATCACACAAAACCCTCAATTTAAATCGAAAATCGCATGGAGCATTGATGAAGACTGTATCGATGTAATCACTTACAACGAGCACTTCATAATCTCTACTTGCGAGAAAACATGTCATCAGCACTACTCTTAGCCCTTAATGACATCTTTCACTGTTGTCCTATGATCAGTACTTTGATCACTATGGTATCTATACTCGCAACAACTTTGGAGTATTGGACATATCTGTTTGTTTTTACATACCATGGAATACATGATTAATCCAAACACAAGAGTGTGTGGAATCTCCATCATGTATTTTACTCATCAGTGTTTTGGGACACCGAGTCTTGCAAAAACTCTTTCCATGTGACTTCGGCAAGAATCACTCCTTGGCGTTTTAAATGCTAAAAGGTTTTAGCATCTTGTCAATATGTATTCATTGCTTAGCCCCATTAGGTAAATCTATCTCCATAGATCATCATGCCTAATATTGAGGCTATTTAGCCTAAGCACTTCATTGAAAAACTATTTTCAAATGAAGTCCTAATTCGTGTCAAGAAATTTATTTCCAATTAATAATGTGTCAAGTACACAAGGTTTTTAGAAATATTATTATGCTCCCACTTACTTTCTTGAATCACAGGCATCTTCGATACCCATTTGATGAAGTCAAACCCCTTTGACCATTCCATAAAAAACGAAGATTCCAACTCCACTTAGCTCTCTTCTGTCCATCGCTGGAACTCTGAAGTTTGCATACTTACTAGCATCCTCTGGATCGACAAATTACTTTGGACTGTATCACATACAAGTCCTAGGTTTCATTTTCATCAGATGGAAATCCCTTTGTCATCCATGTTTCATATCTCATGATTGAAATATGTATTAATTGCTAGTTCAACCCGAACCGACTTTAAGCATCGCTACGGTGAAACAATCTCATCGTAGTCAACTCCTTGAACTTGTTATTGCAACAAGTCGAGCTTTATGGATAAAACATTTTTTTCCGTATCAGTTTTTAGTTCCATAAATATTCGTTAGACTCTAAGACTTCCGAAAGGTGTATCAAGATTTTAATCTTGAATCACATATATGGAAACTATCTTAGATTGTATTGGCATTTAGCCAATTCCGGAGTTAGGGCCCATCAACGCTTCCTTGTGTATTGTAGGTATACTGTTGTCTAACAACAATATCTCGTTTGCGCACCTGATAGGTTTGCACGAGCTTTGCCTACGTGGTTCAGCTGCAAGTTCGACCGAAGTCCATACATTTTATTGTAGAGACTTCCGTATCAGTCGCAGTAGGAAACTCCGGAATCACTTCCAAGGTTTCTTTCCTTTGATCTGATGACGAAGATACTGTTTATCTCGTCGAGTTGCACTGTCCTCCCACTCACCTTTTTGAAAGAACTATTCTCTTTAAAAGCATACCGTTTTGCGGCAAAACCCTTTGCCTCGGTATAGTGGTGGGGGAATTCCCAATGACTTGGGATAACCTTACAAAGCAGCACTTGTCTGATTTGGAATAGGTTTGTAACCTTTTACACAAGCCCCATATTCCAAATGTTAAGAAAAGATATAACATGGTTGGGCGTACCATACCATGGCGTCATTTCAACAGACCTGATGGAGCTCTTTTCAGTGTAAAAGCCGCAGTCTCTAAAGCATCACTCTATAAAAGGGGTAATGGCAAATTTATTTATGTCATCTTTGATCTTACCATGTCATAAATGGTTCGATTACATCTTCACGGACTTTCCACTTGCAGCGGTGTTCCGGGAGGTGCAAGTTATGAAACCCCTTTCACAACTCATCAGACATTCGCTAAACTTGTAACTCAAATATTCCTTTCTGCAATCAAATTGCAGAAACATAATTTTCTTGTTACAATAACTTCTACTTCATTTTTGAAAACCTTCTGAATGAATTCAAAAGATCCAGACTTACGTCTCAACAAGTAAATATCCATATATCTACTTGAGTCATTTCTGAAGACAGATAAATCCACTACTTGCAACAACATTTATTGGACTACACACATCATAATGTATGATTACCAATATGTTCTTTGCTCGTTCCTTATGGCCTGTGAACGGTATTTCAGTCACTTTACCTTTCAGAGGAAAGTTGCAAGTGTCAGATGATTCAAAATCAAACGACTTCAAAATCCATCATAATGGAATTTTCCATGCGGGTTTCTCCAATGTGACCAAATGCAGTGCCACACTTGTGTGGTATTCTTTTAGTCTTGCGACATTTAGCGTCAGTGTTATGGATGTATCATATTTGCATCAATGTTCATAACATACATCCCATCTTCAATGGAAGCATGGCCCTTCATTTTATTCATAATACTGAACAACAATTGTTGTTTCTATGAACAACTCTTTTGCAACAAACATTGTGCAATGGGCTAGAGTGTACGAAACTCTAAAATGAATTATGAAAGTAAACCCAGAGGTAATGTATTATTATCAATATTCATAACATACGTCTCATTCATAATGAAAGTATGGCCGTTATGTTATTCATAACACTGAACATTAAAAGTTCTCTTATGAATAACCTTCTTGCAAGATACCTTATGCAAAGGGCTAGAGTGTGAAACTCTAAAATGAATTATGAAAGTAAATACATCGGGAATACACCGATGGAAGGCATAGTAACATTTACTATGTTCCATGCGTGTATCTAAACCTCATTCCTGGCTAGTCTCTCAGGCCATAGTAGTTCTTACATCGAGTTGCAACAGAATGCAATCGAGCGGGTATCTTTGTGATTAACTCACAATACCCAAGAATTAGTGATTTAACATGTTTAACCATAATTCCCAAGAACTATATCTTTGACCAGCCTTCTATACATCAAAAAACCTGTATGACATTCATACATGAGCTGGATATTCCAGTCTTCTATCCTTTTCCCATTATACTTCTAACAGTTTAACTTTCTGTATTTCTCCTACTCTCAGAAGAAGCACCCAACTTAAGAGTGGTGTTAGCCCCGGATTTCCTAGGCGTGAAAGTTTCACTAACACCCTTCGGATACTTCCTTTCTCTTTAAGTTGTTGTTTTATTCACCATCATCATATGACAGGCGTTCTTCTGGATCCCTCTCTTATCAGTCAAATGCCCAGTAAACACTTTTACTAATAGTTTGCAAACAAACATGGCTTTAGATATCTCATATCTTTCAGCCTTTGTTTGTATCTGAAAATTAATTTTCAGTTCCATGAATATCACATAACTATCCCAAAACTTTTGAAGTTCGGGTCTCATGGAAGCAAACATATTTCACTCGACCGTAACGGAATTTTAGCTTTTGGATCGAAGGACGTGAGTCACATGATCCATAGCATTAGCGGGAGAATACCGAAAATATGCGATAGGACAAAGTCCTTCTCGGCACTCTAGAGGACAATCCTCACATTACGTTTACCAACCGTAAAGTTTTAACCAGATATTAAACAGCTATTCAATTTTAATAGGAAAGGTGGAAACGCGAGCCATTCTTCTACAACTATTATGCAAATCACACTTAGACAGTGTTCAAAATTAATTGCAGTGAGAATTAAACAAGTTAATTCAACAGTGCGCTCCCACTCAAATCAATATCTCTCATAATTGATTGTGAGTGATACAAGACCCACGTATCAATTGTTCGCCATTGGTGTTACACCACTGATGACGAAAATCTCAACCGGTAGGCAAACTTGCCAATCACATCTTCCATGCGACTCTTGTTCATCTTTCGATGCGTGTGTTCCGAGCTCATGACGGTCATGCCTGAACGTCAAGACAACCAAGTGATCTCGCTGCGAGGTCTCAACTCACCCGCCTCACACATCCCTAATCGTTCGTACCCGTGTGACACGGCGCACCCCGAAAAGATAGGTGCCTTGACGGTGCTACACTTGGGAGAACACTAACTACTTGATATTTTTGTGAGAGATCACCCTAATAAAAGCGACTACCGCGCAATCAAGAAGGGTGCATCATAAGGGATAAACATCTCAGGCAATTCATAATAGCATGATATGGTATAGCCCTTCCGACGGAGAAGTCTTGTATTTCTTCGTCTTCGGCATTCACGTCGGTATTCACCTTCGCGAAGATTGCCACCACCTTGTCGGTGCACCAGATAATATTGCTATCTCTATAGCTAATAAAATAAGTGCATTACATAAGGTTGACACGCAGGTCATTAAAGTGCAATCATATGGCTCCAGCCATCATGCCGAATCATGACACGCAGGTCATGTTAATCAATTTACATCATATAGTCATCTCATACATAATCAAATTATTATGAACACTGCTATACCACATCACATGCACATGCAAACCATCCTGCAAAACCAAGTTAGACGCCTCTAATCGGTTCATGCAAAATTTTATTTTACGTGGCTTCTAAGGTTTCGAAACAAACCGAAGCTACCAACGTCCATCATCAAGCATGATAATCCAAGTCGCTAGATTAACATTCCAGGGTGTATGAAACACGAGATAATAAAATCTCGAGCCCCATACTAAACTTCGTCATACGCGTGACCCCCGTGCAGATCACATCTGCATTGCCCTTTCGTCTGCAAAATTTCATCTTTCTTTTTAACTACGGTGGAATTCAATGAACTGTTAGCACTTCGTTGATCAATCAGGATCGCGGATTGCCAGAACATTGAAATTCCACCATACTGTTATCAAGATCAGAAATATGCAAATTCGAGGGAAGCAACAAGAACGTCGGGTAACAGACTTCATCTGCTACCCGCACAAATAATTTTCAGCAATAGATCTCATCTACTACCTAATTATATTGTGCAACAACCATACATCTCTATGTATTCTAGATCGCAACCTGCATCTTCGCATAGCACGGCTCTTGATGCCACTGTTGGGGAACGCGACAGAAAACAAAAAATTTCCGACCTACGCACCAGCCCAGGACCACTATGGAGACTGCATACAAGGTTTGATCGCTTTCGTTACCGACTCGTAGCGCAGCGGAAGTAGAGTCGATGACGATCGGCGGTGCAGATCCCCGCAGCTAGGATTTTACAACCTCCCAACCGCGAGGATGTATACCCTCATCTGCCCCGCGGACAGCCCTCTGGGAGGCGGTCGCACAGTCCCCCGGACGGTGTCGCGGACAGCCCTTCGGGGGGACCTCCGAAACTCGGACTGTCACTCGGACAGCCCTTCGGGAGGACCTCCAAAACTCAGACGGTCACACGGACAGCCCTTCGGGAGGCACTCTCGAACTAAGACCGAAACTACGATCTATCTACAGAGTTGCACACATACGGTGTCATCTATCCAGCAGGGCTTCGCCGTCCAGAACTAGTTCCTGCCGGAACCCAGACAGCCTTTCGGCTCTACGAAACTATTTCGCTGGGAGGGAGAGAAGAATGCCAGATCATGCATGGCTTTGTGTATGAGAGCAAGAGTGTGTCTTATGGCAGCCCACACACCTCCTATTTATAGGAAACCCAAGGGGTAGGGTGGTTTTACAAGAAAACCCAAAACCCACATGGAAAGGAGTCCTTCCCAAGGACCTAAAAAGTGAAACCAAGGAACAAGGGGGACTCCATGAAGGAGTCCACCATGTGGCCGGCCACACCCTCATGTGGGGCCCCAAAATTGGCCCCTATCCATCCATGTCATCCCCAAGATCTTTTGGAGCAAAGCCCCAAAAGGTGGCTTTCCAAAAATATCCCAAAAAGCACTTTCACTATTCACGACGACATTTTTCAGCGTCTGATCGAACTGAAAATATTCATGTGGGCTTAGAACAATTCTAGTACCCACCAAAATAATTTTCAACACAAGCCGGAACAATTCCGGTTTAGTGATTTCATCTGCGAAAAGCATCTGAAGCGGTTTCGGCAGCTCCGGAACATTTCCGGTTTTCATCCCGAAAAATTCCAGAAAGTTTCCAGAATGATTCTGGCACCCTCCAAGAATTATCAGGCATGTGCCAAAACCAATTTGACTTTATGGTATCCTCTGAAACAACTTTTCAGTTTCACCGGAACTCATCCGGTGACCTCTCTGCGGAACTTTTCCGGTGTCCGAAACTTTTTCGGTGTTTTTCTCTCAGACTCCCTGTCTAGTATTCAACAGATAGATGACCCTTAAGCGTGTGACCCTATAGGTTCGGTGAAGCATAGACATGACCCGGAACCCCTTCCGATCAATGATCAACATCGGAGCCGTGGACACCCATATTGACCCCTATACACACACGAATGAATATTCGAGTGAACCTCCAGTTGCCGTGTGCTATTCCTGTTGCTTCACGATATGTTACAAATACCCGAGGTGAGACATGTTGGCATCCTCGTGGATCAACAACTTGTCTACTATGCCAGTTACCTCGTTGCCGGTATTGTTCTCTTTTCTCATTCCCGTGTTCCGGCATCCCTGTGACCAAATCACAATGTGTCTGGCCAGACGATGATGGATACCGTAACACCGAGAGGGCCCAGAGATATCTCTCCATCGTCGGAGGAGCAAATCCCAATCTCGAGCTATCAAGTTACTTGACACACTTTTCCATGAACCCGTAAGCCGCCGTAATAGCCACCCATTTACGGATGACGTTTAACAAACCCCAAAGTTCATGAAGCAAGCATGAAGAAACTCGATACTCTCATGGTCTAAGGAATCATGCAAACGTTAACCATCTCTGTGTTATTAACCATTAACTTATGACGAATGTATCTCATAGCATAACATCAATTCGGGTCGATTCAACACAAGTGTTCTACCAACAATTGTGCCCTCAAAATTGCCGGCATAGCCATGCCCATGATCAGGAAAACAGGATCATCATGCAATACTTGAGCCAGTCCTAGAGGCTTGACTAGGAATACATTTTACCGTTTATTATCCCACACGTGCATATGAGTCTTACTCCGAGCCTCGTGGTTATTGCAGACTCAAGAACCATAGCAGTTATAGCATGGAACATAAACCTAATTATGAACAGGGAGATAATCAATAACATTTATTATTGCCTCTAGGGCATATCTCCTACAGAGTATTAAAGTGCGCCCGCCACAGCCACGTGTGTAACAGTGGCGGGCATGACAGATTACCCGGCACAACTATATGATTTCTAATTTCTTCCTAGCCAAAAAGCGCAAGTGGCGAGCGAAAGTACCTGCCCGCCACTGGTCCATCCCGCAGCAGTGGCGAGCAACACTAGACGACTGCCACAGCTATATTTCGGTACCCATGCGCCAAACTATTTCAAACTTTTTCAGAGTGTACTATGGCGGGCGCTCTTACTCGCTAGACACAGCTATATTTGGTCACGCTGCCGCCTACCACGCATATATTGCAGTGGCGGGCTCTACTCGGTGCCCGTCACTGCTGCACAAGACCTTATCGACCACATCCCCCCGCGGATCTAATTCCAAACGCAAACATCTCATTCTCCCCTCTGTCTCCCCGTCGACAGCGTCGTGGCATCGTCCGTCGCCACCGGCAAGGTCGCTGTCCGCCGCCTCGAACGGCAACGAGGACCCAATCTTCCCCGTCACCCGCGCCGTCCGTCCCCGCCTCGAAGCTCATCGGCGTCGCCTTGCAATGCTACCTCCAACTACTTCCCCATGACTGTCGTCCGTGCCTTCCTCCGAATCCAACGTCGTCCTCGTCTCCGTCGAACTCGCCGTCCGCCGATGCCTCTGATGTCTACTACGCAACTTTATTCTTGTAGACTTTGTTGGGACTTCAAGCGCAGAGTTTTGTAGGACAGCAACAAATTTCCCTCAAGTGGATGACCTAAGGTTTATCAATCCGTGGGAGGTGTAGGATGAAGATGGTCTCTCTCAAACAACCCTACAATCAAATACAAAAAAATCTCTTGTGTCCCCAACACACCCAATACAATGGTAAATTGTATAGGCGCACTAGTTCGGCGAAGATATGGTGATACAAGTGTAGTATGGATAGTAGATATAGGTTTTTGTAATCTGAAATAATAAAAATAGCAAGATAGCAAGTAACAAAAGTGAGCACAAACGGTATTGCAATGCTTGAAAACAAGGCCTAGGGTTCATACTTTCACTAGTGCAATCTCTCAACAGTGCTAATATAATTGAATCATATAACAATCCCTCAATGTGCGACAAAGAATCACTCCCAAGTTCTTATCTAGCGGAGAACAAAATAAGAAATTGTTGTAGGGTACGAAACCACCTCAAAGTTATCCTTTCCGATCAATCTATTGAGCCATCCCTATAAGTGTCACAAACAGCCCTAGAGTTAGTACTAAAATAACACCATATGATACGCATCAACCAACTCTAATGTCACCTAGATACTCCAATGTCACCGCAAGTATCCGTGAGTTGATTATTCGATATACATCCAACAACTTTAGATTCATAATATTCAATCCACACAAAGAACTTCAAAGAGTACCCCAAAGTTTCTATCGGAGAAAGTAGGACGAAAACATGCAATCAACCCCTATGCCTAGATTACCCCAAGGTCATGGGAATCCATGAGTTAATCACCAAAACATACATCAAGTGACTCAATAAAATACCCCATTGTCACCACGGGTATGCACATGCAAGACATACATCAAGTGTTCTCAAATCCAAAGTATTCAATCTGACAATAACAAAACCTCAAAGGGAAAGACTCAATTCATCACAAGAAGATAGAGAGGGAAGAAACACTATATGATCCAACTATATTAACAAAGCTCGCGGTACATCAAGATCGTGCCAAATCAAGAACACGAGACAGAGAGATCAAACACATAGCTACTAGTACATACCCTCAACCCCGAGGGTGAACTACTCCCTCCTCGTCATGGAGACCGCCGGGATGATGAAGATGGCCTCCGGTGATGATTTCCCCCTCCGGCAGGGTGCCGAAAAAGGCCTCCAGATGGGATCTCTTCGGAACAGAGGGTTGTGGCGGTGGAGTCGAAGTTCTAGGTTTATTTCTGGGGGTTTCTCTATTTATAGAAATTTTCAGCGTCGGAATCACGCGAAAAGGGGATACGAGGGGCCCACAAGGTATCCCGGCGCCACCCCCGGGTCGCGTTGGGTTGCGTTGTCACTGCCTCATGGGTCTTCTGATCCTTCCTCGAAGCTTCGAGGGTCTCTTTTGGTCCATAAAAAATCACCGTAAATTTTGGGGTCAATCCAAGAACTTTTATTTCTGCACAAAAAACAACACCACGGTAGTTCTGCTGAAAACAGCGTCAGTCCGGGTTAGTTCTATTCAAATCATACCAAAACCATATAAAATTGTTGTAAACATGGCATGATTACTTCATAAATTATAGATACGTTGGAGACATATCAGCATCCCCAAGCTTAATTCCTGCTCGTCCTCGAGTAGGTAAATGATAAAAGAAATAATTTATGAAGTGTGAATGCTAGCATAGTACATAAGTTTGATCAATGATAATTTCAAACACTTTTTCTAGCATCATTATATATCATAAACAGTAGCTCATTTCTCATAAAACTTCTCATGATCAAGTAGCAAGCTATTCACATGTTAAAGTATAAACCATAAACTTTCTTGAAACTAACAAACTATGTTTTCAGTCATCAAACAATTACAATTCATCTTATTTTCTGGAAGGGTCTATGTAAGAGCTTTGTTTAAGCAAATTCCACATCCTCAACTATCATTTAGTCTTCCATGATTGCTGACACTCAAAGCATATTTTTGGAACAAACCGTTTCAGTCAAGCACATAGGAAGATACGGGATTAATGTTTCGCCTCCGAACTCATTTATCTCAGGGATAATGTCAACAATAATAACTCATGATCACCTATATTCAACTAGATATATGTGCCTGGATCATTCCCTACCACATGATGCTTGCCCACTAGAGAATAAATAGAGCGGAATAGGGATGAACATTACTGACTCTTGCATAAAAGTAAATACAGAAAAGTAAAAGATAGGCCCTTCGCAGAGGGAAGCAGAGGTTGTCATGCGCTTTTTATTTTTGGATGTGCAAGCTATTAATGGAAAGGAACGTCACTTTATATTGCCCCTTGTGAGAGCAACCTTTATTATGGAGTCCGTCGCTTTTATTTCTTCACCATCACAAGTTCGTACAAAGCTTATTTTCCCTTCCAATAAAAGATCATACATATTTAGGAGCAATTTTTATTGCTTTTTGCACCGATGACAACTGACTTGAAGGATCTTATTCAATCCATAGGTAGATATGGTGGACTCTCAAGACAAGAAACTGGGTTTATGGGTTTTTGGATGCACAAGTAGTATCTCTACTTAGTACGAATTTTGGCTAGCAAAAGATCCTAAGCAAGCACCACATGTTAGAGGATCCATGACAATATAACTTCTATGTGAATATAAACAAACATAACCCAATACGTTATCTTCCTTGTGCAACATCAACTACTTGATCAAGGTTGAAAATAATTAATGGGGGCTCACAATCATAGAAGATGTCCAAGATAGTATATTTATATGTGAAATCTCTCATCCTTCAATATTCTTTCATGAATTGTTCAAGTGACCAATGCTATGTTTGCTAATTTTCAATAAATTTTACCACTTATACTTCTTGTATGTGAAGTCATTACTCCCCATGGGACAAGCATATTAAGCATATATAATTTCATATTTATGACATTCAATTCATTCAACAATTTACTCTTAGGATATAAGTGAAGAACGAGAGTAAATGACAACTACTCCAAAAGATATAAGTGAAGATCAATGAGTAGTCAAACAATTAAGTAGCTATGTGAAGACTCTCTCCAAATAAAGAATTCAGATCTAATGAGCTTATTAAACAGCAAACAAAATGAAAATAAAAGGACACTCCAAGAATAGCACATATCATGTGAACAAGTAAAAACTTAGGCTAATCGATAGGTGTTGATGAAGAAAGGTGGGATGCCTACCGGGGCATTCCCAAGCTTAGTTGCTTGAGACTTCTTGGAATTTTATCTTGGGGAGACTTGGGCATCCCCAATGTTGAGCTCTTGTGTCTCCTTAATTCCTCTCATATCATGGCTTCTACTAAATCTTAAAAACTTCATCCACACAAAACTCAACAAGAACTCGTGACATAAGTTAGTATAAATCAATTCAAAACCTTAACATTCTCTACTGTAGCAAATCACTAAAATTACAATTTAACATTGCATACTAAATGACTCTGCATATTTAATACTCGTATCCACAAATTGAAACATTAAACAAGCAAACATATGCAAACAATGCAACTATAACAGCAATCTGCCAAAACAGAACAGTCTGTAAAGAAGGAATACAAATTCATACTTCCCTCACTCCAAAAATTCTGAAAAATTACCACGTAACATAGAACTCATGCATGCCTACTATGTAAAAATTTCAGATTTTTATCATGTTCTGACAATTCACATAAATTCATGACATAACAGAAAACTTTCTGTTTTCAAACAGCAACACATAAACTTGCAAACTGAACATGGTAAAGGCTATAATTGGCATTTTATTGAACTAAAAGATACAAAAAATGATTATTTATAACAGCAAGCAAATATCAACAAAAGAAAATGATGCTCCAAGCAAAACTCATATTATGTGACGAATAAAAATATAGTTCCGAGTGAGGTGTACCGATAGTGTTGAAGACGAAAGAGGGGATGCCTTCCGGGGCATCCCCAAGCTTAGACGCTTGAGTATTCCTTGAGTATTACCTTGGGGTGCCTTGGGCACCCTCAAGCTTAGGGTCTTTCTGCTCCTTATTCTCCTCATATCGTTATCTCGCCAAAAACTTGAAAACTTCAATCACAAAAAACTTAACGGAATTCCGTGAGATAGGTTAGTATGAAAATAAATCATTCACTTTGGTACTGCCAAGACAAGATTCATAATTGTTATGACATAATACCTACTGTATTCTATCATTTCCACAAGTTATATTACTCAATATAAGCTATGGAAACACTAAAACAAGCAAACTATGCATTAAAAACAGAATCTATCAAAAATAGAACAACATGTAGTGAGCGAATTAAAAAGCATACTTATGTACCTCCAAAAATTCTGAAAAATTAGGACAACGTATTGTAACCCAATACTGTGTAAAAATTTCAGAATTTTCTCACTCTCTAGTACAGAATAGAAATTCCAGCACTGGACGCAAAAGTTTCTGTTTTTGCACAGAATCTAATCAACAAGCATCCACACTATCCCAAAGGCTTCACTTGGCACATTATTGAAAGAAAACATATAAAACATGATTACTACAGTAGCTTTATCATGTCGACACACAAAAACAATAGGTATAAATATTGGGTTGTCTCCCAACAAACGCTTTTCTTTAATGCCTTTTAGCTAGGCATGATGATTTCAATGATGCTCACATAAAAGTAAAGAATTGAAAAATAACGGGAGCATCATGATGCATATGACAAGAACATTTAAGCCTAACCCACTTCCTATGCATAGGGATTTTGTGAGCAAACAATTTATGGGAGCAAGAATCAACTAGCATAGGAAGGCAAAACAAACATGACTTCAAAACTTTCAACATAAAGAGAGGAAACTTGATATTATTGAGATATGTAGAAGCATATATTCCTCTCTCAAAATAATTTTCAGTAGCATCATGAAGAAATTCAACAATATATCCATCACTCAACACATTCTTTTCATGATGTACAAGCATAGAAATTTTGTTACTCTCCACATAAGCAGTTTTCTTATTCATAATAGTGGGAGTAAACTCAACAAAATAACTATCATGAGATACTTGATTGACATAACCAAATTGAAAATTAAAATCATGATGACCAGTTTCATGGTTATCATTATTCTTTATAGCATACATGTCATC
The DNA here is from genome assembly GCA_039707655.1 of Elymus sibiricus. Taxonomy (NCBI): domain Eukaryota; kingdom Viridiplantae; phylum Streptophyta; class Magnoliopsida; order Poales; family Poaceae; genus Elymus; species Elymus sibiricus. The sequence continues at coordinate 383,345,577 of CM077676.1, forward strand.
ACAATAATCATCGTAGATAGCAACTTTGTTGTCATAATCAATTGAAACCTCTTCCAAAATAGTGGAATCATCATTAAATAAAGTTGTGACCTCTCCAAATCCACTTTCATAATTATTACCATAAGATTCAGCACCCTCCAAAATAGTGGGATCACTAGTACCTAGAGTTGACACTCTTCCAAACCCACTTTCATCAATACAATCATCATTAATAGGAGGCATGCTATCATCATAATAAATTTTCTCATCAAAACTTGGGGGGATAAAAATATCGTCTTCATCAAACATAGCGTCCCCAAGCTTATGGTTTTGCATATCATTAGCCTCATGGATATTCAAAGAATTCATACTAACAACATTGCAATCATGCTTATCATTCAAAGATTTTATGCCAAACATTTTATTGAATTCTTCTTCTAACACTTTGGCAAAATTTTCTGATCCATCATTTTCAAGAAAGACATTATAAAGATAAAGCATTTGAGGCAACCTCAATTCCATTTTTTTGTAGTTTTCTTTTATAAACCAAACTAGTGATAAAACAAGATACTAAAAGATTCAATTGCAAGATCTAAAGATATACCTTCAAGCACTCACCTCCCCGGCAACGCCGCCAGAAAAGAGCTTGATGTCTACTACGCAACTTTATTCTTGTAGACTCTGTTGGGCCTCCAAGCGCAGAGTTTTGTAGGACAGCAGTAAATTTCCCTCAAGTGGATGACCTAAGGTTTATCAATCCGTGGGAGGTGTAGGATGAAGATGGTCTCTCTCAAACAACCCTGCAATCAAATACAAACTATCTCTTGTGTCCCCAACACACCCAATACAATGGTAAATTGTATAGGTGCACTAGTTCGGCGAAGAGATGGTGATACAAGTGTAGTATGGATAGTAGATATAGGTTTTTGTAATCTGAAATAACAAAAACAACAAGATAGCAAGTAACAAAAGTGAGCACAAACGGTATTGCAATGCTTGAGAACAAGGCCTAGGGTTCATACTTTCACTAGTGCAATCTCTCAACAGTGCTAATATAATTGAATCATATAACAATCCCTCAACGTGCGACAAAGAATCACTCCCAAGTTCTTATCTAGCGGAGAACATAAGAAGAAATTGTTGTAGGGTACGAAACCACCTCAAATTTATCCTTTTCGATCAATCTATTGAGCCATCCCTATAATTTTCACAAACAGCCCTAGAGTTCGTACTAAAATAACACCATATGACATCAACCAACTCTAATGTCACCTAGATACTCCAATGTCACCACAAGTATCCGTGAGTTGATTATTCGATATCCATCCAACAACTTCAGATTCATAATATTCAATCCACACAAAGAACACACTGGTGCAGCGACCTGCTATACAAACGGTTTTTACCCCCTTTCCGCGACAGAGTTTTAAACCGTCGCCTTGCCTGTGTGTGTGATAGGGGGGGTCTTCCCACACGACCCAGAAACCGTCGGCGATAGGGAGCACGCAAGCAAACGTTTCGCAGAACTAAGCATATGCGATGCCCGATCTATCCCAAACACGACTCGTCACACAACTGTTTGTGATAAATCGAATATCCCAAACGCTCCATCCTTGCTACTCGTGTGTGCTCGCATTACCATCGCACTCGGTTTCTGTGGTGCAACGTTTACGATGCACGCCCCATCACAAACAGTTCATGATTGTAAAACGTGTATAATAAGGAGACTATCACACACATTCACTTCTCCCGAACCGTATGCAATATATAATCAAGAAGATTAGTTAGTCATCGTACGAGTGTCAGATAGGATTACGAAATGTCGGACTATCGTACCAGTGTCGTACAGGATAACTATCGCACACGCTATTCTGTGGTGCAAACGTTTACGATGCGTACGACATCAGAAACAGTTCATGATTGTAAAGCGTGTATGATAAGGCGACTATCACAAACATTTAGTTTGCTCGCACCGTTTGTGATATTATCTGACATCACACACGCTTTGCAAATGGCAACTGTGTGCATGGTCGCACACGTTTCCTCTCTGTGAACCGTGTCAGATTATGATGTATATCACACACGATGTGCTTTACAGACAGTGTGCGCCGTAATGACCTGCAGAGCGTATTTTCACCCTAATTTAATCGCTGCTATTTAAAATTGTACCGAATTTGAAATTGAAAGTAGGCTATAACTTTATTCATATCCATCAGGTTCAACAACCAATGCATTATTCGATTCACAGTTACATATGTTCAAGAGTTACATCAAAAAAAAGAATTACATATGCACCAAATAAAGAATGATGAACCAGGGTTGTATACTTGTACTATTAAAGACGGTAAATAAAGAGGCGAAAGACATTCTAGTTGCTGAACAAGGTGAAGCGGAATGCCCATATTGTGCCCTCCTCCATGCAGAAGGCACGCACGACTCTAGTGCAACCCCTTGTAATGGCCGACCGCCCATCCTTCACTGTCTTCATGACGACATCTAGATAGTCATTGTCTTCTGGTAGAAATACTTTAACCTTTGCATGCCCAACAATCATGTAGTTTGAGGGGTAATCTTGAGTAAACTGCTTTGGGAACCACTACAAAGGAAAAAGATTCAGACATTGTCATCTAACACAACTCATTATGGGCAGTAAAAAGAAGGCTACAGAGTTCTTACTTACCATCCTGCAGTTCACTGTCGCCTTGGATAAAGTGTAAACAAATAGTTTAATTGCCATCTTTTGACCCATTTCACTAACAATCTTTATCAGTTTCCTCACTTGATGCTGGTTCATGAATATCTCATTGCCCCATACGCAAAAAGGGTCGAAGCGCGGATCTTTACCAATGACATATGTACCTAAAAGCACCAAGTTAATATTAGAAGCTAAACAACAATTGCACAATGATGTAGTACAACACTCCCTCCGTCCCATTATATAAGATTTTATTACATCCAATATACTCACATATTGGATGAATTAACATCTTATATTATGGGGCGGAGGGAGTTTATTACCTTGTTACAAATATCGGCCGATTAACTGTAGTTAACCGTTGCTGTTGCTGCTCTTCTATGTATATCTAGACATCATCAGAACATTAAGGTAACACTCTTCCTTGTTGCTATGTAGCCTAGGATTGCATATTTAGACATTCAGTACAATGCATGTTGCTATGTAGCCTCCGATATATTAGATATGGCCCTAGTTAAGTTACCGATAAATGGGTTACAGATATATTCAGTTAAATGTCTGATTTGCTGATTAATCCCTTATCAGCCCCCGGCCTATATGGTACCAGCTACCGATATCCTGAATAGTGAGTATATATAAGCCATGGGATGAAACAAATCTCGATGGAAAACAACAGTCGTTCCCAATATTGTCCTGTGTAAGTACATCGAAAGGCATGTTAAGCACAACAGGCTAAACATCAACCAAATATATCCATGGTAGACAACATAATCTCCAAATGATAGCTTCAGTGTGCAGGTTTAAGCACGCTAGTTAAGAAAAACAAGGAGTGGAAAGGTGTGTTAACTGCACAGTTCATACTTGCACATATAGAACATCACATTGTGAATAACTGAAATAAACAAGGCATACTACGAACAACCAAAGATAGCAATTGAAACTGGACATATGCTAACTACAAACAACCGAACAACCAAAAACCGTTAAAAGAGGCATATGCTCACTACAACAGGCTTAACCGCAAGCAAATAGTTATTCATATTGGTATTGTTGAAACTGGTATTGATGAAATTGAACTGCAAGGTTCATACTTGCACATATAGAACATCACTTTGTGAATAACTGAAATAAACAAGGCATACTACGAACAACCAAAGATAGCAATTGAAACTGGACATATGCTAACTACAAACTACCAAACAACCAAAAACCGTTAAAAGAGGCATATGCTCGCTACAACAGGCTTAACAGCAACCAAATAGTCATTCATATTGGTATTGTTGAAACTGGTATTGATGAAATTGAACTGCATAGTTCATACTTGCACATATAGAACATCACTTTGTGAATAACTGAAATAAACAAGGCATACTACTAACAACCAAAGATAGCAATTGAAACTGGACATATGCTAACTACAAACAACCGAACAACCAAAAAAGTTAAAAGAGGCATATGCTAGCTATAACAGGCTTAACAGCAAGCAAATATAGTCATTCATATTGGTATTGTTGAAACTAGTATTGATGAAATTGTACTGCACAGTAAATAGTTGCACATATAGAGCATCACACTGTGAATAACTGAAATAAACAAGGCATACTGCAAACAACCAAACATAGCAATTAAAACTGGACATATTCTCACTACAAAAGGGGCTTGACAAAACAAATCATGGGTTCCCTCCTGTGAAGAGGCATGGCAAAAAACATCATGGGTTTCCTCACTTGTCACAGATGGGCTCCTTCGCATGGGAAGAGCACGGACTCTGGGTGCGCTCCATGTTGTCGCAGATGGGCTCCTTCCCCTTGGAAGAGTACGGCTGTAGGGTGCCCTCCCTGATGTCGCAGATGTGCTCTTTCCCCTTGGAAGAGGTGGAGAGGGTGCCCTCCTCGTGGTCGCCGTCGATGAGGTCTGACTTGGTAGCTAAGGATCCCAAGCCAGCGTCATAGAACGTGTCCTTCAGAAATGACAAAAGGGGCTTGATGGTGATGTAGGATGGCAAATTCTTGACAGTGAGCCAGAGGAGATCAGCGGCGGGGCCATGGATGAGATCGACGACGGTTGAACCCGAGGGGTTAGGGGTGGGCCACTTAACTTGTGACATAGCCCACGTCAGGCCGTCGCTGTCGACGACCTCGATGTCGTAGCCGGCGTCCGCGACATGCCAACATACTCTAGCCCGCTGATTGAGAGCCTGCGGCCAGTAATCGTCGTCAGCTTCCTCGGCGGCCACCTCGCCGACGTCGGGCGAAGAGGCCGCGATAAACCTCTTTTGGGCCATTAGCTCTTGGAGCTCCACGGGAACCGTAGCCGGGCTTAGGCTGCGACGCTCTGGAGTGGGGGAGGGGAATGGGGATCTGTGGGAAAGGGGGCGTTTGGCAGGCGTCATCTAGGAAACTCAGGGCGGCTAGGGTATGGAGATCGGTGGGTAACCTGCACGGGCAAACCGGCAGATGTTGACGTTGGAGGCGGCGCGGCGGCGACGGCAGCGACCTTGCTAGGATTTCGAGCGAGGGAGGGGTGGTGTGTGTGTGTGTGTGCGCGTGTGTGGAGTTTTTCAGGTGTGTGTGTGGATTGGAGGCCAAGGTGGTGTTTGAGGAAATGACGCGGGTACTGAAAATTTTACTAGGCGGGAGTAAAATGCCGGGGCTACTGAAAATTTGGATGAAGGGATTGAACAACAAACATCGCACACGGTCCAAACATAACAACCGTGTGCTATCAAACAGAAAAACCCTCCAGGCGGCTAGATATTTTTTAGGGATGCAGGCAGGAGCGGGAGCGAGCAACATCGCACACGGTCGAAACGTAATAACCGTGTGCTATCAAAAAGAAAAACCCTCCACGCGGGTAGATATTTTTGAGGGATGCAGGCGGGAGCGGGGGGCCGGGGGCAAACAGCATCGCACACGGTCGAAACATAATAATCATGTGCTATCAAACAGAAAAACCCTCCAGGCGGGTAGATATTTTTGAGATTGCGAGGGAAGCCTCGTGGAGCCCAATCTATTGTGCTGATGTGGGTGACAGGGGCGCGGGCGTGGCACACGGGTAGTCTGAGGGAACCGTGTGTGTTGCGTGGCCAAAAAAACGTGGGAAAGGGTCAGAACACGAACACACTTGCATGTGGACCAAATATATGTATGAAAAGGCTGGTTTGATGTTCAAATACCCAATGCACAACTTTGATGTGGCACCTGTCTCACAAAGCGCACATTATTTGCTAGTCCGCCACCCCTCCCCCCCACTTCATGTCGGCGGGAGGGGAATCCTAGCTATGAATGCATGCCCCCAAATAGCTAGGTTTGACATATCACACCCTACCGTAACACTAAACCTATAGGAGTCCATGGTCAAACCCCCCTTTCGCTTCCGGTCAAAGGTGGACCGTGTGCGGGCCCATAAATGTGTGCTTGTGGCGCGAGATGGGTGAGACCACATACGAACCACCTGCGAGTGGCCCAACTATATGTATGAAAAGGGTGGTGTGATATTTAAATACCCAATTCACAACTTTGATGTGGCACATGTGCCTCGCAAATTAACCAGACATCCCCGACCCCACGGAGGTTCAGGAAGTGCGAAGTACCCCCACCCCACCCACACACACACACACACACTTTGAGTCGGTGGGAGAGGGCATCTCACCAAGACGTAGTGTAATACGGACCAAGAAGAATCCACCTTGGTCATACAACCTCTCTCTTGCTGTTGGTCAAAGTGATGGACATCCATGCGACCCCACAGATGGGCTAGCTCGCCGATAACCACGCAAGGGAACAGTGCCCAAAGACAATCACTTCCTGCATGTGGCCCAAACATATGTATGGAAGTGTTGTGTGGTGTGTTTGAATACCCAATGCACAACTTTGATGTGGCACGGTACCATGCTTTGGAACCGGAATGTCCCCACACGGAGCGAGGGTCCACGACGCGTACTATGTATGTCACCCCACTTCAACCCGGTGACGGGGATTCATGCGTACGCATGCGCTCAAACTTAGGTCTGGAATCTCACCATGACCTACTACATGGTAACACGAACCAAAGAAGAAGAATCCACCCTGGTAACCTCTCTCATTGCCTGTCGAAGTGATGGACGTCCACGCGGGCCCAAGAATATATAGGCTTGTTCTTGGGGAACGTTGCATGGAAAACAAAAAAAATCTACGCACATGCAAGATCTATCCATGGAGATGCATAACTACGAGAGGGGGAGTGTGTCTATGTACCCTCGTAGACCGTAAGCGGAAGCGTTAGAACAACGCGGTTGATGTCGTCGAACAACTTCACGATCCAAACGACCGAGTACCGAACGTACGGCACCTCCGCGTTCAGCACACGTTCAGCTCGGTGACGTCCTCGACTTCTTGATCCAGCAAGACGGCGAAGTAGTGGATGAGTTCCGGCAGCACGACAGTGTGGTGACGGTGATGGTGATGCTATCTCCGCAGGGCTTCGCCCAAGCACTGCGAAAATATGACCGAGGGATGGAACTGTGGAGGGGGCGCCGCACACGGCTAAGACAATGTTGTGTCTTGTTTGGGGCGCCCCCTCTCCTCTATTTATATATGTGTAGGGGCTTGGAGTAGAAGGAACAGTGCAACGTGAACAGTACCATGTGAATAGTACACACGTGGACTTGGACTCCAAAGTCCAATCCTATTCCTACTAGGACTCTCCTTTTTTCCTTCCCTAGCTGCGTGGGCTTTTGAGGACTTGGTGCGCCTGGCCCAATAAGGCCAGGTTGCCTCCCCTTAGCCCATGCTAGACCTTGGGACGTGGTGGACCCACTTGTGGACTTCCGGACCCCTCCGGAATCCTCCGAAACCTTCTGAAAGCTTCCTGGTAAAATACCGAAAAAACTGCACCTTTTTCCGGAACCCAAAATATGACTTCCCATATATAAATCTTTACCTCTCGACCATTCCGAGACTCCTCGTGACGTCCGGGATCTCATCCGGGACTCCAAACAATATTCGGTTACCAATTCACATAACTCAAATAACACTATATCGTCAACGAACGTTAAGCGTGCGGACCCTATGGGTTCGGGAATGATGTAGACATGACTGAGACGCCTCTCCGGTCAATAACAAATAGCGGAACCTGGATGCTCATATTGGTTCCTACATATTCCACGCAGATCTTATCGGTCGAACCGCAATGACAACATATGTAATTCCCTTTGTCCGTCGGTATGTTACTTGCCCGAGATTCGATCGTCGGTATCTCCATACCTAGTTCAATCTCGTTACCGGCAAGTCTCTTTACTCGTTCTGTAATACATCATCCCGTAACTAACTCCTTAGTCACTTTGCTTGCAAGCTTCTTATGATGTGCATTACCGAGAGGGCCCAGAGATACCTCTCCGAAACACGGAGTGACAAATCCCAGTCTCGATCCATGCCAACTCAACAGACACCTTCGGAGATACCTGTAGAGCATCTTTATGATCACCCAGTTACATTGCGATGTTTGATAGCACACAAGGTATTCCTACGGTATCCGGGAGTTGCATGATCTCATGGTCTGAGGAACATGTATTTGACATTCAAGAAAGCAGTAGCAATAAACAGAACGATCATATGCTAAGCTAACGGATGGGTCTTGTCCATCACATCATTCTCCTAATGATGTGATCCCGTTATCAAATGACAACTCATGTCTATGGTTAGGAAACCTTAACCATCTTTGATCAACGAGCTAGTCTAGTAGAGGCTCACTAGGGACACGGTATTTTTTTATGTATTCACACATGTATTTAAGTTTCCGGTCAATACAATTCTAGCATGAATAATAAACCTTTATCATGAACAAGGAAATATAAAATAATAACAGCTTTATTATTGTCTCTAGGGCATAGTTCCATCAGTCTCCCACTTGCACTAGAGTCAATAATCTAGTTCACATCGCCATGTGATTAACACCCAAGAGTTTACTAGAGTCAATAATCTCGTTCACATCACCATGTGAATAACACTCAAAGAGTTCTAAGGTGTGATCATGTTTTGCTCGTGAGAGAGAATTTTAGTCAATGGGTCTGCAATATTCAGACCCATGTGTACTTTGCAAATCCTTATGTCATACTGTAGATGCTGCTATCACACTTTACTTGGAGCTATTCCAAATGACTGCTCCATTATACGTATCCAGTTTGCTACTCAGAGATATCCAGATTGGTGTCAAAGCTTGCATCGACGTAACCCTTTACGACGAACTATTTATCACCTCCATAATCGAGAAACATTTCCTTAGTCCTTTAGTTACTAAGGATAATTTTGATCGCTGTCCAGTGATCCACTCCTGGATCACTCTTGTACCCCCTTTGCCAGACACGTGGCAAGGCACACATTAGGTGTGGTACACAGCATGGCATACATTATAGAACCTATGGTTGAGGCATAGGGAATGACTTTCATTCTCTCTCTATCTTCTGCCGTGGTCGAGCTTTGAGTCTTACTCAACTTTACACCTTACAATACAGGCAAGAACTCCTTCTTTGACTGATCCATTTTGAACTCCTTCAAAATCTTGTCAAGGTATGTACTCATTGAAAGTCTTATCAAGAGTCTTGATCTATCTCTATAGATCTTGATGCCCAATATATAAGCAGCTTCACCGAGGTCTTTCATTGAAAAATTCTTATTCAAGTATCCCTTTATGCCATCCAGAAATTCTATATCATTTCTAATCAACAATATGTCATCCACATATAATATTAGAAATGCTACAGAGCTCCCACTCACTTTCTTGTAAATACAGGCTTCACCGTAAGTCTGTACAAAACCATATGCTTTGATCACCTCATCAAAGCGTATATTCCAACTCCGAGATGCTTGCACCAGTCCATAGATGGATCGCTGGAGCTTGCACACTTTGTTAGCACCCTTAGGATCGACAAAACCTTCTGGTTGCATCATATACAACTCTTCTTTGAGAAAACCATTCAGGAATGCAGTTTTGACATCCATTTGCCAGATCATAAAATGTGGCAATTGCTAACATGATTCGGACAGACTTAAGCATCGCTATGGGTGAGAAAGTCTCATCGTAGTCAACCCCTTGAACTTGTCGAAAACCTTTCGCGACAAGTCGAGCTTTGTAGACAGTGATATTACCATCAGCGTTTGTCTTCCTCTTAAAAATCCATTTATTCTCAATGGCTTGCCGATCATCGGGCAAGTCCACCAAAGTCCATACTTTGTTCTCATACATGGATCCTATCTCAGATTTCATGACCTCAAGCCATTTGTCGGAATCTGGGCTCATCATAGCTTCTTCATAGTTCGTAGGTTCGCCGTTGTCTAACAGCATGACTTCCAGAAGGATTACCGTACCACTCTGGTGCGGAACGTACTCTGGTCGACCTACGAGGTTCAGTAGTAACTTGATCTGAAGTTTCATGATCTTCACCATTATCTTCCTCTCTTATTGGTGTAGGCATCACGGGAATGGTTTTCTCTGATGAGCTACTTTCCAATTCGAGAGAAGGTACAATTACCTCATCAAGTTCTACTTTCCTCCCACTCACTTCTTTCGAGACAAACTCCTTCTCTAGAAAGGACCCATTCTTGGCAACAAAGACCTTGCCTTCGGATCTGTGGTAGAAGGTGTACCCAATTGTTTCTTTAGGGTATCCTAAGAAGACTAACTTCTCCGCTTTGGGTTCGAGCTTATCAGGTTGAAGCTTTTTCACATAAGCATCGCATCTCCAAACTTTAAAAACGACAGCTTAGGTTTCTTGCCAAACCACAGTTCATACGGTGTCGTCTCAACGGATTTAGATGGTGCCCTATTTAACGTGAATGCAGCTGTCTCTAATGCATAACCCCAAAACGATAGTGGCAAATCGGTAAGAGACATCATAGAACACACCATATCCAATAAAGTATGGTTACGACGTTCAGACACACCATTACGCTGTGGTGTTCCAGGTGGCATGAGTTGTGAAACAATTCCACATTTTCTTAAATGAAGGCCAAACTCGTAACTCAAATATTCGCCTCCGCGATCGGATCATAGAAACTTTATTTTCTTGTTACGATGATTCTCTACTTCACTCTGAAATTCTTTGAACTTTTCAAATGTTTCAGACTTGTGTTTCATCAAGTCGATATACCCATACCTACTCAAATCATCTGTGAAGGTTAGAAAATAACGATACCCGCCGCGTGCTTCAACATTCATCGGACCGCATACATCGGTATGTATTATTTCCAACAAATCAGTAGCTCGCTCCATTGTTCCGGAGAACGGAGTTTTAGTCATCTTGCCCATGAGGCATGGTTCGCAAGTATCAAATGATTCATAATCATGAGATTCCAAAAGTCCATCAGCATGGAGTTTCTTCATGCGCTTTACAACAATATGACCTAAACGGCAGTGCCACAAGTATGTTGCACTATCATTATCAACTTTGCATCTTTTGGCATCAATATTATGAATATGTGTATCACTACGATCGAGACTCAACAAGAATAACCCATTCACAAGGGTGCATGATCACGAGGGATATTATTCATATAAATAGAATAACCATTATTCTCTGACTTAAATGAATAACCGTCTTGCAATAAACAATATCCAGATATAATGTTTTATGCTCAACGCAAGCACCAAATAACCATTATTTAGGTTTAATACTAGTCCCGAAGGTATTACGAGCGTGTCGATATTGATCATATCAATCTTGGAGACACTTCCAACACATATCGTCACCTCGCCCTCAGCTAGTCTCCGTTACTCTGCAACTCCTGCTTCAAGTTACTAATATTAGCAACTGAATCGGTATCAAATACCCAGACGCTGCTACGAGCACTAGTGAGGTAAATATCAATAACATGTATATCAAATATACCTTTGTTCACTTTGCCATCCTTCTTATCCGTCAAATACTTGGGGCAGTTCCGCTTCCAGTGACCAGTTCCTTTGCAGTAGAAGCACTCAGTTTCAGGCTTGGGGTCCAACTTTGGGTTTCTTCGTGGGAGCGGCAGCTTGCTTGCTGTTCTTCTTGAAGTTCCCCTTCTTTCCCTTGCCCTTTTTCTTGAAACTAGTGGTCTTGTTAACCATCAACACTTGATGCTCCTTCTTGATTTCTACCTCCGCCGATTTCAGCATCGCGAAGAGCTCGGGAATTGTCTTCTCCATCCCTTGCATATTATAGTTCATCACGAAGCCTTTATAGCTTGGTGGCAGTGACTGAAGAACTCTGTCAATAACACTCTCAACCGGAAGATCAATTCCCAGCTGAGTCAAGTGGTTGTGGTACCCAGACATTCTGAGTATGTGTTCACTGACAGAACTGTTCTCCTCCATCTTACAGCAAAAGAACTTGTTGGAGACTTCATATCTCTCAACCCGGGCATTAGCTTGAAATATCAATTTCAGCTCTTGGAACATCTCATATGCTCCGTGGCGTTCAAAACGCTTTTGCAGTCCCGGTTCTAAGCCATAGAGCATGGCACACTGAACTATCGAGTAGTCATCAGATCGAGCCTGCCAGGCGTTCACAACGTCTGCAGCAGCTCCTGTAGCAGGTCCATCACCTAGCGGTGCATCAAGGACATAATTCTTCTGTGCAGCAATGAGGATAATCCTCAAGTTACGGACCCAGTCTGTGTAGTTGCTACCATCATCTTTCAACTTAGCTTTCTCTAGGAACGCATTAAAATTCAACGGAACAGTAGCACGGGCCATTAATCTACATCATAGATATGCAAAGAAACCATCAAGACTAAGTTCATGATAAATTAAGTTCAATTAATCAAATTACTAATGAACTCCCACTTAAATTAACATCCCTCAAGTTAACTAAGTGATACATGATCCAAATCAACTAGCCCATGTCCAATCATCACGTGAGATGGGATAGTCATCAATGGTGAACATCTCCATGTTGATCATATCTACTATATGACTCATGTTCGACCTTTCGGTCTCCAGTGTTCTGAGACCATGTCTGTACATGCTAGGCTCGTCAAGTTTAACCCAAGTATTCTGCTTGTGTAAAACTGGCTTACACCCGTTGTATGTGAACGTAGAATCTATCACACCCGATCATCACGAGGTGCTTCGAAACGACGAACTTTAGCAACGGTGCATACTCGGGGAGAACACTTTTATCTTGAAATTTAGTGAAGGGATCATCTTATAATGCTACCGTTGTTCTAAGCAAAATAAGATGCATAAAGGATAAACATCACATGCAATCAAAATATGTGACATGATATGGCCATCATCATCTTGTGCTTTTGATCTCCATCTCCAAAGCATCGTCATGATCTCCATCGTCACCGGCTCGACACCTTGATCTCCATCGTTGCGTCGTGGTCGTCTCACCAACTATTGCTTCTACAACTATTGCTAATGCATAGCGATAAAATAAAGCAATTACATGGCGCTTGCATTTCATACAATAAAGAGACAAGCATAAGGCTCCTGCCGGTTGCCGATAAATTACAAAACATGATCATCTCATACAATAACGTATATCACATCATGTCTTGACCATATCACATCACAGCATACCCTGCAAAAACAAATTAGACGTCCTCTACTTTGTTGTTGCAAGTTTTACGTGGCTGCTACGGGCTTCTAGCAAGAACCGTTCTTACCAATGGCACAAAACCACAACGGTGATTTATCAAGTTTGCTGTTTTAACCTTCAACAAGGACCGGCCGCAGTCAAAATTGATTCAACTAAAGTAGGAGAAACAGACACCCGCCAGCCACCTTTATGCAAAACAAGTTGCATGTCTGTCGGTGGAACCGGTCTCATGTACGTGGACATGTAAGGTTGGTCCGGGCCGCTTCATCTTACAATACCGCCGAATCAAAATAAGACGTTGGTGGTAAGCAATATGACGAACACCGTCCACAACTCTTTATGTTCTACTCGCGCATATCATCTACGCATAGACCTGGCTCTGATACCACTGTTGTGGAACGTTGCATGGAAAACAAAAAAAAATTCTACGCACACGCAAGATCTATCCATGGAGATGCATAGCTACGAGAGGGGGAGTGTGTCTACGTACCCTCGTAGACCGTAAGCGGAAGCGTTAGAACAACGCGGTTGATGTCGTCGAACAACTTCACGATCCAACCGATCGAGTACGGAATATACGGCACCTCCGCGTTCAGCACACGTTCAGCTCGGTGACGTCCTCGACTTCTTGATCCAGCAAGACGGCGAGGTAGTGGATGAGTTCCGGCAGCACGACGGCGTGGTGACGGTGATGGTGATGCTATCTCCGTAGGGCTTCGCCCAAGCACTGCGAAAATATGACCGAAGGACGGAACTGTGGAGGGGGGCGCCGCACACGGCTAAGACAATGTTGTGTCTTGTTTGGGGCGCCCCCTCTCCTCTATTTATATATGTGTAGGGGCTTGCAGTAGAAGGAATAGTGCCACGTGAACAGTACCACATGAATAGTGTCACGTGAATAGTGCACACGTGGACTTGGACTCCAAAGTCCAATCTTATTCCTACTAGGACTCTCCTTTTTTCCTTCCCTAGCTGCGTGGGCTTTTGAGGACTTGGTGCGCCTGGCCCAATAAGGCCAGGGCGCCTCCCCTTAGCCCATGCTAGCCCTTGGGATGTGGTGGACCCACTTGTGGACTTCCGGACCCCTCCGGAATCCTCCGGAACCTTCTGGAAGCTTCCCGGTACAATACCGAAAAAACTGCACCTTTTTCCAGAACCCAAAATATGACTTCCCATATATAAATCTTTACCTCTCGACCATTCCGAGACTCCTCGTGACGTCCGGGATCTCATCCGGGACTCCGAACAATATTCGGTTACCAATTCACATAACTCATATCACACTATATCGTCAACAAACGTTAAGCGTGCGGACCCTATGGGTTCGGGAATGATGTAGACATGACTGAGACGCCTCTCCGGTCAATAACCAATAGCGGAACATGGATGCTCATATTGGTTCCTACATATTCCACGAAGATCTTATCGGTCAAACCGCAATGACAACATACGTAATTCCCTTTGTCCGTCGGTATGTTACTTGCCCGAGATTCGATCGTCGGTATCTCCATACCTAGTTCAATCTCGTTACCGGCAATTCTCTTTACTCGTTCCGTAATACATCATCCCGTAACTAACTCCTTAGTCACTTTGCTTGCAAGCTTCTTATGATGTGCATTACCGAGAGGGCCCAGAGATACCTCTCCGAAACAAGGAGTGACAAATCCCAGTCTCGATCCATGCCAACTCAACAGACACCTTCGGAGATACCTGTAGAGCATCTTTATGATCACCCAGTTACGTTGTGACGTTTGATAGCACACAAGGTATTCCTCCGGTATCCGCGAGTTGCATGATCTCATGGTCTGAGGAACATGTATTTGACATTCAAGAAAGCAGTAGCAATAAACAGAACGATCATATGCTAAGCTAACGGATGGGTCTTGTCCATCACATCATTCTCCTAATGATGTGATCCCGTTATCAAATGACAACTCATGTCTATGGTTAGGAAACCTTAACCATCTTTGATCAACGAGCTAGTCTAGTAGAGGCTCACTAGGGACACGGTATTTGTTTATGTATTCACACATGTATTTAAGTTTCCGGTCAATACAATTCTAGCATGAATAATAAACCTTTATCATGAACAAGGAAATATAAAATAATAACAACTTTATTATTGTCTCTAGGGCATATTTCCATCACTTGTCGCCATTAACCACGCGAGGGAGAGTACTGTCCGAAGACAACCACTTCATGCATGTGTCCCAAACATATGTATATGGAGGTGATGCATGCATGTTTGAATACCATGCACAAAATTGATGTGGCGCCCGCGTCAAAAATCGTACAGCCCCCACACAGAGCGAGATCGGTTCATGACGCGTCGTGTGCTGCCCCCCCCCACTTCGATCCGGTGGGAGGGATTCATGCATGAGTACACATGCATGCGCTCAAACTATATTATGTAATCTCATAGCATGACCTATACGGTAAGACAAATCAAAAACTAATCCCATCCTAAGTCAAATTAACCTCTCTCGCTGTCGGTCAAAGTGATGGACCAAGCGGGCCCACAGATGGAAAGCATCGGTATCGACAATAACCGCGTGAGTGAGTGCCAGAGGACAACCGCCATCGCTTGCATGTGGGCCAAAACATATGTACGTACAGAGGTGTGTGGTTGTTGTGATGTTTAAATACCCAAAATGCACAACTTTGATGTGGCACCTGCCTCGGAAACCGTAAAGTCCCCACACAGAGCGAGGTTCATGACGCGTAGTATATGCTGGTCCCATCCCCCTCTTCGACGCGTACTATATACTCCTACCGTAACACAAACCAAAAAGAATCCTCCTTGTCGGTCAAATTAACCTCTCTTGTTGGGTCGAAGTGATGGACGACGACCTCGTGAGCCCACAGATGGAAGCGTCGCACGCGAGTGAGTGTCCTGTAGGACAACCACCGCCTGCATGTGGCCCAAAGAGGTGTTGTGTGATGTTTGAATACCCAATGCACAACTTTCATGTGGCATCTGCCTCGAAAACCGGAAAGTCCCCACACGGAGCGAGGTTCATGACGCGTAGTATATGCTGGTCCCCTCCCCCCCCCTCTTCGACGCGTACTATATACTCCTACCGTAACACAAAGCAAAAAGAATCATCCTTGTTGGTCAAATTAACCTCGCTGTAGGTCAAAGTGATGGACGAAGACCTCGTGGGCCCACAGAAAGCGTCACACGCGAGTGAGTGTCCTAGATCAACCACCGCCTGCATGCCCAAAGAGGTGTTGTGTGATGTTTGAATACCCACTGCACAACTTTGATGTGGCACATGCTTTGCAAACCGGAAATGCCCGACACAGAGGTTCACGACGTGTCGTAGTCCCCCTCACTTCGAGCCGGTGGGAGGGATTCATGTGTACGCACATGCGCTCGAACTTTGATCTGGAATCTGACCATGATCCACACCGTAACTCATCCCAAGATGAATCAACCTTTGGTCAAATGCCTCTCGATGTCGGTGAAAAGTGATAACCTTCGCGGGCTAACGAATGGGTGCTACTTGTGATCTGCGTTGGTTTTTCCCTGAAGAGGAAGGGATGATGTAGTACAGTAGAGATAAGTATTTCCCTCAGTTATGAAACCAAGGTTATAAATCCAGTAGGAGAATCATGCAACACCTCGTTAACAGCACCTGCACACAAACAACAAATCCTTGCACCCAGCGCTTACAAGGGGTTGTCAATCCCTTGGCGGTTAATTGCAAGATTAAATTGTATGCTGATAGATAAATAGATTGAACAAAAATACAAATTAAATAAAATAAAGAAAAAGTGCAGCAAGGTATTTTTATGATTTTTAATATATGATAGAAGTAGACCCGGGGGCCATAGTTTTCACTAGAGGCTTCTCTCATGAAAATAGCATACGGTGGGTGAACAAATTACTGTTGGGCAATTGATAGAAAAGCAAATAATCATGACGATATACAAGGCAATGACCATGTATATAGGCATCACGTCCGAGACAAGTAGACCAACTCCTGCCTGCATCTACTACTATTACTCCACACATCGACCGCTATCCAGCATGCATCTAGTGTATTAAGTCCATAAAGAACGGAGTAACGCCTTAAGCAAGATGACATGATGTAGACAAAGTAAACTCACGCATGAATAAACCCCATCTTTTTACCCATAATAGCAATGATACATACGTGTCATGTCCCTTTCTGTCACTGGGATTGAGCACCGCAAGATCGAACCCATTACAAAGCACCTCTCCCATTGCAAGATAAATCAATCTAGTTGGCCAAACCAAATCAATAGATCGAAGAGAAATACGAAGCTATAATAATCACGCATAAAAGAGTTCAGAGAAAACTCAAATAATATTCATGGATAATCTGATCATAAACTCACAATTCATTGGATCCCAACAAACACACCGCAAAAAGTGATTACATCGGATAGAACTCCAAGAACATCGAGGATAACATTGTATTGAAGATCAAAAAGAGAGAAGAAGCCATCTAGCTACTAACTATGGACCCGAAGGTCTGTGGTAAACTACCCACGCATCATCGGAAGGGTAGCAAGGTTGATGGAGAGCCCCTCCGTGATCGATTCCCCCTCCGGCGGAGTACCGGAAAAGGCCTCCAGATGGGAGCTGGCGGCGGAAAAAGTATTTCGTGGACTCCTCAGTTGGTTTCCCAATTTTAGAGAATATATAGTGGATGAATTAGGTCAAACGGAGCTGTGTGGGCCCCACGAGCCACTAGTGCATGCCGTGGTGCCTCGTGGGCCACTGCTTCATCTTCTAGCCCTCTCCCGAAGCTTCCAGTACTTGTTATGTCCAGAAAAAAATCTCCAAAAAGTTTCGTGGCATTTGGACTTCGTTTGGTACTGATATTCTGGAAAACCAAAAACAGGCAAAAAACAGCAACTGGCACTGGGCACTAAGTTAATAGGTTAGTCCCAAAAAATGATATATAATTGCTGTAAATGTATATAAAAACATCCAAGATTGATAATATAATAGCATGGAACAATAAAAAATTATAGATACGTTAGAGACGTATCAATGGGCGCATCGCCGATAACCGCACGAGGGAGTGTCCGAGGACAACGATGCATGCATGTGGCCCAAACATGTATGTATGAAAGGGCCGTGTAATGTTTTAAATAACCAATTCATGACTTTGATGTGGCACCTACCTCACAAAACGGTCAACCCCACATGGTGGCTCACGACTCGCAGTGTACTGCCGGACCACCCCCCCCCCCAATACACACACACCGCACCACCACCGCCACTACGAGGCATGTTAAACTTTTTCCGCGGTGAACATATGTGACAAAAGGAGTGTCATGTTAAAATTTGGAAGAAAAAAATCAGAGATCGTCATTCGGACGTTTTTATACATAGATTGATTTCCTAGGGATATAATGTGCAAAAATCAAATTTGAGCTACATGCACACATGATAGTGCACCAAAATGGATTGGAAAATCATATGTGTGTCTCTGGGTGCATGTTTAGTCCCCATGCAAGAAATTTCAAACATTTAGAATCTTTATTTTTAAAATCCAGTAAATCCAAAACTTAGTTGAAATTCATGAAACTTATCGTGGTGTCATATGGACACCAATAGACTGTGATATTGTACTGTTTTTTCAAATTTGAGACAAGTTTTGATATATTATTCTTACAAATGGGAGATTATTAATAATTGGCAACCAATATCGCAAACAGATTATTTATTCGTACCGTGGGTGTTACACCAACAATGTATGTGCCATGCTTCGGTTAAGTAATAAAGCGGCAGAACTAATCATCAAAAAAGAAAAACAATATACATGCCGCCACGCGTCCCGTATGCCGTGCGAGCAGGCGTGAGTTAACGGGCCGCATGCGAGCAGTCCGCCGCGCAGGCAGACCGGGAGGCGTGCGGGCAGGTGTGTGAATTGACGGGAGGCGTGTGAATTGACGGGAGGCGTGTTCGCTGCGCAGTGTCACCGGGAGGCGTGCGAGTAGCTGTGTGAAATGAAGGTAGGCATGCGAGCAGTCCGCTGCGCAGGCTCACCGGGAGGCGAGCCAGCCCTTTGACCACCGCCCGCCTCGCTCCCAATCTTCCATATTAATGGTGCACCCGAGCCACTGGTGACGGTGTCCTGGATCAGGGGGTGCTAACCCAGCTAGCCCATCTCTTCGGTTGGGCTTATGGGCCCTCGTATGTGATCAAGATGGGCTCCAGGGGATGCATACAGGAAGCGTGATCAAGACTGTCTCTACCGAAGACTTGACGTATACTCCAAGATCTCTCCTGCCGCCTTACTCTTAGATACCGACTTTGTAACCCTAGATACCCTCCCTGGCATGTATATAAGCAATAGGGTTTAGCCCGTAGAGGGGAGATCAACACAATATCCTTCACCTAGCCCTAGAGTTAGACACACATTATGATCTCGAGGTAGATCAACTCTGTATTCGATACATCTCCATCAATATAAACAAAAGCAGGATGTAGGGTTTTACCTCCATCAAGAGGGCCCGAAACT
Organism: Elymus sibiricus; assembly: GCA_039707655.1. NCBI lineage: Eukaryota > Viridiplantae > Streptophyta > Magnoliopsida > Poales > Poaceae > Elymus > Elymus sibiricus. Next base: position 383,365,306 of record CM077676.1, read on the forward strand.
GGGTAAACATCGTCTCCCTTGTCTCTGTTACCACCGATCCGAGATCCACAGCTCGGGACCCCCTACCCCGAGGTCTGCCGGTTTTGACACCGACACTGGTGCTTTCATTGAGAGTCCCGCTGCGCGATCACCAGAAGGATCGATGGCTCACCTACAGATCAATTGCACCAACGGCCATGGGGACGTTTTTGTCTCCGGCCAGCTCTTTGTTTTCGGCAGCATGGTCTTTTACGCTGACTCAATAGGGCATCTAGCCTCTATCGAGAACTACGCCCCAGGTCAGATCGTGACCTTTGGCGGCCTCGAATACACCGCGGATTCCCGTGGTGAACTCATCCTATCGGGATGGACTCCCGGCTAGATTGAGGACTCGACCGGTGCTGGAGGCTCGACTCCGGAACCGAATTCCGCCGCGGCGCCTGTAAAGACCCCCGATGCGACTGCTCCGGCCAGTTTCCTTCCGATCGTCAGTCCGGAGATAGATCCGGCTCCCACTTCCGAAATTACGTTAGTATTAGAACTGACTTCGGCGCAGCACCCAGAATTGCGTTCGGATTCCCTTCGCACGAAGATACGTAAAGTTACACGCCAGGCATACTTTGAGTCAGCCCCGCCTATGGCGCATCAATGAATCCCGAAGAGCTATCTCACCTTGATGAGATGCTTAACCACATCTGGAGCACGTCCATCTCGGACGGTAAGACTTTGGTTTACAATCAGATCGGACTTAAAGCCGACGATAGGGAAATTTACATCCCACACACCACCCACCTAGTCACCACGATCGACGATTTAACCGACGTGCTGGACTATGGCGAGGCCACGGACATGGAGGAAGATGCTGATGGCCCCATCGAGAACACCTCGCCCCCGATAAACGTGGGCAGGTGGACCGCCATGTCCACCTATGATGTTTATATGGTGTACACCCCCAAATCCCCTCCAAGACGTCGGCAAAGGCGCCGAAGGGGTAATAACGGGGAACCCAGTGGTAATAACGCGACAGCCAATAATGGCGACGCGGAGGACGGCGATGCCGATAACCATGAAGAGGACGTTCAAGCCTCCCCAGTAAGGAACGGCACACCTGACCGACCTCTCAGGGACTCAGATCCCAATGACCTCTTTGAAGGGGCCGATGACAACTACATGCCGGAATCTGAGGAGGACGAGAGCCTCGGTACCAAGGACTACATCGTCCCCGAAGACCCTTTTGAACAAGAGCGCTTCCGGCGGCGCTTCGTTGCGACAGCCCGAAGCGTAAAACGCAAGCAGCAGCAACTGCAGGCCAATACCGACGCACTAAATGAAAAGTGGATTGAAGTACTCTCCGCCGAGCAAGACATGGAAAACCGGCGCCATAGTGCGCCGAAATCATACCCACGTAGGCGTCTCTTGCCGGAGTTCGATGAGGAGCTCGCCGACGACCATGACAGACCCCCTAGAGGCCGGGAAAGGCCAAGACGAGAAGACCTCAGTGACCGGCCACCTCCACGCCATTATGGCAAGGACCCCGTGGATTACCTAGATCCTCATGACGCTAGACGTCGCATCGAGGAAAACAGGGCACCCCCTCGGTTCATCTATGGATCAAAGGGAATTGCGCCTACTGGGCTTGACGGCTACGGTGCCTGGGTGGACAGGAACGGCCATGCCCGAGATCAAGCCTACTCGTGGCTCTCTCCCGACCTCCGACGAGATGCTCCTCGGTTCTGAGGTCCGGCTCACCCAATCTACTTTACAGACAGGGTGATGGAACATTAATTCCCAGAAGGATTTAAGCCCATCAATATAGAATCATACGATGGCACCACAGACCCAGCAGTATGGATAGAGGATTTCCTTCTACACATACACATGGCCAACAGAGATGATCTCCACGCCATTAAATATCTGCCGCTCAAGCTAAAGGGGCCGGCGAGCCATTGGCTTGACAGCCTCCCTCCTCACTCTATCGGCAGCTAGGAGGCCCTAGAAGACATTTTTCGAGCAAACTTCCAGGGCACATATGTCTGACCTCCGGACGCTGATGACCTCAGCCGTGTCACCCAACAGCCAGGCGAATCAGCCCGGAAATTCTGGAACAGGTTCCTCACTAAAAAGAACCAGATCATAGACTGCTCCGAAGCCGAGGCCATCGCCGCATTCAAGAACAATATCCGGGATGAATGGTTGGCCCGTCAACTCGGCCAGGATAAGCCGAGGACTATGGCAGCCCTCACCTCACTAATGACCCGCTTTTGCGCGGGGGAGGATAGTTGGGTCACCCATAGTACTCACTACGGCAAGGCAGGCACCTCGGAAACACGCGACTCTAATGGAAAACCCAAGCGCAACAAAAACAAGCGCAGGTATAAAAATGGTGGAAGCGATACGGAAGACGTTGCTGTCAACGCAGGGTTCACCGGACTTAAACCCGGACAGAGAAGAAAACCCTCTAAAGGGAACAAAGATGGACCTAGCCAGCTTGACAGACTCCAGGACCGCCCATGTGGAATCCACGGCACTCAGGAAAAACCTGCAACCCACACTAACAGGAATTGCTGGGTCTTCAAACAAGCCGGCAAAATAGCGGCAGAGGGTCAAAGTAAAACCCAAAATCGCAGCGAAGACGAGGATGAACCTCGGCAGCCCAATAATGGAGGCCAAAAGAAGTTTCCTGACGAGGTAATAGAGGTCAATATGATCTATGTCACCCACATCCATAAAAGGGAGAGGAAGCGTGTGCTTCGGGATGTATACGCGCTGGAGCCAGTCGCCCCGAAGTATAACCCATGGTCGGCTTACCCGATCTCGTTTGACAAGCACAATCATCCGACCAGCATCAGGCATGGCGGATTAGCGGCACTCGTCCTGGACCCTATTGTTGATGGTTATCATCTAACAGGCGTCCTGATGGACGGAGGAAGCAGCCTCAACCTCATTTATGAGGACACGGTTCGAAAGATGGGCATCGACTCATATCGGATCAAGCCGAGCTCCACCACCTTTAAAGGTGTCATCCCGGGAGTCGAAGCCCGCTGTACCGGAACATCACCCTGGAGGTAGTCTTCGGCTCGCCCGAGAACTTAAGAAGCGAGGAGTTAATCTTCGATATCGTACCTTTCCGAAGTGGATACCACACGCTCCTAGGGCACGGCCTTTGCACGCTTCAACGCAGTCCCGCATTATGCCTACCTCAAGCTTAAAATGCCGGGACCTAACGGCGTTAACACAGTCAATGGTAACACCGAACGTTCACTCCGGACAGAGGAACAGACCGCGGCTTTCGCAACCAAGGTATAGGCGTCCGAGGAGGCAGCCCGTAGCGATAAACGCTCCGCGCGCTCTGTGAAGGGCGCCCGGGCCGCACGAATCGACCTCGGCAATGTACCCCCGCACCCGAAATAGGGATACGGGCTCCTCGTGTGCCCTCCCTGGAGTGGGCACTACGTCCCCAGGGTGCATAATTTCGCGCTTAAGATTCCCTAGGTCATCGAGGAGCCAACAATTTACTCAAACGTCGGCACGGTTCAACCAAGCAAGGACGTGGCTTCGAGCCCCCGTATAGGCAAGTATCTGTCAGAGAAACAACCAACCATGACTATGTCAACGTGGTGTCGACCACAGAACGGACTTCGGCAACGCCTCCGTCAAGGAGCTCGGTCAATCAACGCTTGGAGCATATAAAGGGCCGGAAAGGCATCATCCTCCACTAGTCCCCACCTTTAAAGGTGAACATCTGGTCAACAGTTCGGAAACGCAGACGTGCGGCAGGTAGTGGCCCGGATTCTTCAAAATCCGACAACAAACATCCGCCCTATTTCTTCCCCCTTCTTACTTTTTACATTGTATTCTTTCAACTCCTTTCATTACAGTTGGGCATGTAAACGCTTGAAATCAAGAGAAAATAAATATATTGCCCCATAAAGGTCCCTATCATATTTCTTTATCAGCATGGCCCCTGTGAGATGAAGAAGTTCTCTAAAAAGATACAATTGTATAACAAGTCTAAAGTATTCGGCGTCTCGGATTTTGGCTTTACATGCATCAGTTTCGAACCTAGATTTCGGTCAATAGTTGGGTTGTCTGGCTCCTATGTGTACCCCTTACATTTCTGATAAATTCGGCTAAGGGCGTAACGGGAGAACCACTGCGATTGCGCTGCCAGGTCAATTGGCATAGCGCCTGAGTGGAGAAAGCCGAAAACTGACTATCTAGGTAGGCACACACTGGTCTGCCATCCGTAGACTGCGTTAAGCGATGTGACGATAGAGATCACCCATGTTAAACGAAGGGCTTTCATTCCTAGCCGAAGTGTGTTATGGCCTAGACCTCGGGCGACCTGGCCAAACACTTCCCACACCGGGGGCTGGTCATCAGCCCCCATAGTCAAACTCCTATGACTAAGTGAAAGTTATAAAGCCACTATAGTCTGATTGCCTAGTTCCTATAAAGCACCGACCACCTCCTGGTATCGAGACGTCGGCTAAGGGTCAAGAGTGCCTTAAGGGACAACCTTTGTATGATCTACACAGGGGCTGATGCCGACGACTGGCCACTCTCATTTTTAAACAGTCATACAGGAGGTAAAATTAATTAAAAACAAAACACATGGGATTCAAAGCCATATTCATTCGATGAAAAGATAAAGTTTTGTACATCATACACTTCGGCATTCCGAAGTACTGTTTAGAAATACATAGTGTCCTTTGGACACATGGCTTCGGTGGTACGAGCTCCCGCCTCCACCTCGGCGAAGAACTATTTGGCGGTGCGCAGCTTGTCGGCAGGAGGGCCCGCAGCACATGTCACCGCATCAACCTTTCGGAAGTGCGTCTTCACGCAGGCGTACACCCTCCGCGCTCCTTCAAAGCATGCGGACCTCTTCCGGTGGTTCAAGCAGGGCATGGCATCTCAGAGGCGAGCCGTAAGGCCGAAGAGGCTCTTCGGCTTGGCTTCGGCGGGCCACAACGCAATGCAGAGGTCCTGGAGCGCCGGTCTCGTCATGCGAAACAACTCCACCAGCTGCTTCACTCGATGATTCAGCAACTGTGCCGACGGCGACCCCGGGAACTGCCCCCAAAAGGCCTTGTCCGCCTCGTGGCCCGCTAGCTGGCCGAAGTACGCAACCGCATCCGCCGCGCTCTGCGGAAGATCCGCAAAGACCTCTGCGGAACGCTATAACTGGGTGAGCTCGACACACCCTTTGCTGCCAAACGAACACTGCAGCAGAAATAGCTTACCCGAGGCGATTTGCTCCACCTGCTGGAGCACCTCGTGGTCAGCTCGGGCCGAGGTCTTGAGCTCGGAGTAGGCAAGTTGAAGCTTCTCGAGCTCCTCCTTTGTTTGTTGCCCCTCCTCCCGAAGCTTGTCGCGTGCTTCAAACACGCCCTTCAGGGTCTCCTCAACCTCCAGCACCCGCGCCTGGTGCTTGTCCCCGGCCGCCTTCTCGGCGGCCCGGGCCTTCTCTGCCTCGGCGGCAGCAGCCTCCTGCTGTCGCACCTCCTGCCGAGCCCTTTCGAGCTCGGCCTTGAGCGTCTCCAGCTCTGCTAATGCTGCTGTTATCAAAACAGTTCGGCCTTAGCTATTTTATTTAACAAAACACATCATACCTCCTTCGTCCAAAGTACAGTGCAAGTTTAAACTTGCTTACCTTGAGACTGCTCGAGTTTCTGGTTCGCCAGGTTAAGGTCCTCCTGGGACCTCTCGAGCTTCCGGTTTATCTCCGCAATCTCCTCGGACACGGAGTCCGGAAGCGAGGTCGAAACCTGGCAGTAAAAAAATCCTTATTACAAAGGGAACGGTTAAATTACAAAAAGGTTCCAGGACAGCTGCCTTCAGCAGCGCCCTGGGGGCTACTTAACAGGCTCCTACTTAGTCAAACGACCCCAATGCCGGTTTCTTGAAACCGACTTCGGGCTCGGGGGCTACTCACTCACTAAGCCGTTTAGCAGGCTGTAGTCTTATGTCCTTGGACGAATACATAAATAAACAAAGTTGAGATAAACGAGTTAAACTTGGTGCGCGGATAGAAGCATACCTCGAAACCCGCTATGAGGTTCTTGAAAACCTCATGCAAGCCGGCCCCTGCGGACTAGAAGCCCTGTAGCGCCGCGCCTACCAAGGCACGGTGCTCTTCCTTGATGGAGGAGCCCTTCAGGGCGTCCTCCATCTCCTCGGTCCACCCCGCGCCAGCCCGTCCTTGGGCAGTTGGCTGGGGTGGAGGGGTGACCTCGGATACATCTACCCGGGTAGCCTCCACCTGGGGTGGCGGAGCCAAGGTAGATGTCGGCTGGGCCGATGACTGGCCCAGGCCCTCTTCGATGACCACGGGGCGCTTCTCCCCCGGGTCTTGTTGGGCCGAGGTGTCGACCTCGGCCATGATGGCCACCTCGTCGGCCCCCGTCATGTTGACGTCAGGGGCCAGGGTGGATGTGGCCTCCCCTAGCCCGTCGTGCACCGGGGGAGGAGCGGCGGGCTCTGGAGTCCCGCTGGAGGATGGCAACCCGCTCGAGGAACCGCTGGGGATTACCCTCGGCGGACTGCATAAGAAAAGACGCCATTGTAAGTTTTCCCTTGCTAAAAAATAACTTGTCAAATTGAAAGACGGGATGCAAAGACGCCGGCTTACCCTCGGGGCGCCGGCTTCTTCCTTCCCACGGCGAGGAGGTCTTCTTTTGAGTCACCGGAGAGTTCGGCTCTCTCTGACAACTTGCTGGCAGCCCCGGACGAGGTTCGCCTCGGCCTCTTTGGGCCCTTCGGTGGCATGCCAACGTCGGCGTCCTCTAACGCCAACCTCTTCCCCTTTGGGGGGGGGACCTCCTGCTCCTCACCCTCCTCCGCGTCACTGTCTTGGGCGGCAGAGGTGTGGGTCTCTTCGGATCGGGTGACCGAGGTCCCCCGAGTCCGAGCACTAGACCTACCCCTCTGGGACTTCGTCCCTTTGGGGGCCACCACGTGCGGCTCCTCGGTCAGGAGCGCCAAAAGCAGGGGAGTCGGAGGCTCCTCTAGCAGTGGGGCCGGGCAACGCACTCCTTGTACCTAGGCCAACCACTCTGCAAAACATCAATCATAACGATTCATTAAAACACTACTCCTCGGTGCGGAGGACAAAGTTGATAGTTGGTGGACAAAACCATTTACTGGGGGGGGGGGGGCTTCATAGCCGTCCACGAGGCTGCGGTACTCCCCTTCCTGGGGGATCTTGTCCTTGGCCAGCTTCATGAGCTTCGTCCACATGGTGGCCAAGGTGGAGCAGAAGAAGGTGGTGATGGAGTCCATGTCCTCGGGCTTTTGCGCCCACGTCGGGGTAGCCCGAAGTTGGAGAGGGAGTATGCGGTGGTTGAGCATGACGTTGATGACGTCGGCAAGCTCAACCTTCCCCGTGGTAGACCACCACAAGATCCTCTCAATCAGGGTCTCCACCTCTTCTGGGTTCCCCCAGGCGACGCCCTTCTCCCTCCAGGATTTGAGCTTCTTGGGAGGCCCGGCTGAGAAAGCTGGGACCTCGGTCTGACCAGGGGCGAGCGGTTCAGTGATGCAAAACCACTCTTTCTGCCACTCCTTCACTGTTTTGATGAAGGTGCCCTTGAACCAGGTGGCCCCCTGGTTTTTGCTAATCATGGCCCCTCCGCACTCCGCCAGATCCGAGCCGCTGGACTTCGGCTTAATCCCGAAGAGCTTTAGCCATAGGCCGAAGTGCGGCTCACAACGGAGGAAGGCCTCGCAGACCGTGATGAATGAGGCAGGGTGAAGAATGGAGTTGGGGGCCATGTGGTGGAAATCTAGCCCATAGTAGTACATCACTCCGCGCATGAAGGGATGCAGCGGGAACCCCAGACCTCGGATGAGGTGGGGGACGAAGACTACCCGCTCCCCGGCGTTGGGAGCGGGCACTTGCTGGCCAGCAGCCGGAGCGCGGGCGGCGATGGCGGGGGTTAGATACCCCGCACTGCGCAGCTCCAAGATGGTGCCCTTCATCACGATGGAGCCACCCCAATGCCCCTTGAGAGTGTCGGCTATGGCTGGTGGTGGAGGTTGGACTCGCAGAGGGAAAAAGGAATAGGATGGGATCTGGGCGCTGGAGCTAGACAAAGCAGTAGAAGGGGAGAATGGGAGCATGGCTGATTGTGCTATCCTCCTTTTTGCTCTTATAAGCCTGTGAAAGGCTGAGAGTTCCCTCGCTGCGCCGATAAACTCGCCGCTCACATCAAAGATGCCGTTAAGCATATGGGGGGAAACAAAATCGTAATGATATCCCTAAGAAAATGGGCACGATCTCCACCATGATGGGATGTGCCAGTAAAAAGGCGGCCTCGAACCGCGATTTAAGGGAGGCAGTAACTGCCTGACCTGTCGTGGGGCGTGCCGTTTCGATAAAGCTGTTAGACCAAACTAGACCGTTCATACCTCGATGGCAAGCCTTCGAGGCTAAGATTTCTACCCCCTTCGGGCAGGGTGCAAGCTCGGTTGGACCTCGGATGTCAGCGCTCCATCAAGAGGGGGTGAAATATAAAGGGTAACTCGTCTGTCAAGCCAGGGACTCCGGATCCGAGGTGATATCTGTTGAGAAGGTCATCCTCGGCGTAGAAGACCAGTTCGGGGGCTACTGACGGTGTCCTGGATCAGGGGGTGCTAACCCAGCTGGCCCATCTCTTCGGTTAGGCTTATGGGCCCTCGTATGTGATCAAGATGGGCTCCAGGGGACGCATACAGGAAGCGTGATCAAGACTTTCTCTACCGAAGACTTGACGTATACTCCAAGATCTCTCGTGCCGCCTTACTCTTAGATACCGACTTTGTAACCCTAGATACCCTCCCTGGCATGTATATAAGCCATAGGGTTTAGCCCGTAGAGGGGAGATCAACGCAATATACTTCACCTAGCCATAGAATTGGACACACATTATGATCTCGAGGTAGATCAACTTTGTATTCGATACATCTCCATCAATATAAACAAAAGCAGGACGTAGGGTTTTACCTCCATCAAGAGGGACCGAACCTGGGTAAACATCATCTCCCTTGTCTATGTTACCACCGATCCGAGATCCACAGCTCGGGACCCCCTACCCCGAGGTCTGCCGGTTTTAACAACTGGTTATAATAGGCGGCCGCACCCCCCATTCTCGCTACACACACAATCCTCTCTCTCCGCCTGCATCCTCGATGCTGCTCTCAGTCATCACCGCCGTCAGTGTATGAGGATGCCGCCAAAGCGCACCATCGGAGGGAGTGGCGACACCGGGGCTGCTGAAGCACCTGAGCATGGCGTGAAGTTGGAGACAGAGGTTGCCGTCGTTGCCGACGAGGTCTCGCGCAGGTAGAAGCGCGACGGCGACGATGTCGTGCTTCCACTTCCGGAGCCAAAGGTCCACATCGACTCCGGGACGACTCCGACAACGACGGAAAACCGGTTAGTTATCTATACCCATTTATGTGGCAAATATATCTTAGGGTTTCTCTGGTTAGTCCTACCTCCCCTTTTTGGAATAGAAATCCTATGGTTATGTTCTCTCAAGCCATGAAATCTGAGTTAGATTCAATAGATCCGTGTAGTGTATTGATTGTTTGAATGGTGCAAACGATAAGTGATTAATTGTTTCTTCTGTACAAATGATTTCAGCTAAAAATCCGACTAGGGATCCCTTTGGGGCGCAGGATAACTTGTAATCCTCATACTTCTGTCGTTGCGTATTTCCCTTTAGCTATTGCTTTCGAACATCTCCCCTTAGTGAGCTGATGTATGACAATATGAGGGTTTCATTCGAGTAATGGAACCGGGGAGGAGCCTCCCTGTTCTTCTAAAAAAATAATCTGACTAGGGTTAGTGTCGCTAATAATTCCTAGCCAGATCTTGACAATTGATTTTGATGCCAAAACTCGTTGGCATGCCAAATTTTGATCCTACTTTACGGCATGTAAATTTGTTTGATGCCAAAAGTCGTCGGCATGCCAAATTTTGGCAACTCCCAAATGTTCGCTAGAGATTAGTTTGCATTCCATTGTTCATTGCCAATCTCACAAAAGGTTGCCAAGTGTTGGCAACTTTTGATTTTGCCAAATGTCGGTAGCAAACCAAACTTTTGATTCTGCCAAATGTTGGTAGCAAACCAATCAGACTCTTAATTTTGTTGCACTAAGTTGTGTGCTCTTTATTTATGCATTTCTTTCATGAAGATCACTTGATGATTTAGGGTTCACGCTATCACAGGATATATTATGTTTCATAAACTCCGTCTGCTGAATTCGCATTATTATAAAATATACTGACACCACATTTTTTACTATTTGTATAGGTGCTATCTGACTATGTCGACAGCGAGGACGAAGATGCCCAGAGGAGGTACAAGAGGCAAAAAGCTCAGGGAGTTTTATGCGGGACTGCATAACAGGCGTGTGAGGACCTGGAATATGGGCTTTGGATGCCCGTTTTGCAATCAAAAGCTTTATCACGAGTGTCGGTGTAAAAACCGGCAGACCTCGGGGTAGGGGGTCCCGAGCTGTGGATCTTGGATCGATGGTAACAGAGATGAGGGAGACGATGTTTACCCAGGTTCGGGCCCTCTTAATGGAGGTAAAGCCCTACGTCCTGCTTCTGTTTATATTGATGGAGATGTAACAAGTACAGAGTTGATCTACCTCGAGATCGTGATATGAGTCTAACTTCTAGGGCTAGGCGAGCAATATTGCGTTGTTCCCCCTTCTACGGGCTAAACCCTATGGCTTATATACACGCCAGGGAGGGTATCTAGGGTTACAAGGTTGGTATCTAGGAGTAAGACGGCTGGACAAATCTTGAAGTGCACTACAAGTCTTCGGTAGAGACAGCCTCAATCACGTCTCCCGTGTGTGGACTCCGGAGTCCATCTTGATCACGCACACAGGCATATCGGCCCAACCGAGGAGACGGGTCGTCTAGGTTAGCACCCCCTAATCCAGGACACCGTTAGTAGCCCCCGAACTGGTCTTCTACGCCGAGGACAACTTTCAACAAACATCACTTCGGATCCGGAGTCCTCGGCTTGACAGACGAGTTCCACTTTGCATTTCGGATTCTCTTAATGGAGCATCAACTTTATCGGCGAGGCTCGCCCCATGACAGGTCGAGCAGTTACTGCCTCCCCCTCAAATCGTGGTTTGAGGTAGCCTGTTTACTGGCACGTCCCTTCAAGGCAGAGATCATACCCGTTTCCTTAGGGATAACATCAAGATTTTGTTTCCCCCCATATGTTTCAACGGCATTCTTGATAGCAACCGTGAATTTATCGGCATAGCGGGGGGGACTCTTGGCCTTTCATAGGCCTATAAGAGCAAAGGGGAGAATAGCGCGATAGCCCACTCTCCCATTCTTCCCACACTGTTGCTTCGTCTAGCTCCAACACCCAGATCCAACCAGCGCGCCTTTCACTTTCGCGAGCCCAACTCCTCAACCAGCCATGGCCGACACCCTCAAGGGACACTGGCGCGGCTCCATCGTGACAGCTGCGACCATCGCCGAGCTGCGCGACGCGGGGTACCTGGCCCCCGCCATTGCCGCTAGCGCTCCAGCGGCCGGCCAGCTGGTGCCCGCTCCCAACGCCGGGGAGCGGGTGCTCTTCGTCCCCCACCTCATCCGAGGCCTGGGGTTCCCGCTGCACCCCTTCGTGCGCGGGGTAATGTTCTATTACGGGTTAGATTTCCACCACCTGGCCCCTAATTCCGTTCTCCACCTCGCCGCCTTCATCACAGTCTGCGAGGCCTTCCTCTGCTGTGAGCCGCACTTTGGCTTATGGCTGAAGCTCTTCGGGATCAAACCGAAGTCAAGTGGCTCGGATCTCGCGGAGTGCGGAGGGGCCATGATCAGCAAGAACCAGGGGGCCACCTGGTTCAAGGGCACCTTCATCGAAACGGTGAAGGAGTGGCAAAGAGAGTGGTTCTACATCACCGAGCCACTTGCCCCTGGTCAAACCGAAGTCCCGGCCTTCTCGGCCAGGCCTCCCAAGAAACTCAAGTCCTTGAAGGAGAAGGGCATTGCTTGGGGGAAGCCAGAAGAGGTGGTTGCCCTGATCGACAGGATCTTGTGGTGGTCCACAACGGGGAAGGTTGAGCTGGCCGACAACATAAATGTCATGCTCAACCGCCGTATACTCCCTCTCCAACTTCGGGCTACCCCGATGTGGGCACAAAAGCCCGAGGACATGGACACCATCAACACCTTCTTCCGCTCCACCTTGGCCGCCATGTGGTCGAAGCTCATGAAGCTGGCCAAGGACCAAATCCCCAAGGCGGGGGAGGACCACGACCTCGAGCATGGCTATGAGCCCCCCGCCCTCCGGTGAGTGGTTCCGCCCTTCAATCTTTGTTTTTTGCTCATTGCGCCGAGGAATAAAGTTTTTACTCGAACCGCTGTGTTTTGACATTTTTGCAGAAGTGGCTGGCCTGGGTACAAGGGTATGATGCCTGGCCCCACTGCCAGATCAGCCCCCAACTCCCCTGCTCTCAGCGCTTCTGACTGAGGAGCCGCATGTGGTGGCCTCCAAAGGGACGAAGTCCCAGACGGGGAGGTCAAGTGCTCGGACCCGGGGGACTTCGGTCACCCGGTCAGAAGAGACCCACACCTCTGCCGCTCAAGACGGCGGCGCCGAGGAGGGTGAGGAGGAGGAGGTTCCCCCTCCGAAGGGGAAGAGGTCGGCGTTGGAAGACGCCGACATGGATATGCCACCGAAGGGCCCAAAGAGGACGAGGCGAGCCTCATCCGAGGCCGCCAACAAGTCATCGGAGAGGGCCGAGCTCTCCGGTGACTCAGAGGAAGATCTCCTCACCATGGGGAGGAAGAAACCAGCACCCCGAGGGTAAGTCCTTGTCCTCCTTCCCTGAGTCATTTTTTCAGCAAGGGAAATCTTTACAGAAGCAATCTTTCACATGCAGTCCGCCGAGGGTAATCCCCAGCGGTTCTTCAAGCGGGCTGCCATCCGCCAGCGGGACTCCAGAGCCCACTGCTTCTCCCCCGAAGCATGATGGGCTAGGGGAGGCGACATCCACCCTGGTCCCCGACGTCGACTTGACGGGGGCCAACGAGGTGGTGACCATGGCCGAGGTCAACACCTCGGCCCAACAAGACCCGGGGACGGAGTGCCCCGAGGTCATCGAAGAAGGGCTGGGCTAGTCATTGGCCCAGCCGGCGTCTACCTCGGCTCCGCCACACCAGGCGGAGGTTGCTCGGGGGGATACACCCGAGGTCATCCCTTCACCCCAGCCTACTACCCAAGGACGGAATGGCGCGGGGTGGACCGAGCAGGTGGAGGAGGCCCTAAAGGGCTCTTCCATCAAGGAGGAGCACCGTGCCTTGATAGGCACGGCGCTGGAAGGCTACCGGTCCGCAGGGGCCAGCCTGCACGAGGTTTTCAAGAACCTCGTAGCAGGTTTCAAGGTACGCCTTCTGCGCAATCAATTTGTTTATTTAAGCTGTTTGTTTTATGAATTTTGTCCGAGGACAAAAAAGTACAACCTACTAAACGGCTTAGTGAGTGAGTAGCCCCTGAGGCCAAAGTCGGTTTTAAGAAACCGGTATCGGGGTCGCTTGATTAAGTAGGAGCCCGTTGAGCAGCCCCCAGGACGCTGCTCGAGGCAGCCGTCCTGGAGCCTGTTAGTGGTTTGAACTATTCCTTTTGTGATAAGGATCTGTTTTACTCCAGGTTTTGACCTCGGTTCCGGACTCCGTCTCCGAAGAGATGGCGGAGATGAACCGGAAACTTGAGCGATCTCAAGGTAAGCAAGTTTAAACTTGCCTTGTATTCCGGATGAAAAGGTATAATGTATGTTAAAGAAAACAACTAAGGCCGAACTATGATGACAGCGGAGCTGGAGACGCTCAAGGCCGAGCTCGAAAGGGCTCGGAAGGAGGTGCGGCAGCAGGAAGCTGCTGCCGCCACGGCCGAGAAGGCCCAGGCCGCCGAAAAGGCAGCTGGGGAAAGGCACCAAGCGCGGGTGGTAGAGGTCGAGGAGACCCTGAAGGGCGTGTTCGAAGCACGCGACAAACTTCAGGAGGAGGGGCGACAAACGAAGGAGGAGCTCGAGAAGCTTCAACGTGCCCACTCCGAGCTCAAGACCTCGGCCCGAGCTGATCGCGAGGTGCTCCAACAAGTGGAGCAAATCGCCTCGGGTAAGATATTTTTGCTGCAGTATGCTTTTGGCAGCAAAGGGTGTGTCGAGCTCACCCAGTTATGGCGTTCCGCAGAGGTCTTTGAGGATCTCCCGCAGAGCGCGGCGGATGCGGTGGCATACTTCGGCCAGCTAGCGGGCCATGAGGCGGAAAAGGCCTTCTGGGGGCAGTTTCCAGGGTCACCGTCCGCACAGCTGCTGAATCATCAAGTGAAGCAGCTGGTGGAACTATTTCGCATGACGAGACCGGCGCTCCAGGACCTCTGCGTCGCTCTATGGCCTACCGAAGCCATGCCGAAGAGCCTCTTTGGCCTGACGGCCCGTCTCCGAGATGTCGTGCCCTGCGTGGATCGCTGGAAAAGGTCCGCGTGCTTCGAAGGGGCGCTGAGGGCATATGCTTGCATGAAGACCCACTTCCGCAAGGTTGATGCGCAGACATGTGCCGCGGGCCCCCCTGCCGACAAGCCGCGGACCGCCGAGCAGTTCTTCGCCGGGGTTAATAAATAAACTAAACTACTAATTAAAATAAAAGTAAATAAATTGCAGCAAGGTATTTTTAGTTTTTTATATGATAAAGATAGACCCGGGGACCATAGTTTTCACTAGAGGCTTCTCTCTTGAGCACATAAGCATACGGTGGGTAAACAAATTACTGTTGGGCAATTGATAGAAAAGCAAATAATTATGACGGATTCATGGAAATGATCATGTATATAGGCATCATGTCCGAGACAAGTAGACCGACTCCTGCCTGCATCTACTACTATTACTCCACCCATCGGCCGCTATCCAGCATGCATCTAGGGTATTAAGTATGAAACAGAGTAATGCCTTAAGCAAGATGACATGATGTAGAGAAGCAAATTCAAGCAATATGAATAAACCCATCTTTTTATCCTTAATGGCAACAATACAAATACGTGTCATGTCCCTTTCTGTCACTGGGATTGAGCACCGCAAGATTGAACCCATCACATAGCACCTCTCCCATTCCAAGATAAATCAATCTAGTGGGCCAAACTAAACCGATAGATCGGAGAGAAATACAAAGCTATAACGATCATGCATAAAAGAGTTCAGAGAAGACTCAAATATTTCTCATGAATAATCTGATCATAAACTCACAATTCATCGGATCCCAACAAACACACCGCAAAAGAAGATTACATCGGATAGAACTCCAAGAACATCGAGGAGAACATTGTATTGAAGATCAAAGAGAGAGAAGAAGCCATCTAGCTACTAGCTATGGACCCGTAGGTCTGTGGTAAGCTACTCACACATCATCGGAAGGGCAGCAAGGTTGATGTAGAAGCCCTCCGTGATCGATTCCCCCTCCGGCAGAGTACCGGAAAAGGCCTCCAGATGGGATCGCGGAAGAACAGAGGCTTGCGGCGGCGGAAAGGTTTTCTCTTCTGGCTCTCTGGGGGTTTCCAAATATTTGTGAATTTATAGAAGTGGAATTAGGTCAAAAGGTGTCACGTGGGCCCCACAAGGCAGTACGGCGGCCCCCTTGGGGCGCGCCCTAGTGCCTTGTGACGCCCCTGTGGGGCTTCTGGCCTCCTCCCGAAGCTTCCCAGGTTTCTTTTGTCCAGAAAAAAATCTCCAAAAAGTTTTGTGGCATTTGGACTTCATTTGGTACTATTTCTCTGAAAAGCCAAAAACAAGCAGAAAACAACAACTGGCACTAGGCACTAAGTTAATAGGTTAGTCCCAAAAAATGATATATAATTGCTTGTAAATGTATATAAAACATCCAAGATTGATACTATAACAGCATGGAACAATCAAAAATTATAGATACGTTGGAGACGTATCAGCTGCCGACGACGAGCGGCAGTTCACCATGCATGCCGTAGTGGACACCCACAGAAGGTTCACGGAGCTCTCGGTGGTGTACACCAACAACCCGATCTGGGTGGAGAACTCCATCCACATTGTGGAGTTGTTGCTTGCCGCAGAGAAGTACAAGGTGGTCGGGTTCGACCTCGAGAACACCCGCGCTTGTGCCGGCTCTCGTCACAAGGTCGCTGTCGCCCAGATGTGCGTGCGCAATCACGTCCTCGTCTACCACTACTGCCTGGCCACAAGGCCTTGCGAGCATTTCGCCAGGTTTGTCAACAGCCCCACTACATGTTCGCTACGGTGGACATCACCAATGATGTAAAGCTGCTCAAGAATTCGGTCATCGCCTGCCAGAATCTTGTCGACATCCAGGGCCAATGCAAGATCTGGGGCAGCAAGAAGCATGAGAAGGACTCACTGGTTCACCTCACCGAGGCCATCATCGACCCCTGATACGTCTCCAACGTATCTATAATTTTTTATTGTTCCATGTTGTTATATTATCAATCTTGGATGTTTTTATATACATTTACAGCAATTATATATCATTTTTTGGGACTAACCTATTAACTTAGTGCCCAGTGCCAGTTGCTGTTTTCTGCCCTGTTTTTGTTTTACAGAAAATCAATACCAAAGGAAGTCCAAATGCCACGAAACTTTTTGGAGATTTTTTTCTGGATAACATAAACACTAGAAGCTTCGGGAGGAGGCCAGAAGCCCCAGGGGGTGCCCACGAGGCACCAGGGCGCGCCTGGGGGGGCAGGCGCGCCCTGGTACCTCGTGGGGCCCAAAGACCTCCGTTTGACCTAATTCCACCACTATAAATTCCAGAAAAATTAGAAACCCTCAGGGGAGTCCACGAAATACTTTTTCCGCCACCGCAAGTTTTTGTTCTCGAGAGATCCCATCTGGAGGCCTTCTCCGGTACTCCGCCGGAGGGGGGATCGATCACGGAGGGGCTCTACATCAACCTTGCTGCCCTTTCGATGATGCGTGAGTAGTTTACCACAGACCTTCGGGTCCATAGTTAGTAGCTAGATGGCTTCTTCTCTCTTTTTGATCTTCAATACAATGTTCTCCTCGATGTTCTTGGAGTTCTATTCGATGTAATCACTTTTTGCGGTGTGTTTGTTGGGATCCGATGAATTGTGAGTTTATGATCAGATTATCCATGAATATTATTTGAGTCTTCTGTGATCTCTTTTATGCATGATTATTATAGCTTCATATTTCTTCTCCGATCTATTGATTTGGTTTGGCCAACTAGATTGATTTATCTTGCCATGGGAAGAGGTGCTTTGTAATGGGTTCGATCTTGCGGTGCTCAATCCCAGTGACAGAAAGGGACATGACACGTATGTATCGTTGCTATTAAGGATAAAAATATGGGGTTTATTCATGCGTGAGTTTATCTTGTCTACATCATGTCATCGTTCTTAAGGCTTTACTCCGTTCTTTATGGACTTAATACACTAGATGCATGCTGGATAGCGGTCGATGTGTGGAGTAATAGTAGTAGATGCAGGCAGGAGTCGGTCTACTTGTCTCAAACGTGATGCCTATATACATGATCATTGCCTTGGATATCATCATGATTATTTGCTTTTCTATCAATTGCCCAACAGTAATTTGTCTACCCACCGTATGCTATTTTCTCGAGAGAAGCCTCTAGCGGAAACTATGGCCCCCGGGTCTATCTAAATCAAATTACTAAAACCCTAAATATATTGCTGCACTTTTCTTTTATTTATTTTACTTTGTATTTTTGTTTCTATCTATCTATCTATCACATACAATTTATTCTTGCAATTAACCGCCGAGGGATTGACAACCCCTCGTTTGCGTTGGGTGCAAGGATTTGTTGTTTGTGTGCAGGTACTACTAACGAGGTGTTGCGTGGTTCTCCTACTGGATTGATAACCTTGGTTTCATAAGTGAGGGAAATACTTACCTCTGTTGTGCTACATCATCCCTTCCTCTTCGGGGATAATACCAACGCAAGCTACAAGTAGCAGGAAGAATATCTGGCACCGTTGCCGGGGAGACATCATCAACATCTATCAAGTACCTTTGCATAAACTCTCATCTCCTTGCATTTATTTTATTTGCCATTTGCCTCTCGTTTTCATCTCCCCCACTTCTAAAACGTTTTTACAAAAATACAAAAATATTTTCCATTTGCCTTTTCCTTGTTTGCCTCTTTGATTTGCTCATCTTGTCGTCATGACTAGCGTAACTATCCCTCCTTTGTCCCCGGATTTTGATGTGCTTTACTTCAAACAGAAACAAGGAGAAAATCTTAAAGATGCTTGGTATAGGTTAATGGAATCCTACCGTGTTTGCTCTATAAAAGGGGATTTAAAACTTTTGCTTCGCAATTTCTATATAGGTTTAAGCATGCATCATAGACAACTTTTGGATTTTGCCGCAAAGGGGAATTTTATTGAGAGTGAGGCCAATACTGCTTATGAAATAATAGAAGGCATATTGGGGATTCCACCACCACAAAAGTGTTTTGCTTTTACTCAAGAGGGGGCTCAAATATTAGACAAATTGGGTGATATGCAGAAAAATTTGGTTGAGTTGCAAAAGTCTAACGAGCCTCTTAAAAATATTAGTGGAAATATCAATCACACGAACACTTTGATATCTTTATGCAATAAGCGATTGGATATTTTGGATCTTAAAATTGCCTCTCTTTCTGAGAGTAATGGGAAGCATAAAGAACCTCCCAGGTTTGAGAAAACTCCTAAAAGATTACAAAAACCAAAGATGACAATACTTGAAACTATGCATTATGCCTAGCTAGGGGCATAAAACAATAGCGCTTGTTGGGAGGCAACCCAATGAATAAAATAATTTTTTTTCTGTTATTGTGTGTTTTCACAATTATGCTATTGGTATGATTGTGCTTTTGTGTTTTTAATTAGTTTTTGTGCCAAGTAATACCTTTAGGATGATTTGGAAGATAATATAATTGATGCTGTTTGGAAAACAGAAAATTTTGCGTCTAGTGCCCGAATTTTGTTTCTGTACTGGAGCATCAGAAAAATCTGAACTTTTTACACGGTATTGGTATATGAATTTTCCACGTTTTCCTAATTTTTCAGAATTTTTGGAGTTACAGAAGTATGTCTTTTAAATAGATTGCTACAGACTGTTCTGTTTTTGACAGATTCTGTTTTTGATGCACTACTTGCTTGTTTTGATGAATCTATGGATTGTATTGGGGGGTATAAGCCATGGTGAAGTTAGAGTATAGTAGGTATAATGCAAAAATAAATATGAATGGTTTTGCAACAGTACTTAGAGTAGTGATTTATTTTGTTATGCTAACGTATCTCACGAAGGTTTTGTTGAGTTTTGTGTGATTGAAGTTTTCAAGTTTTGGGTGAGATCACGATGGATGAAGGAATAAGGAGTAGTAAGAGCCTAAGCTTGGGGATTCCCGAGGCACCCCAAGGTAATATTCAAGGAAGACTCAAGCGTCTAAGCTTGGGGATGCCCCGGAAGGCATCCCCTCTGTCTTCTACCAACCATCGGTAATTTTACTTGGAGCTATATTTTTATTCGTCACAAGATATGTGTTTTGCTTGGAGCGTCTTGTATTATATGAGTCTTTGCTTTGTTTGCTTTTTAGTTTGTCACAATCATCTTTGCTGAACACACCTATCCTGAGAGAGCCACACGTTTATCATCATTTGTTAGAATACTCTATGTGCTTCACTTAAATTTTTTGAGCTAGGCAGTTGCTCTAGTGCTTCACTTAAATCTTTTTGAGCACGGTGGTGGCTATATTTTGAAGAAATAAACTCTCATGCTTCACTTATATTATTTTGAGAGTTGATTGAAATTTTGAAGAAATAAACTCTCATGCTTCACTTATATTATTTTGAGAGTTGATTGAAATTTTGAAGAAATGAATTCTCATGCTTCACTTATATTATTTTGAGAATTGATAAGATTGAAATTTTGAAGAAATATTTACACTCTCATGATTCACTTAAATCTTTTTGAGAGTTGATAATAGTAACGGTAATTTGCACAAGATATGAATTTGGTCCCAAAGTGATGAATATTCAAGAGGGATATAATAAAAACTTTCATATAGATCATTGGATATGATAAGTGTGATTCCTTGCAATAGTTTTGTGATATGGAAATGATAATATGTGAGTCATGTTAGTGAGTAATTGTGATTTAGTAAGAATTTTAGTGTTAAGGTTTGTGATTCCCTATGCATGCACATCAAGTCAATAGTCATGCAAAGAAATTATATCCTACTTATGGTGCATTATTCGGTGTTAGTTATGTTCAATGCATGTTTATGACCGTTTTCATTTTTAGGCTGGTTGCTTCTCAATCTATTTGCTAGCCTTCATTTGTACTAAGCAGAAATACTGCTTGTGCATCCAAAATCCTTAAACCCAAGTTGTGCCAAATGAGTCCACTATATCTACCTATATGTGGTATTTCAATGCCGTTACAAGTAAATTTGCGTGTTCCAACTCTAATTTTCAAAATAATTTTTCCGTTTTGTGTGCCCGTAGCGCTCATGAAGCGGCAGGGGGTGGCCATTATTTTCCATGCTAGGTGTGTTATTCTCACGATGACTGTTTATTCACTTGTCATTGCACGAAAGAATGGTTGGTAATAGGGATGCCCAGTCCCACAATGAATCAAAAATTAATAACAACAAAATTCCTTGGAAAGTGTTGGTTTGGAGGGCACCTGTGGATACGGCTAGCCATGGATTGTGAAAGAATGGTGGAGAGGAAATAAAATTTACTTTCTGTTTGGGAACCGCCTATGATGTGTCTAGCATGGAAAATAATGGGAATTCTCGGTCGTTTTCATTGACAGGACAAGCATGCCTCTCAAAATATTTTATCTCTTTAATTTCAGCCTTGAGCTCTGGCACATTTGACAAATCTCTGCTTCCCGCTGCGAAGGGCCTATCTATTTACTTTTATGCAAAAATTTTTTATTTTTACTTGAGTCTCCATCTTCTTTTATAAAGCACCAACTAGAGAGCACTATTGTGATACTTGTGCATTGGATGTAGCTAATATTTGAGTGTGTTTCATGAATGGATCAATGATTGAGCATAATGGGCTAGGGATAACTTTATTTAGCGTTGATATTTTGAAAGACATGGTTGCTTGTTAGCATGCTTGAGTATTTATATCTTCATGTCAAATTATAGACTATTGCTTTGAATCATTCAAGTCCAATGTCCATGCTATAAAAGAAAAGAATATGTGATGAATATGATAGGAAGCATTCCACATCAAAAATTCTGTTTTTATCATTTACCTACTCGAGGACGAGCAGGAATTAAGCTTGGGGATGCTGATACGTCTCCAACGTATCTATAATTTTTGATTGTTCCATGTTGTTATATTATCAATCTTGGATGTTTTTATATACATTTACAGCAATTATATATCATTTTTTGGGACTAACCTATTAACTTGTTGTTTTCTACCCTGTTTTTGTTTTACAGAAAATCAATACCAAATGAAGTCCAAATGCCACGAAATTTTTGGAGATTTTTTTCTGGACAAGATAAACACTAGAAGCTTCGGGAGGAGGCAAGAAGCCCAAGGGGGTGCCCACGAGGCACCAGGGCGCGCCTGGGGGGGCATGCGCGCCCTGGTACCTCGTGGAGCCCACTGAGATCCGTTTGACCTAATTCCACCACTATAAATTCCAGAAAAATCAGAATCCCTCAGGGGAGTCCACGAAATACTTTTTCCGCCGCCGCAAGTTTCTGTTCTCGAGAGATCCCATCTGGAGGCCTTCTCCGGTACTCCGCCGGAGGGGGGATCGATCTCGGAGGGGCTCTACATCAACCTTGCTGCCCTTCCGATGATGCGTGAGTAGTTTACCACAGACCTTCGGGTCCATAGTTAGTAGCTAGATGGATTCTTCCCTCTTTTTGATCTTCAATACAATGTTCTCCTCGATGTTCTTGGAATTCTATCCGATGTAATCACTTTTTGCGGTGTGTTTGTTGGGATCCGATGAATTGTGAGTTTATGATCAGATTATCCATGAATATTATTTGAGTCTTCTCTGATCTCTTTTATGCATGATTATTATAGCTTCGTATTTCTTCTCCGATCTATTGATTTGGTTTGGCCAGCTAGATTGATTTATCTTGCCATGGGAAGAGGTGCTTTATAATGGGTTCGATCTTGCGGTGCTCAATCCCAGTGACAGAAAGGGACATGACACGTATGTATCGTTGCTATTAAGGATAAAAAGATAGGGTTTATTCATGCGTGAGTTTATCTTGTCTACATCATGTCATCGTTCTTAAGGCGTTACTCCGTTCTTTATGGACTTAATACACTAGATGCATGTTGGATAGCGGTCGATGTGTGGAGTAATAGTAGTAGATGCAGGCAGGAGTCGGTCTACTTGTCTCGGACGTTATGCCTATATACATGATCATTGCCTTGGATATCGTCATGATTATTTCTTTTCTATCAATTGCCCAACAGTAATTTGTCTACCCACCGTATGCTATTTTCTCGAGAGAAGCCTCTAGTGAAAACTATGGCCCCCGGGTCTATCGAAATCAAATTACTAAAACCCTAAAAATATTTCTGCACTTTTCTTTTATTTATTTTATTTTGTATTTTTGTTTCAATCTATCTATCTATCACATACAATTTATTCTTGCAATTAACCGCCGAGGGATTGACAACCCCTCGTTTGCGTTGGGTGCAAGGATTTGTTGTTTGTGTGCAGGTACTGCTAACGAGGTGTTGCGTGGTTCTCCTACTGGATTGATAACCTTGGTTTCATAACTGAGGGAAATACTTACCTCTGCTGTGCTACATCATTCCTTCCTCTTCGGGGATAATACCAACGCAAGCTACAAGTAGCAACCCCTACTACAGAGACATGAAGGATTCCTGCAACAAGGACAAGCGTGCCTGGCACTCGGCCTGGATAGAGAAACTCGACGAAGCTCACGTCATGTACGCGGCCAAGGAGGCGTACACGAGCTACGAGATGTACAGGCGGATCGTTGACATGAGGAAGTGCCTCCTTCTTCCCCAAAACGGTCAGGGATCCAGCCGGAAGCAGAGCAATGGCAAGCGTCGTCACATCAAGAAGTAGATGATTAGATGATCGTTTCTCCTAGTTTAGTGTGCATGTAATTGTTTACTTTGGTGTGTGTAGTCACTTATGTAATTGGATGTTTTATTTGGTTATGCAACAATGTTCTTATAAGCCTATATGTTGTTGTTGTGTAGACAGAGCATAGATGTTGTGCGGACAGAGCAAATCACATCGGCCACGGGCTAAACTAGGAAACCCGTCGGTGATGATTTCATCAATCGTTGACAATTGTATACCAGCAAGCGTTTCCCACAACACACATGGGTTATTAGCAGTGAAAGTGCAACTAATCCCCAGGTGGTTTTGGTAATCAATAACAACATATATATCATTGATCTAATTCTTATTGCAAGTAAATTTCAGAAAAGATCAATGATTGGCATGGCAAGGATTAATGGATGTGGACCCCTCAAAATGCTAAGGACAAAGATTGGCAAAGCTTCAAGACTCTACATTTTTGGTTAAGTGATCCAAGATCACATTGAGTCCATAGGAAAAGCCAATACTATTAAAAGGGGATGAGGTTTTGATTATGACTCAATTGCCCAAATGCTTAGTGATATTGCTCCAAAACTCTCAAATACTTCTCCACTTCATTCCTACCCAAAACCCTAAAAGTTGATCTCGGTCCCACCGAAACATTCTTATCCGGACTCACCGAGATTGCTATCCACTATGCCACATGCCAAACCCTAACAGATCGGTGCAACCGAAATGGTTCTCGGTCCCACCGAGAAGGCTTGACCAACTTGCTGTAACGATGTTACTTCACTTCGGAATTTCCAAGATGAAATTTTCGTTCTCACCGAAACCTGGTCTTGCCCTAGCCATTGCACTTCGGTCTCACCGAGATGTTTTGATCGGTCCCACTGAAAAGCCTAACGTTCATGTCTTTTACACTAGTCGGTCTCACCGAGATTTTCATGTCGGTGTCACCGAGTTGGGTCAAAGACTTGTAACGGTTGGATTTTAGGTGAAGGCTATATATACCCCTCCACCACCCTCTTACCATGTAAGAGAGCCATCAGAACATGCCTACACTTCCACCATACGATTTTTGAGAGAGAGCCACCTACTCATGTGTTGAGATCAAGATATTCCAATCCAACCATTTGAACCTTGATTTCTAGCCTTTCCCAAGTTGCTTTCCACTCAAATCCTTCTTCCACCAAATCCAAATCTGTGAGGAACTGTTTGAGTGTTGGGGAGATTATCATTTAAAGCACAAGAGCAAGGAGTTCATCATCGACACACCATTTATTACCTTTTGGAGAGTGGTGTCCCCTAGATTGGTTAGGTGTCACTTGGGAGCCTCCAAGATCATGTGGAGTTGAACCAAGGAGTTTGTAAGGGCAAGGAGATCGCCTACTTCGTGAAGATCTACCCCGAGTGAGGCTAGTCCTTCATGGACGGAAGCCATGGTGGAATAGGCAAGGTTGCTTCTTCGTGGATCCTTCGTGGGTGGAGCCCTCCATGGGATCGCGCCACCGTTACCCTTTGTGGGTTGAAGCCTCCATCAACGTGGACGTACGATAGCACCACCTATCGGAATCACGCCAAAAATCATCGTGTCTTCATCGCGTTTGAAATCTCCAATCCCCTCCTTTACTTACATGTGCAATGTTTATTTGGTCAAGTAGTCTAATCACCCCCCCCCTCTAGACATACTTTCGATCCTACAAGTGGTATCAGAGCTCTGGTCTCCATGTGACGCCCCTGCTTGACCGTGCACTAATCATACACGCAAACATGCACGCTCGAGATCAGAGACTCACGGGAAGATATCACAACACAACTCTAAACTCAAATTTAAACATAAATCTTCATATTTCAAACCACGGGTCACGAGGACCCGAATATATAAGTCATACACACAAATGATATCTGAGTACAGACATAGTTAGTCAAGTTTGCCTTAAGAAGGCTAGCACAAACAGCGACACTAGATCGAAAAGGCGAAGGCCTCCTACCTAGGGCCTCCGAACTACTCCTGGTCGGCTGGCTCAACCCAGTAGTACATGCCTCTGGGACTCTCCTGGTAGTAAGCTCCTGCGGTGGTGTCTGGCTCCGGGACGGGCTAAATCGACGGCGGCGTCGGCCGTGGCGGTCGCCGGAGTTCGGGCGTCGTCGGGTTCGGAGCTACGCGGCATGGGGAGGAGTCCTAGCGGCACGGGCGGACGCAGCGAGGTGGCCTGAGTGTGTTCCCGTGCTCATTTGAGCTTGACGGCGAGCGTGGGCACGACTATGAGCTCGACGGCGGCGAGGTGTTCGGCGTGGCGAATACGGCGGCTACGGCTACGGGGAGAGGCCGGGGAGAGAGGGGTCAGACGCGGCTGCTCACCGGGCCCTACAGGTGTGCTCTAGTGGGCTCGGGGAAGCTCGTCGGCGACAAATCGACGGTGGCCGAAGGGGAAGAAAAGGACGTAGATGGCGATGCGATGGCGTAGAGGTCGAGCTCGAGGTCGGGGACGAAGCAGTCGACGACGGCGAGTGCGATGGACGCGTCGGAGGGTCGAACGGGGCTCGGTTGCCACGCTAGGACTCATCCATGGCGACGACGACATTGCGGGTGAGCTCGCCGCGGCGGATCTGGGGCGAGAGAGGGGCAGCTACGAGGGGGGAGGGCGAGGGCGAACCCTAGGGCGTCGGGGACAACCTTATCGGCGTCGAGGAGCCGCGGGATGGCCGGCGCGTGGCAATCGGCGTTCGGGCACGCGCACGCGCCGACAGCTGCCGAGGTAGGGGATGACCCGGCTGGGCTGGGCCGCGGGGTACTGTTGAACTAGAGCCCAGCCCCACAGTGTAACGCTTCCGTTTTTCTTTTTCTTTTCTGCATTTTTCCATTTCTTCTGTTTTCAAAATGTTAGGCCCCAAATTGACTTTAGCAAAATGTGGAGTTGTGCCACATAAATATGTTGCAATATTTGGCACTGTCAGAAAAAGGTTTGATGAATAAATGATTTCATTAGAATTTTTATTATATAAAAAGGGATTAAAGGGTGCTGTTTTGGTACTGTTTCTTGATGATAGAGTCACCTAGTGATTTTTAGTGATGTTGTTTTTCTTAACATAATTAGTTATGGATTATTTGTTATTTAATGAACTTTTTTGTTTTCAAATTGGAACAACTTTTATTTTCACTTTAAATTTGAATTTCAATTTGAATTGGAATTTGAAATGAGATTTG
This sequence comes from Elymus sibiricus, assembly GCA_039707655.1. NCBI lineage: Eukaryota > Viridiplantae > Streptophyta > Magnoliopsida > Poales > Poaceae > Elymus > Elymus sibiricus. The sequence goes on from CM077676.1 coordinate 383,391,599, forward strand.
ATGCAAATGATGATCAAGCACTGTTAAACATGGTGACTTGGCATTATCAAAAGGTGATCACTGTAGCTATTACATGGGGATGTTACAATTCTCCTCCTCTAAAAGAAATTCTCGTCCCGAGAATTAAGAGGTAGGCTGGAAGAGAGCGGGGTATTCGTCACGAAGACGATCTTCGAGTTCCCAAGTGGCTTCATCTTCAGTATGATTCAACCACTGAACTTTAAGGAAACTGATTGCCTTTTGACGGGTTCGATGTTCAGCTTGATCAAGAATGCGGATCGGATACTCTTGATAAGAAAGATTCTCTTGTAGTTCAAGCACTTCATGATCCACTGCTCGGATAGGATCCTTGAAGCAGCGACGAAGTTGTGACACATGAAAGACATCGTGAACTTGAGAAAGGTTTGATGGCAATTCCAATTGATATGCCACTTCTCCACGTCTGGCGAGGATACGGAATGGGCCAATGTAGCGAGGAGCTAGCTTGCAATTGATCCCAAATCGATGAGTGCCCTTCATCAGAGTGACGCGAAAGTAAGCTTGTTCACCAGGTTGATAGACCATTACCTGGTGTTTTCGATCATAGTTGCTTTTCTGACGAGACTGAGCAGCTTTCAAATGTTCACGGACAATGCGGACTTGTTCTTCAGCTTGTTGGATAATGTCCGGACCGAAGAGTGTCCGTTCCCCAGTTTCTGACCAATTCAGAGGGGTTCGGCACTTACGTCCATAGAGAACTTCAAAGGGTGCCATCTTCAGACTAGCTTGATAGATATTGTTGTAAGAGAATTCGGCGTACGGGAGAGATTCTTCCCATTTCTTACCGAATGAGATGACACAAGCTCAAAGCATATCTTCAAGCACTTGATTGACTCGTTCAACTTGTCCCTGGGACTGCGGGTGAAAAGCGGTGCTGAAGGACAGATGAGTTCCCATAACTTCTTGGAAACTGTTCCAAAACCTTGAGGTAAAGAGGCTGCCACGGTTTGAACTGATCTCCAACGGAATACCGTGGAGTGACACAATTCTGGAAACATACAAGTCTGCTAACTAACTAGCAGTGATTGTCTCCTTGACTGGCAGAAAGTGAGCAACCTTTGAGAATCGGTCAATGACGACAAAAATAGCATCCTGACCCTTCTGCGATCTGGGAAAACCAGTAATGAAATCCATTTCGACTTTGTCCCATTTCCATTCAGGAATAGCAAGTGGTCGTAGAGTTTCAGTAGGCCTTTGATGTTCTACTTTGATGCGACGGCAAACGTCACACTCAGCAACATAACGAGCAATGTCTCACTTCATATCAGGCCACCAATACCGTTGACGAATGTCTTGGTACATCTTAGTACTACCCGGATGAATAGACAAAGGTGTGTCATGTGCTTCTTTCATGACACGCGGGGTCAGATCCAGATTGTCCTTCCTAGGAACCACTAAGCGATTTTTGAAGAACAAGGTGCCATCTTCATCAGTAGTGAAGAATGAGGGCCATCCCTTTTTGAGTCGAGCTTAATCTTCTCGACCTCAGAGTCGGCTTTCTGTGTATGCTTGGTGAGGTCCTCGAGATCTGGTTCAACAACCAGGGTATTGAGATGACCCTGTGGGACAATGTGAAGGTTCAACTTACGAAGTTCTTCATAGAGAAGAGGTTGTGCTTGCTGAACCATGAGGTTGTTGCAATAAGACTTGCGGCTCAAAGCATCGGCCATTACATTAGCCTTGCCAGGGGTATAAGAGATATCCATGTCATAGTCGGCTATTGTCTTGAGCCATCTTTGTTGACGGAGGTTCAAATCTGGTTGAGTATACAGATATTTCAAACTTTGGTGGTCCGTGTATATCTCGCAATGATTACCAAGAAGGTAATGTCGCCACAGTTTCAGAGCATAGATAACTGCTGCTAACTCAAGATCATGTGTTGGATACTTATCTTCGTGAGGACGCAACTGGCGAGAGCCATAAGCAATCACTTTGCACTCTTGCATTAGGACACAACCTAATCCTTGACGGGATGCGTCACAATATATCACAAAGTCCTTGCGGGAATCAGGGGGAGCTAGCACTGGGGCAGATGTCAACTTGTCCTTAAGTGTCTGAAAACTTTCTTGGCACTTTTCCGTCCACTCAAATTTCTTGCCTTTGTGGAGCAAATCAGTCAGTGGCTTTGCAATCTTGGAGAAGTTCTCGATGAAACGGCGGCAATAACTAGCGAGACCGAGAAAACTTCTGACTTGCTTGACAGTTTGCGGAGGAGTCCAGTCAAGAATAGCCTGAACTCGTTCAGGGTTAACAGCAATGCCATCTTTGTAAATCACATGACCAAGATAAGTCACCTCAGATAACCAGAATTCACACTTGGAAAATTTGGCATACAGTTGATGTTCTCAGAGTTTCTCCAATACAAGTCAAAGATGTTCGGCGTGTTCTTCTTCATTCTTGGAAAATATAAGGATATCATCCAAATAAACCACGACGAGCTTGTCGAGGTAGTCCATGAAGATATAGTTCATCAATCGAGAGAAGGTTGCTGGAGCATTAGTTAATCCGAAGGACATGACGGTGTACTCGTATGATCCATAACGAGTAACGAAAGCGGTCTTCGGAATATCCTCTTTACGAACTCGGATCTGATGATAACCCAACCTTAAGTCGAGTTTAGAGAACACAGAGGATCCAGCAAGTTGATCATAAAGATCGTTGATTCGGGGTAGTGGGTATCTTCGGGATCAAGGATGTACAGGAGAGTCAGGTTTCGATCCTGTGGAACTGTGGTTAGTGTGGGTTAAGAGTAGGGAGGGCGGTGACATCTTGCACGGCCATGATAGTAAGGCACGTCAGAGGATAATCATTTGGGGGTGTTAGCTTAAGCAGGAAATTATCACTGCTCAGATAAAAGCTAGATTACAAGAAAGGTTAAACAGACCAATGGAAAAGAAAATGTGATTATCAGACTAATCAGATCAATGGGAAGGAATAAGTGCAGATAATCCAGCTCTCCGGGTGGATGTGATCACGTGAACCTAATGTCAGAGTTAGCAAATATTTTAACCTGAAAAGAAGAGAGAGTAGAATCCCAGAGTAAAGGTGCGGAATAAAAGATCCTGATACCACCCATTTGGCGACGTGGGCCCGTAAGCCACACAACCATGTTAGTAAAAAAATAGTTTTTGAAGACTAGACTCAACTTCGACCAAGGAATCGGAAGGGGGCTTCCTACAGGCAGTCGGCTCTGATACCAACTTGTGACGCCCCTGCTCGACCGTGCACTAATCATACACGCAAACGTGCAAGCTCGAGATCAGAGACTCACGGGAAGATATCACAACACAACTCTAAACTCAAATTTAAACATAAATCTTCATATTACAAACTAGGGGTCACGAGGACCCGAATACATAAGTCATACACACAAATGATATCTGAGTACAGACATAGTTAGTCAAGTTTGCCTTAAGAAGGCTAGCACAAACAGCGACACTAGATCGAAAAGGCGAAGGCCTCCTGCCTAGGGCCTCCGAACTACTCCTGGTCGGCTGGCTCAACCCAGTAGTAGGTGCCTCCGGGACTCTCCTGGTAATAAGCTCCTGCGGTGGCGTCTGGCTTCGGGACGGGCAAAATCGACGGCGGCGTCGGCCGCGGCGGTCGCCGGAGTTCGGGCGTTGTCGGGTTCGGAGCTACGCGGCACGGGGAGGAGTCCTAGCGGCACGGGCGGACGCAGGGAGGTGGCCTGAGCGTGTTCCCGTGCTCGTTTGATCTTGACGGCGAGTGTGGGCACGACTACGAGCTCGACGGCGGCGAGGTGTTCGGGCGTGGAGAATACGGCGGCTACAGCTACGGGGAGAGGCCGGGGAGAGAGGGGTCGGACGCGGTTGCTCACCGGGCCCTGCAGGTGTGCTCTAGTGGGCTCGGGGAAGCTCGTCGGCGACGAATCGACGGCGAGTTCGACGGTGGCCGAAGGGGAAGAAGAGGACGTAGACGGCGATGCGACGGCGTAGAGGTCGAGCTCGAGGTCGGGGACGAAGCAGTCGACGACGGCGAGTGCGATGGACGCGTCGGAGGGTCGAACGGGGCTTGGTTGCCGCGCTAGGACTCGTCCATGGTGACGGCGACGTTGCGGGTGAGCTCGCCGCGGTGGATCTGGGGCGAGAGAGGGGCAGCTGTGAGGGGGAGAGGGCGAGGGCGAACCCTAGGGCGTCGGGGACAACCTTATCGGCGTCGGGGAGCCGCGGGATGGCCGGCGCGTGGCGATCGGCGTTCGGGCACGCGCGCGCGCTGACAGCTGCCGAGGTAGGGGATGACCCAGCTGGGCTGGGCCGCGGGGTACTGTTGAACTAGAGCCCAGCCGCACAGTGTAACGCTTCCGTTTTTCTTTTTCTTTTCTGCATTTTTCCATTTCTTCTGTTTTGCAAAATGTTAGGCCCCAAATTGACTTTAGCAAAATGTGGAGTTGTGCCACATAAATATGTTGCAATATTTGGCACTGTCAAAAAAAGGTTTGATGAATAAATGATTTCATTAGAATTTTTATTATATAAAAAGGGATTAAAGGGTGTTGTTTTGGTACTGTTTCTTGATGATAGAGTCACCTAGTGATTTTTAGTGATGTTGTTTTTCTTAACATAATTGGTTATGGATTATTTTTTATTTAATGAACATTTTTGTTTTCAAATTGGAACAACTTTTATTTTCACTTTAAATTTGAATTTCAATTTGAATTGGAATTTGAAATGAGATTTGATGCAAATGATGATCAAGCACTGTTAAACATGGTGACTTGGCATTATCAAAAGGTGATCACTGTAGCTATTACATGGGGATGTTACACTCCATTGCATTGGTTTCACAACCTAGGAGAGTATGGCGTCTAGTGAGGGTAACTATCACCGTAGAGGGCCATATTTCGATGGTACAAACACTGGTACTGTTACGTGCTATACAAACGGTTTTTACCCCCTTTCCGCGATGGAGTTTTAAACCGTCGCCTTGCCTGTGTGTGCGATAGGGGGGGTCTTCCCACACGACCTAGAAAACGTTTGCGATAGGTCGACCCGCTGCTGACGACTTTCGTAAAGTAATCGTATGCGAAGTCGCGGACTATCCCACACGTTAGACACGGGCACTATGTTTGTGATCCACGACACGTCAGAAATGATATCGCAGATATCCACGTGTGCAAAAGGTGGATATCACAAACATTTATTTCTACTGTTCTGTCTGCGATACGTACACTATCACACATAGTTCAATAATATAAAATGTGTGCAGTGTCTTTACTATCGCCAACGTCTCCATTTCCATAACTATGTGTGATAGGTATACCTATCACCTATGTGTGATAGGTATACCTATCACACACGGTCTCCAAATGTGAACTATCTTCTTTTTATCCAAGAATCGCACACGCACATCGTACGGAAACGTGTGTAATACTTATGGCAATCCCACACGTGTATGAGAATAAACCGTGCGTCCGACCGCTAAGTATCGCACATGTTTTCTGTGAAAGAACCGTGTGTTCTTTATTTTACCATCTCACACGCTGTTTTATTTCTAACCGTGTGTACGGTGTTCTAATACCTGATGTTTAATTTTAGTTTTTTCTGTAATTTATTATTCAAATTGGAAAATTTTGAATACTATGGAATTTAAATATTTCATATTCTCATCACAATGGTTCATCAACCAATCCATAAATCAAAATCTCAGTACAATGTGTTCAGTAATTACAGAATTTGGCAGCAGATTAACTATGATGAACCACAATATTTAGAGGCGGTAAAGGTGAAGGGAGAAGTGTAAATCATTTTGGCTGCCGATAGTGTTGCAGAAGCGGAATGCCCATAATGTGCCCTCCTCCATGCCAAAGGCGCGCACAACTTTTGTCCAACCCCTTGTTACGATCGCCCTCCCATCCTTCACCACCTTGAGGAAGACTTCTAGACCATTATCATGGTAGTATGAATTATATACTTTAACCCTAGTTGCCTCCACTCCGGTCATGTAGTTTGCAAGGTAATCATGAGTAAATTGCTTCGAAAACCACTGAAAAGAGAAAACTTTCAGAAATTCATGTCTAATAGAGTAACTCGTTGTGGGCAGGGGGAAAAGGCAACAGATTACTTACCATCCTAAAGTTCACTGTTGTCTTAGATAAAGTGTAAATAAAGAGTTTAATTCCCATCACCCGTCTCTTCCGCCTAACAACCTTTCTTAGTTTCCTCACTTGACGCTTGTTCATGAATATCTCATTGACCCATACATAAAAGGGGTCGAAGCTTGGATCAGTACCGCTAATATATGTACCTACAAGCAACCAGTAAATGTTAGAAGCTACACTTCAATTGCACAAATGATGTAAAAAAAACTATAAGACATGGCATGCAACTAACCTCGACGGCAAACAACAGCATCGCCCATTGCGGCCCTGCGTAAGTACATGGAAAGGCATGTTAACTACATCCACCAAAAATAGCAAATGGTGATAAAACGACAGCATCTCTAGTGATATCTCCATTGCGAAGAGTAGCACGGTAGTAAAGGGACAGATTAAAAAATGGATAGAACTGTTTGCTACAACAGGCCTGACAGCAACCTAAGTTAGGCATTGTAAGTTTCTAGCTGGTATTGGTGAAATTGAACTGGACAGTTCATACTTGAACATGACAGTGTACATTACTGAAATAAACAAGGCATGTGTTAAGTATAGACAACCTAATATAGCCATTGAAACTGGTACTAATGAAATTGAAATTGACAGAGTTAAACATCGCAAGGCAAGTGCTGCTAGAGCAGAGAATGGCCTAGTTGTCTATAAAAAGGTAGGGAAAATAGCTAAGAATGGTTAGGCGTGTTTACTACAACAAGCTTAACACATCAACCGTACAAAACATAGCCATTGCAACAGGTATTGGTAAAATTGAATTGGACAGTTAATACTTGGTAAATCCCGAGGGGTAGTTCGTGGGGCACTTCATCTGGGCCAGAGCCCGCCCCAAGTTGGTGGCGCCGGAGGCGAGGTGTACCTACAAGAAGCACGTAAATGCTATAAGCTAAACTGCAATTGCACAAATGATGTAAAACACTATAAGACATTGGGATGGAACTAACCTCGACGGTAAACAACAGCATTTCACATTGTGGCCCTGTGTAAGTACATGGAAAGGCATGTTAACTACAACAGGGTTAACATCCACCAAAAATAAAAAATGTTAATAAAACGACAACATCTCTAGTGATATCTTCATTGCGTAGAGTAGCACTATAGTAAAGGGATAGATTAAAAAATGGATAGAACTGTTTGCTACAACAGGCTTGACAGCAACCTAAGTCAGGCATTGTTAGTTTCTAGCTCGTATTGGTGAAATTTAACTGGGCAGTTCATACTTCAACAAGACAGTGTACATTACTGAAATAAACAAGGCATGTGTTAAGTACAGACAACCTAATATAGCCATTGAAACTGGTACGGATGAAATTGAAATTGACAGAGTTAAACATCGTAAGGCAAGTGCTGCTAGAGTAGAGAATGACCCAATTATCTATAAAATGGTAGGGAAAATAGCTAAGAATGGTTAGGCGTGTTTACTACAACAGGCTTAATACATCAACCGTACAAAACATAGCCCTTGCAACTAGTATTGGTAAATTTGAACTGGACAGTGCGTGCTTGGTAAATCCCGAGGGGTAGTTGCTGGGGCACTACATCTGGGCCAGAGCCCGCACCAAATCGGCGGCGGTGGAGGCGAGGTGTTCCTCCGGGTCGACACGCACAGCGGCCACCGCGCCATCGACCGCCATCAGCTCCTCGACCTCCCGCGTGATATGTGGTTACGCTTACGCAGCGATGCTCTACAGTAGGGGTGGGGATTTGGAGGCATGAGGATGTTTCACAGGCGCCATCTAAGCAATCAGGCTGGGGAGGTCATGGAGATCGGTGGGTTACCTGACTGGATCGACGAGGCTCGGGCAGAACGTAGATGTGGTTGAAGCTGTGGTTGCGGCGGCGGCGGTTTGAGCTGTCGGGAGGGGGAAGGGGGAGATAGTTTGGAAATGTGATGGGTGGGGATGGGGTGGGGGGGTTAAATTCTGAAATCCCACGCCTACTAAAAATTTCGCTGCGAAACTTGAAACTTACGCGGGCGAAACACACAACGCAGTCGAAGCGTATAATATACTCGTGTGCGAGAAAAGAGAAAATTGGCGGATCCCGTATTCAAAAAAATGTACACGTGTAGTTGATTAAATCAGTCACAGGCGATTGTGATGGTACGTGTGCGATGTTTTCTAACCGACTTATGGATCATTAATGCACATGGTACGTCATAGCAACCGTGTGTTTTGTGGTCTCCTAAAAATTAAAATATCTATCAGCATCTAGAGCCGCAGCCTGCAAATTTAAAATTCTCTTTCATTGTGGTAGGGCTATCATCAACGTACATGAACGAGGCGAAGTTGACACTCGATGAACAGTCATGAGTTAATGAAAATGCAATCAAGTGTCAACCTGCCTCGCTCACACAGCGAGAATTGATCGACCTATGCAACAAGAAACATGCTTGGTGCCTCCCGCCGGCGCTGCTATTTAAGCCGGTCTGCGTCCGCCCCGCGCGGCGAGGTGGGACTAAAAAACAGCTCCGGCGAGCTCGTCTCCGACCCGGTTGTGCTGAGGTGAGAGAGGAAGGAGATCCGGGGTGGATGCGGGTTGGACCGCTATGACTCGGTTGAGTCAACTTTTTTTGACCGGGCACTAATTTGCTCTAAAAAAGTAGTAGTAAGTAGTAGTAGATGCTCTTAATTAATTAAACAAACATACAGTCGACACACACACACTAACTACTTCTCGCATGCTGGCCAGCCCTAGACGCCGTCGTACTCCTTACCGGCCTTGTCGGCGGCAGCCCACCGTGCTTGAATCTCCGCCCGGCTCTCCTCAGCAGCGCGTGCAGCCGCTTCTTTCTTACGGCGGCGGGACTCTCTTTTCTTGAGTGCTTTCTGCCTTTTCCGCTCCTTCTGTGCGGATTTGGCCTCCTCTTGCTCCACCGCCCATTTGGCCATGGCAGCTTCAAAGTCCGGCCACGTAGGTGTGCGGTCGCGAGCGTCGATGAACTCGGCGCGGTGGGATGCCATCGCTTCCTCACCAGTTACTGTGCGGCGCGGTGGCATGGACGGCGATGCTTGGAGAGAGCTCTAGGACGGAGTGGCCGGACAACCGTACGTAGTGCGGTGGTGTGCGGTGGTTTTTTAGAGCATTCGAGATCTGATTGCCTATGAGAACCGTGTGCGCTAACCCTAACTTGCGTTGCATTCTGATTGGCCGGAACCCCAGCCACGCGGATCACGCGTGTGGACCGTAGGATGCACCACAATCGAACGGCAATCCACATCCCTCCCATCACACATGTGTAGCTGTAGCTAGGATTTGACTTATATGCGCTAATTGTCAGTTAAATGCTATAAAGTGCTTAAGTATATCAAACGAGTCCTGAAATGCGCAAAAAATTCAAATCTAGCGGCTGATGGTGCTTGCGCACCGTGTAAATAGTTTGAAGGCGAAACGATAAAGTCACAGTAAATTCAAGTCCTAATTGCCATTTATCAGTTTTCTAGAGTTGGAAAACCAATAAACGACACGTTTGTGGTTGACTCTTGCCACACATGTCCTTGAAATCTCTCCCCATTTCCTCGTAAAAGGCATGCAAATTTACTAAACACCACAAGCATGATTTTCCAAACCCTTTTTTTGCACTTTTTCATGGACCGATCGTGCGAAATTGAATTATGTGCATTAATGCCTAGAAAATGCACATAACGGCCCAAATATAGTAAATTAGACCGGAAAAGTGCCAAATTTGAACACGGTGCATGATAGGGTCTATGTTGATCATAGAAAAAAACTCATGGACAAACGACGATGGAACTTTGGATTCCCCTTCGAACTTGGTGATTTCCCTCTCGAAACCACCCAAACTTCCTTTTGTGATGGTTCGGTCTATGAAGAGTGTGTACAACTACATTAGCCGAACCTTCTTAAAAAATTATCACGATTTATTGAGGTCATACCATGGCACCATGCCAGGTATCATCTTTTTCAGGCATGTTTTTCAATTTTCTAGAGTTGAAAAACCAATAAACGACACGTTTGTGGTTGACTCTTGGGACACATGTCCTTGAAATCTCTCACCATTCCTCGTAAAAGGCATGCAAATTTAGTAAATACCACAAGCATGATTTTCCAAAATGTTTTTGTGAACTTTTCCATGCACCGAATTGTGTGAAATTGAATTATGTGCATTAATGCCTAGAAAATGCACATAACTGCCCAAATATACTAAATTAGCCCGGAAAATTGCCAAATTTGAACATGGTGCATTATAGGGTGTATGTTGATCGTACAAAAAAACTGAAGGACAAACGATGAATGAAGTTTGGATTCCCCTTCAAACTTGGTGATTTCCCTCTCAAAACCACGAAACTGCCTTTTGTGATGGTTCGGTTTATGAAGAGCGTGTACAACGACATTAGCCGAACCTTCTCAAAAAATTACCATGCTTTTGTAAGGTCATACCATGGAACCATGCCAGGTATCATCTTTTTCAGGCATGTTTTTCAATTTTGTGGAGTCAAAAAACCAATAAACGACACGTTTGTGGTTGACTCTTGCCTGCCACACATGCCCTTGAAATCTCTCCCCATTCCCCGTAAAAGGCATGCAAATTTAGAAAACACCACAAACATGATTTTTCAAATCATTTTTGTGCACTTTTTCATGGACCGATTGTGTGAAATTGAATTATGTGCATTAATGCCTAGAAAATGCATATAACTGCCCAAATATAGTAAATTAGCCCGAAAAAGTGACAATTTGAACACGATGCATTATAGGGTGTATGTTGATCGTAGAAAAAACTCAAGGACAAACAACGAAGGAACTTTGGATTCCCCTTCAAACTTGGTGATTTCCCTCTCGAAACCACCAAAACTTCCTTTTGTGATGGTTCGATTTACGAAGAGAGTGTACAACGACATTAGCCGAACCCTCTCAAAAAATTACCACGCTTTGTTGAGGTCATACCATGGCACCATGCCCGGTATCATCTTTTTCAGGCATGTTTTTCAATTTTGTAGAGTCAAAAAACCAATAAACGACACGTTTGTCGTTGACTCTTGCGACACATATCATCGAAATCTCTCCCCATTACCTTGTAAAAGGCATGGAAATTTAGTAATACCACAAGCTTCATTTTTCATACTGTTATTGTGCACCTTTTCATGCACCTATCGTGCCAATTTGAATTATGTGCATAAATGCCTAGAAAATGCAAATAATGGCCCAAATATGGTAAATGAGCCCGGAAAAGTGCCAAATTTGAACACGATGCGTTCTAGGGTCTATGTATATCATAGAAAAAAATACAAGGGTGGAAGACCAAGGAAAATTGGATTCCCTTGAGATCCTGGTGATTTATTATCGCACACGGTTCATTTTCGCTGCTTATGAAAGCCATGTGGGCTGACTCTATCGTGCGATGCGTTCTGATTGGCCGGAACCCTAGCCACGCGGATCACGCGTGTGGACCGTAGGATGCACCGCGATCGAACGGCAATCCACATCCCTCCCATCACACCCATGTAGCTATAGCTGGGATTTGACTTATATGCGCTAATTGTCAGTTAAATGCTATAAAGTGCTTAAGTATATCAAACGAGTCCTAAAATGCGCAAAAAATTCAAATCTAGCGGCTGATGGTGCTTGCGCACCGTGTAAATAGTTTGAAGGCGAAACGATAAAGTCACAGTAAATTCAAGTCCTAATTTCCATTTTATCATTTTGGAAACAGTGATTCTTCTTTTGAGATGCTCTCGTTTTCAAGGAGTTATCGTTACAACTTCTGCCAGAATTTGCCATTTTATTTACCACATAATACTGAGGTCATACCATGGCACTAGGGGCACCATGCCAGGTATCATCTTTTTCAGGGATGTTTTTCATATTGCAAAATGAGATAATATATAGATATGCCAGCCCATACAATTGACATATTTGACATGCATGAACAAATAATCAATCGAGCATATATATGCTCAAATTCGTCCAGTGCCTAGCTCGAGGAATAATTTACAAACCATTATTAGCTCCCTAATTTACATCAATATAACAAACCACCTTGATCGATTGAGGCCGGGGCAGCCTCGACATCGGTGATCGCCGGTACTGCCTCGGGCGCAGCTCTCACCAGGGCTGCCGCGACCGCCGGCTCTGCGTACATCGCCCCGGCGGCCAACGAGACGTTGGCTCTTGCCAGGGCTGCCGTCACTGCCCCCAGGCCTGCACCGGCGATGTCCAGTGCTGTGTCCTCCTCCATCTCGGACATAAGTCAGCGCCTCATGCGGCGGCCGCCACTGTCGCAGTTGTCCTTGCGTCGTCGCGGTTCCTGCTCCGCCACCCACACCACCCGCCGCAGTATTGCCCGCTGGCGATCCCTAGCCGCTTTCAGGACGACCCTGGCTAACCTGCTGGCTTGCTCATACCGCGTTTCCTGCCTCGTCTAACTGTCGTCGGGAGAGGCAGCGGCATGGTCGTCGACCGCAAAGCCGACCATCGCGCCGGCAGCCTCGATTCCGCTATCGCCCAACTCCATCTGGTCGTCGGCTGTTGGGGCCGGGTATGCCGGTATGTGTGGGTAACCAGCTAGCAAGGGGATTAGCAGTGAGTCACCGCCGCCGGCCATTGTTGTGGTTATTTATAGCTAGTTAGCAGCTGGCTAGGGGATTGGGGATTTACAATTTACCCCTATGGCTGGCGCTTGCACGGGAAGGCATCACTGGAGCGCGAGAAGACTAAGTGGAGCACACAATTCCCAACACACAACCGTATGCGGTGTCACGTGCTATCACACACGTGTTAACATAAGGAAACGTATGTGTAACTTACAAATCATCACTCACGAGTACTCGCACCACGCATCATGTGCGATGCTCCTACCATCGTAAACAACTCGCTTGCATTTTCAATGGTTTTTGTACCCACACATAATCGCACACGAAACATCCAGGTCCGTAGGGCGCCTAAGAGAATTCAGATTTTTCCAAGAATTTTTGTCGCACTTTCTTAATTAGCACCAATTGCCCGACTGTCTTTCTCATCGTTAAAAGTGTTTTTAGTTTTTAGTTTTTCCCCTCCCATGTATGAGCCAACCAACTACCTCCAAAATTTAATTATGTTTGCATGCATGCATGGTGGAAGAGGAAAACGACAAGGAAGTGGGCAGTGATTCCACACTGGCAATTATAATAACCTGATTAATGGGATGTGTTCATTGGCAATTTGGCGCGGTCAATTTTTTCGCCTCGCCCACTCCCTGTTCACCTTGGTTGCGCTCCTCCTCCTTCGCTCTCTATCCTCTCTTCGCTCTCTATCATTTCTTTCCTCTCGCAGGCCCCAAATCTGGCTTTCCGCGCTCGCCTCCCCGCCTCACCCATCGGATTGCGCCATGGATAATCCCCTAGATCCCAACATCCCGCGGGCTTCCCTCTCGCTGCGGCCCGCGGCACTGCCGCCGTTGAGCGAAACCCACGTATCTATCAGAGGGGATCCATTGCTCTGGACTCACAGATCGGTGGCGCCGGAGGACATGCCGGGGCTGCGTTGGAGGTGGTGGGCAGCTAGGGCAAATCGGATCGAGGAAGCGAGGCATCGATTGGAGCCATGTTCGAAGGAGCTGCGCATGGCGAGGCACAAGGCGGAGGCGGATGTCGATCTCAGGGCAGAGATGCTGAGGGATGTCAGCATCTGGCAGCGTCGCGCTGACTTGGAGCTGGTGCTAATGGCAGAGATCATATTCACGGAGTCGACTGCGGAGGAGAGAACGCGCATGCCTGCGGAATGGTATACGAACCCGGTGCGGCTGTTCAGATGGGTGGTAGAAGAAGCCAAATCGCCCAACCTACTGCAGCGACGGCGCTGGGCATGCATCCTAGGCGAGGTGACCTGCCCTCCTTCCCCGCCAAATACTGGATGAAGATCACCTCAAGTATGCGGCCATGGACGCGTACACATGCTACGAGATGTACAGGCAGATCGTTGACATGAGGAAGTGCCTCCTTACTGTAGACGACGAGGGATCGAGCCACAAGCAGAGCATTGGAGGCAAGCGTCACAACAAGAAGTAGTTGATATGATGATCGTTTCTCCTAGTTTATTATGCATGTACTTGTTTACTTAGATGTGCAAACGCTATCTGTAGTCAGTTATGTAATTGGAAGTTTAATTTGGTTATGCAATCATGTCCTTATAAGTATATATGTTGTTGTTCTATAGACAGAGAGCGTAGATGTTGTGCAGACTGAGCAAATCACATCGCACACGGATTAAACTACGGAACCCGTCGGTGATGATTTCATCAATCGCTAACAATTGTTTACCAGCAAGCGTTTGCCCAGAACACACACGGGTTATTAGCAGGAATCGTCTGTGTTGTTATCAGTCTTCCCACACATTTCTGATTAATGACCTATTTGCCGCGTATCACACACATCTTGTTAAGTTAAACCGTTCCTGTTGTGTTGGGTAATCGCAAACAGTTCATCCGAGTGAACCGTATGCCGTATATCGCACACACCTTGATCTGCCTGACCGTTTCTGTTGTGTTGGGTAATCACAAACAGTTCATTTGAGTGAACTGTATGCCGTGTATCGCACACACCTCGAACTGGCTACCCGTTTCTGTTGTCTTGGGTAATCACAAATAGTTCATCCGAGTGAACTGTATGCCATGTATCGCACACACCACGAACTGGCTGACCGTGTTTGTTGTTCTGGCTTATCGCAAACAGTTCATATGGATCAACTGTAAGCCACGTATCGCGCACGCGTCTCTAATCTGAATCATTTTTATGTCTCCGCCATCACAAATAGTTCATCTTATTGGCGACGGTATTTTTAATACACCGTTTGTGATTCATGCATCGCACACAGTTTGGTCGCGGGGTCTCTGATTCATGTGTCGCGTTAGCGGTCGCCTGCAGTAGTGAAACTTTGCTAGTTGGAAGCATAAGATGAAAATGCATATTCTTGGTTATAACCCCGTCATTTGGGTTGTTGTTCGTGTTGGCTTGCAAGGTGAATTCTTTGAAGATCGTAAGGAACCGGATCGTGAAGCAACCGCGGAAGAATTGAAGATGTTACAATACAATGCTCAAGCTTGTGAGCTTGTGACATTCTCTTCAACGGTTTGTGTCCCGAGGAGTTCAACAAGATCAGCCGCCTTGAGAATGCAAAGGAAATTTGGGATACTTTGGTTGATATGCACGGGGGTACCGAGTCCGTCAAGGAATCCAAGTTGGATGTGCTTCAAAGTCAACTTGACAAGTTCAAGATGAAGGATGGTGAAGGAGTCACTGAAATGTACTTTAGGCTTGCTCTCATCACAAATGAGATTGCCGGCTTAGGAAGTAAAGAGATGACCGACAAATTCATCATCAAGAAGATCCTTAGAGCCTTGGATGGAAAATATGATACCGTGTGCACTTTGATCCAAATGATGCCCAATTACAAAGATCTCAAGCCCACGGAAGTCATTGGAAGGATTGTTGCTCATGAGATGTCACTCAAGGACAAAGAGAAGCTACACAACAAATCAAGTGGTGCTTACAAAGCCTCAACCAATGCTCCCACAACTTCAAGCGACAAGCTAGTATCCAATGAAGTGATAAGCCTAATGGTGAAAAGGTTCAACAAGTTTTACAAGAACAAAGGAAAAGAAAGAAGCTCAAGATCAAGACATTATGAGAAAAGATCATCAAGTCGTGACCGAAATTGCTATAATTGTGGAAGACCCGAACACTATCCAATGAGTGTACGTCACCTCACAAGAAAAGAGACGAATCACCAAGAGGAAGACATAGAAGAGATGAATCACCTCACAAGGAGAGAAGGAGTAGGGATGATCGTTATGAACGAAGATCTTCTCGAAGGAGCAAAGATTCGGAAAGGAAGGACAAGTCATCCAAAAGCTACACTAGAAGAAGACATCAAGCTCATGTTGGTGAATGGATTTCCGGCTCCGACTCCGATAACCACTCCGAGAGAAGCTATCACTCCGACTCCGACTATAGTCAAGATGAAGGTGTTGCCGGACTTGCTCTCGTATCCTCCAACTCCTATGATCTATTTGATTCACCAAATGAAGGAATTGGAAGATGCTTCATGGCAAAAGTCCCCAAGGTATCACACCCTGAATACTTTGACTTTAATAGTGATGAGGATGATTTGCTTGGTGATGATGATTTACTTGTGGATAAGGCTAGTGATGTGAGCTATAATGAACATGCTAGTAATCATAGTCAAGAGGAAATGAATGACAATGCTATGAAGGAGATTGAGCATCTAACTAAAGAACTAAACACTCTTAAGTTAGCTCATGAAACAACTCAAGAGGATCGTAGAGATCTTCTAAGATCTCATGAGAAGCTACGCTTCGAGAAGCTAAATTTAGAGCAAGAGCTTGAGTTTCTTAAAGCTATCAATGATGATCTTCGAAAGAAGAGTTCTTCATATCTTGCCAAACGTTTACTCTTGTCTACCTTTATGCCGCAAGTTAAATCTAAGCAAACTAGTAACAAGGGTAAAAAGAGTTCTACCTCTAGTAGTAACAATAACAATGCCAAATCCAATGTTGTTGCTTCTAGTAGTTCTATTGATTCCACTAATGATTCTCTTAGCCAAGTTACACTTGAGCAAGAAAATGATTTATTGAAAGGAATTATAGAAAATGGTGTCTACAAAAGTCTTGCCGGAAGTAAGCAATTTGAGGAAATTGTGCGCAGGCAAGGAAGGCACCGGAAGAACCAAGGTATTGGTTTTGAACGAAAGTTCAATGCCAATGGAGTTGAGTGGGAGGAAGATCAATATCCCAAGACGAAGTTTGTTCCTCAACAAGAGAAGTATGATCCTACTTCTTTCAAGGGGACACAAGATCAAGATGATCTTCCACCTCAAAACCCCAAGCTAAAAGGCAAGGACAAGCTTCAAGAAGAGATTGACTCATTTGAAGGACCACCTCAAGCTTTGGTCAAATGGGTTCCAAAGGCCTCATTAAGTTCTACTTCATCAAGTGCTACTACAACTCCAAGGATTCCCATCAAGTTGATGTGGGTCCCAAAGAAGAACTAGAGAGTTCTTGAGGGTGACTTCGCCAACAAACTTCACTCACATTCATTTATGGCAAGAACTTGTGCAACCAACTTTAACATCTTGCACTAGTTCATGGAGCCACAAACCCTCTTATTGGTAAGGCAAGGGACAAGGTATTCAATGCATTCATGGACATCATAATGTGTGCATTTCACTCTATGTCTATGGATATCTTTGTATGTTCCTTGTGTGGGACTAACCCATGTAGGTATTGAAAGTGCAAAACTCCAAGGATTGCTCCCAACTCTTGATGGTCTACATCAACATTGAGCATCCACATCTACAACATCTACATGAAGTCAACATCGACAAAACCCAAGGTTAGTTCATCCCTCCTTGGGGGGATATCACATCTAGGGGGAGCTTTACTCTAAGACTTGAGTCAAAGCAACTCTAATGGTTTGAACACATTAATGCTTTATGTAAAAGTGGTAACCCCACTTGTGCTTAAACGATGAGTATGACCTATGATCAAATGTTCTCATTTGGCTCCTATGTCAATATACTCATATATAGATGACTATGTCATCGCCCATTGCTTGATAGTTGCTAGAATTGGTTGTGCATGTTTGACACATATTTCATTTGCTATCTTATTGTGTGAGCATGTTGCTATGCATATTTCTCATTCGAGGACATCCAGTTGTAGTTTGATTGATTTGGTTTTATTTGGCCAAATGGATGTACAAGAATGCCTAAGCACCTTCTCTAGCTATCTATCTCAACTTATCTAAATTCTTTCTTGCTATATCACAAAAACTTGAACAAGTCTCTTTCGGACCCTCCGGGTGAGGAGCACTCGGAGCCACCGATCCACTTAGGGCTGACCTCCAAAACCTTCTAAGTGTCTTTCGAACAGACCAACTCACATGCATCTGGTCTCACCGAAAACACTTGGACTGATCTGATTTTTCAATCTCGGAGAGACCGATTTAAAACTCTCGGTTTCACCGAAGAGATGTGCTCACAACAGCCACTCACTTCGGTGCCACCGATTTGTTTCACTCGGTCTCACCGACAGCACATGGGTATATATATGTCCACGGCTCGTACATTGAAAATTTCTTCAATCGTCACTTTCCCGCACCCCATTGCTGCCGTCGCCCAGGTCTCCGGATCGTCACCTTCGTCTCCAGCATGCCCTCGCCACCGGATTCCGTCGCCGTCAACGGCATTCTCCTCCGCCGTTGCCGCTGTAGAGGATCTCCACCAAGTTAGGGTGAGATTCGATCCTCTAGTGCTTCAAATTTCCGATTCTATGCACTAGAGTTGTTGCGCCCGCAATATTCACACGGATTGAGATTTCTATTCCAGCAAATTCCGTAGAGATAGATTTGAGCAAAATTTTAGGTTTAGGGTTGCGCAGAAATCATCTCGGACAGACCGAATAGGAAGAATTGGACTCACCGATACGGCCTTAGGCCATTGCACGCTGTACATCTCGGTGTCACCGAGGGATGCAGATCGGTGGATCTGAGTCTAAGGTTTTAGTAGAACCCTAGCTTATCGGAGAGACCGAAACACATCTCGGTCAGACCGAGACCGTGTGGCAAATTCTCTGTTACAGCTTCGGTACTACCGAGATTACCTACTCGGGCTCTCCGAAATCATTTATGTGAAAACCTAAAACTGAAATTTTTACTCAAAAGTTTGTCAAAATGTTGTGTTTTTGTGATGCTCATCTACTCCACTCTACCCCATCTACTTCACAGGTGCAGGTGTCAAGATGTCTGATGCCAGTGACAGTCAGAACAGGAGGCAGAGCTGAGTGCAGGGTCAAGTCCTGAAGCAAGTTTCTATGAGGGAGAAAGAAGCTCACCAGACTTGCCAAAGGCAGCCACCAGGACAAGGAAGAAGAAGAATTTAGATGATGAAGATGAGGATTTTGCTGCTGAGGAAGCAATCTCAAAGAAGAAGAAGAAGAAACCAGTTGCTGTTGCCAAGGAGTATGGCACAAGGAAAGAGAGAGGTACCACAAGAAAGGTTCCTGCTTCCACAGTTGCCAAGAGAAACATCACTTCAGAGAATCCAGAGGGATCTCAACAGGCCCCTATACAGTCAAAGCCTAAGACAGCAGGCAAGAAGAGAGAAAGAAAGAAAACTGCTCATGTGATTTTCAGGCCTACATCCATGAGAAGGGATGATGCAACAGATGAGGAAGAGCAAGCTGAAAATTCCCCTCCTCCCAAGCAGCAGAAGCTTATGGGAGATGCTATCAAAACAGTTGCTCCTTCTAAGGCCAAGCCTGCAGCTGCAAAACCAAAGAGAACAACCAGAGATGTTCCAGCCAGTGAAAAGAACAAGGCCCCAGTGCCTGAGAGAGAAGCAGAGGAAGAAGAAGAAGCCCCAGTGCTCATGAAGCTAAGGCCCAAGTTGCCTGAACACAATGATGCTCACCCAGTTGCTGAGACCATGAAGAAGAGGAAGGATGCAGGTCTCAGGAAATGGAGGGAATCGGACCCTTACTCCATCAGAAGGAGGACTGCAGTTGACTACAGATTTTACACCAAAGAGCAGCAAGATTTTTATGAGACGGTGTTGCTTGACAAGAAGCCAATTGTAAGTGACATGAAATGGGTGGACTGGAAATATATTGATGCTAATGAGGATTATTTCCCCCATGTTCATGAGGATTTCAGATCCATTGATCTTGATGAGTTCATTGGGAAGAAGCTGACCAACTGGAATGATGAGATGATTATGCAGTTCTACTCTACAGCTCACTTCTACCCCAATGGCATAATTGTCTGGATGACTGAGGGTGTCAAGTATCAATCAAGTGTGCTTGAGTGGGCCACATTGCTTGGAGTGCCAGAAGCTGACAAAGATGACATTGATGTGTATGCAAAGTCCAAGATGGATCATAATTCTATGGCCAACATGTACACAGAGATTCCAGAGAAGGAGAAGGAGAATCACAAGCTTGGTTCAGTGTACTATCTGCTTGCAGGACTTGCTACCTCCAACACCATCATGAGGCATACTTTGAGGCCCAAGTCAGGAGATGACAGGATGATTAGAGGTCACTCCATCAACATGTTGCATCACATAGACCAACATGAGAAGATCAAAGTGATGGATCTCATAGTAGAAACTATCAAGAGGACAGCAGCAGATCAGAAAAGGTCTTGTGGATTTGCCCCTCATATTCAGTTGCTCATCAATTCCAAGGGTGCAAACAAGTCTTTTCAGCTTGATCGTGAGCATTTGCCACTTAGACCTGAGTTCGAGGATAACACAGTTACTATGGATGCATCTCATCCTACCTCAACCGAAGCACGGGCTAGTGCAGAAGCTGCAAGAACTTCAGGGCCAAGTGCTCCACCTGCCCCAGTGCTGAAAACCAAGGATCAGATACAGCATCTACTTCAAGCCACTCAGAGAATTGAGAAGAGTTTGGCTGACATGCTTGCAAACCAGAAGAGCCTTGAGACTATCATTGAGACAAAGTTTTATGATCTAGACATTAAGGTCACAAAGATCCAGACAGTTGTTGAGACTTTGAAGTCACAAGTGGATGAAGTTAGGAAGGGCACCAACAGTGATGATGAGGAGCATCAGGGTACAGGTCTTCCTACGACTGCTCAGTTCCAGAGGATGCCCAGATCAGCAGCTATACCAGTCACTTCCAGAGCCACTGTCTCTGCCCCTGCTGCTGCTCCCACCGTCACACCTTCTGTTCCTCCTGTGTCTACACCTCCAGCTCCATGGACTTCAGCAGAGATCTTCGCACATGCACTCATCTCTACTCCAACCACGTCTACGCACACCGGCGCTGCAAGTCAGAGGACTTCATCACCAGGAGGTACCGGAGATCGAGCCTAGAGCGACGATTAGCTCTATACACATTTGAACTTTTTGGTACTTGTTGCCAAAGGGGGAGAATTTGTATAGATCATTGGGCTTCGAGAGAGAGTGCTTTGCCTTTTGTTCGTGTTTTTCTTGAGATACTTGCTACTTGGTTTATCGCTTTGTTTGATGTTTGTATGAGATACTACGTTATTGTGTGCTTGATCATACCATACATTAACGCTATGCTTGCTTGAATATCCATTTGCATGCTCTTGTATAATCATTCACTTGTTTGATTGGTGATGAGTGCTAATTGCTATGCAATCTTATCATTTTGAGCGCTCCACCAAGATGTATGTGACATGGAAGAGTAACCCACTATCCTAATCGGTTGTGCATTTGCATTCAAACGCAAATTTTAAATAATGCACAAATTTAGGGGGAGCTCTTACTTATCACATACTTCTCAAAGCGACGATGTATTTCATTGATTATATTATTAGTCGAAGCTTTGATCTATATGTTGTCATCAATTACCAAAAAGGGGGAGATTGAAAGTGCAACTAATCCCCGGGTGGTTTTCAAAAATCAATAACAACATATATATCATTGATCTAATTCTTATTGCTAGTAAATTTCAGAAAAGATCAATGATTGGCATGGCAAGGATTAATGGATGTGGACCCCTCAAAATGCTAAGGACAAAGATTGGCAAAGCTTCAAGACTCTACATTTTTGGTTAAGTGATCCAAGATCACATTGAGTCCTTAGGAAAAGCCAATACTATTAAAAGGGGATGAGGTTTTGATTATGACTCAATTGCTCAAATGCTTAGTGATATTGCTCCAAAACTCTCAAATACTTCTCCACTTCATTCCTACCCAAAACCATAAAAGTTGATCTCGGTCCCACCGAAACATTCTTATCCGGACTCACCGAGATTGCTATCCACTATGCCACATGCCAAACCCAAACAGATCGGTGCAACCAAAATGGTTCTCGGTCCCACCGAGAAGGCTTGACCAACTTGCTGTAACGATGTTACTTCACTTCGGAATTTCCGAGATGAAATTTTCGGTCTCACCGAAACCTGGTCTTGCCCTAGCCATTGCACTTCGGTCTCACTGAGATGTTTTGATCGGTCCCACCGAAAAGCCTAACGTTCATGTCTTTTACGCTAGTCGGTCTCACCGAGATTTTCATGTCGGTGTCACCGAGTTGGGTCAAAGACTTGTAACGGTTGGATTTTAGGTGAAGGCTATATATACCCCTCCACCACCCTCTTACCATGTAAGAGAGCCATCAGAACATGCCTACACTTCCACCATACGATTTTTGAGAGAGAACCACCTGCTCATGTGTTGAGATCAAGATATTCCAATCCAACCATTTGAACCTTGATTTCTAGCCTTTCCCAAGTTGCTTTCCACTCAAATCCTTCTTTCACCAAATCCAAATCTGCGAGGAACTGTTTGAGTATTGGGGAGACTATCATTTGAAGCACAAGAGCAAGGAGCTCATCATCAACACACCATTTATTACCTTTTGGAGAGTGGTGTCTCCTAGATTGGTTAGGTGTCACTTGGGAGCCTCCAAGATCATGTGGAGTTGAACCAAGGAGTTTGTAAGGGCAAGGAGATCGCCTACTTCATGAAGATCTACCCCGAGTGAGGCTAGTCCTTCGTGGACAGAAGCCATGGTGGAATAGGCAAGGTTGCTTCTTCGTGGACCCTTCGTGGGTGGAGCCCTCCGTGGACTCGCGCAACCGTTACCCTCCGTGGGTTGAAGCCTCCATCAACGTGGATGTACGATAGCACCACCTATCGAAACCACGCCAAAAATCATCGTGTCTTCATTGCGTTAAGCCACCACTGGTACCAGTAGGGAACAGGTACTACCACCTCCTCCAGCTCTAGCTGAGCTCTCCAGTTCTTCTCCATCAGTGAGTTGCAATGGGAGCATCTCAACATCCTCTGGTAGAATCTGTGCAATCCAAGCCTTCTGGTTGAAATCTCCAATCCCCTCCTTTACTTACATGTGCAATGCTTTACTTTCCACTGCTACACTCTTAGAATTGCATGTGTAGGGTGTTACTTGACTTGGTGTACTTGCTAAAATCTGCCCACAACTAAAACTGGGAAAAGGATAGATTTTTATTTGGTCAAGTAGTCTAATCACCCCTCCCCCTCTAGACATACTTTCGATCCTACAAGCAGGAATCGTCCGTGTTGTAATCCATCTTCCCACATATTTCAGATTACTGACCTGTTTGCTGCGTATCACACACATCTTGTTAAGTTGAACCGTTTCTGTTGTGTTGGGTAATCGCAAACAGTTCATCCGAGTAAATCGCATGCCGTATATCGCACACAACTTGATTTGCCTGACTGTTTCTGTTGTGTTGGGTAATCACAAACAGTTCATCCTAGTGAACTGTATGCCGTGTATCGCACACACCTCGAACTGGCTGCCCGTTTCTGTTGTGTTGGGTAATCACAAACAGTTCATCCGAGTGAACTGTATGCCGTGTATGGCACACACCTCGAACTGGCTACCCGTTTCTGTTGTTCTGGCTTATCGCAAACAGTTCGCATGGATCAACTGTATGCCATGTATCGCACACGCGTCCGTAATCTGAATCGTGCTTGATGTCTCCGGCATCGCAAACAATTCATGTTATTGGTGATGGTTTTATTACGACACCATTTGCGATGCATGCATCACACACAGTTTGGTCGCGGGGTCTCTAATTCATGTGTCGCATTAGCGGTCGCCTGCAGTAGTGACTTCAAAGAGTACCCCAAAGTTTCTATCGGAGAAAGTAGGACGAAAACGTGCAATCAACCCCTATGCCTAGATTACCCCAAGGTCACGGGAATCCATGAGTTGATCACCAAAACATACATCAAGTGACTCAATAGAATACCCCATTGTCACCACGGGTATCCACATGCAAGACATACATCAAGTGTTCTCAAATCCAAAGTATTCAATCTGACAATAACAAAACCTCAAAGGGAAAGACTCAATTCATCACAAGAAGATAGAGAGGGAAGAAACACCATATGATCCAACTATATTAACAAAGCTCGCGGTACATCAAGATCGTGCCAAATCAAGAACACGAGAGAGAGAGAGAGAGAGAGAGAGAGAGAGATCAAACACATAGCTACTAGTACATACCCTCAGCCCCGAGGGTGAACTACTTCCACCTCGTCATGGAGACCGCCGGGATGATGAAGATGGCCTCCGGTGATGATTTCCCCCTCCGGCAGGGTGCCGGAAAAGGCCTCCAGATGGGATCTCTTAGGAACAGAGGGTTGTGGCGGCGGAGTCGAAGTTCCAGGTTTATTTCTGGGGGTTTCTCTATTTATAGGAATTTTTAGTGTTGGAATCACGCGAAAAAGAGCTACGAGGGGCCCACAAGGTATCCCGGCGCCACCCCCCCCCCCCCCGGGTCATGCTGGGTTGCCTTGTCACTGCCTCGTGGGTCTTCTGATCCTTCCTGAAGCTTCGGGGGTCTCTTTTGGTCCATAAAAAATCACCGTAAATTTTGGGGTCAGTCTAAGAACTTTTATTTCTGCACAAAAAACAACACCACGGTAGTTCTGCTGAAAACAGCGTCAGTCCGGGTTAGTTCTATTCAAATCATACCAAAACCATATAAAATTGTTATAAACATGGCATGAATACTTCATAAATTATAGATACGTTGGAGACGTATCAGCCTCCGCCATCGACCTCGGCCTCGTCCTGCCCGCCGTCCGACTCCGGCCCGGTAAGCACACCTCCCTTCTCTCTATTAATGGTGATTTTAGTTGTTCTCATTATTGTAATTGTAGATCTGCAATGTTTTGTTAGTGCAGTTAAAATTTGTTATATGATGTACCATTGAATCTTCGTAAGTAGACGTCTTAAATTTGAGATTTTAGTTGTTCTTATTGTTGTACTTGTAAATCTGCAACATTTTGTTAGTGTAGTTAAAATTTGTTATATGATATACTATTGAATCTTCGTAAGTAGACAACATCTTAAATTTAAATGCGTGTGCTAGAGGACTATGTACTACATATGGATGAACATATAGTACAATATTATTTTCATGATGTAGGTATTCATAATGAGTGCTAATGTTTTCGCGAAGCATGGATTAAGTTTCGTTTCGCTTAATTTCTGGCACTCGATATGTCCAATTTCTATCAAAGGATTTTTTCCGTAAATTTATTAATTTTTTATGGACGACCTACTTACGAAGACATCTAAATGTCAACTTGTTCAATGCAATTTAGATGGGGAAGCCAAGACGCCTCGTTAGGACTCCTACACCCATAGACGGAATTCCTACTGCCGTAGACATCGTCACAAGGGTGGCTCAGTACACGAAAATCATGCTCGCCTATGTCGACAGTGCTCGACCAGCCATCGCGCGTGTCGTGGTTTTGACACGGCAGATGCCCTTGTGAAAGGACTTAGAGATGAGGCCATCGCACAAGTGTGGAAGCTTAGCGGGGTTGAACGGGAACGAGAATATGCCGGGTTACCCAGGTTCGGCCCCTCACGGTGGAGGTAAAAGCCTACGTCCTTCTTGAGTATATTGCTGGAGATCTTGATTACAAGGATGCAGATTCGCTAACCTAGCTTTCGAGGAGACTGCAACTTAGTCTTTTTCGTATAGGTGCTCCCCTTTATATACACAGGTGGAACCCTAGATTTACATGAGAGTCCGGGTTGTAATCTCAACCCGGCTCCTACCTTAAGTCTACTTGATCTCTAAGGCAATCATGAAGCCAAGTATCTTCGTCTTAAGCCGGCCCACGTCCTGAGCCGGCCCTTCCTGCCGGGTCTCCGTCAATCCGGCCCAGCAAGGATCCTTCAACCCTGTAGTGAGATGGCCCGCTGAGCCCGCTCTATGGCCGGGTTATCACCTGCCAGGTCTACATGCTGGGAAACATCCCCAACAGCGAGCGCTAAGGCATATTCCGAGAGCGCGTGAACAGCCGATGAGAGCGCTAGAGCAGCTGTTGAGGGTGCACGAGCAGCCGCCGAGAATGCACGAGCATCCGTCGAAGCTGCGAGGACCGCCCAAGCCGAGATCACGAAGATGATGGAAGGCGAGGATAGCTCATGATGGAGCTGTACTTCTGAACAACTAGTGCACTGCCTTCATGTGATCTATATGATGGATGCGTGTGAACTTAATTTCTAAGTTGCTATGATGGAGCTAAACTTTTTCTTTCGAACTACTAGTGAATTGCAATGTGGTCATTTGTATCGTCTATGATGCTATGAAGATTGTTATATGACTTTGCTCTGTGATTGGATAACTATCAAATTGACTTGTTAGCTTATTTATTTATCTTCGTAGATGAATTGGAACTGGTATGTGGTGTACACCGGGAGGAATCCAGGAGTTTATGATTCATGGGAGATATGCAAGGAACAAGTGGATGGTTACCCAAACAACTGCTATAAAGGATATATGACTAAAAAAGAAGCAGAGGATCGTTACGCAACTACGTTCGCAAAGAGAAAATCAACTATGAAGTATGCAAGACCGTGTGGACAAGTGGACGAGTAAAGAATTTGATTATCTTTATCCAGTTCATTGTCATTATGGTGTTGTTGTTATCATGAGATCTTGTATGTATGTAACATGTTGAATGTTTCGCTGAGAAGGCTATATGTACTGTCACGTGAGTTGTTGTACTCTAGTTTGTACATCTATTTGTATTGAATGTAATGTGCATGATCGCTTACGTAATGCATATTGCCTGCTGTGTACTATCAATTTTCAGGGTAATTTGTATTGGCTAATTGTCACATTTGTGTGCTGGCAGATGGAGAAGTAGTTGTGGCGGGTGCTACATAAAACCCGCCACAACTAATAAAACAACACATCGGCGGGCTCTATCAAACGCCCGCCGCTGCTTATGGGCTGCCACTGGCGGACGGGCGCCCGCCACTGATGGCGTATTAGCAGTGGCCGAAGGTCAGTAGCGGGCGCCCCTGAGAGGCTTGCCTGCCACTAATGGCATTTTCCCACCCTCCACTGCTAGGCATTCCTGCAGTAGTGTATGCACGCTCGTATGATGCAAGGGAAACCTCCAATTGACTTATTTTCGATGTCTGAGGTCGACAAGATGTTTTCTAACCGATTATTCTCTTTATAATTAGTGTTAATTACCTCTGAAACTCTATAGCCAATAATTCTCTGTAGCAACTATGTTTTCGTTTATTTCTTTTTACTGGTCTGTTCGTATACCGAATCGATGTTTTATTTCGTGTGTTATTTTCGTAGGGCCTTGAACCTTATGTGGTGACATGTATGGTATGGTGCCAACCGTATAAAATACCCATACGAGCCACTTGGTTGCTTCATCATGACGAAATTCAACAACAAGTGCTCGGTAATGTTTTCCAATATGAACCTCGCTCAAATAAAAGTTGCTTAGTACGGAGTTTCTCACCTTAAGTGAGGATCCCTCTTTTTAATTAGGCACATAGGATCTGCACACTTGTGATTTTGTCCTGTCTCACACGCACTTCAGAGCACAGCTGTCTTCTAGGCTTAGTTTATCAACTTGAGCGTGGTGCTTAGGTAGATGAACCGATCATTGTGAGGCTTATGTTTTATCACTTGTGAGCTAATCCTTTGTGCTATAAAAAATGAGAAACACAAAAGCACAAAAATATTTTGTTTTCTTTTTAGTGGGTTCTATCGAAGGGCAACCGCTGGACCACAATGAGGAGTCCATTGATGCAAGGTCCATGTCTATTAAAAGAGACGTCATATGCACCTCAACGGTAAAAAGTTGCTAACCCTTGCTTTAACGTAAGCTTGGGGAGGTAACCACTTCTCGTGCTTTCTTTTAATAACTGCACTTTATTTTTTACTTTTGTAATTTTCCCTAGTTTAGTATTGCAAAGTTCTAAGCATGGGGAGGTTACTTTTGCATGTGTAGTGTCTTGTGCAATGCTCTTGATCATATGGCTTCCGTGCAATAGTGTGTCCCGCTGTTTTAACATGCTTGCTTTGCATTTGTTTTACTTAGTATGCGTAAATCTTGTTATCTTTTGAAAAGCATTGCCATGTTCTTTTATCAAAACCCAATAAAGGAGTCCTTTGAAATGTTGCCTTTCTTTCACTTAATTACATAAGTTGGGGACTCTAGTGGTGGCTTGATTAGCGATTGAATAATTGTAGAGGCTTTTTGCTGATGAACCCAGCATCTTTGGTTGATCCGGGACGCGCAACGGGGTTATCCCCGCCAAACTATCCCCTCGGGGTACTTAGATTTTGAGTCTTATGCAACCTGATAGAATAGACTATTTCCAAACTACGGTTTGGGTGCGAACGCGCTACGCAGACAACATAGTTGCGGGGTTGGTAGTGTCTACCTATTCGCTCCCTGTGGGATTCGACACTTACTTATCACAAAATGCAGTAGCCATGTGCACTTGCAGGTCATCAAATGTTTGCAATGTCAATATTTTCAAATATCTAGAGAGTTTTGCATTATATTTTCACTCCCATATAAACATATTCATTTGTGAATGCCCTAAAACACAGTGAGCTGAAGCATTGGATTTACGCAATAAATGTTGAAGCAATGTATTTCCTACCCATGAAGATGCATGGGTTGATGACTAGTATACATGATTGAGAACCATTTTTTATGTAGAACCTAAATGTATGTTGACTTAGAAGCATGCCATGTGTACTGATCAATTGGGAATTAAAAACATACACTAAAAAAATTGTAACTATGACTTACTTTTGTTATGGAACATCCTCTAAAATTGATACATGTTAAGAACCTCAAATGAAATAAGTATGTAACTTTATTACTATACATGTGGTGTACTTTCAAAATCTAGAACAACAACTAACTTCACTATCAAATTTTAGTCGTGTTCTACATGGGATTTTCTGCACACTGACGATATTATGTGCTCCAACGTCTTATGTGAGAAATGTAAACAGAAATAATGTAAATTATTTGCTCCACTCGAAATTTACACATTGGCAAAAAAAAAATCACATATTCAATGTTAAGTTGACCCTTAGGACCTTACAAATCATTCCTAAAAATATTATTTGAATAACAGTGGAGTTTTGCAGTTTGACTTGAGTTTGATGCCACACAACCATTCATAACCTGATTGTGTATTTGGGGTCAACAGTGACAGAGAGACCAAGTAGAATATGTGCATATAGGTGGAGGTTTATCGATCAGTAATTAGGGAGAATGATGATTCGAGTGTAGAAGTATGAACCCTGACATATTGGAATGTCATGAGAAGAAGCCACCAATAAGGTTATGTATTCTATATCGACGGCGTAATCTACAAACATTTTAGTTAAAGGAATTTAAAAGAGTTTGTGCAACATTTGTTCCTGGGAAAGTTTCCTACTGAGATTTTTCGGTGCAAATTAGAAACCTCAACAATATTTTTTCCATTGATATTAAGTTGAAAGGAGAATTTTCTTTGGGTTTAACCTTTCGGAAAAAGATCCTCTGTGAATTCATGTCTTTCCTACGATGTAATCAAATACATTTTTGTGTCGTCTATGTTGTAATTATTTAATATTTAAAGGACTTCAACTATTAGGGCAGTATGTCGATAACACTAAGGAGTGTTGATAACCAACAGAGCAGAATTGGTGGTGGCGTGTGACGGTGTCCTGGACTAAGGGGTGCTAACCTATACGGCCCGCAGTCCATGGGCCGGGCGCTTAACCCGGCCGACCACTAAAGGAAAGCTACGAACCACGGCGTAATCAAGATGGAAACCTCCGAAGACTTGGCGTGTACTTCAAGGATTGCTCTGTAGCCGGCGTATTGCAACCGACCATGTGTATAGCCTAGGTACCCCCGGTGCATATATAAGCCGAGGGGTTTAGTCTTTAGGGACACAATTACCAACCTTAGGGTTTAGAACACAATCATACGATCTCGAGGTAGATCATCTTGTACTTTGTGCCCCATCACATCAATACAATCAAAGCAGGACGTAGGGTTTTACCTCTTCGAGAGGGCCCGAACCTGGGTAAATATCGTCTCCCTTCGTCTACTGTTACCACCGTTCTCAGACCCATAGCCCCGAGATCCGCCGGTTTTAGCACCGACGGCGTGGCCAAAAAAAATATTATTTTGTTGAAACCGTATAGTAAAATGGTGATTGATTGAATTGAATATACTATCTGACATCCAAGTCACATAGTCATGTTGGACGACACAACAAATACATATAAGTGAGAGCTTAGAACATCTTCATCAGAGAGTGGGGAATAGTAGGAAGAGCATACAAGTAGATTGAAAAACCACTACCTACTTAGACTAGATGATGTTCTAGAATATATTGACATGGTACTTTTAACATTTCATAATAAATCATTCATGCACAAGTTATAATGATTTAAAATATTTTCCATGTAGGTGAAATTTTACTTAAAATCATATTTAAACTGACTATAAAAATGTATTTTGTAGAAATCCATATTTTTAATATCTATGATATTATAATTTTACTTCTCGGGTATGTTCAATACTGTATAGGCAATGTTCACACATTTGTGAGGGCCACCTTACTAGCTATTGAAAATAATGAATGGGCTAAAGCCCAAAATTTCCAACAAAAGGCAGGCAATTCAAATACCTGGGTGGTCCATTACAGCTATCGTAGAGACCTCGTCACTCCAAGTGGCCCCGTCCCTAACGCCGGAGAGGTTGAATCCAATCCTAGGACGTTTAGAAAAAACTCTAGCAGAGTTGATAACCGCCAATATGGAAGTTAGGGGCAAAACGACACTCTAGCAAAGTTGTCAGATGGATCGCTGTCGTCATGCATTATGGAGCGCCCTCCACCCTCCACATTTGGCGTCTCAGGGCAAAATTTTGGAGTGCACTTTATCCAGCAAAATCCTGTGGCGGGAAGAAAACTTCAGGTGGCCCCCACCTCACGTGAGGACGGAAGGGAGATTGAAAAAAAATGTCTCATTGCCAAGTGGGTCCCATGATATGATGGTTGCCAATATGGCAACTCTGACTTTACGCATTGCCTCGGCAGCCTCCATATTACCATGAAACGCTTCATACGTGTTATGAGGATGCCAATATGGCGACTCTGCTTATCTTGTTTCTTCTTCTTAGCCTGGCCCTCTTTGTAAAAGCTAGAGACGTATTTGTACTTTTTCAGTTCAATAGGGATCCTAATCTCCCGTTTATATTATTTTTTTGTGCAAGAATCTCCGGTTTATAGTTAATGCAGTATCTGGAATTCTGGATCCTTCCGGACCCTGCCTTTGTTAAAGAAAAACACCACATGAGTACTCCATGGATTTCACCGGTTTTGGCATGAAGCATTGATTTGCTCTGCAAATGGACAGGCACATCGGGAACCCTGTGGGATGATTTGGATACAACAGACGAACAGTAGTAGTATGCATACAACAAACAAACAGTAGCGTCGTGTACGTAGTCCTTTCCTATATGGTTGATAAACTTCATGCTTCTTCATCAAAAGAAAAAGAAAAGAAAGAAGTCCCATGCTTGCTTGCTTGCTGGATTAATTCGCAGCTCCGTCGATGCATGGCGATGATAACTGCTCCTGCCACGACTGATCCGTAGTAGTATTATGATGTTGTAAAAAGCCGTCTCTAGCTTGGCCCGTCTCCACTGTTTGTTGCTACGCGTTCCTAGCGCTTGGCTGTTCACCATTACTGCTAGCTACGTCGAGAGCGTTGGGCCGGCCGGCCTGCATTGCGACTTTGTGAGTGAGTGAGCACGCCGCAAAGCCTGGGATGACGGCCTCAAAGCGACGCTTATTTACCCCCTCCCCTCTCCCCCTTTTCCAGCTACTTCCCGCTTTTTCTCAAAGGTGGCGGGTGAGACAAGCATCAGAAACAAATGCTACATCTGCTCTGCTAAGTTCCATGCTCATTAGGAAAACTCAGGCATTTGCTACCCCAAGGATGACATGCCGCTGCCCCACCATCCATACATACGGCGTATATCAGTTGGACATGGGACATGGCAGCATGGGGCATGGGTGCCATTGCCATTCATTTCAACGAGCGGCATTGATTATTATTACACTTGTTTGCAGCTTGAAAATTTCACCGATATAGCCTTCCAAACAGCAGGTCATCCAAATCATTTTTCCTTAGAAGGGGACTAGGGTTAGTTGCACTTGCACCGCACCCGTACGTACATGGACGCACCCACGCACGTGCCACACTGGAAATAATGATACCAACACTGTTATACACAGCTAAACGGCAACGCAGTGAATAAGTACTTACGTATTCGCCGGGTCTTGTTGGTCCTTCCGCATCCAAACGAGCGGCGCACGGCCGGTCGAAGGGGCTGTACCGCGTGGCCTTCAGACGTCGAATCATCCGGTCGCTGTCTGCCCGGCGGTACACGGAGTTGCCATAAATGGCACCGGCCGGGCATGGCCGCGGCGCGGCAGACCCATCCATATTCATTTGATGCGGCGAGTAACATCAGAATGGTACTACTGCACGCTGCTTATGGCCTGTACGGCCGGGGAACACCAGCCTACACCACCGCAGGTCTGCACCCGCCCGTGCTCGGACGCTTCATAGCTGCCACTGCCGCCGTACGTGGCGCAACATAAAATTTCATGGAGGTTCGGGCCGAGCTTTAAGCTCGGCGAGAACGTGATCGGGCTGTGCTGCATAGCCTTTTGCTGGAGCACTTTTGTCATGGACGTGACACGAGTGGACGTCTGAAAACAACCCTGGATCGTGAGAACTGACGCGCGAGAGATT
This sequence comes from Elymus sibiricus, assembly GCA_039707655.1. NCBI lineage: Eukaryota > Viridiplantae > Streptophyta > Magnoliopsida > Poales > Poaceae > Elymus > Elymus sibiricus. The sequence continues at coordinate 383,424,379 of CM077676.1, forward strand.
AGAGAGGCATTTCAGTCGGCTTGGGCCGTTGTCTCGTACCCTAGTTCCAGGGGTCCCATCATCTCATGTCCAAGGACGAACAGGACGTGTGTAGGTCAGCGGCATCGTGGCCTTACGGGGCTACAGTCTGAAACCACTACCACTGCTACAGGGGAGGGAGCCCATGCGCCTCGTGCGTGCGGCGACATCTCCCATCGTAGAAGAGCCCTGTAGAGATGGTCGGATCCGTGTACTGGTAGTAGTTATTGGCTCGTTGCATACCGGGGTTACAAATCTGACCTATGAACGAAACTATTTCACAAACTAAACTGTGTTTAAAAAAATTTCACCCAGCTGACCCTTTTGTGCAGCGCCCGACAGCCAGGCGCTGCATTCTACTGAGCAGCGCCTTACTGACAAGCGCTACACGCCTGGCCAGCGTGGCAGGCCCGGCCCCACCTCTAGTCGTGCAGCGCCCAGAAGACAGGCGCTACACTACCATGTGCAGCGCCTAGACGATAGGCGCTGCACAATGACTTAAGCCGCCGCGGGCCGGCCATCCCCATCCGACCCACCCATTCCTTCGTTCCAGTAACCGAACGGAGCAGCGCGGCGGCGGCCATCTCCTCCCCCCTCCCCCCCTCCCCCCTCAATCCCCTCTCCAAAATCCTTCCGATCTGAAGTTTTCGGCCATGGATTTCTTTCCTAATTCCTCGTACAAGGTAAATTCCTCCGATCCCCTTCCTTTTATCCATAAAATCGTTCACTTTTTTCAGATTTGTTTGCTAGTTTGGGTGAAACCCTTGATTTGGTTGGATTAGAAATTTATATGATACATTGAAATAGTGTTGTGTGATTTAGGATTTCTAGATGATATGCAATCTTTTTGGAACCCTAATGTTGTTGATTTGTATTGTCAATCTTGGTTCCATAGTAATTTATACGTATATATGGAAAAGAAGTCACATAGGAAGTCATATTTGGTTGTTGAGCATTATTGTTGAGTATTAGATTAGTATTTAACCCTAGTTTGCGCATGTTTTGTTGTTGAGTATATATGAAAAAGAAGTCACATAGGAAGTGTTTTAGGAAGTCACATAGGAACTCTAGTGTTGTTTAGATGAATATTCCTTTTTATTACATATGTATGATTGTTGATTATTAATGCTGAGTACTCAATAAGTATTTAAATTTCTTTTAGTACCTATTGTAAATGATGGTTCCGTACGAATTTGTATGTATACATGAAAAATGCTCGCATGTGAAATAATGAATAGGAAGTGTTTTAGTTTTGTCATGTATGTTTACTGTTTCAAATTTGTAGTATAGTTTGGCTTCTCGAAGATTACTATGACGTTCAACACCGGGCCTACATGATGTCGGAGAAGAAGCTGGTAAAAATAATAGTAGTTGGTATTTTGAAATATGTGTTTAGTTCAAATAGGCATGCTGATACGTCTCCAACGTATCTATAATTTATGAAGTATTCATGCCATGTTTATAACATTTCTATATGGTTTTGATATGATTTGATTAGAACTAAAGCGGACTGACGCTGTTTTCAGCAGAACTACCGTGGTGTTGTTTTTTGAACAGAAATAAAAGTTCTCGGAATTGGACGAAACTTTTTGACGATTTTTTTTTGGACCAAAAGAGACCCCCGAAGCTTCGTGGAAAGACCAGAAGCCTTACGAGGTGCTCACAAGGCATCACCGCGCGGCCTGGGGGAGGGGGTCGTGTGGTGTTGCCTTGTGGGGCCCTCGTAGCTCCTTTTCGCGTGATTCCAACGCTGAAAAATCCTATAAATAGATAAACCCCCAGAAATTAACCTAGAACTTCGACGACGACGCCGCAAGCCTCTGTACCGAAGAAATACCATCTGGAGCCCTGTTTCGGCATCCTACCGGAGGGGGGAATCATCACCGGAGGTCATCTTCATCATCCCGGCGATCTCCATGACGAGGAGGGAGTAGTTCACCCTCGGGGCTGAGGATATGTACTAGTAGTTATGTGTTTGATCTCTCTCTCTCTCGTGTTTTTGATTTGGCACGATCTTGATGTATCGCGAGTTTGTTAATATAGTTGGATCATATGGTGTTTCTTCCCTCTCTATCTTCTTGTGATGAATTGAGTCTTTCCCTTTGAGGTTTCGTTATTGTCGGATTGAATATTTCAGATTTGAGAACACTTGATGTATGTCTTGCATGTGGATACTCATGGTGACAATGGGGTATTCTATTGGTTCACTTGATGTATGTTTTGGTGATCAACTCGCGGATTCCCGTGACCTTGGGGTGATCTAGGCATAGGATTGGTTGCACGTTTTCATTATCTTTTCCCCGATAAGAAATTTTGGGGTGCTCTTTGAAGTTCTTTGTGTGGATTGAATATTATGAATCCGAAGTTGTTTGATGCATATCGAATAATCAACTCACGGATACTTGTGGTGACATTGGATTATCTAGGTGACATTAGAGTTGGTTGATGCGTATCATATGGTGTTATTTTAGTACGAACTCTAGGGCTGTTTGTGACACTTATAGGGATGGCTCAATAGATTGATCGGAAAGGATAATTTTGAGGTGATTTCGTACCCTACAACAATTTCTATCTTATGTTCTCCGCTAATAGGAACTTTGGAGTGATTCTTTATCGCACGTTGAGGGATTGTTATATGATTCAATTATGTTAGCACTGTTGAGAGATTGCACTAGTGAAACTATGAACCCTAGGCCTTATTTCTAAGCATTGCAATACCGTTTGTGCTCATTTTTGCTACTAGTTACCTTGCTGTTTTTATAATTTCATATTACAAAAACATATATCTACTATCCATACTACACTTGTATCACCATATCTTCGCCGAACTAGTGCACCTATATAATTTACCATTGTGTTGAGTGTGTTGGGGACACAAGAGATTTCTTGTATTTGATTGCAGGGTTGTTTGAGAGAAACCATCTTCATCCTACGCCTCCCACGGATTGATAAACCTTAGGTCATCCACTTGAGGGAAATTTGCTACTGTCCTACAAAACTCTATACTTGGAGGCCCAACAACGTCTACAAGAATAAAGTTGCGTAGTAGACATCACATGCCCATATGTAATCATCTGACTTGCGTGTTTGCAGTTCCTTCAACCTCTAAAGATTCGGTCTCACGGGGTCTCTGGTGCTGTCATGTCTTACGATGAGCGGTACACACCGTACATCAGGCAGACAGGACTCCTCCCGTTCATTCAGCTGGTCAGCCGGTCGACGCCGAACCTCAATGCTGCAGCAATCACCGCGCTTGTTGATCGGTGGAGGACGGAGACGCATAGTTTCCATCTTCGGACCGGGGAGATGACCGTGACGCTCCAGGATGTCTCCTTGATCACCAGTCTTCCTATCGAGGGGAAGCCTCTCTGTATGAGCACCGATTCTGATCGGTGGCGCCAGCAGATGGAGGCCCTTATCGGTATGTCTCCTCCAGAGGCTCCAGTAGGTGATGGAGAGAAGAAGGAAAGAGTCGCAGCCGGAGCTCCTTTCACGTGGATTGTCGCGAACTTTGCGCATTGCCCTGAAGATGCTAATGATGATGTGATCCAGACATATGCTCGTGTCTACATGTGGTACGTTGTCTCCAGGACTTTGTTTGCTGACGCCACTGGCAAGAACGCTCCATGGATGTGGCTTAAGGCGTTGACCGTCTTGGACAACCAATGGAGTTGGGGTTCGGCGGCACTGGCCTACTTGTACCAACAGGTAGTCAGTTGTTTGTTTTTCACTTCATTTTTACATTATCAATACAATCTTGCTCTTAAGTGAACCATATTTTCCTTTATGTGTAGTTGGACGATGCTTGCTGTAGGATCTCGAAGGACGGATGTATTGGTGGTTGTATGCTCGTACTCTCGGTATGGAGCTGGGAGCGCCTGCCGGTTGGACGCCCGAAGGACGTAAAGTACAAGGACTGGGACGGCAAAGGCGACGAACTACGGCTCCCCACTTGGGCTTACAAGTGGGATGTGGTATCCGAGATGACGAGCGATGTCACTCTCATGTATAGACAGTACACCAACGAGTTGGACACGATTACGGCTGAGCAAGTAAACATTGTCATCACATCACTCATTCTCGTGCTTTTATGAAAACTCGATATCAATGTTGCATTGTTGTGCTATGTTCCAGGTGGAATGGGAGCCATATGGCGCCAAGGATAGACTAGGTAATGCAGGAGATTTCGTCCTGAATCCGATGTGCTTGCGGGATAGACATCTTTGGCTTATGCGGTGCCTGCTCATATGCAACTGGGCGGTTGAGCTTCACATGCCACATCGTGTGTTTCGCCAGTTTGGTCTGTTTCAGGGTCACCCGCCGGAATGGGAGGACACGGACAAAATGTTCACAGGCAAGAGAGAATGACCCTTGTGCACTTAGCATCGTCAAGTCCTTTTTGATGGTGCTAATATTTGGTTTGTCAACATGCAGGTTGGATAGGAAAAAGCAGCGAAAGATCAATGACTGGGACAAACATCATAAGAAGTATGTCACCATGTTCGAGCTAAGTGTGGAGCGAGCTAAGTCGACTGCAGGATCCCAGCTTCGTGAACACTGCTCGCTCGCGTTCAACAAGTACCTTAAATGGTATCTTGTAAGTACTCGTGTGGAGATATTGAAGCCGGCGTATGATAAGGACATTTTGGAAGATCCCTAGACACTAGTAACAAAATGTGCAGTGCCTAAGAGCTAGGCGCTGCACATTGAAAGTGTGGCGCCTAGACGTAAGGCGCTGCACATTACATGTGTGACGTCTAGATGTAAGGCGCTGCACGGCTGGGTGTGGGGTCGAGCCTGGCCTAGGTGTGCCACGCTGACCAAATGTGTAGCGCCTGACATCCAGACGCTGCACAGTGTAGTATGACGCATATCTATCGGGCGCTATACAAAAGGGACAGCTGGATGAAATTTTTTCAAACACAGTTCAGTTTGTAAAATAGTTTCATCCATAAGTCAGATTTGTCATTTCCACCCCATGGACATCGTGTAGTGCCCCTATACTTGACAGCAACATTCAAGTGGCTGCCGTGCTTTCTTCCTTCGTCATTCCTACGGGGCCGAGGACGTGACATCGTACGGTTTGACTGGTACTACTAGGCAGACAGACATGGCGCCGTTGAAGCGATGTTTGACGTGCACTAGCACTGCAAATGTACAATACGGTGCGCACATCATGTCATCATCCACGAACAGCTTCGGAAGACGGGTGATGTGATCTTTCGGCTAAAATATTGGTATGGCTGGTGCTGTAAAAGCCATGTACATGACATTTGTGCTAGCAACTTTCGTTTATTGCTATATATACGACGACCACGTACCTTGGATGACATTTGCGTTCATTGTGTTTGTATATTATCGTGAGGATATATTTTGAGCCAGTAAAATTCGTCCTTTATTATCAAAAAAACGACGACCACATACACCCTTCACTCGCAGTGGGCAGGTCCCTTCCGAAGCGCACCAACAAAGCAAGACATTTTGTTTTTAGAGTAAACGAAGCGAAACTAGTTCCAGCAAATTAGCAACCAATTGCTATCTTTTTAAGATTTGTTATTTGAGTAGGGAGAATATCATATGAAAACCAACATTCGGTGGAAACCACAGAAAAGATGTTTTGAAATTTTAAAGAAATCTAAAAAACGTGATATTGAGAGGGTGATGTTCTATTGCCATGTAAAATTGCAAGTTCAATCACATTACGGGATGTGAGCTATGAGAATCAGTATTGAATAGTGTTGAACAATAATGTCACTATTCATTGTTGAATTTGTATTTTTTATAGCTCACATCTCGTAATGTGTTTCAACTTAAAATTTCGCGTGGCAATAAACACCATCCTCTTAACATCTTGTTTTTTTTTCAATTAACCTTCAAACATGGTTTACACGAGGTTTTCTTTGAATGTTGATTTCCATGTGACATTTTCCCATTTGGGTAAGGCGTGTGCTACGCGTCGGCCGGTTGATCTTGCCAAAGATCGACCGAGCCGCGAGCCGTTTGATTCGATGCGGTCGAGCGACTAGCATAACTCGCAAAGACCTTTGCAACATGGATGACGTTGCGAAGTTATTGCCGATTGCAAACTCTGGCGACCGTTTCTTTGCACCATGGACAGCATTGCGAAGCTCCTTCGCAACATGGACAATGTTGCAAAGCCACCAACGCCCGTCGTTTTTCACCTGCCATTGTTTGCAATGCCAGCATTTGTTGCATTGAATGGGTGTTTCATTTGGGAGTAGAGGAAATATTTCGTGCACCGGAGCATTTGGTGCTACTCAACCCGGCAATCCGACCCATGGGTGGCCGCGCCCATGGGCACCCGACCCGAATGGGTAGGGTATGGGTCGCCATCTTCACCCATGGGTAAGCCCGATGGGTAACCCGATTAGTCATGGGTAGGGTATGGGCATAAGGTCCTGCCCATGGGTCACCCGATGGGTCGCCCGATTAATATTAGTAATTAAAATATATTTTATTTTATATGGCACATGGACATTTTTGGTAAAGATACATGCTAATTAGTTCAGCCTTTGAGTATATATTATCGTTTAGCCTTACGTATATTTCACTAACAATTGCTAAAAATATCGTGACATGCCTTCTCGCTTCTCAGCATCCTAAGCCCATGAAACCAACCACGTTGCAGCCCATATCAAGTGTATTGGCATGTTAGGCTGTTGCAGCCCATGCACAGCCCATATTCATTAGCTGTGCCTGCAACCAGAGAAGGACACGATAAACTTTAGTACCACCTCGCTTGTTCGATGAGAGCGAACTTGGGTTGCTGCCTATAAAGGCATACTCGCGGGGGCTGACTGATGCTTTGTTCCGTGCTGCTGAGCCTATTCTCTGTTGTGCACTGTATAGCAACCCGATGGGTATGGGCGTGGGTCTGCTCCTATGCCCATGGGTAGGGTCGTGGGCGAAGGGGTAGACCCATTTACTTATAGGGCATGGGTTTGGTAGAGGTTGACCCGACCAAACCCGACCCGGCTGCCAGGTTGAGGTGCTACCGGTGCACTCATTTTGATTTAGCCATTTTACAAATGTCGAATAAGTCTAAATCTTTTTATGTCATAATACTAACAAGAATACATCATGCTATAATTTTTCAGATCCAGAATCAAAACATAGAGAAACGAAAATGACAAATTTCTTTGATGGTACAAAAATGGGCCAAATTCAAGGCCCAATTCATGTTAGGACCAGATCACCCCTTTCACTCTTTTTTAATACAGTACAATCACAGATGATCATTTCTATGAACATACACACAGACACTATACACATATGAGCATCTTCAAGATACTGGCCTGGCACAACATCTTGTGATTGTCGAAGTCACCACAAAGAACTTGTTGTCGACGAGAATGTCTCCTACTGACGAACATCGCCGGAGAGTCTGAAATAAATCCAGGAAAATGCGAGCACCGATGCCAAATCTAGGACTTGAAACCTAGTGGGCTAGATCCACCACAAGGAACCTAGCCATCTGAGCTACGCTTAGTTTGCCTCTTTCACTCTTTCAATGCTATACGTTCCCAGGGTTTTGCTGCTCTCAAGGATGAGAAGACAGGCTCACGCTTCGTCCGGCTTGCACGAAGCGAGAAATAGACACACCCATAGCATGGGGAGCGCCTTATACCCAGCTGGCGCCCGGGCGCCATCTTAGTAGGCCACGGCCCAAGTTAGCGCTAGCTCACCTCGCTTGTTCAGTGCTTAAAAGAAACCAACAGTTGCTGGTTTCCGGAAAAACGACCATTGTTGTTTTAAAAAATCCAAAAAATGTAGATTTGAAAGAAGTTAATGAGTTCCAAAAAGCGTTCATGATTTTTTTTGCAATCTAGAAAAAATATCATGAATTGGAAAATGTGCATGAATTTTAAAAGTGTTCAGGAAATTTTAATAATATACATGAAATTTAAATATGTCCATGATTTCAAAAATATGAATTTCGAAAATGTTCATGAATTTTAAAAGTTCATGAATACAAAAAAAAATCAAGGATTTTTAAAATTTCTAGATTTTTTTTTAAAAATTGGATTTTAAATAAGTAAAAGAAGGGGAAAACAAAAAAGAAACAGAGCTAAACCAATGAAAACTGGGAAAAGGAAGTAACAGAAGGAAAACACACCGAAGAACTGACCCAGGAAAACCAGCCCGTGCAGTCTAAATGGGCTGACCGTTAATAAGAAATGCTGAAATAACTAATTAAGGTGTGACTCTTGCAAAGGTCACTCCCACCTTCCAACCTGTCAGTTTTCCTTTTTTTCATCGTAAATTCGTTTTTTCAAAAAAAATTATCTTAGATTTCTCGCGTCGAGATATTTGAAACAAGATGTCATGTTAATAGGTTTCAACGAACCTTTTTCACACAAAAAAGATGAAAACAAAACTGAAAATGAAAAATGAAAAGAAAACCGAAACAAAACGAAACCGAAAAGGAGAACCCATAAACACAGTTGTGCCTTTTCACTTTTTTTATGTGTTTTTTTCTTTTCGGGGAATCACATTCGTGCTTCTCGTGGAAGGACATGATATGATTCTCCCTCTTTGAATAAGCATAGTTGTGTTTTCCCCTTTTGGGAAGTACATGTTGTATTTTTCCTGTTTCGTTATGCATAGTTGTGCTTCTCGCAGAGGGACATTACAAAAATCCAAGCAAAAACCAAAAATAAAAAAACAAATAAAACCCGAAAACACATACAGAAAATAAAAGAAGAAAAAAAAAATCCGAGGATGCTCCCAGCGCACGACATGCAGCAGTTGCTGCTTTTTTTTTTTTTTTTTGACAAGACGGCGGTTGCTGCTGGGCACACCACTTCACATGCTCTCAGACCGAAAATGTGACATCTACCAGAGCCCTCCAAGGGATATCCCTTAATTTGCTCCTTGAAAATGGCCATAGCATGCGGGAGCATCTTTTTTTAGCATGCGGGAGCATCTAAGTCTCGCTCATAGAAAGCCAGAGTACCAGCTTTTTCTTTTTCGAGGCAAGCCAGAGCACCAGATTGCCTTCAGAGTTCCCTTAGTGGGCCGACAACAACACCGTATACAAAGTTTTTCGGCAACACCGATTTTCTGTAGCGTTAGTTACTTTGCCTAAAGAAAAGTTACTTTGCCTCAAAAAAAAGTTCCTTTGTTTATTTTGTACTATAATAACACATAGATTGTTTGTATCGTACACTGTTTTTTTGTTTTGTGTCTTTTGCTTTTGTATAAAATAATTTTTTGTAAACATATGAACATTTTTCTGAAACATAAATATTTTTAGAAAATTCATTTTACCTAGTTTTAAAAACATTCACCTCACATTTGAAGATGTTCACGAAATGTAAACAATTGTTTGCACTGTATAAAAAATATTATTCCATTTCAATAAAGTGTTTGCGACATTTGACAATACATTTTAAAATATGTTTATGAAAATCGATACATTTGTTCACGTAAGTTGTAAAAAAATGTTCATATAATTCAAAAATATGTTCATGCCATTCGAAAAAAGCGATCACCTGTTTGAACAAATATATTAATGACATTTATAGAAAAATGTTCATTTGATGTTTTCTTCGTGTAATTTTGAAAAATGTTCATAATATACAAAAAATCATGGCCTTAACAAAAATGTTTGCACGCTTTAGAAATAGTTCATGACATTTTTTGAAATGTTTAACTGTGTTTAAAAATATGCACCGTGTATTTTTAAAAATTCAACATGTATTTTGATGAATTTTCAACCTATAATTGAGAAAAGGCTCAACGTGCATCTGAAAAATATTCAACATGTATTTAAAAAATCAACATGTATTTAAAATGGATAAAGACAAAAAAACTAGAAAACAAAAACAAAAAAAGCGAACGGGAAAAAAACAGAAAATACAAAAACGAGAAAACTAGTAGAATAAAGTACGGGAAAAGAGAGAAAATGGGTGAAACCTTCACAAAACCAGATGAAAGGTCCTAAAACCAATAAGAAGCTTTCCGAACTTTCGTGGATATAATCCTGACAATACTACAGGGGTGTGAATGTAGAGACACTCGTAACTAATGATCAGTGCGGATGAGAGTAAGCTCAAGGTATTATACATGTTCGGACCCTCTGCGGTGGAGGTAATATATACCTTCCTCCTCTATGGTGTTCTTGCTATTGGTGTAGGTTACAATTTGAGAGAGTTCAACCCTCACCCTGGTGCCCTACTCCCGGCTTATATAGAGTGTGCTAGGAGGGGGTGCCGTAACAGACTGGCATAAATGATATTGATGGTCGCATGCATGGCAGACTGTACATGCCCATTACTACTGGTAATTGCAGTATTTAACTAGATTATACCACCGTTGAGTAACGGAGGTAATGAATGCATCGTGGGGATCATGGTATCCTAAGACGCAGCCGATTATAGGTAGTCCGACTGCTCATGTCTTGATGACAACCTACTGCTGGGTCCTATCCGTCAGGGGGTGCATGACTTGACTGTAGACACTTGGCTCATTGACGAGTATTCGCCTAGTATGTGACGCCCTAGGCTGTAACGCCGTTCGGCCTGGTGTGTTGCCCCTTGGCCCATTGTTTTATGTAACCCCGTCACAAACCAACACTATCGGGCCGGTCCATCACAGTAAAGTTTGTAGGCGAGCCGTGCTACTGTCTCGCAATAAGCGAGACATCCACAAGGAAAATATAATAACAATCATACCTATAGTTGTGGGCTAGCTCCATGGTTGGGGTGGCTCCACCTGCACACACCTCTCATGCAAATGATATGAAAATAGATACAAGTTTAGCTTTCGCCTTTTTTGATAATTTTTTATAAACATTTTTCAAATGAAAATATCTCAAATTGATATAACATGTTGAAGAAAATTTTCTAAGAAAAATATTATTAAAATATATTCACGGATGTCAAATTAAATGTCCATGCAACAACTAAAACTTGTTTCAACAGAGGAAATGTGTCGACGTGTCGTACATGTCAAACAAATTGTTCACGCAACTTCTGAATATTATGTTGCGATATAAAATGTGGCATGCCGCCTATAAAAAAAGTTCATGTATGCCAAATAAAATGACCATGCAACTTTTAAATAAATGCTTTCACAGATGAACGTGTTTGTGATGGATTCTTCTTTAAAAGTCTTGCACCATCGATGAAATATATTCATGTATGCCAAATAATCAATTTATGAATGTCAATAAAATGACCAAGCAACTTCTAAAATTTGTGTTCCACATAGAAAAAATATTCTCCACAATCCTACCGTGAAGTCTATGACATGAGAGTGGGCGATGAAAAATACGCTACTCCTAGGCAAATCCTTCAAGAAGGGATCGTTACATGTGCGCCAATGTTGACATGTCCATCCAAAGGCCAAACTTAGGATTTCATCCCTGGAGCCGAGTTTTGGCCAACACCTTCAAAAAAACCACGACACTCGTACATCGAAATTGCCTGGCCTAGCCGAAGGGCGAAATATTGTTTTCACCAGGAGTACACGCATACTTGTCGACGAAACCATCACTACGAGCAACCTATCTATCAATTGCAGAATTCTCGCTCGCAGGATCTAAGATTATATATGGCTTTAGAAACATGCAACCGAAAAAATATACATTAATTCAAGAGATCTTTTACGGTACATCAGATAAATATTGACCATCCATTTTGCTGATCAAAGGGTAAATATTGACCATTCACTTCCCATGCAATACACAGTACACGATACAACATGCACATGTTAGAACATGAGACCTGATCCCTTGAACTTCTCAGCGACAAGTTGGTCCATTCTAGCTTCCATGTCCTTGCTCATGTGGTTCACCCAATCCCCAACCTCCCCTTTCCTAAACAATGAAGAGGGATTAACAACGAGCTTACCTCCTGCATGCTCAACACGTTCTGTCCGATTAACATCGACGTTGCTAAGTGATCTGAAGCCGCATAAATCAGCTACTTGCTCCACGGCTCCGCCGCTTTCCTCCTCTTGGGTGAACGGGACACCGAGGAAGCTTGCTAGCTTCCTAATAACCTTGGGCTTGTCTGACATAATCTCCTCATACCTCAGAAACATAACCTCTCTTGGCCTGGCCAAGCTTTCTTTCCAGTACTCAAGATAGCGATCCCAGAAAGGACCGTAAGGCGAGCACCCCTCAGAAAACATCGCGAATGCTTCATCCATACCTAGGGACATATCTTGGCTCATCTTTTTCTCAAAGTGCCACCTTGAGAGAAATGCGTCTTTGGGCTCCCGGCAGACGCACACAATCCGGCAGCCGAGGGTGGAAACTGCGGGAGGGAGCAAGGGGAGCGGCAGGTGGGTGGAGAGCAGCCGCGGAGAGGGCAGCATCTCGGCTCTGTCGAGGTCTCCCGGCCGTAGCGCGATGAAAGGCACAAGTTGATGAGGACGGACCGTGAGCAGTGGGTGGTCGGTGAAGGTGTAGCGAGACCTGTTTAGGACAGTAAACAGGAGGGCTTTCAGCCAGGTGGTGCCGCATTTCGGATGCGCGGCGAGGATGATGTCGTCAGGGCGGGGCTTGAGCTTGTCCTGGACAGCCATGGCATCCTTGAGGGAATGTGGTCTAATCCAGCAGTTGTTGTAGAAGATTAGTGGCGTGGACCATCCTTCTCTTGTTGGAAGTGTTGCTACAAGATTTTCGGTGCGGGTTTTGGATGACACGGCTTCAGATGGGCGAGTTTCTGAACTCTCCATGGCCTCGGAATGAAGGTGTGCCATGGCTGGGGTTGAGCTGTGCTTCTTCCTCCCAGTTTATATGTTTCAGAGTGTCATATAGCAGTGACCGTCCAACTACTCGCATTGTCTTTTGCAATAATGTAAATGTAAAAAAAAGAAGGAAAAGTAGCCACGAGAATGGCGAGGTGTGTTTTATAACCTTCTCCCCAGCAGCTCCTACCAACCACGTGATCAACAAATATACGTTCATTACGATTGCAAAGCTAAACTAGGAGAAATTTCAAGGGTGGCACGGGTATGACATCAATCACGAGAATGGATGCCTCAAAGTCTGAATTTTAAACTCAGCATAAATACATGTCAGACATGGGAAAAAGCTTGCCTGCAGCGCACATTGCATGCGAGGGCGTATCTGGTGCACCTGGGCAACTGATGCACATTAAAAAAATGTTTGAAAATTTTCAAAAAATAATTAGTGCATTGACACAACATTATTCTATGTTGTCGCAAAATTCCATATCAAAATTTGAAACATTGCACGGAATACAAAAGTGACAAATGTGACTTCGATGTGAAGCTATCACATTGAAGTCAAATTTGTCATTTTTCCGAATTTTGGTAATGCACTAATTGTTTTCGGAATTTTTCGAACATTTTTGAATGTGCAACCGGGTCCGGTGCACCGGTAGCATCAATTGGCCTGGTACACTAGATACGCTCCATTGCATGCAGTCAGCTCTTGCGGACGCGCTTCTTACCAGATCACCCTTTGTTTAGAAACACTGCACCAGTTTTTATCGAGAACTAACAGCGTTCCAGATTGTTTGTTTCTTTTTGTTTTTTAGGAGAAACAGCGTACAGATGAGAGTTGTTTCTTGAGCGGAGCGTACCAGATGAGATGAACAACCGAATATCCTATCTGCGGCTTACTACAGCAAATAGGAGCCGAAACGCACAAGGGACGACGGACTGCGCCGGCCCACTTGTCCTACATACAAGGCCACCCAGTTTTTACTTTTCGTTTTGTTTCTTCTTCTTTCTATTCGTTTCTTCTGTTCCTTTTTTATTCTTTTTCTTCTCGTTTTTCTGTTTCTTTTTTGTTTTTCCTAAATTCAAATTTTTCAAAAATAATTTAAGAATAAAAATCAAAAAATTGTTCAGAAGTTTTTTTAAAAAAATCAGGTTGACAAAAAAAATCATTTTCGAAAAAAAAGTTGACATTTTCACAAAACTGTTCAGAATTGCGAATTTTGTTCACAATTATCAATAAATGTTTAGAATTTCAAATTTTGTTCCCTTTTTCCAAAAAATCATATTTCAAAAAGTGTTTGCATTTTTAAAAATTATTCATGTTTTCAAAAAATTGTTCGTGTTTTCAAAAAGTATTCTCACTTTGAAAACTGTTGGGGGATTTCAAAATTTGTTCATATTTTCAAAAAATGTTCAGAATTCCAAAAAAATCACAATTTATAAAAAAATGTTTTGAAATTTAAAAAAAATATAGTATTTCAAAATTGTTGAAAATGTTTCCAAATCTCGATTCTACAGTGTGTTCTTAAACATTTTGTGCTTCCCATTGATCACAAACAGCCATCAGTCCTAGTTGTTAGCAGCACGTGTTTAGGAGCATGAGGTTGCTAGGTCGATTCGTCACCAGCGCAACGATTTTTTGCGCTAAAAGAACAAGTGCCTCGCGCCCCAGTGGGCCGGCCCAGTCACGCTCCTATATGACGCATATTTTGCCTCATAGATCTCATGAACAAGTCCCTCTGGTCATATTTGTGCCGATTACTTTAAAGGAGAGGAAGAAGTACCCTGTTTATTATGAAAAGCTCCCTGATTACTGCTATTTCTGCGGTTTACTGGGTCACCTTGTTGAGGAGTGTGGAGATGGGATCCATGACCCGAATGATTGTGAATGGGGTCCGTGGCTTATGTGGAACTTTGACACAGCTGTGCAGGAGCAGAATTTCGCAAGAGGTGGGGGAGAGGAGGTGTGGATAGAGGAGGACACGAGGCGGGAGGCTGAGGAGATTGGGGGCGTGGTGGTGTTGGCCGGGGCCAGCCGACAGAAACAAACACCCATATGGACATGGACTACACATCCCAGGATGTGAGATCTCAGGGCGAATTGGTTCCTAGGGGGCCGAGGAAGCGCCTGGTTAGTCAGGATGGAACGGAGAATGTTCAAGGGTAGCCGGCGGTGCCAATCCAACCGGGTACTGTTGCAGGTAAAGTGTTGCTCATTGAGAGAGTTACGCCGGAAGGTACGGATGGTCTTGCAACTGTTACACCGGGTAAGGTACCAATTGTGAAGAGAAGGAAACAAGGGGAAGAAGGTGATGTTGTTGATGATGATATCAGTGAGGCGGCCTCCCGCGTGGAGGGCCGCCAAAATTAATGAGAACATTGTATTGGAATTGCCGCGGGATTGGCGACCCCGTGACGGTTCGTGAGCTCCGGGAGCTCATACGGGAATGTGCGCCGTCGGTGGTATGTATCTCAGAGACACAAATTTCAAAACAGCGGGTGGAGGGCTTAACAACGTCGTTAGGCTTTGATGGAGGTTTTGCACTACCTAGCAGTGGTAGAAGTGGAGGACTAGCAGTATTCTGGAGAGATAATGTAAACCTGATAGTTAAAAACTTTTCCAAGTATCATATTGATACTACTGTCAATGTGCCTGGAAAAGATGAATGGAGACTTACATGTTTTTATGGAGAGGCGAACAGGAGCTTGCGCCGGCATACTTGGGATATGATGATAAGTCTCCGAAGTGAATCAACATTTGCCATGGATATGTATAGGCGATTTCAATGAGGTGCTGCGCAGAGAGGAATAGATGGGGCCCAATGAACGTGACGTGCCAAAGATGGAAGGGTTTAGAGAGGCGGTAGATCTTTGCGGTCTTGATGATATTGGATACATTGGTGTTGACTGGACGTTCGAAAAAAGGGTGAGTGGTGGTCAGTACTGCCGAGTGCACCTTGATATAGCCTTGGCTACTGCAGGGTGGAGTGCTCTATTCCCTTTTGCAACGCTGCGGCACATGGTGGCCGCAAAGTCAGATCATAGTCCCATCGTATTGATGAATGAGATTGAACAAGCTAATAGACGAATAGCCGTGGATCGGCCTTTTCGCTTTGAGGCCATGTGGGAGACCCACCAAGAATTTTTTTTCCAATGATGGAACGAACTTGGAGGAGCCAGGGAGAGGGCAGTTCAGTTCATGACCTGAAAGAAAAACTAGATAAGATGGCCGGAGCTCTAGCTAGCTGGGGAAGGAACACTTTTGGTCAAGTCCGCAAGGAAATGAAAGAGCTTAAGAGGATTCTGGGTGAGTTGCGAGCCACACCAAACAGGCAGGGGCCATCACCGGAAGAAAAAGAAATTGAAGAGAGAATTGTTGAGTTAAATATGAGAGAAGAAATTATGTGGAGGCAGCGGTCTCGCATCCAATGGCTGGCCGAAGGAGACGGAAATACAAATTTCTTTCATCAAAAGGCCACAAGCAGGAGAAGGAAAAATCGCATCACTCAACTAGCACGTGAAGATGGTACTATTTGCCAAGATGCTGAAGAGATTGGTGCTATGGCCACTGCTTTTTATGAAAACTTGTACAAAAGTGAAGGCACGATGGGTATAGAAGAGGTGTTGTCACATATACCCTGTAGAGTTAGTTCAGAAATGAATGAGATGCTTAGTGCTCAGTATACTGCCAAGGAGGTCAAGGAGGCTCTATTTCAAATGTTCCCAACTAAAGCCCCTGGACCCGATGGATTCCCGGCACTGTTTTTTCAGAAAAATTGGGGAGTGTGTGGCGATGAGGTGACCAATATGGTGCTACGTGTCTTGAATGGTCAAGATTCTCCGGAGGTTATTAATAAAACGTTCATTGTTTTAATCCCTAAGGTGTCTAATCCAACCTCTTTGACCCAATTTCGGCCGATAAGTTTGTGCAATGTAATCTTTAATATCATCTCGAAGGTTCATGCAAATAGACTGAAAAGGTTTTTACCGGAGATCATATCACCTGAACAGTCAGCGTTTGTACCTGGAAGGCTCATTACTGACAATGTTATCTCCGCTTATGAGTCTAGGAGTAAGAAGAATCCTTTCTGTGCCTTAAAGGTTGACATGATGAAGGCCTACGATAGGGTGGAGTGGAACTATCTTCAAGCTGTGATGCTGAAACTTGGTTTTAATCATGTATGGGTGGAAAAAATAATGCAGTGCGTGTCAACGGTGTCCTTCACCGTCCGGTTGAATGGAGGAAAGTTAGAAGAATTCAAACCCACAAGGGGTATTCGACAAGGTGATCCCATCTCACTGTTTTTATTTTTGATTGTTGTAGAGGACTTGTCTTGTTTGCTCAAAGACAACAATATAAATGAGAATGTCAAGGGGGTTGTGGTGGCACCGTCCGCCCCTCCGGTCAACCACCTCTTATTCGCGGACGATTGCCTGTTAATGTTTAAAGCGAATATGGAAGGAGCAACGGTTATAAGAGATACTATCCAGAGATATTGTGAAGCTTCCGGGCAGCGGGTAAATTTATCTAAATCCAGTATCTTCTTTGGTAAGGGCTGCCCCAATGACCGAAGAAGTGAGATAAAAACAATTCTGGAGGTGTCGAATGAGCCATTATCCGAGAGGTATTTGGGGCTGCCGACGGATGTGGGGAAATCGAAGAATAAATCTTTCAAGTACATTAAAGATAGGTTGTGGGGGAAAGTGAAGGGATGGATTGAACGGTGCATGGCTGGAGCGGGGAAAGAGATTCTTATTAAATCTGTCGCACAGGCTGTACCCACATTCGCTATGAATTGTTTCCTGCTACCTAGAGGTTTGTGCCAACAGATTGACACCATGTTACGGAAATTTTTCTAGGGCAGCAAGGAGGGTAAGAGGAAAGTGGCTTGGGTCTCATGGGAAGTCCTCACCATGCCCAAGTATATGGGCGGTTTGGGATTCAGAGATACCCAAATGTTCAATTTAGTGATGCTAGCAAAGCAGGCATGAAGAATCATTCAAGATCCGCAATCGCTAAGTGCAAGAATTTTGAAGTTAGTCTATTTCCCCACTGGTGAGATGTTGGATGCAGAACTTGGTACACACCCTTCCCAGGTTTGGAGAGCTCTATTTGAAGGGAAAGCAGTTTTGAAGCAGGGATTAATACGCCACATTGGAAATGGCCGAGCGACGAATATATGGGCTGATAATTGGCTGCCAAGGAATAATATGTTGAGAGCGTTACATCCACGATCAACTGATCCACCATCTCTTGTGGCAGATTTAATGGATGAAAGTACCAGATCATGGAATCAGGCTTTGGTCTTCCAACATATGCAACGCCCAGATGCAGACATTATTCTTAATATTCCCCTTAGCTCAAGGAATTTGGATGATGAATGGGCTTGGCATTATGAGAAAAGTGGGGTCTGTACGGTGAGATCATGCTACAGAATGCTTGTTGACACTACAGCGACTATGAAAGAGTGGACCAGCTTATGGCAAGTAAAGGTCCCGGGAAAGATTAAAAAAATGCATGGAGGCTGGCGCGCAATTCCATACCAACCGAGTTTGTTAGATGCCACAGAAACATGACCGATGATAAGATGTGTTTAATCTGTAATGGGGCTGAAGATACATGGCGCCATGCGCTAATTGATTGCAATATGGCGAAGTCGGTTTGGGCGTTGATAGATGAAGAACTTGTTGAGCATATGATCGCGTGTCGTATCACTGATGCAAGGCTTTGGTTGATGCACTTGAAGGACTCGATGAGCAGTGAAGAATTCATCAAGGTTCTAGTGACGCTGTGGTCGATTTGGTGGGCGAGACGCCGTGCAATTCACGAAAATGAGTTCCAATCACCACTGTCCACGTTCTGCTGTATTACTAAATACCTTGATGATCTTTCTCTAATTCCTGGGCGTATCATGCGGTATAACTTGGCTACACTGCAGAGAGTGCAGAAATCGCAAGCTTGGAAGCCACCTCCTGAGAACCACTATAAGATTGAGGTAGAAGCTGTTGTATCAAAGAATGGGAACAAGGGCTCGTTTGCTACAATTTGCCGAGACCACACAGGGAAGTATTGTGGAGCTTCTGCTATAATTGTTGATGGAATGATTGAGCCGGAAATTCTTGAGGCCATGGCGGTCAGAGAGGCCTTTTCTCTTGCTGATGATGTGTACGTCAAGAAGCTACATATTACTACAGACTGTGTTGCGTCGATAAATCACCTGAGAACAGATTACAGGGGGGCGAGTTCTATGGTAATCAGTGATATTAAGGACAAACTGAAGGAGTATACAGCGGCAATGTGAAGCACGAAGGAAGAGAAAGTAACCTTGATGCTCATAATTTAGCTAAAGCTAGTCTGTCACTAGAATTGGGGCGCCATGTGTGGCTGTTAAACCCCCCAGAATTTACATGTATCCAGACCTTTATTGCAGTTTGAATAAATCTAGTGACACCCCTAAAAAAAGGTCTCATGAACAACAACATATGTTGGCTCACTATCTCTCCTCTGCATATCTAGCAATTCTGGCCTAAATAAGATTAGGTGTCTCAAGTGTAATCGCTTCATCTAGGGTTCGTGAACGGCGTAGTTGCAGCCGCCGCCGCCACCGCCAAGGACTTTTGGTCCCCTTGCCTCCAGCTACCATATTGGCGCTGCGAGGTGGGGGACCTCGCATCTTCAGGAGTTTCATGTTCTTCGTCAGCGTCTAGTGATCTTCGTATTTTGTGAAAATAAAAGTACTCTCGTTCTTTTGGCGGTGTCATGAGCCTAGAGAGTTTTTTGTCCTCGCAGATCCGATTATTCGGATCTGATGAGTTTATGTTAGTGTGTCAAGCATTTTTTTAGAAAGACCTGTAATTTTATACATACTCATAATAATTACGGCCCCTAAGAGAAATAGGGGTAAGAGAAATGCATTTTTTTTTGGTTTTTCACGTCGGGCTCTAAAAATAAAGTCACTCGCACCCCGGTGGGCTAGCCCAGTCGCGCGAACTGTTGTGTGTCGTGCTCCTAAATGACGCATATTTTGCGTCATATACGAGGTCCCATGAACAACAACATATGCTGGCTTAGTGGCTTACCTCTGCATATCTAGCAATTCTGGCTCAACCACGGCCCAAGCAAGAATGGTAGGAGAAATGGACCTATGCAACTTTGTTTTGAGACAATAGACCTATGGAACTGTTGGGTGTTGGATGATGTTACAGAGTAAGGCCCAAGCAGCATGGAGCGCCTTAGGTGGCTATTTACTAATTAAAAAACAGAATTGGGCCATTTATGAACCTAATTAGGCAGACTTTCCTGCCTCTTGTATCAATTTTGACTCGCCGGGAGTAGGGATGGCAATATTATCCATGGATCCGGGTATCCGGGATAAAAAAATGTCAATCGTGTATATGAAAATTGTCAAACGTGTATATAAAAAATGTTCCTGATGTATACAAAAAATGTACAATATCTACAGAAAAAATAAAGGAAAATAAATGGATATATAAATTATAAGTTTTCAAAAATGTTAATCTTGTATTTCGAAAATGTTAAACATGTATATAAAAAATATTACAATTGCACAGAAAAAATATATAATGTGTATAAAAAGTAGCCATCAAAACATATATGTTACTAAAACTTTTAATCATGTACTTGGAAATTGTTAAACGTGTATATAAAAAATGTTCCTAATATATACAAAGCATGCACACTGTTTATGAAAAAAGTAGACATAAAAAACATATATTTCAAAAAATGTTTATCATGTTTTAAAAAATGTTCACTTAGTTAAAAAAATGTGTATTACAACAAGAAAATATTCAACATGTATTTCAAAAAATGTAGACCGTTTATTCAAAAACGTGTTCAAAACATGTATTAAAAAGAAAATGTATATCGTGTATTTGAAAAATGTTAAACATGTAAAAAAAATGTTTCACATGTACCCTAAAATGTAATGTGTACTGAAAAATGTGAACATGTCTGGTCCAAAAATAAACAAAAAACCAATGAAACCCAATAAAAACACAAAATAAAAAACATGAAAATAAAATCCGAAGAAAACGAATGTAAAAAATGTAAACAGAGAAACCCAAAAAAAGAATAAAGAAAGAAGAAATAATAATAATGAAAACCGAGAAAGAAGCAAGAAAAAGGAAGAAAAAAGAACGAGAGAGAAATATCCAGTAAAAATTGTGAAAGGAACTAAAAAAATAGAAAAACTAAAGAAAACCACGAGGAAACAAAGAAAACAAAAAGGGAAAAAGAAAAAAAAACTGAAAAAGACGGACCGAACCAACTAACAGTAGCGACCGAGCAAAGCCAGCGAACGTAGAAAAAAATTAGCGAATTGGGCCGGCCAGAAAGGACGGGAGAGTAATAATGCTTGACGCGAGAGATCCTTCCATCTCTCTGTAAGCGAGATATAATTCTCGGGCTGTCGTGCAGCAAGCGAGACAAAGCACTGCCCCTTTCTCTGCCCAAAAATTCTGCATGAACTATATCCCTCTTATAGCAAAAGTAGCGTCTGTCTCACAGCAGGATTTTTTCCCACACGGGGATATTGGGCAGGACCATTTAATCTCATTTTAGACACTCGCTCGTGGTTGTTTTTTTGTTGCTTTTTATTCCTTTTTTTCCTTCGGTTTTATTTTGTTTCGTCTTCGGTTTTCTTTGGGTTTTTTCTTTGTTATGCCTTTGCTTAATTCGCTTTTCCTCCGGTTTTTGGGTTTTTCTTTGTTTCTTCATTATACTTTGGTTTTATTAGTTTCTTTCTTGATTTTCTTTGTTTTCTTCGCTTTTCTTGGTTTCTACCGGGTTTTTTAACACATCTATTTTTTTCTCACTACATAGTGTACATTTTTAATGCACACATGAAACATTTTTTCCACACACGTTGGATATTTTTTAAATACATGATGCATATTTTTTAAAAAATTACATGTTTTGAACACTTTTTGGAATACACAGTAACATTTTTCAAAATATGCATTGTTACATTTTCTTAATGGTAATAAACGTTTTTCTAAACTACGCGAACATTGGTTTACATTTTATAAACATATTTTTGAATGTCATGGACATTTTTATGAAAAACAAGAATTATTCTTCAAAATGTCACGTACATTTTTTAGGTGTCAATAAACATTTTTCTTAACACACACCAACATATTTTTAAATTTGTATAAACATTTTGTAAATGTCATGAACATCTTTTTGGAACACGAGAATATTTCTTTAAAATGTTACGTACACTTTTTTAATGGTACAAAACTTTTCTTTATATCACCCAAATATTTTTTTAAAAATTATTCACATTTTATTAACATTTCACATACATTTTCTTGAAATGCGAGAATATTTTTTCGTTGAGTTGAAAAGCTATCAACATGTGAAAATTACGTTAAATTTTTTTACTACATTAATGATTTTTAATTTCATGATTTCTATTTTTTTTAAGTAAATCTATGTTTTTGAAATATATTCATTTACAGAATAAATAAATTAATGAAAATAGTGTGGCGTCATCATGACATCGTCATCGGGAAACCGGGTCCCTGATGGTCCCGAAACCAGAGCGAGGCATAGTCGCCCCAAAAAATCTGTTCCCAGCAGCTTGGCCTAGCAGAGAACAGGGCGCCGCAATAACGCCCAGCAGAAACATGTAAAGCTTAATTACATTATTCACAATTTCCTGTATACATCAACTGCATATGCATTTGCCTAGAAAAATCAACTGCATATCCATGCTCCTAAGTACTACATTTAGCCATTCTCCAAAACATTTTGTGTTTTTTCTCCACATTATCAACACTCAGCAGCTGGAATTGTGGAAAAATATCAGGTGATACCACACCTTAAATGCTCAAGATATCAATTTTTTTTAAAAGGCTAATTTAAATGTTTCAAAAAATGATTTTTTTTTCTGAGTGCTCACAAGGTATGTGTCTAGAACTCCTAAAAAATTGGATCCAAATTCGAGATACACATTGAGAAACGAAAATGATAAATCTAGCATGAACGCAAAAAAAAAAAGACAAAAACAACATTAACCTCTGAATTTGTCTTTTTTTGTTTTTCAATGTGCATTTCATATTTGGGCCTGAAATTTTTACGGGTCATAGACATATTCCTTATGAACATTAGGGGTTGTAGACATATTCTTGTGGACATTCACTTTTTTTTTAAACTTTTCCACACATTTAAATTTGAATTTTTTTTTAATGAGAGATTGGGAGCACGTATCACTGGATATTTTTCTCTGAAACTGCAAGTAGATGTCCCCGCAAAAAAATGCGAGTAGAAGTAGCCACCTGCACGGCATTGCTGGCTCGTCGTGTGACCTACCTACAGTACACTCGAAGCTCGAGAAGACAAGGCATTTTCCCGTGGAGACGCAATCACGGGCGAGTCTGCAGCCTGATCGGTTCCGTGCGTGCTGATCCTGATCCAGACAAACCCTAACAAGGGCTCGAAGCTCGAACGTACACGCATGCATTTCACCGTCTAGCAAGCGGGGCAGTGAGAAGACGTAGGGATAGCTGGGACCTGAGATGATCATTACGAACCAAGGCCCTTGTCCTTTCCTCTGTCGCCTTTTCGCGTCGTCTTGCGGGCAGTGAGCTGCGCCCATGCCTTGCCCTGACCGACCTCCCGTAACCTTACCCGTACCGCGTACGTACGTGCACGCATGCACCGTACCCGGTGGACAAAGGCTCTGGCGATCGACGTGTACGCATCGATGGAGAGAAAATAAGTCATTTTCATCTATGAACACATGGGTCCTTTTTTTCTCGCTCTCTATCTCTTGCAGCTATGAAGCCACGCTGTCGTACCATATGGCACCTGTAGAAACATAAGGTCACATTACCCCGAGACCGAAACCAAAGGAATCATACGACAAATATGTTCCACGAGAATCTGTCGGCAGCAGCATCGTGCCGTGCGGGATGGCTGCATCCGTCCTCGCCTCTGATTGATCGATCTGTCGCCGCAAGTCCTCGGCGCGCTGTTCAGGCCTTGTCGCCACGAGCTCATCCCGTCCACGTCCAGTCATCCATCGCCCGGGCCGTGCCGATTCATGATCATTTTCAGCTGTGGCGTACTACGTATGTCTCCCCGGTCACCGAGGAACGCGGATGAAAACACCCGAGACCCAAGCTGCTGATGCGCCACCTTCGTCCCGTGTACTAGTACAGTTGCTAATTAAATGGCCAAATCATTTCGAAACCAAGTGGTGGTTGGATCACGGGTCAGCTATTTATGTTACCTATGCTCCCTGTTTATCACGGTTGACATCGCAATGAAACCCCCAGCGGTAAACTTTGCTTCGGACAGTAGTATTAGTAGTAGCGAAAATGTGAGCATCGATTTATTTATTTTTTGCCACGATTTGCACGAATGTCATATGCCAATGAAATCTTGCAAGCCAACAAATATTTTGTCAATGTTTCACACACAAAAAAATCAGAATTTTTTGAATTTTTTTTTCCATTTTTTTGATGTTACTGTTCACCCGAACTCATATGAGCTCAGGATTAGAACAGCTGGTCCGTGTAGTAGGGAGTACTGCCTACAGTAGTAGCTAGCTAATGATTGGATCGGACTCACGTACAGCACGGACGAAACAGTCCAGGGTTTCACTCTGGCACTTGGTAGCTGGAGCAGTACCAAAAGCTCTAGTTAAACCTCTACTGACCTAAGCGAGGTTTAGCCGCACTACAGCGAATCCCAGTTATAGCCTACCTAGTTGGATACAGGCAATGGAGCCGGCCCTCCTGATATGAATATGATAGTCTAAAAAAGTTGGATACAGGTCCAACGATGGCCGTGCAGCTTCAACTGTAAATGAGGCTACAGCGCCAATGCGTTAATTGCCAACGCAGGAAGCTCTCATCAACCCGTCAGTCAGTGATCTTTGCTGTTTGCCGGTGTGGTTCTCGCTCTTGTTCCACCGGTGCGGTTCTCATTCCAGATGGGTTTCAGGTAACCATGGCTAGCATGTGTGCAGGATGCCTGACCAATTATCTCGCGCCATGCATCTGCCCTCATGCGGTCCGTGCACACGCCAAGCTGATCTTGCAGGCACGCAGGCTGGCTGATTTATAGCGCGCGTCTCCTTCAGTTTACATCAGGTTCTCCCCAAAACTGCATTCCCAGATAAAAACGGGAACTCTTGATGAGAGGCCCAGCCCCAGCATGCATCCTCTCCCACATTGACCAGCTCGAGATGGCCATGCACGAGGGCTATCTGAAGGCGTGATCTGCCATCGAGTGCCATACTTGCACAGCTAGTGCCCATGCGGAATAGGGTAGCATAGGGCTGGAGACGACCTGGTCCCTGAATTAGCAGAAAATCGCTATGCAATGCCACTGGTGCCTGAAAGGTAGTACTCCCTAGTGCCTCATGGGCCCACTGTTCACTTGTCCCTGCTCTACTCATCTCACCTGGTGTACCAATTATGGAGAGACTCCGGTTGGATGGACGTAAGTCCAACCCACCTACCGTAGATTCACATTATTGAAGTACTCCCACGTTTCACAAATATAAGAACTTTTAGATATTTCAATATGACTATATGGACTGAAATGAGCGAACAAACATATGTAATTACTAGTTTCGGGGGGGGGGGGGGGGGGGGGGAGGTTCATTTTTTAAGAAAAATGGACTACTCATACGACATTAGCCTACTTTATAATAGAAACACGTACAATACATTTTTTTACATCACGACATTGTCTCTGAGTCGACACCGAGGATAGTCGATCTGGCATTGAAACACGCACAACATTTCATATTTTTCTAAACTCTAAGAACAAACATGATAATTGTTTTCACCAGATGACAAAATGTTTACATTACAGTGAGCATCTTTTTACATCTGATTAACTGTATGAATATATTTTTTAAAGTTAAAATTAGTTAATTCATAGCTGAGTGGGACAAAATTACATTGTTACACTACATGAAACAATTGTTATAGCACTGAGAACTTCTTTTAAAATTACATGAAGAAATTTGCAAAATCAACTGAAAATTAGTTAATAAAAACACAATTGGTTCCCCCTTTTTTTACCTCGAGCCCAGTTTCCCTCCACAAAATTGAGGCCTCATTACTAATTAAGATAATGTAAATCATAATATAATAAAAATACAAAAGAAATGATGAATCCCAAAATGGGAAATATTTTTTCAACACAAATATAGTGTCCTTTGTAAATGCAATAAACATTTGAGCTTCGGAATGTGCAGCATTTTAAAGCCCAATCTTGGGCAAAAATAAAATATGTAGGGTTTTTTTGCTTCAAAATATGCGAACTAAAAACCACCCGAATTCAGAATTTTCCACATGTGTCGCTTGATGTTTCAAAATGTGGAAACGATCCTGAATAATTCTAAAACTAGAAATGAAGAAGCAAATTTATGTGCAATGTAATGCTTCATAATGTGCAAACAACTCAACTGCATTTTTTTAAAACCCAATATTACACAAGAAGTATTTGCGAATATAGGTTTCTGAAAATGCAGCGATCCAATTACACATTTTAAATTCTAGGGTTGCACAAACTTATAATGAGCAACTACCTGACTAGTAAAAAAGTACTCAAAAAGGGAAGCGGCTATTCTGCACCTGGGTGTAAACAGTAAAATAAAAAATAGCAAAAAAAATCAATTTTTTGTGGTGCAAGATGCTCAAATGCGTGAGGTTCGTGCAAAATTTCAGCTTGTTTTGACATTCGAGGAGCTCGTGGCAAAAAAATACAAAATTTGTGTGTCTGAGGAACTTTTGAAATCAACATTGTTCACACTGAATTTTTTTTTTTTTTTTTTTGCCACGAGCTTCTCAAATGTCCAAACAAGCTAAAATTTTGCACGGACATCACGCATTTGAGCATCTTGCACCACAAAAAAAAAATCGGATTTTGTTGCTATTTTCTTAGATTTGACTGTTCACTGGGTGTAGATGAGCCTGGGCACCGAATTGAATTTTCGCTCAAAAAGTAATATGTGGGACATAAATAATCACACACCTTATTTACTTTTGGTACAAATGCATACTCGTTTGCAATCATTCCAATGGTTAAGAAAACATGGCCTACACCTATGCAAGATCTTGGATCGGTGCCTTTGTGATAGCAATCATGATGTTTTTCCCCTTGATGGTTTGCGCAAAACAACATGTGTTGCACGAAATAGATGACCGGTAATCTTTCGATTCTAGAGGCTGGCCAACAATAGTGTCATTCCATGCAAGTATGCAAGTGTAGGAAACAATAAGTCAATAATAATGGACCTCCTCTATACTATACCCATTGATCTTATTCGAGAACCTCCTTGTTAAGAACTACTCATAAGGGCATCTCTAACGGCGACCCGCAAATTTCCTTCAGTATCCGTCCGCAAACAGGGGGACCAGTCCGCGGATACGGATGCGGGAGGACGCCATCCAACCGTAGCCTGTATATGTCTGCCAGCAAATTCAAATTCAAATGTGCGCTGATCCACACAACGCGCCGGATCACACCCACACCGGATCGCATCCCCGTTCACAACCAAAAACAGGCAAATATGCTTAGTTTTTACATGCCTGAATCCAAAAGAACATCAGTCCGGCAGTCCGTGCATCTCTGCCCTGCCGGACAGGCAATGCCTGCCGTCTGCTCCCCGATCAAGGAGGTGCCGTCGCCGCCGCGTAGACAGCCTCCGCGTCCGCGGCCACCTGCGCTTCCGCCGCGGCCTCATCTTCCGCTGCCGCCAACTCATCTTTCTGTCGCTCCAACATCAGGTAGCGGACGGATTGCACGATAATTCTAGTGTCGGCATCCAAAGAGTCGATATTCAAGATCAACATCTTGGCGTCCTCCGCATAGGCGGCGATCTTCACCTTCTTTTCCTCGAGCGCGGCCTTCTTCTCCTCCAGCGCCGCCTTCCTCTCTTCGATCATGGTCTTCCTCTCTTCGAGCTTGATCTTCTTCTCCGTCGCGTCCATCAACTGCTTGAACCTCTCCGCCTTCCTCTCCTCCTTGATTTTCGAGCGCCTCACACATGACTCCTCCTTCTTCGCCAAGATCTCCTCGAACCTCTCCGTCAGCTTGGCCGCCGCACCTTCTCGCTTCGCCCTCTCCTCCTCCCACTTCTTGCCCCGTAAATTTCTTCGAACCTTCTTCGGCGGTTCTTTGGTTGGGTCGGTAGGATCACCAATTTCTTCCTCATTGCCTTGGGCGGCAGTCTTGGCAATGAAGAGGTTCCACTTCGGTTGCCCATTCAACTTCAACCAACAATGCATGACGGTGAAGGACTTCTTCTTCAACTTCTTGTACACCACACAAGCACGAGTAGGCTACAAAGCGAAACATTGCATATCCGGGTAGTGAGCAACAAAATAATACATGCCCGGCTAGTTCTAGGGTCGAGAAGATAGGTCTAGAGGGGGGAATAGACTCTTAACCAATCAAAGGTGCAGTTTTTAATTCTCTTGATTTTTAGGCAGATTTTACCACTAGTTAAGATATCACCAAGACTTCCTACACATGCATATCTAGAGATAGAGCAGCAGAAATAGTAAAGCATGCAAATGTGCGGAAAGTAATGGGGTAGAGAAAAGAACATCAAACGCAATGAAGACACGGTGGTTTTTGGCGTGGTTCCGATAGGTGGTGCTATCGTACGTCCACGTTGATGGAGACTTCAACCCACGAAGGGTAACGGTTGCGCGAGTCCACGGAGGGCTCCACCCACGAAGGGTCCACGAAGAAGCAACCTTGCCTATTCCACCATGGCTTCCGTCCACGAAGGACTAGCCTCACTTGTGCTAGATCTTCACGAAGTAGGCGATCTCCTTGCCCTTACAAACTCCTTGGTTCAACTCCACATGATCTTAGAGGCTCCCAAGTGACACCTAACCAATCTAGGAGACACTACTCTCCAAAAGGTAATAGATGGTGTGTTGATGATGAACTCCTTGCTCTTGTGCTTCAAATGATAGTCTCCTCAACACTCAATCTCTCTCTCAAAGATTTGGTTTGGGTAGGAGAAGGATTGGAGTGGAAAGTAACTTGAAGAGGCTAGAAATCAAGGTTCAAATGGTTGGATTGGAATCTCTTGATCTCAACACATGAGTAGGTGGTTCTCTCTCAGAAAAATGAATGGTGAAAGTGTAGGCACGTTCTGATGGCTCTCTTAAAGAGTAAGTGGGGGTGGAGGGGTATAAATAGCCTTCACCCAAAATCCAACCGTTACACACTTTTGATCCAAATCGGTGAGACCGAATGTGAACTCGGTGAGACCGATTAGTGTAAAAGATATGAACGTTGGGCTTTTCGGTGGGACCGAAGTGCAATGGCTACGGCAAAACCTAGTCTCAGAATTCCGATTGTTTCAACTCGGTGATTCCGAAGTGAAACAATGTCATCACAGAAACTTGGCAATGCCATCTCGGTGGGACCGAGATCCATTTCGGTCAAACCGAATTGCTAGGGTTTGGCAGTGGCAATGGGAATGGTTATCTCGGTGGGTCCGGATGGGGTAGTTTCGGTGGGACCGAGATGGTGATTTAGGTTTTGGACAGATGTGTTTTTGAGACAATGACAAAGGGTTTTTGGAGCAATACCACTAAGCACTTGAGCAACAACCTCATCATTAATACCTCATTCCCTTTTAATAGTATTGGCTTTCCTAACGGACTCAATGTGATCTTGGATCACTAAACCAAAAATGTAGAGTCTTGGAGTTGCCAATTCTTGTCCTTGACATTTTGAAGGGTTCCACATCTTCATGTCCTTGCCATTCCACTGTTGAACTTGTCTGAAATACTCTAGATAAAAGTATTAGTCCAACAATATGTATGTTGACATTAATTACCAAAACCACCAAGGGAGCAAATGTGCTTTCACTAGTGATCAACAAAACTAAAGCATATCCGGCTAGTGATCAACAAAACTGAAGCCTATCCGGCTAGTGATCAAGAAAACTAAAGCATATCCGGCTAGTGATCAACAAAACTAAAGCATATCGGGCTAGTGATCAACAAAACTAAAGCATATCCGGCTAGTGATCAACAAAACTAAAGCATATCGGGTTAGTGATCAACAAAACTAAAGCATATCCGGCTAGTGATCAACTTACCTGCTCAGTGATTTGTGCACCGCTAGGCCACCGTGCGATGAGATGCTTCAAGTGCCCGCAATACTTTGAGATGGCCTCTTGGATGGTGTGCCACCGATGGTTGAGGGACTTCCACTCACGGTTGCGGACCAACGCGTCGGAGTAGGGCGCGAAATCTTTGTGCTCATGGAACCATATGTGAATGTTCCTCCAAAAGGTTGTGCCCTTTTGCTCCGTGCCGTGGAGAGGATCAAGGCTAGTGGCCAACCATGCATCGCACAACAGTTTGTCCTCCCACATGTTGAAGCTTTCTCCTCTACCCTTCTTCTTCGGATCGCCACCGGTACCATCCGAATCATCGTCGTCGTCGCCGTCCTCCTCCTCCTCCTACCCCTCCGGACGCCAGTCTCCGGCGGCCCAATGTTGTTGTTGATGTGTGCCATCGCCGGTCTCGGTGTAGGACTGCTGCGTGGCGGTCTGGGTGTAGCCCTGCTGCTGCGTGTGGGTGTGGTTGCCGGACTGGGTGGGATCCGAGTCTTCCACCTGCCCGTCCTCATAGCCCCCTCCTCCCTCGCCTCCGTCGTGGATGATGTCGAGCATCTCCCTCTCCGCGTCATACGCCGACTCCCCCGCTCTGGGCATTGCAGCGAACAGCGTGCGGGCACCCATCTGCTCCCCGGCCGCCGGCCGCGCTCGGACGAGCGGCGGCGAAGAATACTCGGAGAAGAGTGGCGCCGCATTAACGTCGACAATGTAAGGCACAGTTCCGGCGGGGGTTCCGAGCTGCTTCGCGGCGTAGTAGTACGGAGGCTTGTAAGGCTCCGGCCACGGCGCTGTCAGTACTGTCGACGTGCCCATCTGCCGGTGTCCGCCACGGCTGCGCCGACCACCTCGTCGGCCACGACCTCCACGCCCATCGCCAACACCAGGCCCACCGGCGGCCAAATGCTTCTTGAGCTTCTCCTCCCTTACGGCCTTCGCTTTGACGCGGCGATTTTGCCGTTTCTCCGAGCTGATCTTCCGGGCGAGCGTGATGGTCGGATCCTCCGGCACCGCCGCCGATCCCATCTCCGACGGTTCCATGCGTCGGCGGCGGAAGGAAGGAAAGGGTGGAGGAAAGAGCGGGAATTAGGAGGAGAGCGGCGGGGAATGGAAGAAGAGAGTGGGGGATTTTGGCGCGGAAACAGTGCGGGATGCTACAAAAGCGCGGGCTCCGCCTTCCTTTTGGGTGGGCCAAGGGGCTGATAGCGACGTTTCTCGTGTCCGGACTCCGGCAAACCTCCCTCACGCTTGTCTCCGATTTGCGGGAGAAATCACGTCCGGACCGCTCCGCGGACCGATACAGGTCGGCGTTGAATGGCTCACGCGGTCCGGACAGCGCGGTCTGGACGGATGCGAGCGGTTTGCGGGTCAGCCTTGAAGATGCCCTAAGGCAGTACCAACAGATGAATTAGTTTTTTGTTGTTGTTTGTATCATCTCCTGATCGGTTTGTAATGGTTTTATTAACGGTTTGTTCGAAATGGTAGGGAGGTCCTGCGGTGGTAAGGAAGTCCTAATACAGGATACGACGAAGGCAGCGAGCAAGCAGCCAGCGTGATGGAGCATACTGCGTATATACCCCACCTAAATAAACGAGACGCCGGGTACACCCAACCCAATTATTCGTCTCCCATGTCCGGAGTTCAGTTCATGAATCTGACAATGTTTTAGGTCTCCTCTTCTTGAGTGTATCATTGCGCCACGTACAGCAATTAAGCTCCATCATGGGTAGATCGGCGCCAAGGCATGCGAACACGCGACACGTACTCCGGTAGAAAAGTAAGAAAAATGTACGTAGTAGCTCTGGAAAAGGAAGCAGAAGAATGAAATGCATTATTTGTTTCCACAATGTACGTAGTGGCGCATCATGGCAATTGCTTGCCTCACGGTCGCATGTAGTGACACACTGTTACTGGACGATGGAAAAGATGAGAACCGAAGCGAACACTAGTGGCCTGTCAAATGCCATCAGCGTAGCGTCCTGTGCAACACGAGCCCAACAGGGCGTTGATCGACCGGTCTCGTGCTGATCCGAAGGCCGAGCCCGGATTGGATACAACTTTCACCTCTGCCCAGTGTAGCACGGAAGGGGGGGTAGAGCATGCACCAAGCAGAGTACCTGACGGACAATTACGAGCCTCCATCCTTTGTCGCGCCTCTTCACTGGTGACAGTGGCCGTGCCCTGTGTCTTCTTGTCACGTTGCATGTCCAGCAGCGTAGGCCTACCACTATCAGTGTATATTTCCCATGACCCGATGAGTGAGTGGTTGACAAGGCAAAGGTATATCAATGATTAACAGCTGCTGGGCAAGGACTCGAGATAAGTTCGGCACACAGTAAACGTACCACGAATGAATACTCCAGCCAAGCTGTTTCGAACAGAGAGCAACAAACCAACACATGAAGAACAGAACAAGACGAGGCATATATTACACACGAACTGAGCGTGACGAGCAAACAGAAGAATCTACCACCCGCTACATTTCACAATATTTTTCCCGTGACCAGTCTTTATTTATCATACAATACTGACGCCCCCATCTTCCCTATCTCCGGTCGTTTTCCTCCGGCGATCGACGGTCCAATGCTAGCTTGCTCCATGGACATGGACGTGGACTACATGGAGCACTCGGCGGGCACGCCCTTCGCGAAGCGCTTGGGGTCGGTGCAGTAGTTGTAGATCATGTAGTTGCTCTGCACCCACCGCATCCGCTGCTGCCGCGTTAGGTCCAGCTCCTGGTTGTACCACTCACCGGCCGCGCCGGTGCCGGGGGCGACCTCCGTGCCCACGCTGGCGCCGCAGCGCGGTCGGCCGCCAGCGGTCACCACGCACGCGTCGGCCTTGAAGCCGCGGTAGGAGGCGGAGAACGGCGCGTGGGACCAGTCCGTCTTGACGCGGCCTCCCTGCGTGGCCCAGTCGTCGGCGTTCCAGAGGCTGGAGTAGAGCCGCATGGGCTGGTTCTTGGGGAACGCGATCCCCTTTCCCTCCAGGTTCCTGAAGTCTCTGATCGGCATGTCGTCCACCATGAAGCTGCATTATTTACACCACC
Source organism: Elymus sibiricus (assembly GCA_039707655.1). Lineage (NCBI taxonomy): Eukaryota > Viridiplantae > Streptophyta > Magnoliopsida > Poales > Poaceae > Elymus > Elymus sibiricus. Next base: position 383,457,301 of record CM077676.1, read on the forward strand.
AAATCAGTCAGTCCCTGTGTTTCAGAAGCCGGCGTTCTTGAAAGAAAAAGAAGGTTGAGCAATGGCGATGAACCAACTTACATGATGTGCTTGGGGTTCCAGAGGATGGAGTAGGTGTGGAAGTCGTTGGTCGGATCGAACCAGAGGCGGAATTGCTGCTCCCGCTGGCCCTGCCCCTGCGTGAACACATTGGTGTGCAGCGTGTACGGCTCGCCGGTGACGTTGCCCAGAAACTCGAAGTCGATCTCGTCATGCGTCGGCCCCTGCGACGACAGCTGCACATTTCATACGCCAAACCGATCGGGTTAGGCACGGACATCAATCAATAAAGTAACCGTGTCTTCTGGGACCTCGAAGCAGAGGAATGAATGGATGTCGGCTTAATTACGTAGTAGGCGGTGACGGTGCCGGCGGAGTTGCCTGGGACGAGCTTGAGCTGCATGTCGATCTTGCCGAACAGGTACTCGTGCTTGGACTGGAACCCGGAGCCGGAGACCTTGTCCAGCCCCAGCGTGAGGAGCTGGCCGTTGTTGAGGATCTTGCCGCGCCCGTCACCCCACGTGATGTCGAACTCCTTGTCGAAGCTCGCCGCCGCCAGGGCGCAAGAGGCGAGTAGGATCGCCAGCACCGAAACCGCCATGCGAGCCATGCGTTTCGTGCTCGCTCACTCAACTAGCTAGCTAGGAACAACTACTAGAAGAAGGTTGATGAGGAGGAGGAGAAAGCTGGATGGAAGCTTGTGTTTGTGTGAGTGGAACGAGCGGGGCGTGAGGGGTTTATATAGGGGTTTGGAGATAAGCGTGGCGTGCCGGATGGATGGATGCTTCTGCGAACTGGAGAGGAGTGTAATGCGTGTGAGTTGGCGCCAGAGGAGAGGAGGAAGAGCGGGCAGGCCGGCTCTGTAGCTGCCAAATTTCTTTTTGAAAATGAGACGCCCGACTGCCCCGACATGGCGACGCATGTATAGCAAAAAGCCATTAAGAATCGATCGAGACGTATAGCAAATTTCTAGAGGCAATGCAACATCTCTTGATTTTTTTTATATTTTTTTTTTGGTCGCTTGGATCTGTATCTACAGCCTTTGAGATGGTTTGTGTTTTGTACACAAGTGGTTATAGAAAGGAACTACACGAGATGCCGTATAATCTCGGCCCGCAAAAACAGGCTGCGCCTCCTCGTAAACCGGATTTGCAGTACCGTGCGGTGTCGGGCGAAATAGATGCCACAAACCCGTACCGCAAAATTGCAAATCCGTACCGCAAATCATGATTTTAGGCAATATGATTTAAATAAAACCAGTAATACATATCCAACTTATTAATGTTTTAACATCATACAATACAATAATTCTCTGAAATACAACAAATGTTCAGATCTGAATAACAAATGGTCCGGAATTATTACAATAACAAATAGTCCAAAATTAAAATAATTGTTCAAATCACACATGAATACAAATAGACCAAATTAATAAAATGGGAGTCCATTTCCCATACAGTGCCATTGGTGCCCAATGAAACAATTGCGGAGCTGTTGGTGTGTGTCACGGTCTTCAATCTGTCTGTAGGTCTCAAGAAATGCAGTGGTCTCATCTGGGTTTCTGGTAGGCTCGACACGGCTATCAATATTGTCATAAAAAACTGTAAGTGTAAATTCCTCTCATCCTCGATGATCATGTTGTGTAGAATTACATATGCGGTCATGATATTTGAGAGGGATTTCTTATCCCAGAAGCGAGCAGAACCTCGAACAATGGTAAATCGAGCTTGCAACACACCAAATGCCCTCTCAATATCTTTTTGGCATGATTCTTGTGCTTGGGCAAAAATAGTTTGTTTTCTGCCTACCGGCGCAAGCAAAGCCAAAGCAGCGGCAGCCCCCTTCTCCCCTGCCGCCGGCCGAAAGCAAAGGTGCAACCCTCTTCTTCTTCACCGCAGCCGCCGCCTTCCTACTTCCCCTCGCCTCCCTACGGCTTGCGCAGACGGCGGCTGCTCAATCGTGGCCAGAGCAGCCGGATCCGCCCCGCAACGCGGCACACCTCGAAGCTACTGGCCGGATCCATGGCGACGGCAGCTACAGCCCACCCGCGGCAAGAAATGCCCCCCCCCCCCCCCCCTCCCACACCCGACCTCTAAACTTGGTGGAGAAGATGCGGGCGATGACGACCGAAGCTCTCCATGGCCCGGGGTGGTCAGAGGTGGCCGAAGGAAGCAAAAATCGCTGGAGATTTGAGGCGGGGGCGGCGGCGGAACGGCTGGCGCGTGCGGAAATTCCCCTCCCGCCAAGTCGCACGTGGGATAGAGGGAACCACAATGGAGGATGGGAAAACGGGAGATTTGAGGGTTGCGGGGCGATTTTTAGAGCTCGCCACAAAAAAGATTACGAGACGGCCGGATATACGGTATCTGTTCGGGACCTTTTTTTTCGTCCCTATACCGTATTCGTCCCTGTACCGTATATCGGCGGTTATTTTGTGGCCCGGCCGGATATAGCGGATCTGTTAGAGTTGCTCTCATGCATGAACAAAGAATAAGCAGGGATGGATAGACGATCAATTCTTGTCGACCTTTTTTTTGTTGAGAATGTCGACCTTTTTCTTCTTCTTGAAGTGTGTGAAGATTCCTCGTATGTTGTCTATCTTTTAGGCGACTTCGGTGATAAAAGAAGTAGGAATGTTATAGTTGTCTATCTTTTAGGCGGCTTCAGTGATAAAAAATAGGAATGTACTAGGAGAACGATTCTATACGGTCGACCGGCCGAAGCCTCGCTAATCTCGCGTGTCGCACTCACAACCAGAGGCAACGTCATCCCCGTGGTTACTGCGCATCTCCCCCTTTCTCCTTATCCCTTATTGCAAGCTACTGGCCACACCCTCCATGCGCATATTCCCTCCTCTTTTAATCTCGCCACCCTCCGCCATGCCGCTGCTCCCTCTGATCTTTTTTTCTCGGCCGCCTTGGCCTAGAGATGCTGCACAAAGCGCACCATCGTTGTGCGTGCCACCACGACGAGAGGGCCAAAAAGCTGCAACAGGGGGAGCTACAACCCGCGATGTGCGGCGCCGCCGTTGCTGGAACCGAAGCAGCGGCGAGCAGGGATAACCGGCTGACGCGGTGCTGCAACCAGCAACAGGTTTTGCTGGAACTGACTTGGCGCGGTGCTGCAACCAGCAATCGTATTTGCTGGAACCGGCCGGGCGGCGATGCTGCAATCGGCCGCCAGAGTTGCTCGAAGCGGCTTCACACTGTGCTGGAACCTGAAAACCAAGTGCTACTTTTGGGCTAAAGGCGTGGTCCTGTCGACCGATGACGTGCTGCAACCGGCGACCCATGATGCTACCACCGGCCTGCCGAGGTGCTACAACGGGCGAGGCGAGGTGCTGGCCATCCAGCGACTGGCGGTGCTACAACCGGCATCCAAATATGCTACAACTGGTGATCCAAAGTGCTACAACCGGAGTCCACTCTTGCTTCCCCATCGCCGAGAAGACGGAGAACCAAATCGTCCTCGCGAAGACGTAGGAGACTAACAAATGGTCGATGGTTTCCTCCGCTTGTTCACTAACGGGCACACATCCTGGTGCGGTAAACCTCTCTTGGCGAGTCGATTTTTGACCTGTCCAAGATCAAGAGTGGCTATGTCAATAAGGGTTTCATGGGGATGAGTGGTTTACAAAGATTGATACTTCTTTCGGACTCAACGCTAATGACCTACTTGAATTCTATTCCCTTTGCGAGCTTCTCCTCATGGTGCACCTAAGTGAGGACGTGCCTGATTTTATAACCTGGCATGTGAGCCCTTCTGGAACTTACTTGTCTGCCTCCGCATATAAAAGAAATTCGAGGACCCTCCCCCCATCAACCTTGAAGGAGGCAGTTGGAGCAATTGGGCGCCGCCCAAGATAAAATTCTTTGCCTAGCTAATCCTGCAAAACAAAATTTGCACTGTTGACCGCTTGCAACGAAGGGGTTGGCCTAACTATGGTCAATGCAAACTTTGCACTAGAGTTCCAGAGTGAGACATGTACAGTGTGTTCGGGGTGCTGATACTTGATGCACATCTGGACCATGCTCAGAGATTGGCTCGGCATCCACGACCTTTCTTTCGAAGATTGGCCAAACTTCCAAAGTGTGGCTCAATGGTGGTCCGCCATGACCCACATCAAACGGCCAACAAAGGAAGGCTCTTTGTATCCTTGGTGATGCTCACGTCGTGGGAAATCTAGAACGAGAAGAATAATCGGGTCTTCCGGAACATCTACACTTTACCAACGACAATATTCGCCATCATCAAGCGTGAGGCGGTACTCTGGGGCATCGTCGGGGCCAACACTTGAGATTGATCATATGCCGCAGGAGTAATTCCTTACGCTCGGACGAGAGTTGTAATTCTAAACCTTCTTCTTAATCAGTCGAATACCACAAAGCTTTTGCCCATATTTTAAAATAGTCTTCTTGACATCACAAAATCTACTACTACCTGCGTTCGAAAATACTTATCGCTCAAACGGATACATCTTGATGTATTTAAGTGCTACATATATTCGTTTGAGGGACAAGTATTTTTGCACGAGTGGAGTCTGGATCTCACTGCCTACAGGTTTGTCCTCTGCAGTGAGGGTGCAGGGCTCTTGCAATCTCGCGCGTCTCTGTTATAATTTCGCAGTGGTTGCAGACTGATTTCCCCACGGTTAATTAACCCCTCTGCACCAAACATTCACAATCATACCTGATAACGACTGGACACGCGGTTAACGCTTAGCTCTGTCAGATATAGGAGTGAAAAACGTGTGATAGTACTAGAGTAGTAACATTTTTCCAAAAAAAAAGACAGATAGAAAATGCACCAGGCAGGAGTAGGATCGAATGAGCAAGCCGACAAGAGCGTCGCAAGGTCCAAGAAGCAAGCAGCGCAGAGGAAACAGATGTCGACGTGTGTTTTTTTCCCTGGCCATGATTACGTACAGCTGGTTGCCATTTGCCAACCGCATGCACGCACGCCGCCGTACGTCCGCCCGCGTCGCCTTCCGCCTGCGCCTCGGCCCATGGCCGTGCGCAGCAGGCACAGGCTACGGTCACCGCTGCTCCGGTGAAACACCGTGTGCGTAGGTCCGGCTGGTCGACGATAGGGCCATGAATGCGACGCATGAATGTCGCTCCTCCAAAATAATACAATAATAATGAAATAAACAATTATACGAGTGCCATTACGTCGCGAGAATTATTGGAACGAGTACAGCTGGTGGAGGGACATGATTTGAATTTCTTATATGGCAGATATCAGATGGGGGCCGATATAGTTTAAAGACCTTTGCCCCCGGATCCATGGAATTTGGCTTTGGGTCGAGAGCTAGCTCTCCCACGTTGCCCTGCAGCCTGCACGTACGTGAGCATGCAGACGGTCACAGACTCCACCGGTACGGAAGGCTAGCTCCAGCAAGCTGCCACCGGAGACGCGACGAGCCTCAAAGGAGATAAGCAAAGCCGACCTAGGCCGGTCTGCATGCGAGGGTCCCCGGAGCAGCGAGCCGACGACAGCAGCACGCGCCGGCCGGGCTCCGGGAGGTACACGCGCGCGCCCGATCACGACGCCACACGGCGGGCTATGCGCATGCACGGAGCCGTACCGGCACAGCTGGAAAGCAGCACGGGCACGGCTGTCAGGGCAGGGCCGCCTGCCGTGCGAGGACGGAGCGCCAGCCCGGCCAGCTCGATCGAAACGGATCTTTACGCGATCATATCCGGTAGACCAGTACCACGCGTGTGGCTAGAACGGAGCCTGCGTGCATGCATATGGGCGATGCATGTCCGTTTCGTCGTCCATCTCTCGAAATTTCCCCGTACGTACGGGTCTTGGAGATGAACCCGTGGTCTCGACTTGGTCACGGCCAGCTGACACGGTTCGAGCTTGTTCATAAATCACAATGCAGATCTGCAAAGGAGGGTTGTACTAGTACTGTGTCCATATAATTCTGGTCTTCTGGAGTCACACTTGCGCATATACTATGATCAACGCATCGCGCAGGGGCTGCGAACGAATTGAAGCAAGACTCTGAACCGGCCGGACGCGTTGAATGAAGGCGTGCGGCGGAGCGCATCCCATGCGCCGACAGGGGTCTAAATCCCCAACGCCAGGCTTGCTTAATGGCGATCCAAGGAGCAGTCGTACGCGTCACCTTTCAAATCCACTTGAATTTGCTACACCGGCTCCATCGATCCGTTGCATATGCACCTTCGAATTTGCCATGGTCTGCTGTGCCGATCGAGTGAGCCTGGCGAAGTACGGTCAGTCAAGTGGCCTCCGATCTCATCGACCCCACCCTTTTCGTGCAATCATGGGGTACCATCAGCAGCTAGGCAGAATTGTCTTCCTGGGCTCGTAGGCCACAGATGTTAATTTGTACGCTCTGGCTATGAAGACGCAGTAGCATCGAGGAACGAAAAGAGGAGCTAGATCGCAGGTATTTGGATACGAGGTAGTAAATCAGACAAGGGTTTGGATCTCGCAACGTCCTTGCTCTGTTCTGGTGCGAGAGTGAATCACAAGTTGGCTGTTTTCGCCTTAAGTTGTTTTTTTTTTTTCATTTTGTAATTTTTCCACATGCCAAAATGATCATCTTTACAGTTTATTACACACACGTACACCTGCATCCATTCTCTACATACAGGAATTATTTGGTAGTGTTGAACATGTATTATCACATGTACGTATATAGGCTAGGGTCTTGTATTTATACGCCTCCTTTCTCCCTGTATTTTGTATAGTCTTGGTAGACAAGTAGAGGTCACGTACCCTTTGTACTATATATGTGCCCAGGCACCGATCAATCAATCATCGTTGCCCATAATCCCAACTCACGATCCCCTACCCTAACGCTTCCGCCTTGCCGCCGCCGCGCCTTGCACCTCCAGCCGCCACCGCTGCCAGCCCGCCGCCGCCGCCTCCTCCCTCCCTTAGCCGCCGCTGCAACACCCGCCGCCGCTGCTATCCCTCCTCCCCACGCAGCAGCCGCACTTCCTAGCAGCAGCCGCCATCCAACCTCCCAAATCCTAACTCTCCCATCTTCCTCCCTGTCCTCAGCCGACGCCATGGCCTCCCCCCACTCCTCTGTCTCCGGTGGATCCAACCCATTCGCCGGTCCCGAGCCTCCCTCCGCCACCGAAATCCGCGATCTGAATATCGTCGATCGCGTCCCCATCAAACTTGACCAAACCAGCTCCACGTACTTTGCATGGAAAACCTACTTCAATCTCGTCTTCCGCGAGTACTTCCTCACCGATCACATCGACGGCACCGTCGATGCCGACCTCATGAAAGGATACTACGAGTGGGGCGCCATCGACGCCACGCTCATCCGCTGGTTCTTCTTGACCGTCTCGAAGGACATCTTCCGCACGGTGGTGGCGGATGACGACACCGCATGCTCGATATGGAACAAGATTAATGGTCTCTTCACCGACAACAAACTTCAGCGTCTTGTTTTTTTTGCAGCAGGAGTTCTTCGGCTGCCATCAAAACGACTCTTCCATTGATGACTTCTGCATGCGCCTGAAGATGCTCGCCGACGAGCTCCGCGACATCGGCGCCAAGGTCTTCGACGAACTCATGTTGAGAACCCTCACCGCCGGCCTCAACGAGGACTTCGGCAACGCTGCCTCCAATCTCACCTTGATCCCTAACCCGACGCTCCACACGGTCGTCGCGTACTTAAGGTTGGAGGAGCGTCGGATGAAGGTGTTGAAGCAGCGGGCAGTCCACACCGCCCTCGCCGTCGGCACGACTCGTGGTGGGTCTGCACCACCGCCGCCGCCTGCTCCTCAGCAGCCGCGGCCTCCTCAGCAGCCGGCGCCGTTCCAGCCACCTCAGTACCCCGCGCAGCCCTCGGGAGGCGGCAAGCGCGGCGGGAAGCGGGGCGGCCGCAAGCCGCAGGCCCATCCGGGAGGGGCGCCCTTCAACGCCCAGCCCACCCCGCCCTGGTCCGGTGGGTACAACCCCTGGACCGGCGTTGTGCATGCGTACAGCATGCCTGTACCTCGCGCGCCTGGGCTCCTTGGTCCTCGTCCAGCTCCTCAGGTGCACTATGCTGCACCGCAGCAGCAGCAGCTGGGCGCGTACCCGATGCTCCCGCCTCCACCGCAGCAGCACACCGGCGCCTACTACCCCAACCCTATGGCGCCGCCCCCGCTGCCACCTGCTCCGTGGGATCCGGCTCTGCTCGCGGCGCTCCACTCCGCTCCATCACCCAACAACTACACCAGCGGCGGCGATTGGTACATGGATACCGGGGCTACAGCTCATATGTCATCTCACCCCGGTAACCTCCACACCTCCACTCCCGTGAACACATCCACTCGCATTACCGTCGGTGATGGTTCTTCTTTACCAATCACACATATTGGGCATGCTTCTTTTCCTTCATCATCCATGCCTTTATCATTGTCTAACATCTTAGTTTCGCCCGAACTCATTAAAAATCTTGTTTCCGTTCGTTCTTTTACCCGTGAAAATCCTGTAACTGTTGAATTTGACGAATGTGGTTTCTCTGTTAAGGACGCCCGCACCAGGATGGTGCTCCACCGATGTGACAGCCCGGATGAGCTCTACCCGGTCCACCCTCCAACTTCCACCACTGCCGCCCCTGTCGCCCTCTCCGCCGGTGTGGACCTCTGGCACGCTCGTCTCGGTCATCCAAAATCCGCTACACTTCGTCATATTCTTCAAAGTTTCAGTTTTAGTTGTAATAAGGTCGAGGATCACACTTGTCATGCTTGTCATGTGGGCAAACACATTAGACTACCTTTCAGCACTTCATCTACTATTGCATCTTTTCCTTTTCAATTGATACATAGTGATGTTTGGACATCTCCTGTTGCAAGTAACACGGGTTATCTATATTTTCTTGTTCTCTTGGATGATTTTTCGCACTATGTGTGGACATTTCCATTACGGCGCAAATCCGATGTTCTACCCACTCTCACGGCCTTCTATTCATTTGTCGAAACACAGTTTGGTCGTCCTATTCATGCACTTCAAACTGACAATGGGAAAGAGTTCGATAACCTTGCTGTACACACACTCCTCACCACACATGGTACTATCTTCCGTCTCACTTGCCCGTACACGTCGCAACAGAATGGTCGTGCTGAACGTGTCCTTCGCACTCTTAATGACTGCGTCCGTACACTCTTATTTCATGCGAATGTTCCACCTCGATTCTGGCCGGATGCTCTTGCCACGGCATCTCTTCTTCTCAACCTCCGGCCATGTCGTCCTCGTTGGAATTACGCACCACATCACCTGCTCTTCGGGTCTCCACCATCATATGATGAGCTCCATGTATTCGGATGTCTTTGTTATCCTAGCAGCGCTTCCACTACCCCGCATAAGCTTGCTCCTCGCTCGCTTGCTTGCATTTTTCTCGGCTATCCCTCCAACACGAAGGGCTATCGATGCTATGATCCTGTCTCCCATCGGGTGATCACTTCACGACATGTTTACTTTGACGAGATGGTTTTCCCGTTTCAGCTGGTACCTCCGGTTGTTGCTCCGTCTTCACCGCCGCCGGCCACCGGCGGCTCATCACCGGCTCCTAGTCGGGGGCGCTCGCGGGCTGCTCTTGACCCGCCCCCCGGCTTTCCTGCTCGTCGCGCCTCGAAGAGGGGCCGGCGCCGAGTCCAGTTCGGCTGCCACGACCGCCCCTGGGTCTGCTGCACCAGCAGTAACCGCAACACCCGCCTCGTCTGCTACAGGTGCTGCCTCTGTGGGGTCCTTGGCTGACTTAGCCGCCTCGTCGGCCTCCCCTGGCTCGCCGGCCTCAGCCGCCCCCTCGGCTGGCTCGCCGGCCCCGGATGGCTTCGCCGCCTCGTCAGGTTCTGCTGCGGTGGGCTCTCCATCGCCAACCCTGCCCGTCGTCCCGGACCCGCCTGCCGGTCGCGCGCTCACTCGTGCTCAGGCCGGTATCCATCGCCCGAGTCTGCGTTACTCTGCCGATGAGTATCTCCTAGCTGCGGAGACATCATCGCCGTCCCCTCTTCCATCGTCAACTCGAGCCGCTCTTCGTGACCCTCATTGGCTCACTGCGATGCAAGAGGAGTTTGACGCTCTCCAGCGCAACCGGACGTGGCAGCTTGTCCCACGACCGCCCCACGCCAACGTCATCAGTGGCAAATGGGTGTTTCGTCACAAGACCCATCCCGACGGCAGTCTTGAGCGCTATAAGGCGCGATGGGTGGTTCGTGGCTTTCGCCAACGTGCCGGAGTGGACTTCACCGACACCTTCGCACCGGTCGTCAAACCGGGCACGATCCGCACTGTGCTACAGTTAGCGGTCTCCCGTGCATGATCGGTACATCAGCTGGACGTCTCCAACGCGTTCCTTCATGGGCATCTCACCGAACAGGTGTTATGTTAACAGCCCACCGGATTCGTCGACGCCGCTCATCCGGATCACGTGTGCTTGCTTTCTCGCTCGCTTTATGGGCTTAAGCAGGCACCTCGGGCGTGGTATCAACGCATCGCCGCGTTTCTTCAGCAGCTGGGGTTTCACTCTACGCGTTCCGACGCCTCCTTGTTCGTCTATCATCACGGCGATGCCACGGCGTACTTGCTGCTATATGTTGATGACATCATCCTGACGGCTTCTTCTATTGAGCTTCTTCGACAGCTCACAGCTCGCCTTCGCGATGAGTTCGCCCTCAAGGACTTGGGGCCCTTGCACTACTTCCTTGGGATTGAGGTGGTCCGGCGTTCCGACGGGTTCTTTCTTCATCAGCAGCGGTATGCTCATGATCTACTTGAGCGTGCAGGCATGCTTAATTGCAAGCCCGTGACCACGCCTGTTGACACGAAGGCCAAGCTTTCAGCTCTCGATGGTTCCCCTGCATCCGATGGCGCGTTTTATCGCTCTATCGTTGGTGCCTTGCAATACTTGACGCTCACTCGACCGGACCTACAGTATGCAGTGCAGCAGGTGTGCCTCCATATGCACTCTCCTCGTGATTCCCATTCGAATCTGGTGAAGCGCATTCTTCGGTATATCGCTGATTTCGTGGTATTGTGTCTACCTCGGGCCCTCGCTGATTTCGTGGTCGTCTAAACGACAACCCACGGTCTCTCGCTCGAGTGCTGAGGCAGAATACCGGGCGGTGGCCAATGCTGTTGCAGAGTGCTCTTGGCTTCGCCAGCTTCTTCAGGAGCTGCTTTGTGATGTTCACAAAGCCACAGTCGTTTATTGCGACAACGTTTCTGCTGTCTACCTTTCCGCCAACCCTGTTTATCATCGCCGCACGAAGCATATTGAGCTGGATATTCACTTCGTTCGCGAACAGGTCGCTCTTGGACGGATCCGTGTTCTTCATGTTCCCACCGCTCAATAGTTCGCCGATGTTATGACCAAGGGACTTCCGACATCCATCTTCGAGGAATTTCGGTCCAGTCTCTGCGTCACTGGCGACGTTTCGACTGCGGGGGGTGTTGAACATGTATTATCACATGTACGTATGTAGGCTAGGGTCTTGTATTTATACGCCTCCTTTCTCCCTGTATTTTGTATAGTCTTGGGAGACAAGTAGAGGTCACGTACCCTTTGTACTATATATGTGCTCAGGCACCGATCAATCAATCATCGTTGCCCATAATCCCAACTTACAGGTAGGAGCAACAATATGTGTTTTCGCCAAATTCCCTATAGGGATCAAAATTACCCTGATTCCGAAACTCCGTACTAACTGTTTTTAGACGCACCCAATGGTGACACACAAAATCATGAATTCACGATATTATTGTAATGCCAGCAGCACTCAGGTCTTCAAGGGATGGGCACGCGACTCTTAATTCCCCAAGTGGGATGGTTTAATTTTTGGGTTTGTATGGCCGCATCTAGATGTGTCTTAATTATTGCACATCTAAAGAACTCAATCAAACATTAAAAAAAATTACCCATACGAATCTCCACCTAAAATAAATGACATAAGACTTAGACGTGCAATACTTAGGACACATCTAGATGTGCTTTAGCAAAACCTTCTTTTTGCGGATCAGTACCGATTGTGTTTGAGATCATTGTAGTCACTGACTGCAATCCAAGTGGCTTGCAACGCTATTTTACAACGCTTGGCGTGCTACACTAAACAAGAGATATCCAAAGAAGTTAATGATGCGTAAAGCGCCAACATGGAGTTTCTACTCCCGAGTGTAAATGCACCCGGAACAACAAGATCAGAGGGAAAAAATAGTATTACCCGCAAAAAAGAGAGGGGAAAATAGTAAAAATACACACATATTTGAATATTCTCCTTCTGTGCAAAAATTTGTAAATAAATAACATTTGATGTGCTCAGGACAAAATAACAAAAAAAAATATTTTGGGTTATCTGTCATGGTTTTTTACCCAAAGCATCAAGAATGTGATCTCTTCACAAAAATGTATACGTAGGGAGAAAAATCAAGAATGTTTGTCTACAAGAAAATATGATATATATTTTTTGCTATTTTTCAGTATTTACTGTTCATCCAGGTGCATTTGCACGAGGGAGTAGAATGGCACTTTTGGTAGAAAAGCTTGCTAGTTAGGGAAAAAAGCAAAGGGCGTTTGACTGCACTAAGCAGAGATATTCAAAGAAGTTAATGGTGCCTGAAGCCCTTGCTAGTTAGGCAAAACTGCAAAGGGCATTTGCTTAAAGAAAGAACCATAGTCAGTTAAAAAAGAACCATAGTACCTTAGCTGTATGTATAATAATTTTAAATATTGCAAAGATTGCCATCTTTAGTTTCAGTAATCTAACCATCTTTCGCGTACATGTAGCTTAACATAGCAATATTTGAGATTAATTGTGCTTTACATTGGTAACTAATCAAGGTTCCTCATTTTTATTTCTTGTTGTTTAATATATAATCATGCATTGATTTTCATTAACGAAATCACTGATTCTACAATGAATATGATTAGTTGATTGCAAAACAAAGGACTAAGGAAAATAAAACATAGTGCAACGCAACAATGAATGACCAGGTGATCTCATCCACATCTCACACAAAAGTGCCTACATATCAAGCAAAATGATTACAAGCATAGTGTAAGCGAGCTCATGTCATTCGTTAGCTATGGAACCCTCGGCTCCAACACATGGTAATTTGAGAAATGTTGGATTACATCTCCTTGCCTAGGCCTCCGATCTTCAGAACCCCTTCCCCCATTGTCTGATGTTTGATTTGAACATTGTGAATATTTGCCTGATGTGTGAATGTCTGTGGGAAATTGAAAATGAGCAAGGGTTGTGGCAAACTTTACTTAGAAAAATACATTGGAAAATGTTCCTGTAAGTTCTGCTAAACTAAAACCTGGACAATCTCATTTCTCACAAGGCTTATGAAGGTGAACCCTGTATATTTTAAGTATCGTAGAAAGATGGCGGAGAATGGTAATAGAACTAGGTTCTGACATGACATTTGGACTGGTAATAAACCTCGGTGTGTTCAGTTATCTAGATTGTATTTTCTCACATTTAGTGTAAATTGCACTATTGCAAAAGCTCTAGCTGATGGTATGGGGGGGGGGGGGTATCAGAAGAAGAGCCCTACGGGGAAATACTACTACTCCGTGTTGTCAAAGCAGAAAAGGCTATGTTTCGATGCTAATCTTAATGAACGGGAAGATAGGTGGTAAATTTATTGTAAGGTCTTGACTTTCAAAAGTGATCAGATTGCGTAGCTTCATCGAAAAATGTGGAATGCTAGGTTCCCTTTGAAATTTAAAGTTTTTATATGACTTTTGCCTAAGAACAGTGTGCAGACTAGGTATAATCTAGCTATCAGGAACTAGAAAGGTAATGATCTTCGATCTTCAGAACCCCTTCCCCATTGCGCCCCCACCATTTGTGTTGGCCCATCGGAGAGGACAACCACATCCCCTGCTCTATCTGGTGGTCTAATTAGTTCTAAAGCACACAATGCTACTTTCCAAATGAACTTGGACAGACTGCTTCCAAAGAGGACGCAATTCATTGTTTCTTTGTGACCACAAAACGGTATTGATCATTGTGAGTCCAGCCCCTTCTGATCAAGTAATCCTTTTGTCAAGATGATATCTTGAAGCATCAACACATGAGCATCTTAATCTTGAGAAGGATCCTGAGCTTCCAAATAAATATGTATCCCACTAATTCAGTTGATTTCGATTGCAAGTAAAGCTCTCTGACAGTAAATCCATTTATTTCCTATTTTCCACTTCACTCTTCCAGGTTCCTCAATCAACATCACATCATCCACCCAAAGCTCTCAAGTTATCCCAGTGTTCACTTTATTCTCGTGATATTCTTATTTTGAACCAGATATAATCCTCAAAACTACATTCTTAACTTTTTGAATCATGATCATCCTAGAGATACAATATTTTAAAACGTAGGGAATATTTCTGCCAAAGGTGTATCACCAATCCAAATATCTTCCAAAAATAGTGTTTTAGAACAATCATCTATTGATGTAACCATGGATCTCTGGAACATGTGGTTAACATTCATCATGCATTAAAAATATCATCTAGTAAAGTGGTGGAATGTTTGTACACCCAAAGAGATGGGGGATTGGGTATTGTAGATTTGAACATTCTGCATATTTGCCTCATGTGTGAATGTCTGTGGGAAATAAAAAATGAGCCCGAGTTGTGGCAAACTTTACTTAGAAAAAATACATTGGAAATGTTCCTGTAAGTTCTGCTAAACTAAAACCTAGTTGGTCTCATTTCTCGCAAGTCTTATGAAGGTGAAGCCTGTATTTTTTAAGTATCATAGAAAGATGGCGGGGAATGGTAATAGAACTAGGTTATGACATGACATTTGTATTGGTGATAAACATCGGTGTCAGTGTCAAAACCGGCAGATCTCGGGTAGGTGGGCCCGAGCTGTGAGATCGGATCGATGGTTAACAGGAGTCGAGGGACACGAAGATTTACCTAGGTTCGGGCCCTCTCTAAGGAGGTAAAACCCTACTTCCTGCTCTTATTTATATTATGGATGTATCAAGGTACAGAGTTAATCTACTTCGAGATCGTAAATTGTGGTCCAAACCTAGGGGTATGATGGATGAATCTATAACTCCACGGACTAAACCCTCCGGCTTATATAGGCACCAGGGGTATCTAGGGTTACACATGGTCGGTTACCATCTAGGGGTTACATGCCGAATCTAATACTCTTGGGGTACACGCCAAGTCTTCGGTGAAGCCCGATATGCCGGTTCTTCAAGCTGGAAACCTCTGGAGACCTTGCTCTTTGACGGGCCTTAAGTCCAGCCCATGGACTAGACCGACTAGGCCGGGGCCCCTTAGTCCAGGACACCGTCAGTAGCCCCCGAACTTGTCTTCAAAGCCGAGGATGGTAACCTTCTTCGGATAAATGTCTTCGGCGTGAGAGTCTTCGGCTTAGCAGGCAAGTTCCTTACCATGCCCTTTGAGGCTCGCTAATCCCCAATTGGAAGACGTCACCCGTCTAAGCAGGAGGCGAGGCCAGCCGACCATGTGCCACAAAACAGAATCTTCGTCAATCCGAAGTACACAACTTGCTTAGTCCTGAAGACTAGCGGTATGAATGAGCTCGGCGGTCAATTACTGGCAACTTTACCGAAACGCCATGACCCATGACATCATGTACATCAGTTATTACTTGTTCGAATCGCAGTTCAAGGTAACTCTCTCATTGGCACGTCTCATCAAGGCAGAGATCGTGCCCCGCATTTTAGGGGATATCATCAATCAGTTGTTTCATCCCACGAGGCCACAACGGCATAATAGGCCGAAACGTGGCGATTTTTACGGCGTGACGGAGGGACGCTTCGTCTTTTTACTGACTTATAAAGAGCTGGGGGCGACAAATCCTTCTTCCCACGCTCTCCTACTGCTCGAGCGCCCAAACCCTCCAAGCTCTCGCACCCCCAATCCCCTTTCCAAGCCTAAAGCTTTCTCCAGTCCTCCGCGTCCCGTGCCAATGGCCGATGTGGATCTGAAGGAAGGTGGGTGGCCTCCAAGGTCACCGATGCCACCATCGAGGAGCTCCGAACGGCGGGGTACATCTCCGCCGACGCCGTCTGCAGGGCTCCTGAGCCGGGCCAGCACGTCCCCACTCCCAAGCAAGGGGAGCAGGTCATCTTCATCCCTCACCTCATCCGAGGTCTGGGATTCCCCCTGCACCCTTTGTGCAGGGGATCCTTTTCTTCTACGGGCTAGATTTCCACAATCCAACCCCAAATTCCATTTTACATCTCACCACCTTCCTCATCGTCCGCGAGGCGTTCCTGCGCGTGGAACCTCATTTCGGCCTGTGGCTAAAGACGTTCTGCTTGAAGACGAAGAGCGGCGGCGATGCATGTCGGTTTCGTCGTCCATCTCTCAAAATTTCCCCGTACGTACTGGTCTTGGAGATGAACCCGTGGTCACTGCAGGGGTCACGCGTGAGTACGTTCGAGCTTGTTCATAAATCATAATGCAGATCTGCAAAGGAGGGTTGTACTAGTACAGTAGTATTGCGTCCATATAATTCTGGTCTTCTGGAGTCACACTTGCGCATACTGATGATCAACGCAGCGCGCAGCGGCCGCGAACGAATTGAAGCAGGACTCTGAACCGGCCGGACGCGTTGAATGAAGGCGTGCGGCGGAGCGCATCCCATGCGCCGACAGCGGTCTAAATCCCCAACGCCAGGCTTGCTTAATGCCGATCCAAGGAGCAGTCGTACGCGTCACCTTTCAACTCCGCTTGAATTCGCAACACCGGCTCCATCGATCCGTTGCATGCTCCTTCCAACTTGCAATGGTCTCTCCGGCTGTGCCGATCGAGCGCGCTGGCAAATCAGAGTCAGTCGTGTGGCCTCGCATCTCATTGACCCCACCCTTTTCGTGCAATCATGGGATACCATCAGCAGCTAGCCACAAATATCTTGGGCTCGTAGGCCACAGGTGTTAATTTGTACGCTCTGGCTACGCAGTAGTAGCATCGAGGAACGAAAAGAGGACTTTTGAATATCAGACAAGGGTTTAGATCTAGCAACGTCCTTGCTCTGTTCTGGTGCCAGAGTGAATCACAAGCTGGCTGTTTTCGCCTCAAGTTGCTGTAACTTTGTTACACCGTGTTTTTTTTATATCATTTTACTATTTTTTCACATGCCTAAATGATCATCTTTACACTTTATTACACATAAGTACTTGTATCCATTCTCTACATGCAGGATTTTTTAGGTAGTGTAATATATTTAAACTATAATAGTGAGTTTTTTCGCCAAATTCCCTATCGGATCAAACGTACCCGGATTCAGAAACTCCGTACTGACTGTTTTTAGTCGCACGCAAGGGCGACACATAAAATCATGAATTCACGATATTGTTTTTTTTTCAAATAAAATTCACGATATTGTAATGCGCGCAGGTCTCCAAGCCTCCAAGGGATGGGCACGCGACTCTTAATTTCCCAAAGTGGGATGGTTTACTTTTTTAGCGGGTGAGTGTGGGTGGTGTTTGAGATCATTGTTATCACTGACTGCAATCCAAGTGGCTAGCAATGCTGTTTTACAACGCCTCAATGGCGTGCTACACTAAATGAGAGATATCCAAAGAAGTTAATGATGTGTAAAGCGCCAACATGGAGTTTCTACTCCGAGTGTAAATGCACCTGGATGAACAACAAGATCAGAGGATAAAAATAGTAAAACAAGTCAAGAAAATCTTTTTTTTTCACAACACACGTATTTGAATGTTCTCCTTCTGCAAAAAAATGTGAAAAATAGCATTTGATGTGCAAAATAAAACATTTTGGGCTGTCTGTTATGTTTTCTTACCCAAAGCATCAAGAATGTGATCTCTTCATGAAAATTTATATGTACGGAGATAAATCAAGAATGAAAAGTCGATTTTTTTTGGAATTTGTTTTGCCATTTTTCGGTATTTATGGTTCATCTAGGTGCATTTGCTCCAGGGATTAGAATGGCACTTTCGGTAAAAAAAAGGTTGCTAGTTAGGAAAAAGCAAAGGGCATTTGATTATACTGAGCAGAAATATTCAAAGAAGTTAATGGTGCCTAAAGCTCTTGCTAGTTAGGCAAAACCGCAAAGGGCATTTGCTTAAAGAAAGAACCATAGCCAGTTAAAAAAAGAACCATAGTACCTTAGTTGTATGTATAATTGTTTTAAATCTTCGAAACCATCTTCAGATTGCTATCTTTAATTTCAGTAATCTAACCAATTTTGACGTACATGTAGCTTAATATTTAGCACATAGCAATATTTGAGGTTAATTGTGCTTTACATCGGCAACTAATCAAGTTTTCTTATTTTATTGCTTGTTGTTTTATATATAATTATGCATTGATTTTCATTAACGAAACCACCGATTCTACAATGAATATGATTAGTTGATTACAAAACAAAGGACTAAGGAAAATAAAACGTAGTGCAGAATGACCAGGTGATCTCATCCACATCTCACACAAAAGTGCCTACATATCAAGCAAAATGATTACAAGGATAGTGTAAGAGAGCTCAGGTCATACGTTAGCTATGCAACCCTCGGCTTCAACAGATGGTAATCTGGATTCCATCTAACTCCTTGCGTAGGCCTCCGGTCTTCAGAACCCCTTCCCCCATTGTCGCTCCTCTCCCCGATCTGTGTTGGGCCATCTGAGAGGACAGCCATATCCCCTGCTCTATCTGGCAGTCTAATTAGTTCTAAAGCACATAGTGCCACTTGCCAAATGAGCTTGGACAGATTGCATCCAAAGAGGACATGATTCATTGTTTCTTTGTGACCACGAAAATGGCATTGATCATTGCGAGTCCAGCCCCTTCTGATCAAGTAATACTTTTGTCAAGATGATATCTTTAAGCATCAACACATGAGCATCTTAATCTTGAGAAGGATCCTTAACTTTGAAATAAATATGTATCCCACTAATTCAATTGATTTCGGTTGCAAGTAAAGCTCTCTGACATTAAACCCATTTATTTCCAATTTTCCACTTCACTCTATCAGGTTCCTCACTCAACATGACATCATCCATCCAAAGCTCTCAAGTTATCCCAGTCTTCACATTTCTCTCCTGATATTGTTCTTCTGAACTAGATATAATACTCAAAACTACAGTCTTAACATTTTGCATCGTGAGCATCCTAGAGAATACGGTATTTTAAAACGTAGGGAATATTTCTGCCAAAGGTGTATCACCAATCCTAATATCTTCCAAAAATAGTGTTTTAGAACCATCATCTATTGATGTAACCGTGAATCTCTGGCATATGTGGTTAACATTCATCAGGCATCCATCATGCATTAGAAATATCATCTAGTAAAGTGGGGGAATGTTTGTACACCCAAATAGATTGGGGATTGGGTATTGTAGATTTGAACATTTTAATATTGGCCTGATGTGTGAATGTCTGTGGGAAATTGAAAATGAGCAAGGGCTGTGGCAAACTTTACTTAGAAAAAATATATTGGAAATGTTCCTGTAAGTTCTGTTAAACTAAAACCTGGACAGTCTCATTTCTCGCAAGGCTTATGTAGGTGAAGCTTGTAATTTGTAAGTATCTTAGAAAGATGGCGGGGAATGGTAACAGAACTAGGTTCTGACATGACATATGGATTGGTAATAAACCTCAGTGTGTTCAGTTACCTGGATTGTCTTTTTTTTCTCACATTTAGTGTAAATTGTACTATTGCAAAAGCTCTAGATGATGGTATGGGGGGCGGGGGGTATCAGATTTAGAAGAGCCCTACGGGGAAATACTACTAATCTGTGTTATCAAAGGAAAAAATGTTTTGTTTCGATGTTAATCTTAATGAACGGGAAGATAGGTGGTAAATTTATTGTTAGGTCCTTATACCCGACTTTGAAAAGTGATCAGATTGCATGGTTTCATTGAAAATGTGGAATGCTAGGTTCCCATTGAAACTTAAAGTTTTTATATGACTTTTGCCTAAGAACAGTGTGCTGACTAGGGATAATCTAGATAGCAGGAACCGGAAAGGTAAGGAAACTAGGTGTAGTTTCATTGAATGTGATGAAACTATAGACCGTCTTTTCTCTAAATGTGTGGTTCCTAAGTTTGTTTCAGATGCACTAAAAGGTGTCATAGGGGTAGAAGCAATCCTTGATAAAGTACATGATTTTAGTTGTTGGATAGAGATTCTCAAAGAATGTTAGACAAATAGCAGTTGTTGGATATAGAAAAACTCACTATAAAATCTATATTTTTTTTATAGAATTACAATAAAGAACTTTCAAAATAATATAAAATAAATAAAATTGATGAAAAAATTATGCATGACCTTTGCTGAACATTGGACATATTGAGTGCCAAAAATTTAACAGAACGGAAATGAATCAACATTTCTCCGAAACGTTGACACTCATTTTGAATCCCGGAAAATTTTGATAAGATGCGCAACGCGAATTGGTTACGAGCAACACAAGGTTGGCTCAATGGTCGGAATATCACAATACACAATACAAAAGAATACCAAGAACAAAAAATTATACACAATACAAAGGAACACTTGTATCTAGAAGTAATAACAACTCATTTTTGTGCACCTCCGCAAATTTTGCTCAACATTATTGTCGACGAGGCAAGCCTTTGGATCAAAGCCGGGGCAAAGATATTAGGGTCCTTTTTATTGCGAGAATAATTGGCATGCCGTAACATGGGTGTGTGTTGTAACAAACTCTTTCTCCTCCTTATTTAATATATGAGGCAAAAGATGAGGCAAATCTTTTGCCTCCGTTTCAAAAAAAAAATAACAACTCATTTTGGTAGACTGATACTAGTATGAGCAATACTTGGCACTGACCAGATAGATGCTCAAGGCCTGATCCCGCAAAAAAAAAAAAAAAGATGCTCAAAGCCTGAGTTTTCAAGAATGTCATTGGCTGTAGGGAAGCAAGCTACTCACAGTTTTTATCAAGCACACTAACCCGTCTCTTATAGTAACAAAAACAGCGAGCAGTTAATTTGCTAACACTCCCTCTGTAAACCGAGGAAGTATATAACAATGGCTGGCCAAGATCCATCGAACACACAGCATAGGTTTCATCCAATCGAAGTTTCAGCATTGAAAGGAACCACAAATATGAACCTGTTCCAAATCTTACATTCTTAAGAAGTTGGTCCCAATTATCTCAACATGCAAAGTGTCCACCTCATCATCCCCACTAAGATCATGCATTTAAGTCTTCTCTTCCACTAAGCCATGCAAAATTTACCACATAAGCGAACATCCCTACTAAGGCCATGCATTTAAGTATTCTCTCCCACTAAGCCATGCAAAATCTGCCACATAAGCGAACTTATAAATTACAAGTATTTTTGCATTAGTGTATGCATGTAACGCTACCATATCATACATGTATGTTAGACGTTCTTCACTTTTTTGTGCGAAATGGTATTTTTAACAGTAATTTAAAAGTTTATATTCTATTTTAGAGACATTCTTTTATTGATTTTCAAGCTTATATTTTCTTTTCATTAGATTTAGTTATTTTTAACAACTATCTACGCATTTTTTTAACAAAGTTACCGCAGCAACGAGTGGGATATCGTCTAGTTAGAACAGAGAGCACCGTACAAACAAAGAACATAAGAGGAGGCAATACAATATATTACGCACGAATTGAACCACCGGCTACTTTACACATTTCCCATTGCCAATCCTTATTGATTGATTTCGGTCTATACATACACCCCATCTTTCCCATCTCCGGCCGTCTTCCTCCGGCGATCAACGGATACGCAGTCCAATGCTAGCAGCTGTCGGATATATTGCTGGATGGACATGGGGACTACAACTACATGGAGCACTCGGCGGGGACGCCCTTGGCGACGCGCTTGGGGTCAGTGCAGTAGTTGTAGATCATGTAATTGCTCTGCACCCAACGCATGCGCTGCTGCCGCGTCAGATCCAGCTCCTGGTTGTACCAGTCGCCGGCCGCGGCCGCGCCGCCGGTGCCTGGGGCCGCGTCTGTGCCGATGCTGGCACCGCAGCGCGGCCGGCCACCTGCGGTCACCACGCACGCGTCGGCCTTGAAGCCGCGGTAGGAGGCGGAGAACGGCGCGTGGGACCAGTCCGTCTTGACGCGGCCGCCCTGCGTGGCCCAGTCGTCGGCGTTCCAGAGGCTCGAGTAGAGCCGCATCGGCTGGTTCTTGGGAAAGGCGATCCCCTTTCCCTCAAGGTTCTTGAAGTCTCTGATCGGCATGTCGTCCACCATGAAGCTGCATTGTTTAAACCACCAAATCAGTCAGTCCCTGTGTTTCAGAAGCCGACGTTCTTGAAAAAAAAAAACGAAGGTTGAGCAATGGCGATCAATCAACAACTTACATGATGTGCTTGGGGTTCCAGAGGATGGAGTAGGTGTGGAAGTCGTTGGTGGGATCGAACCAGAGGCGGAACTGCTGCTCCCGTTGGCCCTGCCCCTGCGTGAACACGTTGGTGTGCAGCGTGTACGGCTCGCCGGTGACGTTGCCCAGGAACTCGAAGTCGATCTCGTCGTGCGTCGGCCCCTGCGACGACAGCTGCACATTCACACACACCAAACCGATCGAGTTAGGCAAGCACATTAATCAAGCAACTCGAAGCAGAGGAATGAATGGATGTTGGTTCGCTTACGTAGTAGGCGGTGACGGTGCCGGCGGAGTTGCCGGGGACGAGCTTGAGCTGCATGTCGATCTTGCCGAACAGGTACTCGTGCTTGGACTGGAACCCGGAGCCGGAGACCTTATCGAGCCCCAGCGTGAGGAGCTGGCCGTTGTTGAGGATCTTGCCGCGCCCGTCACCCCAGGTGACGTCGAACTCCTTGTCGAAGCTCGCCGCCGCCAGGGCACAAGAGGTGGCGAGCAGGATCGCCAGCACCGACACCGTCATGCGACCCATTGGTTGCGTGCTCACTCAACTAGAGCTAGCTAGGAACAACAACTACTAGAAGATGAAGATGAGGAGAAAGCTTGATAGAAGCTTGTGTTGTGTGAGTGGAACGAGCAGGGCATGAGGGGTTTATATAGCGGTCTGGAGATAAGCGTGGCGTGCCGGATGGATGGATGCTGCTGCGAAGTGTAGAGGAGTTTGCCAGCCCGGGCCGTGTAATGCGTGTGAGTTGGCGCCAGAGGAGAGGAGAGGAGACAGGGCATGACGGTACTGTAGCGAGTAGCGACCAATTTTCTGATGGAAAATGAGACGCCCGACTGCCCCGACATGGCGACGCCATGGGCTCTGACGTACAGCAAGAGGGCATTAACAATCGATCGAGACGTGTAGCAAATTTCTGGAGGCAAGGCAATAGGCAACAGCTTTTGATTTTACTATGATTACTTTGGTTGGATCTGTAGGTGCAGCCTTTGAGTTGATTTTGTGTTTTGTGCCCAAATGGCAGTACAAAAAACACACATGATGCATGGACAAGAATTAGTCAGGGATGGATGGACGACCTTATTCTTTGCGACAATCTTTTTCATCTCGAAGCGTGTGATGATTCCTGGTATTTTAGATTCACAAATAAAAAAGTTGTTTTGTCTTGGGGGCGGCTCTGGTTGAGACAACCCAAAATGGATAGAAGTTCAGCTATCGCTGCTATTGTTTGGGCTTGGCAATCGATGCCGCATAGCTAGTGATGTATACTTTCCAGTCACGGTGTTGACTCTGTTTTGGTCACTGATCCTCTAATACTATATAATTATATAAGTAGGTTATTTTCACTAACCTATTTATCTTAAAATGTAAGTATGTCACCTCGACATGTAGCCATGCATAGGAAAAAGACTCACATACAATCATGTATGACAAAATGCTTTGATTCTATTCATGGTACTTACATTCAATAAATCTTTTACAACTATATACAAGAAATAAATACAACAAATAATATGTATTTTAAATTTCACTTTTCATTTTTTCATCAAAAATATTCATGTTTCATACAAACAAATCTCATTGAATTGTACTGCATCCAATTCATGTAACACCGCATGGAGTATCATCTAGCTTTATAATTTAGCAGTCTTGATTTTTCTCCTAAACATTCTAACGACGAGATAACTGCTTCACATCAAGTCTAAGGGCCATGTCTCTGGTCAGGACGTGTTCAAATAATTTAGGTTCTCACCTATTGCAATAACGGAACTGATTACTCATGCATCCATTTTTTTTTTTTTTGCGAAAGCATGCATCCATTTCAAACCAGGAAATTTATTTTTACTTCGGAGGTACGGAGGCGTTGACTCTAATAGGCTGATGCTGAAGTAATTTTTATTTCTTATTTTGCTTACTCGATTGTGCTTCTTTATGTAAGGAAAAATCACTAAAATCAGTTTACTTGCTACAAAAAAATGTGAAGAACCATACATGTAGACCACATGTAAAATAAGTATTTCATAATCCTTGAAACTATTAGAAATGATTATTCCACTACTACATATGGATCTATGTATATCGTTGTTTAGTAAACTAGTTGATGCCCCAGGTGTTGATGCGAGAAATGTGTTAAAATAAATGAATAAATAGGTGTTTAAAAACAACTAGAACTAATGTAAAAATAAATGTCCAAAATTATGTGTAAAAAGAGAAAAATATTAAACTGAACTTACTATGACGCCATCTTTAACAAAGAGGTGAAACATGAACTATATATTTTTTCCTCGTAGCGTCCAACACATATACAACCCATGACATGCTAAATTCTTTTTTATAAATTCTTAAAGTGTGCCATATTTTCAAAGAACAAAAATCTCTAACTTTGCCATGTGCCATTACAAAATTCCAAAAGTTGCCATGATTT
The DNA here is from genome assembly GCA_039707655.1 of Elymus sibiricus. Classification (NCBI taxonomy): domain Eukaryota; kingdom Viridiplantae; phylum Streptophyta; class Magnoliopsida; order Poales; family Poaceae; genus Elymus; species Elymus sibiricus. Next base: position 383,482,100 of record CM077676.1, read on the forward strand.
TTTTAGATATTTTCTCCTAAATTTGCCATATTTTCAAATAACAAATTTATTAAATTTGCCATGTGTAAATTTTATTTGTAGGTAGCATAGAAATTTTATTACGTAGGTCATGGTAATTTTGTTATTTTCTATCATGGCAATTTTGTGTGTCTGATTTTATGTTATGACAAAGAAAATATAAAAATATGGACATTTTATTATTAAGAGTGCATCAATTTTATTTTTAATGTCATGAAGATTTTATTATTTCCAGAATGGGCACTTTTTTGATCTTTTATAATTTTTTCAATTTTTGCATCATTATTATTGAAAAATTAAAAACTTTGTTGCTATGGCAACAAAATTTTTGTTGTCATGGCAACTTAAATTATACAACCACGCCAAAGTTCAAATACATTTGGTAAAACTGACTTGTGAATTTTAAATGGATTTTCAAATTTGCCATGTTTCTAGAGAACATTTTTCCTTAAATTTTGACATGCAACTATCTTTACTTTTTTTTCTAAACCCCTCGCCTTTGATTTTTTTAGGAATTGAAAATTACCTTATTTTTTGACATTTAATCAGTCCAAACCTTTTTAAAATGTTGCTATGATTTCTAGAGGTGGCAATTTGTTGTGTATAAGATTGTTTTTTTTAATCCTGCCTTTTTTTACCTACACCATGGCAAATCCTTTGTTTTTTGTATTGTACTTTTTTGCTCGCACGAGGGGCTTTCTTGTAACGAAACATTCGTTTGCTCCAGCCCCCTCCCAAATCTGATGCCATTTTGGTATTGGCTTTTTTTTAGGGGTGGGTCATGCCCATTGCTGAATCTGCACGTATGGTGCGGGGGAGACTTGTATAGGATCTCACATGACCTGAGATCAATTCTTTTTCATATTAGACATTTTGAAAAATTCTGAAATTATTTAACAACATACCTGCGGGGTATGTCTACAACTCCGGAAAAAAATCAGCTCAAGACTTGATGTACATTTAGAGATTCAAAAAAAGACAAATTTGTCTTTTTTGTTTCTATTACTATAGGTCGAATTAGAAGCTGAAACTTTTTAAGGTTGTACATCAAACATTGACGTGTGTCTGCAAATTTTTTTTAGGGAAATGTTTGTATTTTGAAAAAAAAACTGTTCTCATTGATCTCACCTAATGTGAGATCCTATACTAGTCTCCCCCTTTACGGTGCTTAAAATATAAAATAACTGGATGATCAAAGCAGCTTTACAGATAAAATGAGAAAGAGATTTCGCAATATAAGCGCACCACGAAATGCAGTGATTTGACTAGACTACGGCCTAAAACAATGGGGAAAACCCTCTAAATAACATAAAAACCACTAAGTTTGCCGCTAATGTAGGGTTTTTTAGAGACGTTTCCAAAAATCAAAATAGATTTGTCTTCCGCACTTGTGCTACTCCGCACACTGATTTACACCCACGGTCAATTCGCCCCTCTGCATCAAACATGCACACCTGATGACGGCGAGCGGTGCATGCGGTTAACACTAACACTGTGAGAGAGGAGCAAAAAACGTGTGGCAATTGATAGTTTTTCGAAGCAAACGATTAGACGAGTCGAAAATGCAAAGATGCAGGAGTAGGATCGAATGAGCAAGCCGACATGAGCGTCGGAGAGTCAAGAACCGAGCAGTGAAGAGGAAACAGATGTGGACGTGTGTTTTTTGCCCTCGCCATGATTACGCACAGCTGGTTGCCATTCGCCAACTGGGTGCACGCACGTCGGCGTACGCCCTCCCGCGTCGCCTTCTGCCTGCTCCCCGGCCCACGGCCGTGCGCAGACGCAGGGCCAATCACACGATTCCCGTGCGTGCTCCGTGCCACCGAGCAGCTGTCCTAGCCATGGTCACCGCTGCTCCGGTGAAAATACAGTACGTACACGCGCGCGCTTACGAGCTCCACAGCACTGGACTGTGTTGCATTATGCACGGCGTGTGCGTAATGTGTGTAGGTCAGTCTGGTCGACGATAGGGCCATGAATGCCACGCATGAATGTCGCACCCGCCAAATAAACAATCATATCGATGACATTACTGTACATCGCGAGCAGAGTTGTTCGAATCAGTACAGCTGGTGGAGGGACTTGTATGAATTTCTTGTGACAGATATCAGATGGGGGATGATATTTTAAAGACCTTTGCCCCCGGATCCATCGAATTTGGCTTTGGGTCGAAAGGTCTTCTCATTGTCCTGTAGTGCCTGTGCATGTAGACGGTCATGGACTCCTCCAGTCCAGTCCAGTCCAGGAGGCTCCAGCAAGGGCGTGACTATACGTCAGTTGACTGAAAATAGATTTAGGGTCGGTCACTTTTTTTTTTTAAGCGCACGCAGCCAGCTAGCTATATCCAGAGTAGTACTAGTGGTAAGTGGCATTGCTAGTTCAGCGCGTGTGTGTGTCCATTTTTTGTGTGTCACGCCTGTGGGTGTGTGCCCCGCACGTGTGCATATGCTTGTGTGCTTGTGCATGGGTGGATGCGTGTGCGCATGATATTTACTCCTAAATAATTTTAAATAATGATAAAATTTCACAATTTACATCAAAATTACACTTTTTCATAATATGCAAGCATACACAAATAATAGCAGAATTTTCACAGATAATATGCAAGCATACACAAATAATATGCAAGCATACACAAGAAATTGATTAGTTGCATTCGAATTATCCTTAAAAAGAAAGAAAATAAAATAAAAACTAAAACAAAATCAAAATAATGAAGTTTACTATAAAAAAGTGAATTAGTGGCATTGGTATTACCTTTCCAGAAGAAACTAAAACAAATGATGACTAAATCTGCACATCATTTTCATAAAAATTACAATTTTTCATAATATGCAAGAATAAGCATATAATAGTGAAATTTTCGCAAACAAGAAGCTTTCTAAGAATAAAATTAATTAGTGGTGTTTCTATTAACCTTAAAAACGAAGAAAAATAAAATAAAAATTTAAACAAATGATGACAAAACTTGCACACAATTTGTATTGAAACTGCATCTTTTTATAAATGCAACAATAGGCATATAATAGTGCAATTTCCACACTCTAATATAATTTACACACATATTTTGTAACACTTATGTGTGTATTTACACACACCTAATATTCACACATGCACATACAGAAAAAGGAATATCGACTAAAAATACTTGGTAAATGAGAATGAAGACTAGAACTAGTACAAAGCTAAAAAGACAAAAATAATCTAAGGTAGAATGAATTAGGGGCATTGGTTTCGCCCTAAAAAAGAAATAAAATAAAAAACTCTTGAAACAAATGATGATAAAAAATTGCACACTATTTACACAAGATTCACACTATTGTAAAATATGCAAAAATAAGTATATCGTAGCGCAATTTTCAGATAACAATATGATTTACACACAAGTTACATCAAACAGAAATGCATATATTTATGTTTTATCTAGTGTTTAAATTAAAAATTAATTGTATCTCGACACGTCGAAATAGAATGTATCTCACATCCATGGTGTCGTCTCCCGCACGCGCACTTAAACACAAGCACACGCATGCGCATGCACGTACAGAGACACACATGCACACGTACACACATGACGGCAACACATGCAGAACATAATCAAAGTCAACGCACAACACCAGCACATGCATGCAACGCACACATGCACACACACAAAATCTGACACATAAGGAGAAGTAAAAACAGATTAAGTACTAGTAGAAGAAAAAAAGTGACTGGCCCAAATGTAAATTTCAGGCGACTTACAAATAGCAAAAGTGCTCCAGCAAACTGCCACCGGAGACAAGACGGAGTGACGGACCTCGCGTCGGTGGGGTGGACCAGACGAGATAAGGCGGTGCGAACCCAGATGAGAGAAGCAAAGTGGGCCTAGCCCGGGCACTCTCCGACGGTCTGCGCTGTGCGTGGCTGGCTGGCGAGGACACGACAGCACGCGCCGGCCGGCCTCCGGGAGGTACACGCGCGCGCACGGTCACGGGGACAGACGGCGAGGGCGATACGCATTGCACGGAGCCGTACCGCGCGTGTGGCGACGCACCGACACATCTGGAGAGCAGTGTTGGAGAGTCCTAGTCCGGCTGCTATAGATAGAATTCCTAATATAGATCAAGTCGGTTTGTATCCTACCTAAACTTGTAACTCACGTTGATTGTCATGTACTTGTATATATATATGACATAATGAGAAGAGAGGAGGCATGCAATCTTAGCAGCCCCGATTCATATAAGTTTTACATGGTATCAGGCAGATCGATCCTCTCTCTCTAAATCCTAAACCCGATCCTCGTCGCCCCCCCCCTCCCCAAACGCCACCTCCTGCTTCTCCTTCTCCCCCACCATGAACGCCGACGAGTTGAAGAAGCTCGAAGAGGAGCTCAAGAACCGCGAGTCCATCATCAGGACCCGCGAAGAAGAACTCAAGCGCCTTGCCACGGAGCCAGGCAAGGCCGCCGTCACACCCTCCGCCGCCACCATCCCCGCACCCTCGTCCTACGTTGCCTCAATCAAAACCTATGTGCCCATCACCCTCGATCTTCAGGACTCTAACTACTCCAAGTGGCGTGAGCTTTTTCTCGTAGCTCTTGGGCGCTATGGTCTCTCCAACCACGTCATCGGCAACGCCGCCGCCACCCCCTCCGACACATCGCCCACCTCCGATTGGGGGCGTGATGACTACACGGTGCTCTCTTGGATTCACGGCTCGATTTCCATCGAGTTGTTCGGCATCATCATGGCTCCGGGCTCCACGGCGCGGCAAGTGTGGGACTCCATCGCCAACCTCTTCCACGACAATAAGAAAAGTCGCGCCCTCGCCCTCGACGCCGAGTTCCGCAACACGCCACAAAGGAGACATGTCCATCCACGACTACTGCGCCAAGCTCAAGTCTCTCTCCGACGCTCTCGGCGACGTCGGCATATCCATCTCTGATGAGACGCTCGTCCTCACGGTGCTCCGCGGCCTCAACGAACAGTTCAGCCATCTACGGTCCTTCCTTCCGTTTCAGGTGCCGTTTCCATCTTTCCTCCAGACGCGCTGGCCCTTGTCCTTGAAGAAGCACAGAAGAAAACAGATGCAAAGAACGCCGCCGCCACTGCGCTCTGGGTAAGCAGCAACAGTATCTTGCCACGCGCGGGCGGCGAACGCGTTCCGCCGTCCGGAGGCGGACGCGGCTACGGCGACCAGCGTCCTCTCGGGCCCTCCTCCAGCTGGTCCAACAGTGGTGGCCGCGGCACCTTCACCAACAATCGCAGCCGTGGCCGCGGCGGCCGCGGACGGGGCCGCTCCGAGCCCTGGATGTACAATCCCTGGACCGGCCTTCCGACGCGCGCACAACTTCAACAACAGCCTACTCCAGCGTCGTGGCAGCCACAGCCGTGGCATGCTCCTGGCGTGCTTGGTCCACACGACCTGCTGCTGCTTCCCCGCAGGCGTACGCGGCCTACGGCACGGCTCCAGCAGCTCCCGCGTACAACTTCCATCAGCAACAGCAGGCTCCAACAGCTCCCACGTACAACGGCAATCAGCATCAGCTCGACCCAGCACTTCTGAACGCCCTCAACAGCATGCATCTTCCCGGAAACCAGGAGTGGTTTATGGACACATGAGCTTCTTCTCACATGGCATCTAATCACGGTACTATCTCCTCTCTAAAACCTTCCACTCAAATTGTCACAGTGGGCAACGGCCAATCCGTTCCTGCTACTCATGTCGGTCAATCTACACTTCCCTCTTCCGCCCAACCCCTCTCTCTTCGTAATATTCTTATCGTTCCTCACATTATTAAAAATCTTCTCTCTATTCGTCAACTCACTACTGACAATTTTTGTGCTGTTGAATTTGATCCTTTTGGATTCTCGGTGAAGGCGCTTCCTTCCAGGGCCGTGATCCTTCGCTGCAAGAGTCCCGGGCCCCTCTATCCCATCTGCCATCCCCGACAAGATGAAGCCCTCCTCACAACCACTCCGTCATCACTCTGGCATCGCCGCCTCGGACATCCCGGTCATCACACCATGTCACGTCTGCAACAATCCAAGTTTATTTCATACAATAAAGATGGGCAGCCACTTTGTCATGCTTGTCAGTTAGGAAAACATGTTAGGCTTCCCTTTAATGATTCTCAAACATATACGGTTCGTCCGTTTCAACTTTTACATTGTGACCTTTGGACATCTCCTGTTCCTAGTACCTCTGGTTTTTGCTATTATCTCATTGTTGTGGATGATTTTTCCCACTACTTTTGGAGTTTCTCGCTTCGAAAGAAATCAGATGTTTATGTCACACTCGTCGCTTTTCACGCCTATGTTCATACACAATTTAACCTACCCATCTTAGCTATCCAATGCGACAACAGCGGAGAGTTTCTTAACACTCGTCTCGACACCTTCTGTTCCCAACATGGGATTCTTCTTCGTTTTTCCTGTCCTCACACCTCTCAACAAAACGGCAAGGCCGAACGTGCCATTCGCACTACCAATGATGTTATACGTACACTATTGCTTCAGGCCTCACTCCCCCCTTCTTTTTGGGCCGAAGCTCTCTATACTGCCACATATCTCATCAACATCCGTCCTACCGCAGCCACAAAATTCTCCGTACCATACACAACTCTTTTCGGTACCACACCACCCTATAATGATCTTCGTGTTTTTGGTTGTCTTTGCTATCCAAACATCGCCTCTACTACACCTAACAAACTCTCTCCTCGGTCGGTCAAATGTCTCTTTCTTGGATACCCCCCACGACACAGAGGCTATCGTTGTCTTGACTTAGACACACGACGCATTATCATTTCCCGCCACGTTATTTTCGACGAAACAACTTTTCCCTACGCCCCACCAGCCCAACCTCCAGTCTCCACATCACCAACAGAAGCCACCACTTCCCTTATCCCTCCTCTCCTCCTTTCACATCCATCACCCCCTATGCATGCGCCCACTACGGCCGCACCCACTATGCATGCGCCGCTACCCCCGCACCCGCTATGCATGCACCCGCCACCCCTTCATCGATTCCACCTACGCCCGATAGCCCGCCCAGTCTGGCTGGCTCGCTCACTCCCATCAGCCCGCCTAACTCCGCTGCCGCATCTCCCTCTCCGGGCCCCGCCAGCCCGTCGCCTACGTTCCCGGTACCTGACCCAGTACCTCTTCATCGAACTCGCTCAACGACCGGTCGTTTACCACCACCAATTGATTGCCTTAATCTTTCAGCCGTCGTATCCTCGCCCATACCTCATAATTATCTCACGGCTCTTCGTGACCCATCATGGCGCAGCGCGATGCAAGAAGAGTTTGATGCTCTCACTTTAAACAACACCTGGTCACTTGTTCCTTCTCCTCCCGGTGCAAATATCGTTAGCGGTAAATGGATTTTTCGACACAAATATCATTCTGACGGCTCACTTGCTCGTCACAAAGCCCGTTGGGTAGTCCGTGGTTTTTCCCAACAGCCCGGAGTTGACTATGATGAGACTTTTAGCCCTGTTGTTAAGCCAGCCACTATACGGTTGGTTCTCTCTATTGCTCTCTCTTCTTCTTGGCCCATTCATCAACTAGACGTTAAAAATGCCTTTCTTCACGGTCATCTTGATGAGGTCGTCTATAGTCAACAACCCTCTGGTTTTATCGATCCTCGCTATCCTGACTATGTTTGTCGCTTGCATAAATCCTTGTACGGTCTCAAGCAAGCTCCTCGAGCGTGGTTTCAGCGGTTTGCAACCTATGCTCGTTCTATTGGTTTCGTTGAGTCTAAATCTGATGCTTCCTTGTTTATTCTTCACAAGGGAAACATCACTGCATATTTACTTCCATATGTCGATGACATCATCCTTACTGCCTCCTCTCCTACTTCTCTCTCATCGATTATCACTTCCTTTGCTAAAGAATTTGCTATGAAAGATCTTGGACCTCTTCATCACTTTCTCGGAATTTCTGTCTCTCGCACAACCAGTGGCTTACAACTCTCCCAGCGACAGTACTTTCTCGACATTCTCTCTCGGGCTGGCATGCGTGACTGTAATCCTGTTTCTACTCCAGTTGACACTAATGCCAAACTCTCATCCACCACTGGTTCCCCTGTTTCTGATCCTTCACTATATCGTAGTCTTGCTGGTGCTCTTCAGTATGCCACCCTCACTCGCCCAGATATAGCCTATGTTGTTCAACAAGTGTGTCTTCATATGCATGATCCTGGCGAACCCCATCTTCTCTTCCTTAAACGTATTCTTAGATATCTAAAAGGCACACTTGACCTTGGTTTGACACTTCATATCTCTTTCTCTCATAAACTCATTGCCCTATTCAGATGCCGATTGGGCTGGTTGCCCCGACACCAGACGCTCCACTTCCGGGTTTTGCATGTTTTTTGGCGATAATTTGATTTCATGGTCTTCTCGGCGGCAGACTACTGTTTCCCGTTCAAGTGCGGAAGCCGAATATCGAGCTGTTGCAACTGCAGTAGCCGAGTCCTGCTGGGTCCGTCAGTTACTACAGGAACTTCATCGCCCAGTCACCAGTGCCACCGTTGTGTTCTGCGACAATGTTAGTGCTGTTTACCTTGCTCATAATCCAGTACAACATCGTCGGACCAAACACATCGAGCTTGACATTCATTTCGTACATGAGAAGGTTGCTGTCGGCAACGTTCGTGTCCTACATGTTCCATCTTCATCCCAGTATGCTGATATTTTCACGAAAGGGCTACCGTCTGCACTCTTTCGTGAGTTTCGATCCAGTCTTCACGTCGCTTCTCTTCTACGAAGCACCGATACGTGCAAAACCTGTGTATCGCCGTCCTGTACGTCGCCGATACGCCGATACGGCTGATACGGCCGCGATACGGGTATCGCCTGAGTATCGTGTTTTTTGATTTAAAAAAAAGGTAAAAAACGCCGATACGTGCTGTTCACTGTCAACGATACGACTGGGATACGGCCAGCCCAATACTAACCATATCTCGCGTACTCCTTTCACTGTGTTCGCTTCACACGCGCACGGCAGGGGAGAGGCGCTCAGGCGAGCTGCCGCCGGTTGTAGAGATTGTAGTTGTTTGCTAATGTTACTGCTTTGCTAATGATAAGCCATACGCTAACAGTGTTAACTTCGTGCTGCTCGCCCGCTCGCAAAGAAAAGAAACATGAACTGCTAACAGAGAGCACCTGAAGAATTCTGCCAAAATGCTAACCTCCTTAAGCCTTCTATGTAGCCAATAAAATCCTTCAGTAATGAGGCTCCTCAAGTACAAGCAGCCAGCCTGCATGTCGTACGTTTAGAAGGCTGTGTAATTGCATGCCTAAGGAAGGTTAAATGAATGTATGCAGATATACTAATGACTCTGAAGATGTCCAATGGACTGCAGAATACTTGACTGATGCCTACAGCTTGCCAATGCACTGCCTACATCATTTTGATCTAATCTAACACATTTTATTATGTTTGTTTTTATTACATGTAATTTTATTATTATTTATATATACTTGCCGTATCACCGTATTGGTGTTTTTAAAAATTGCCGTATCCCGTATCGCCGTACCCGTATCGTTGTATCGGTGTTGCCGTATCGGTGCTTCATAGCTTCTCTTCACAGTTCAGACTGCGGGGGCGTGTTGGAGAGTCCTAGTCCGGCTGCTACAGATAGAATTCCTAATATAGATCAAGTCGGTTTGTATCCTACCTAAACTTGCAACTCACGTTGATTGACATGTACTTGTATATATATATATGACATAATGAGAAGAGAGGAGGCGTGCAATCTTAGCAGCCCCGATTCATATCAGTTTTACAAGCAGCGCGCGCACGGCTGGCCCCAGGACCAGGGGAAGATTGATTTTCGTGCGAGGACGGAGCGCCAGCGCACCACCCGTCGGCCAGCCAGCTCGAAGAACACATCCAGTGCCACGCGCGTGGCGAGAGCGGAACCAGCGTGCATGCATACGGGTCGGCGCAGGGCGATGCCTGTCGGTTTCGGCGTCCATCTCTGCAAGTTTCCCGGTGCGTACTGTTCTTGGATTTGAGCCCGTGGATGCACTCACGGGAGTACGTGACCAGACTCGACTTTGGTCATGGCAGATAGCCGGTTCGAACCTCTTCAGAAATCGCGACACAGATCTGTAAACGACGGGGCTCGGAGGGTTGTAGTACTAGTGTGTCCATATAATTCTGGAGTCACACTTACGCATACCGGTGATTGGCACAGCGCGCAGGCCCCAGAGCCAATTTATCGTCGCCGTTGCATCACGCGCGCACGTACACTGCATTGCACAGCATGGCCCCGGCCGGAGTCGGGCGCGTTCAATCAAGGCGTGCGGCGGAGCGCATCCCGTGCGCCGACAGGGGTCCAAATCCGTTCAGAGGCGAGATCAAGTCCCCAACGCCAGGCTCGTTCAATGGCGACTGAGGGAGCAGTGGTACCAGCGTCACCTTTCAACTCCACTTGAATTCGCTACACCGGCTCGATCGATCCATTCCATCCCATGCTCGAATCTGCCATGGTTTCTCCCTCTGGCTGTGCCCATCGAGTGAGCTGGCAAGGTACGATTCATCAAGTGGCCTCCGATCTTATCGTCCCCACCCTTCCAACCTTTCCATGGAATCATGGGTAGTACTAGTACCACCGTACCAGCTAGGCCACAAATCACAAAGAAATATCTTGGGCTCATACGTCAGAGATGTTAATCTGTACGCTGTAGCTACTCATTTTCTTAATCATTATACTACAATTTTTTTAAATTGAAATCATACTCATTTTCTTAATCATTGTTTATATACGTTACATGAATATGATTTGCATCATCATACTACAATTTCTTAAAATTGAAATCATCATACTTTTTTTTTTTCGAATATCATACTATATCATTTTTATAGCTCACTAAAGATCATAGTCATACTACTCCCAACGATCCTTTTGTCACTCTCACTACTAGAAAATCCATGTTTGCCAAGTGTTGGGTCCTTTCCCAAGTGCATTTTATCGAGCACTCTGCAAATAAGGCCTTTGCCGAGTACTAAGAGCGAAACACTTAGCAAAAACAAGGAACTCGGTAAAAAAGAGCTTTGCCGAGTGTTACAATAGGCAAAGCAAGATGTTTGCGAGTGGTTTTTGTAAGATACTTGGCAAAAAAATCGTTTTCTTTTTCTTCTTTCTTTCTTTTGTTCATTTCTTTTGTACAGCTTTTGTTTTCTTTCATCCTTTCATGCTTTTTATTATTTCGTATAGTATTTATTTCTCTTTTTTTCTCTTATCTTATCTTTCCCACTCTCTGTTTCTTTTGTAGGATTAAGTGCATTTTCTAGGCATTTGGTGCATACAAGTCAAATTTGAATTGCAATTGCATGAAAAAGTTTGCAAAATTGGATTGAGAATCCTGTTAGTGATCTTTAGTCTATGTTTAGCCTTACCCAAGAGAAGGAAACGAATTTCAAACATGAGGCTGCCAAGACTCGACCCCTAACATGGAGGTTATTGGTATTTTAATTTAAAAAAAATGCAAACTAAATCAGAAAAATATCAAAATTGGCATGGTGTCATCATATGACACCTCTTGTGGTATAACTTTGAAACGATTCGCAAAAGTTGTGACATAGACTGCTTGAGCATCTCCACTCGCCCCCCCAACAGGCCCCCCCAAGCCCCTTTATTATCGCCGGCGTGAAAAAATCGGCCCAGTCGCGCCCCCAGAAGCCCATTTTTCGCCGATTAGGGCCGAATTTAGCGCCGCCGAACCCAGGCCGAACCCGGCGCGCTGGGGGGCGCCGGGGGAAACGATTTTGGCGCGAAATCATGCGGACCCGCCGAGTCAGCGACTGGGCGCCTTCGTCGTCCTCATCGCCTCGGTTTCCCGCTGGAATCAATGCGAAGGCTACCGCCGGTCAGCCTTCCATTGATTCCTCACGGGCGGCGTAGTGAAGGCGCGCCGACGCGCGTCCCGCCCCCTCCCGCCACGCGTACACACGGCCGCCCGCTCGCCGCTATAAAAGCCGCCCCTCCCTCGCCGATGGCCGCACACTCCCTCGCCACAACCCCTCTCACCCTCTCGCCGCCGACGCCCCTCTCCCCTCTCTCCCCGCCGACGCCCCTCTCTCCGACGACCATGGCCGAGCGCTACCCCGGCGACGGTGCGGCGGCCAACGGCTTCGGCCGCCGCCACCTGCACGAGGCGGAAGCCCGCCTCCTCTACGAGGCGGACTACCCGGCGCCGTCGGACATGCGGGTGCCGGGCTCCTGGAGGCTCAGCGCCGGCGGCGTCCCGGTGCCACCGCCGCCCTCCGGTGCTGATCGGCGCGCCGAGATCGCGCGCATCCGATCGTCGCTGCCGGAGCAGGCGCAACAGCAGCCGAGGTACGCCCCCGACAGCCACACGCCGTGGACGGCGTACTTCGACCGCCGCCACTCCGACCAGCTCGCCTCCACGAACGGCGTCAAACCCCGCGGCCGCCTCAACTCCGAGGGGCGGCGCCAATGGTGGGGCGTCCCCGGGCGCACACTCGAAGCCGTCCTCGAGCACATCGAGGGCGGCAACTCGCCGCGGTTGGAGTACCCGGCGCCCCCCTCCTTCTCTCGCCGCCACGGCAGTTCCTCGACGCCGAGGCGAATGAAGACGGCGTCCTCGTCCTCGTCCTCGTCGGGCTCCCGTTCCTCCGGGTCGCCGGCGCTCCTCCCCGTCAAGCCGGAGCCATGGGAGACGCCGCTCGGGCGGCGCACCCGCGGCGGCGCCCTCGTCATCAACGAGGGCGGCGTCCCTTCTCCTCCCTCCTCCCGCCTCGCCTCCCGCCTCGTCAAGCCGAAGACCGAGCCGGCGCTCCTTCCCGTGAAGAAGGAGCACGAGGCCATGGCCGCCGACGAGAAGACCGGCCTCAAATGGGCGCGGGACGACTACGTCCGGCAGGAGATGGAACGCCAGCGCCGCGCCCTCGAGTAGATCGCCGCCCGGCGCCGCGGCCGCGAGAAGGGCGGCGTCGTCATCCTCGACGACAGCGACGAGGAGACGCCAGGGCCGTCCAACCCCGTCCGCCACGGCGACCCAGGGCAGGGGTGCAGCAAGGATGGCGGCGACGACGACGGCGACAACGACGGCGGCGACTACACCAACTTCTACAGGCTCCTCGGCATGTAGAAGGCTCGAAGCGGCGGCGGCGGCGTAGTAGTAGTATTATTTTTTGTTTGTTTTTTAAATTATGTTTTTAGTTTGTACAAATATCAATGAAAACGCCTGAATTTCCTCCAAATTTGTGTCGTTTTGTACGAAGGTTGGCCGAATTTTGGCCGACTTTGGTTTTCAAAAAGCGGCGTCTGGGGCCAGCTTGGGGCGGCGGTTGGGAAACCGACCGCCCCCACGCCGATTTTATCGCCGGTTGGCCCCCAGGCGGCGCTATTTCAAGCCCCTGGGGGTCCGAACGGCTGGAGATGCTCTTAGAAATCAGACCCTCTTCGAGGAAGGTTTCAAGAGTGAACTGGCCAGGGTTGACGGAGAAGTGACGGTTACTTCACCGGTTGACCTTCAAATTTTTTCTATGCTAAAGACAAACCACTATTTGACAAATGACATATTTTTGGCATTTTTCGGGTTTCTTTTCTATATTTAAGTCATTAAGTGCATTTTCTAGGCATTATGTGCATGTAAGTCAAATCTGAATTGCAGTTGCATGAAAAAGTTTGTAAAATTGGATTGAAAATGCTATTTGTGATCCTTTTTTTTCTTGAATACGCACGAGTGTGCATATCATATATTAAAGAGGTAAGGGAAGACTCCCTCCACGTTTGATGTTGCAAAGAGTATTTACATGTGGCCCATAGACCACTCCACTGATCTAGCTAACTATGGTCACTACTCACTACTATCCCACGATGCCAAGCCAGCAATGAACTCCTCAACTTCCTCTCGCAGAAGGCCTGCCTGTTCCACGCTCCGGCCTCACTGCTGATGCATTGCATCACTTGCCATGTAGATGGCGTCGCTCCGTCGAAGACCACGGCGTTGCGATGCGTCCAAAGTTCCCACAGGACAAGGATGCAAATCGCCCTTACAGTCTTCCGGTGTTGTCTGGTTTCCTCTTGTATGACGCACCACTCGAGTAACGTCTCATCTGGTGTTGGTGCTCTTCCCGGCTGCCCCATCGCCGTGCAGACCCTCGCCCAGATCTCCCTTGTGAATACGCATCCAATCATGATGTGGGCCATGGTCTTGTCGTGCTGGTCACACAGTGGGCATGTGCTCTGATGAGGGAGCCCTCTCGTGCTAGTCTGTCGGAGGTCCAGCATCTGTTCTTAATAGCCAGCCATGCAAAGAAGTGGCGTTGCAGAGGTGCTCTCGACTTCCATTTGAATGCTGCCGTAGGCGCGACCTCCAGCCCTGAGAATTTGGCCGCGTACACGGACCTAGCGGAGAACATGCCGTCCTTCTCCCACGCCCAGTGAATCGAGTCACGCGTATTAGTTAGAGTGTGGGCCTCGTCCACTAGCTGCCACACGTCCAGGAACTAATGAAGCATGGTGGTCGTGAGGTCGGGCCCAATGTTAGCTGCCCACGTATGATCCAACAGAGCCTCTGAGACCGTGCGTGTAGATTTGGATTGTCTTGATACTTTGGTGTATAGCAGAGGCGCCAACTCCTCAATCCGATAGCCGTCGAGCCATCTGTCCTTCCAAAAGAGCGTTTCTTTGCCGTCGCCCATCATGGCTCTAGTGGCCGCTCGAAAAAGGGCCATTGATTCCGCCGGCATGGAGATTGTGAACTCAGACCACGGCCTCGAGTGATCAGTACCCTGCAGCGCCATGGCCATCTTGCTAGCATAGCAGTGTTAAGCCATCTTAGGTTTGGGATCCAGAGGCCATCGGCCCATTTGGGACGGCACACCAAATCCCACGCCACGGCGTAGTTGCCGCCCTGAGCCTCCATCTTGCCGCGCCACAGGAACCCTCTACAAATCTTTGTCATTGCCGCCAGAGTTTTTGGAGGTATATTTAGCGCGAGCATAGCATGAATTGGTATTGCACATAGCACCGAGAGTATGAGTATTAACCGACCACTTTTAGGTAAGGTGGCCGCCTTCCAGTTTGGCAGGCGACTCGAGAACTGCTCCATGAGGTATTGAAACTGCGCTGCTGTGGCCTTTCGGATCGTAAGCGGGAGGCCTAGATACTTGCATGGGAATGATGCACTCGCACATGCCAGCGAGCTGCACACCTCCTCCATCTCCACGGTCGAGCATCGAATGGGTAGTGCAGCACTCTTGGATAGATTTACTATGAGGCCCGAGGCTGCCCCAAATAGTGTCAAGATCTCCCAGCATGCCCGTATCTCCAATTCCTTTGGCTTGAAGAAAACCATGACGTCATCCGCGAACATTGACAGTCTCTGGTGCACTCCCGCTCGAGCTAGGGGTGCGAATATGCCTCGGTCAGTAGCATGTTTGAATAGGGACTGTAGGGGCTCCATGCATATGATGAATAGCATAGGGGAAAGCGGGTCTCCCTGGCGAAGACCGCATGCATTGTAGATAGTATCACCTGGCACTCCATTCACCGCGATCTTTGTTGTCGAGGTGGCTAGCAAGCCACATACCCACGTGATCCACCTCCTCCCAAATCCCATCCGTGTCATAACCTCCAACAGGAAAGGCCATTTCACCGAGTCAAATGCCTTGGATACGTCTAGCTTGAGCAACACTGTTGGGTCCTTGAGTGCATGTAACCTCCGCGTTGTGCACTGAACGAGCATGTAGTTGTCGTGCAAAGAGCGGCCCCTAACGAAGGCACTTTGATGATTTCCCACCAAGAAAGGTAACTCCTCCGCCAACCGAGTGGATAAGACTTTGTCGAATATCTTTACGGTGCCATGCATTAAGCTCACCGGCCGGTAGTCCTTTAGATCAACCGCACCATCCTTCTTTGGTAGGAGGGATACCGCTGCTTTGTTTATGGCATCTAAGCCTCGCATATCTCCACGGAAGAAATGTTCCATTGCCCTCATAAAGTCATTCTTGATAATTGGCCAACAAGTCGCGTAAAATCGTCCCGTAAAGCCATCCGGGCCCGGTGCTTTGTCCATGGGCATTGACTTGATGACCTTCTCCACTTCCTCTGGTAAGAATGGCGTCTCCAAGTGCGCCAAGTTACGGGTCGGTAGGTCCAACCGTTCTAGGTCCAGCGCATGATCACGTGGCTGGGGCGAGCCAAAGAGGTTCGAGTAGTGAGCGTCCACCACCCTCGCAATGTTGTCCTGACCGGTGATGATCTCATCGTTGTGCCGCAGGGTAAGGATAGCATTCTTGCGTTGTTGGTGACAGGCATGGCGGTGGAAAAAGCCGGTGTTGGCATCCCCTTCTTTCAGATGTAACATGCGAGACCTTTGCCGGGCGATCGTCCGCTCGAGAGAGCTCAAATCCAGCAGCTTCTTCTTGAGGACTGTGCGTAATCCATGCTCCTGGTCGGTGAGAATACGTGTTTCTGCTGCCACGTCCAACCGATGGATGACCTCGTGCGCGATGAGTATTTGCATCTTGATGTTTCCTATCCATCGCGCGCTCCACCTTTGTAGATTTTTAGCTGTAGCTCGCAGCTTGCAGTCGCGGACCTTGAATGGGTTCCCTGACGATGGAACCAAGTGCCAAGCTTCCTCCACGACCTCGAAGAACTCCTCCGCTTTTGGCCAAAATGATTCAAAACGAAATCTTCTCCCCATGTGAAAAGCCGCGTCCAGATCAAGTAGGAGCGAGCAATGGTCCGACACGGCGGAGCCAAGAGCCGTGAGTAAGCATGACGGGTGCAGATCCTCCCATGAGTTCGTGGTGAATACATGGTCAATCTTCTCCAATGTGGGTAGTCTTCTTTCGTTGCTCCACGTGTACCGCCTCCCAAGCAAGTATAGCTCCTTTAGCTCGAGCACATTCAACTTGGCCCGAAATCGCGCAATCATCCGTCGGTTTATCAGCTCATTGTTCTTGTCTTCCGGGTTCGTAAGTAAGTTGAAATCGCCCACCACCATCCACGGCCCTGCGTGCAAGTTTCTAATCTCTTGGAGCTGAAGCAAGAACTCAATTTTGTCGGCGTCATTTTGAGGCCCGTATACGCCCGTGAGCCACCAAACCGGGGCCCCATGCGGCTGTACCAACGCCGTTAGTGTGTCCGGAGTGGTGTGTGGGTTGGACAAAGAGACCACCGTATCATCCCAGGCGATGAGGATTCCACCACGGGTACCCACCGCCGGCAAGTAATAGTAATTGTCGAATCTATTGCCAAGGCATTGCCTAATTATGTCACGGGATACAATTTCCACTTTCGTTTCCTGGAAGCAAACGTTGCTAGGCATAGAGGCCGCAACTACTTGAAAGATGGCGCTCCTCCGCGCCGGCGAGTTCAGTCCACAGACATTCCACACCAGTAGCTTCGGCGGTTGTGCAGCCATATGTAAAGCCCACAAGCCCGCACGACTGCACAAGGCTAACCCTCAGCCTCGGCCACCTCCGTGACGGGTAGGATGGAGGAGTCCCAGCCAAATAGGGCAAGAATAGCCGCAATCTGTCCGTCCGTCAGTGGCCTGGAGAACAACTCTACGTTTAGGCCATATCCAAGAGAATTCCAAACATTTGTCATATATATAACTAACCCGAGAGTATGTACGTGTATATATAATAAACTGTGTCTATCATAGCTTACCACAAAACTTGTTAAGACTCCCTAAGGTTTTAACGGTTTAAAAATTATCAAAAAATGTGAAATAAATAGTGGAGCATTACTCTAATGCAATAAGATGATCCAACAGAGCGATTGTAAAAATATGCATTTATGTGTCCTCGGCAAAAAAACAAGCATTTCAGCTCACTACGACATACAGTCGTATTTTTTAAATCGCTTCGTTTGATCATGTTATATTATAGGTGTGTTGTTTCAGTATTTTTTTCAGGATTTCAGCTCACTACGCCGAGTTCTTTTTGACCTTCGTCGACTATTCCTGGCAATTGGCAAATAACGGGTCTCCAATAGTGTCTTAACCCGCCCTCCATTGCCATTTAAGGGTAGTCGCGCCTGTCCTATGGTCCGTGGGGCTGGCCGAGTACTAAAATGTACTCGCCCTGTTCCAAAATATATCAAGTTCTAGGTTTGTCTTAAGTCAAAAAAAAAAAAAGTTTGACTAACTTTATAACAAAATTGCTAATATCTTCATCATCAAATATATATAGTATGAAAATATATGTTATAATGTATCTAATGAAGCTTATTTTGGTGTTATAGATGTCGATATAATTTTCAACAAACTTCGTCAAACTTAAATAGTTTGACTTAGGATAAACCTAGAACTGCAAATATTTTGAAACGGAGGGAGTTTTGCACGGAGTAGATGACGATGACTAGATATGAATAGATGACAGTGACACGAACATACTTAAACATCCCCATGTATTAAGCTACAGTGATCACCCTCTGATAATGCCAAGTCACCATGGTTAACAAGGCTTGATCACATTGCAATCATATCTCATTTCAAATTTCAATTCAAATTGAAATTCAAATATGAGGTGAAAATAAAAGTTGTTCAAATTTGGAAACTAAATAGTTCATATTTTAGCAAATAATCCATAGCTAATTTTGCTCAGGAAAACAACATCACCTAAATTACCAAATTGCCCCTGGAAATTCAAAACAGTACCAAAACCGCCTATTTAAGCCCATTTCATTTAATGAAAATTCAAATAAAATCATTTTGTCTCCAAACCTTTATCTGGCAGTGCTAAATATTGCATAATATTTATTGAGACAAGTTACACATTTTACAAAAGTCTTTTGGAGCAAAAAGAAAATGCAAAATAGAAATAAAAAAGAAAACAGAGAAAGAATAAAGAAAAGAGTGAGAGCCCACTGTGCTGCTGGGCTGTGAGTGCACAGTGCACAGCCCAGCCCAGTCGGCGCCTCCTTCAACCTCCGTCGCGCTATCGCCGCGCGCGCACTCCCGCGCCTAGCCCCCCTCGCTCACTCGACAGCGCGCTCCGCGCGTCGCCGTGGTGGATAAGGGCGCAGCCCCGCACCCCCTGGCTCCTCCCTCACCCCACTCTCTCGCTCTCTCCCTCTCTGCCACCTCTCCCGAGCGCCGCCATGGCCTCGCCGCGGTAAGCTCGCGGCCACCGTTGCCTTTGCGCCTCGCCGCCGTGTCAAATCGCTTCGCTGGCCTCGGCTACGGCCTCTGCACTGATCAACCGGAGCCCGGAGCCACCGCAGCGTCGTCAACACCGTCGTCTTCAACCTCGGGCACCCGAGCTTGCCGCCGTCGATTCGCCGCCATCAAGCCTCCTCGAGCCGACCTTTGTACATCTGCAGGTCCGCGGTGAGCAGCCGCGCTGAACCCCTCTCTCCCCGGTCTCTCTCCGTGCCCATAGACACTGCATTCCCCTTGGCCGTACCCGCCGCCGCAGCCGAGCTCATCGCCGTAGCCATCGCCGACGTAGCTCGCGTCTGAGCACGCAGCCGTGCTCAGCGCAGCCGTAGGAGCCCAACGCCGCCGCCCGCTGCTCTTGCCGTGCTCCCTAGCGCCGTGGCCGATTTCGCCCGGACGCCGGCGCCGCCTTCGATGATGTTCCGGTCGACTCCGGCCATCTCCGGCGACGCCACCGCCACCAATCGCCGCGGCTCGTTCCGCACGATCCAACGCAACACACCGCGCGCGAAACGGCCGCCTGTACGCGAATCCCGCCGCTAGCCCGTGCCTCCGCCGTGTTTTATCGACGCCGGCGACGAGCCGCCGGCCACCACCGAGCTGGCGCCTACGTGGCACCGCCTGGGCCACTGACCAGTGGGCCCAATGGGTCCGTTGACCCGGTTGACCAAGTCAACCCTGCTGACTGGGCTTGTACAGTCACTGACATGCGGGCCCCACACTAATTTAAATGTTTTTATAAATAAATAAAACTGCTAATTATTCTGTTAATTAAATCAGTTAATTAATCAGTCACTGACAGTGGGGCCCACTAGCTAATTAGATTAATTAGTTAATTTAATCTTCTTTTTAAACTATACAGTCTATGACAGATGGGTCACACCTGTCAGTTTGACCAGTCAATGGTCAAAGTTGCTGACATCGCCCTAACCTCATGCTGACATCATATTTCCTTTTCTGTCGAATTTATTAATTAAAACAATTTCAGAAAATGTTTAAATCTTTGAAAAATCATAGAAAATAAACCGTAACTCGGATGAAAATAATTTATATATGAAAAATGATCAGAAAAACGAGACGAACCCGAATATGCCCTCCGTTTACCTGTCACATGCCCACAACCATGCAAATATGGAACTTTCCCCTTCGATTCATCTGACCGATAATTGACCGGAGCTGGTAAAACACCTCCAGATGTTTTCCCGCTCCGACTAACTTGCGTAATACTGCATTAGGGCACCCCTCGAATAGAATGTTGCCATGCCATGCATCTGTGTTGCATTGTTTGCTTCTATTTATTGTTTCTTCCCCCCTTCTCTCCGGTAGACCCCGAGACCGACGTTGCTGCCGAGTACGACTGCGCCCCTGACGATCAGACCTTTTCAGCAGAGCTTCCAGGCAAGCAAAACCCCCTTGATCATTCCAATATCGCCAATTCTTTCTCTCCCATGCTTGCATTATAATTTGCTACTGTAATTGATTGCTCCTATTCTGATGCATAGTCTGTTTTTGTAACCTGCTGTTGTTACTTTACCTGTCATCCTAAACTGCTTAGAATAGGTTGGTTAGTGATCCATTGATGTCTACTATACAACTTATTCTTGTAGACTCATGTTGGGCCTCCAAGCGCAAAGTTTTGTAGGACAGTAGCAATTTTCCCTCAAATGGATGACCTAAGATTTATCAATCCGTGGGAGGCGTAGGTTGAAGATGGTATCTCTCAAACAATCCTGCAACCAAATACAAGAAATCTCTTGTGTCCCCAACACACCCAATACAATTGTAAATTGTATAGGTGCACTAGTTCGGTGAAGAGATGGTGATAAAAGTGTAGTATGGATAGTAGATATAGGTTTTTGTAATCTGAAAATATAAAAATAGCTAGATAGCAAGTAAACGTTATTGGAATGCTTAGAAACAAGGCCCATGGTTCATACTTTCGCTAGTGCAATCTCTCAACAATGCTAATATAATTGGATCATATAACCATCCCTCAACATGCGATAAAGAATCACTCCCAAGTTCCTATTAGCGGAGAACATAAGATAGAAATTGTTTGTAGGGTACGAAACCACCTCAAAGTTATCCTTTTCGATCGATCTATTGAGCTATTCCTATAAGTGTCACAAACAGCTCTAGAGTTCGTACTAGAATAACACCATATGATACACATCAACCAACCCTAATGTCACCTAGATACTCCAATGTCACCACAAGTATCCGTGAGTTGATTATACGATATGCATCAAACAACTTCATAATCATATTATTCAATCAACACAAAGAACTCCAAGGAGCACCCCAAATTTTCTATCGGAGAAAAGATAATGAAAACGTGCATCAACCCCTATGCATAGATTACCCCAATGTCACCTCGGGAATCCGCGAGTTGAGTGCCAAAACATATATCAAGTGAATCAATATAATACCCCATTGTCACCACGGGTATTCATATGCAAGACATACATCAAGTGTTCTCAAATATGAAATATTCAATCCGACAATAACGAAACCTCAAAGGCAAAAGATTCGATTCATCACAACAAGGATAGAGAGGGAAGAAACACCATATGATCCAACAATATTAACAAAGTTCGCGATACATCAAGATCGTGCCATATCAAGAACACGAGAGAGAGAGAGATCAAACACATAGCTACTAGTACATACCCTTAGCCCCGAGGGTGAATTACTCCTTCCTCGTCATGGAGACCGCCGGGATGATGAAGATGGCCTCCGGTGATGATTCCCCCTTCCGGCAGGGTGCCGGAAAAGGGCTGTAGATTAGATCGTGGAGGTACAGAGGCTTGCGGCGGCGTAAAAACTCATCTTGGTTAACTTTCGGGGGTTTATGAATATATAAGATTTTTCAGCATTGGAATCACGCAAAGAGGTGCCACAGGGGGCCCACGAGGCACCAGGGCGTGCCTGGGGGGGCAGGCACGCCCAGGTGGCTCGTGGGGCCCCTGTGGCTCTTCTGCTGCTCCTCCGAAGCTACCCGGGTCTGTTTCCTTCCAGAAAAAATCATCAAAAAGTTTCGCTGCATTTGGACTTCATTTGATATGGATTTTCTGGCAAACCAAAAACAAGCAGAAAATAGCAACTGGCACTGGGCACTAGGTCAATATGTTAGTCCGTGAAAATCATATAAAACTATAATAAACATGGCATGAAAACTTCATAAATTATAGATACGTTGGAGACGTATCATCCATCAGTGTCCCCTCACCCTTGTCCCCGTTGCCCCGCTTTGTTACCAGTGCCTCGATCATTGTGATCGATGTGCAGAGACCGTCACATCACCGCACACACCCCCCTTAGTTGTACGACTCTGCAGGGCTACTATCGAGTGCCGAGGGTGATACCTCGTACTGCACTCCTGATGATATCTCTGTAGTATAGCACATCGGTGGTGATTGCAGAGGGTGATTCCTCGCTCTCCCCTTCCCGATAATGACTCGGTCGTGTGGACCATCAAGGGTGGTTCCTCCTGGTTCTCCTTGACGGATTACACCGAGCGGGAATTCCAACGAGGGTGATTCCTCGGATTCCCACGATGTTATGGACACACGGTTACTTTGACCTTTACCTCAGTACTTTCGGAAGTCAGGTTAGCCAGGAGGGCACCCGCGAGAGATTATTGTGGCGGAACGACAGGGCAGGTGGAGACCGCCTAGGAGAGAGGTGGGCCTGGTCCCTGGTCGTTGGACCGCTTGTTACCAAGTCGGAGCGACAGGAACCCTGTTCGTCTCTGCGAGCTACTAAAACACGTCTAACGGATTTAGGTATTTGATCTGAGTTGGCTACGTGCCTTTACGCACTAACCACCATGCGGGATAATGGTTTATGGGGCCCTCTACGTCGTACGTTCCTTCCGAAAGCGATTCAGATGTCACAGCTCAGAGATGCGGGCTGATCGTTGGGGTGGGCTGGTTACGTCACTTGTGTATACAGTGTCGCGCCTGGGCCCCGACCAGCCACACAACGTGCAGGAGTGCATAGGGCGATGGGCCCAAGACCCCTTCGCACTTAGGATTTAGACCGGCGTGTTGACCTCTCTGGAGAGTCTAGGTTGGTCTACGGCGTGTTGATTACCCGAGGCCGGGCATTACCCAGCAAGTGTGTCCGGCCAGATGTAATCGAGTGTGTTGGGTAACAGTAGTGCACCCCTGCAGGGAAGTTATCTATTCGAATAGCTGTGTCCACGGTAACAGGACGCTCAGTGTTGTATCCCGATCTACTACAACTTGAACTGAATACATGTTACTTTAACTATAAACTCCGGGATCGCTTTCTCGCAGGGAGTCGAGGAAGGATCCCTAGGCTTTGCTACTACATGCTTGCAACTTTATAAAGTGCTAATCTGCACTCTTCTAATGCTGCAAGACGCTGAAGTTGCTAGTCTTCGATAGGCTAGGCCTTCCCCTCTATTCTGGCATTTCTGCAGTATAGTCCACAGATACAGCCCCTTCCTTTCATACCAATGCATAACTAGCATAGTTCTGATGTAAGTCTTGCGAGTACTTTGGATGAGTACTCACGGTTGCTTTGCTACCTCTTTTCCCATACCCATTTGCTGCGATCAGATGACGGAGCCCCGGAGCCTGCTGCTCCCGCCGACGACTACTACTACCCTACCGGTGGAGCCTACTACTACGTGGAGACCGACGACCAGGAGTAGATAGGAGGCACCCAGGCAGGAGCCCTGCGCCTTTCGATCCAGTGTTGTTGTTTTGCCCCGCCTTCTTAAGGCAAACTTGTTTACTTTATGTCTGTACTCACATATTATTGTTGCTTCCGCTAACGCTTGATCGCGAGCTTATGTATTCGAGCCCTTGAGGCCCCTGGCTTGTAATATAAAGCTTGTATGACTTTTATTTGTGTTTAGAGTTGTGTTGTGATATCTTCAAGTGAGTCCTTAGGCTTGATCGTGTGCATTTGCGTGTATGATTAGTGCACGATTAAGTCGGGGACGTCACACATACAACTGTAGAGAGCATCATCATGTAGCTGGTGAGTATGATGTGATTATATTAGAAAGGCAAAAGCTTTATACTGTTTTCCTAATTTGACTTCTAATTAACGACTAATCCCTATTTTGTAGTTCGCCCGTTCCAAAATATTTGAAGATCTCTATTTGTCCTATGTCAAACTGACCATGCTTATTTTTTTTGAGGAACCGGCAGGAACACTGCCTTTTCTTATAGAAGGAGAGCGAAATAAAACGCGATGTACAGAGTGGCGCACGTTTTTAGGGAACGTGGCAAAAACCGCCAGAACCTCTACACACCCAATGGTAGCTTAGCCAATACCCACTATTGGCATGGCCCCAGCAAAAGCCAACTCGTGTTGTTTAATCGCCTCGAAGGCCAACATTGCAACCTCACGGTGCGTCAGACGGAGTCCAGTGAAAACGCGCCTATTTCGTTCTTTCCAGATTGACCATAAAGTGTAGATGATCCTCCCGCTGCGCCGTCGGCGCACCTGCTTTGACTGTTTTGCAAGCATCATGTCCCACCATTCCGACACGTTTCCTGGCACAGGGAGGTAACCCGAAATCGGTAAACCCTCGCCCGTCCATGTGTTCACCTGGTTCCAAACTGCGACCGAGAAGGGGCAATCCTTGCAGAGGTGATTTGCCGTTTCCGGCTCCTGAAGGCATAGCAGACACCTGGGATCATGTGGCCAACCGCGCAGTGCCAGCATGTCCGTAGTGAGGATTCTTCCATGGAGAGCGAGCCAGGCGAAGAATTTGCACTTGGGCTCAGCCTGGGCGGACCAGACCTTGGCGGTGTCGAACCTCGGGTGGGAGCCGAAAAATTGGGCCCCATAGGCCGAAGCAGAGGAGAAAACTCCATTGGTAGTTAAGTTCCAAGAGATGCGGTCTTCATGGCCTGGCAACAGGGTTGTCTGACTGACCCACTCCCAGAGAGACACGAATTCTCCCAGTTGTTGCAAGGTCTGAAGGCGGGCCACCGCCCTGATCCAGTTCTCGTTCGTCAACTCGTTGTGCACGGATCTGTTCTTTCTGGAAGCGATCTTGTAGAGCTCAGGGGCAATGAACTTTAGAGGGCCTCTTCCGCTCCAGTTGTCATGCCAGAAAAGGGCCTTTTGCCCATTGCCCAGAGAAATGGTGGTGCAGGCACGAAAAAGGCTCAGGTCAGGTTGGTCGCACGGCAGTTCAGTACCCACCCATGGCCTCTCAGGGTCCGTCCATTGAAGCAAGGGCCAACGGAGGCGAAGGGCGCGACCAAATCGCTCTAGGTCCATAATCCCGAGACCACCCAAATGTTTCGGGCGACAGACGGTCTTCCAGTTAACCAAGGAGTGCCCACCTGAGGTTTGAGCTTGGTCCTCTTTTTGCCAGATAAAGGCACGTATGATTTTGTCAATCTTTCGTAGGATCCCCTTCGGTAGGTTGAGAGCGGTGATGTGGAAAGTCGCCATGGCCGTGAGGACCGACTGAGCCAGGGCCACCCTGTCGGGCTTGTTCAGTAGCTTTCCTTTCCATCCCGGCAGTCTGTCAGCAATCTTGTCTATGACATCAAATATATATATAGTATGAAAAATATCGAAAATACAAAGGTGAACATGGTTCCACGTGCACCCACATGAATAGTAAATTAGAAAAAATACTAAGAAAATTTAAAAAATTCTAAAGATTTAGGGTATCAAACTTGGTCGACCATTGCACTCACATGTAGTTTCATGAATTATTGACATCCGTGGTATTCTTAATGAAGAAAATACAATTGGGACCTTACTATTCATCAAACAGTATTTTTTAATATAGCTTCCATTTTGTCATTTTTGCCCAGGGTACCAAGGATGTGATTTTTTCGTGAAACTTCATACGCGACTATACCTATCTTTTTTTGCGGGTAGCGAGTATACCTGTCGACTATGTATATTACAAAAATATTCAGATTTTTTTTGATTTTTTCTAGTATTTTTTTTAATTTACTATTCATAAGATGTGCGCGTGGAACCATGTTCACCAAATCCGCGTCCATGGAAATATAATTTATTATAAATCTAATAAAACTAATTTGGTATTGTAGATGTTGGTATATTTTTCTATAGGTTTAGTCAAACCTAAAAATGTTTGACTTAGGACAAACCTATAATGTCAAATATTTTAGAACGGAGGGAGTTAAACTTTTAAGGACTTAATACATAGAATGTAGTTATAGAATGAGTGTGTTGGGGAAGCAGAAATGACCCATACCACTTGTGCCATGAGTTTAGAATCGAGAAATACGTAAAACAAAAGGCACATGAGGTACCTTTGGTCTTGTTTTTTTTTAGGGAACCTTTGGTATCGTGTTCAATTCTCGTTGTGCCGTGACCTACTTCATGTGATCAATTAATCCTTGGACGAAATAAAAACAAGTGCCAGTGTGCCACTGAATGAATCCAATGAGACTTCTTGGACACAACCAGAATAGGATACCAAAAACTCCAAAATGGAAGCTGTGAGGGAGAGCAAAGAAGATACCAAAACCTTGATGCTCGTTCCTGCCACAACCTCCATTCATTTCCTTGATGCCACTCCATCCTCTCCTATAATGGCCCGATATATATGCAGGTATATTTTTAAATTAACCAGTACGCAGGTGACCACGCCCCCCCATTAATTGTTCCGATAGATTTGTGAGCAGAGAGCAGAGCACTCCATCTCTCGCTCGCCATGTCCTCCGATTTCGACGAAGACCCGAACGTTCCCTATGCACATCCAGCAGGTGGTTTTTTTTCATTTGAAGTGTTAATCGAAGCTTCATCTCGTCTGTTCATATCGTCTTATTGGCCACTGAAAATTCAATGAAATCACGGTGCAGCGACCCCTCAGCTGGACAGAGCCGAAAACGTGCGGCTGCTGCATCACGGCAGCGACAGGGCGCCGCTGCAGGACAACAGGCAGCAGGTGCTGCTGGAGGTCATCGACGCGTCCTCCGCCGGCCAGCGCATCGGGCTGGACCTCGTCGCCGTCCTAGACGTCAGCGGGAGCATGAAGGAGCACGGTCGGCTCGACAAGATGAAGACCGCCATGCACTTCGTCATCAAGAAGCTCAGACCAGTCGACCGCCTCTCCATCGTCATGTTCACCGACCACGCCGAGAGGCTGTGCCGGCTGCTCTCCGTGACCCCGGCTAACCAGGCACAGCTGAAGCACATCGTCGACGGCCTGAGAGACATGAACACGACCAACATAAGAGCCGGCCTCGAAACTGGCCTCAGAGTCCTCGCCGGCCGCCGCATCACCGGCGGCCGTGTCGCTAGCATCTTCCTCTTGTCCGATGGTGACCAGAACATTGATGATGCCACGGCTGTTGATGTCAGAGATGTGCCGGTCTACACGTTTGGTTTTGGTACGGACTACGACCCCCAGGTACATACTGTACATGATTGTTCTCAACATTGTGACACACCCTGATTAAAAAAAATGGATGAAACTAGGTAAAACAAAACGGTGCGTACTAGTCCACCATGAAATTGCTCTTACCTCCTGCCCGTTTTCTGGAAGGGCCTCTGAAAAATTCATACATGTACTTTTTTTAAGGTGGAGGATACATGTGCTTTATGGCTGATGTACTCCCTTTAGTGATCTAAACGATCTTATATTAGTTTACAGAGAGAGTGTAATTTTTCGCCAAATAATATGACAGATTTGTAACTTGTCGTAGTTTTCATGCTGCATTTTTTTGCCAAATAATATGCTATTGAAAAAAACTATACATGTTGCAAATTGTCATAGTTTTCAATCAAAATTTACATCGATGTTGCAAATTATACATGCATGGTACTATAGTTATCAATTATTGGGTGTGCACATATTTTTGAGTGCAGGTGTTGGACGAGATCGCAAGGAAGAGCAAAGGAGGAACGTTCAACTTCGTAGAGGACGGGGAGAACATGACCGAGCCCTTCTCGCAGATCCTGGGTGGCCTCCTCAGCATCGTCGTCCAGGACCTCAAGCTCATCGTGTCCCCGCAGCCAGGCGACTCCAAGATAGAGTATGTGGACTCCGGCATCTACCTGCAGACCAGGGACGCCAACTCCGGCTCGGTCACCGTCCACTTCGGCGATCTCTTCGCCAGAGAAGTACGCAAGGTTATCGTCGACGTATCCCTCCCCGCCGTCAGCAAGAAGAAAGACGTCACTGCCGTCATTGCTCAATGCTCCTATAGGTATACGCATATATATTCCTAATAATATACTCCCTCCGTCTCAAAACAAGTGTTGCAAGTGTAGTTATTTTTTTATTTTTTTTACTAAATCTGCTGCACTTATTTTAGGACGAAGTGACTGATAATTTACGCACATCTCGTGTGCAGTGTACAGGGAAAACCCTTCTTCTCCCGTAGGCTGATGGTCAATATGCGCCGCACCGTAACTGGATCAGCTGACCTGAGCCGCACGAAGCCGGAGGCCCTGAGGACCGAGCAAGCCCGTCGCCGCCACGTGGGCTACTTAGACGAGGTGCGTACAATGGCGGACCGCGACGACTTCCACGGCGCCGACAGGAAGCTGGTGGAGGCCAGGGACGATCTTACACCCGAGCCGTCCAACTCAATGATTCAAAACCTCAGGGCGGCGCTGGATAAGCTCCTGTGGATGATCAGGTCGCCGGGTCAACACGCTGGCTTCCGTGCCTACCTGCGGTCCCTGAAGACGTCCCATGACCGCGAGCGCGTCGCGGCGACGGGCGACGTCAAGGGCGTTAGACTCTTCGAGACGCGGCACACGAGCACGTTCCGGGGGCAGGCCAAACAGTTTGAGAAGCAGACCACCATGGGGCCGCGGCCGGTCGACCACGACTCCAGGGAGGAGGAGACGAGGAGACTGGGAGAACAGGGCCGCGTGGAGAGGCCGGTCGCGGTGGAGCCGAGGAGTGGGCCCTGGAAGACCTGGTGGGGGGACGACGACAAGCACCGCAGGAGCTCCGCCAGGTCCACGTCGACGTGTGCATGGGTGCTGTGCATCCTGTGCGCGCTGCTCGTCCTCGGCGCGATCGTCCTCGGCGTCCTGCTATTCGCCGTCTACAACCACAAGATGCCGTACCTGGCGGTCGCCGACGCGCAGCTGGGGGCGCTCCAGTACGCCGCCCAGGACGGCACCGTCCAGAACCTTCAACTGTCCATCGCCCTCCTGGCCGTCAACAAGGATTCCAAGGCAGACGCCTCTTTCTCCCGTGTCAACCTCGCCCTGAAGCTCCAGGGAGTCGACATGCTTCTCCTGCGGGCGCCGCCGTTCGTGGTGCCGCCGGATAGCTCCCTGCCGCTGCAGTACAACGACGTGGTGTCGACGGGGCGGAGGCTGGATAAGGCCGGGATGCGGTCCATGGACAAGTCGCTCAACGCCGGCGTGGTGCCGTTCGATCTGCACGGCAAGGTGCGCACGCGCGGGAACACGGGCATCTTCCAGAACACCCAGTTTTGGACGCGCTTCTCGTGCCGTCTACGCTTCTTCTTCCCTGGTAACGGTACCGTCATCCCCGCCGACCGCCGCAGTTGCCGCTCCAGGTGGCCGTAGCAGTCAGATTCTGCCACGCTTCCACTTGCATGAAGCAATAGACATGTATATATATGTATGCCCCAGCTGCAAGAGCCAACTCAGTTAACCTAGCACAGGTTAAATACATTAATAAATTATTAGTAACATTTTATAGCGGAGACCGGCCTCGTCTCCGGCCCCCTCATTGGTGGAGCCAACCCTAACGTCGCCACCCTCCTCCTCCCCCTTTTCTCGCCTTCGCCGTCGCCTGAGGTGCCCTCCCGCTCGTGTGTGCGACACCGATGAAGGTGGCGATGGGGATTCGGTAGCTCCGTGCCTCGTTGGCCTGCCGTCGTTCTTTCGATGAAGCTCCGTCTCCGCCTCGATCTGCCGCCGCCGCCGTTGGATCTTTGCCCTCGTTCCTAGGCGAGAGGGGATAAGGTCCCCTCTACTTTGGCGGCGGTATGGTATCTTGCGGAGCCTTGTGCTCCGGCAAATCCTATCCTTTGCTGGTGCTTGGTGTTGCCCATTTTCGCCGTTCCTCGTGCTTCAACACCTTCATCCGACAACTCTCATGCGGCGATATGTCGTAGCCGCAGCCGGCGACAATGCTCGTGTGGACGACTACTCGTTCTTGTGGGGTTGCTCCTACTACTTCTCCGTTGGCAACTTGGGCTCCACTGATCTGAGTTTTGGTGAACTGCTCTGCCGGTCGCCGGTACGGCATCCTTCATGCCAGGGTGAAAGGATTGGGGCCCTTTGCGGCGGCAGAGATAGATCATGGGTTGGCCCCTGTTTGGTCCTTCGGGTGCAGTAAGCGACAGGATGCATGCTCGATATGCCGTCCTCGCTTGGCCCTAGTTTGGTTTATTGGTGTCGGTCGTAGCGGTCGTCGATGACAACGGCGCTTGTTCTTGCCGCTGCCTTCGAGTTGTTCTTCATGTGCACCTTGTATCAGCCACTTCCTTTTTCTTCTTTGTAATCTGGCGCTCTTGTACTCCTGGCCGGTTGATGGTTTTGTTAATGCAAAGCCGGGCTTGGACCTTTCCTCTAAAAATATCAACATTTTTAGTGGCCTAATTCTTAGTCGAATGAGAATTAATTATTCGATTATACTCATCGCCCTAGTTCTCTTCCTCTATCTAATTAAAGGCATGTGGTATGCGAGTGATGCTAAAGAGTACTGATTCGTATAATTTCATCTAGTTTTAAATTTTTTTTTAAAGTAAGCAGCACCCTGTAGAGGGTTTTTGGACCAATTTAATCCCGCACGGAAGTTTTTGGACGGGTGATCATATTTTTCAACTAGAGCAGTTTTAACATGCTCCCTCTTACCCCCTCTTTTCACATGAGAGGTAAGAGTATATGATAGATCTGAGCCGTTGATTTCATTAATTAGTGTTCTGATTAACTCTTACCTTCTTACCTCACATGTAAAAAGAGGGGGTAAGAGGAAGCATGTTAAAATTTGCCTTTTCAACTAACGGTTGTATCAAAATGAATCCACCACACAAATTTGTATACTGCACGCACATGTAAAAAGAGGGGGTAAGAGGGAGCATGTTAAAATTTGCCTTTTCAACTAACAGTTGTATCAAAATGAATCCACCACACAAATTTGTATACTGCACGTGTAATTAAGTCAACAAGGAATTTGTGCAGTGTAGCTTTTTGTTTAGCATTTTGTCGTGTCAGAAATGGATATGTTACTCCATCCGCTTCATATTACTTGTCGCTCAAACATATGTATCTCCGTGCGATATGTACAACCTTCACTGCATAGCTGGCCACAAAGTCGGGTGTTGTGTAAGTGGTTGCGAGGAACTTGAGCAGCCAAGATGGTCAGCTGGCGACAACAGGTGCCGGCGCCGGCCGACCTACACTCTTGAGCGCGCAAGCTCGCATGGGCACGGAGCCGTACCGCGTGTGCGACGACGCCCCTGCTCTGCCCTGGCACAGCTGAAAGCAGGGCGCGGGTGCCCGGGTCGCCCACCGTCACGAGATCGATCATCGACCCGTCAGCGCCGCCTAGAAGGCAAACTCGCCAGCGGGGGTCTTTACACGAACATTACTCCGGCGCCACCTACGTGCGCATGGCCGGCGCAAGGCAATGCATGTCGGTTTCGTGGTCTCTTGTAGAAACTGCTACAACGTGACACCGACACGGTCGACTTGTTTGGGTTATCACGGTTTTGACCGATGAATGGCTAGCTGGTTCGGTCTTCTGCAGATCTGCGACATTACTTTTACTGGCGTTCGCCTCAAAGGACGAAGGTCGTTGTGTCCATATAATTCGGGAGCCGGTACAATCATACGGCCGCTGATGATTAACAGCAATTACGGCTGCTGATGATTAACACGGCCCACGAATGAATGAACGTCGCCGGTGCACGCAGGCACGCACGTACATGCATGGCCCCGGCTGGAGCCGGACGCGTACAATTGAAGTCGTGCGGCGGAGCGCATCCCATGCGCCGGCAGGGGTCTATATCCCCAACGCCGGGCCTGTTTAATGGCGATCTAAAGAGCAGTCGTACGCGTCACCTTTTAGCTCCACTCGAATTCGCTACACCGGCTCCATCGATCGATCCATTCCATGCTCAAACTCGCCATTGGCTCTAGCTTCCATCTCTCTAGATCTCCCTGGCTGTGCTGTGCTGTGCCGATCGAGCTAGCTGGCACGCGTACGACCGATCAAATGATTTCCAAGTTCCAACCCCACCCTTTTCATGGGGTACGGGTGTAGGGTACCACCAGCTACTGCGTGCGTGCGTAGGCCACAGATCGGCGAAATATCTTGGTCTCCTAGTAGTACTAAAAATAACGTCTACTTACTCCCTCCATTTCTTTTTACTCCGCATATTAGACTTGTCTGAAGTCAAACTCTTTAAAGTTTGACCAAGTTTTTTTAAAATATTAGCATTCATAATACAAAATCAATACCTTTAGATTCATCATGAAATTTATTTTCAAATTATATTTATTTGGTATTGTCAATGTTGATATTTTTAATATAAATTTGGTCAAATTTATGAAGTTTGACTTCAGAGAAATCTAATACGCAGAGTAAAATAAAAGGGAGGGAGTAATAAATTGTCAAAATCAAGTCAACTACTCATAATCAACAAGCCAAATAAAATGAACAAAAAAGTAGTGGAAGTGCATGAGGAATGAAACCCCCGGTGTCAACACGAATGAGTGATCTTTTTTTTTTTTTTTTGAGCGGGAACACGAATGAGGAGCCGTTGCATCCAGAAATCTGCTGCACGTCGCGATCGGTTTTAATGTGTTACTGTACATACGCGAGCCTGTCTGAATATCCGAAGAGGGTTTTGACTTTGTGTAAATATTCTCGCTCTATTTAGGTCCCCTGGTGATCTAGTTGTGGACAACACTGCGTCTCCTATACGTACGTGGTGCGTACTGGGTACTACGTGGGGTGGGACTGGCCGAGCAATGCAGCTTGTTCCACGTCTGAGTTTGCACGGAGTAGAATATGAATAAATGGCGGGCGTACAAATGTGCAAAAATGCTAAACACACAGGGTTGTTACAGGGCTGTTACGGGACTTTCCCTCTAATACGCTCCACCCCCCTGATTTTCACCGGGGTGGGGCCCGGGTCTCTTCCTTGATCCAATCAATGATTGCCAGGTCAAAATCTCCCCGTAATTCGTAAAGCTTAAGTAAAATCCCGTTGATGTAGCATTGCTCTACAAATGTGCGAGCATCTCATCGAGCTCGAGAGCGTGCCCGTTTAGATTAGGCCCTTCTGTTTTGCAGTTTTCCCTTTGACAAAAAAGCCACAAAAATTCCTAAATAGGGGCTTTTTTACTTCGGCTTTGGGCTTATAAATCAATGTTGTTATATAATGGTATAAGCCAAAAGCCGAAACAAAAAGCACCATTTAGGAGTTTTCTTTAATTTTTTTGCCAAAGTGAAAAAACTGCAAAAGCAGAAGCCAAAGCCCAAACAAACAGGGCTTAGTAAGGCTAAAGGTACTTTGAGTACATGTAGTTTGTGTGCATTGGGGTGATTGTTGATGATGATAGACATGGATTTTCTCGTCATGGCAACAACATATAAGTTCTTTTAACAAAAAAAATATCAAAACCTGTTCATTTTTCTTGATATATTCTTGGATTTTACTCTTCATGGAAACAACATATAAGTTCGGGTATAGACAGACATTTTCAGATGAACACAGTCGGTGATCAGCTTGCTTGTGTGGCGTGCAGGCCTTGTTGGAGTGAATGGTAATTCGAGGCTGTTTGGATCGCTACCAACAACTACCCTACCAAAATCTTGGCATTGACTGAGGACGTGGGCGGGCGTTTGGATCGCCGTCGAAATTTCAGATCCACGCCAAATTTTTGGCTAGTTGTTCAGTTTTTACGCCAATTTCCGGGCGAGCCAACGGCGGCAGAATCTCTTGCAAAATAATTGGCGCCCCCCGATTTGGCATGGCGGGCGTGGGCGCCATCCAAACCGCCCCTTCTATCCACAATCCTGCCCAGTTCTCAAAAAACAAAATCACAATCCTGCCCCACTTAGTAGTACTTTTTTTTCGCGAATACGCAAAGCTTGCGTATCATTGCATTGATAGAAGGAAAGCAGAAACAATACATAAGAGTGTACAACACATATCACGGACACATACATCAGAAGGCGTGAACATGAGACCCGGAGCAGAGAGACACGGGATGGTCGGCCCGAACAAAGGAAAAGACCACAACTAAACCACCAAGCCAACTCCAAGTAGAGGGGAAAGCCTAACCAGGAAAACTTCAAACATCTCTAAATCCAACGCCGGGGATGCCGCGAGCAAGCAAAATGATGCCTTCAAGAAGGCGAGCGACATCGTGACGCCGCCGCCATCCGATCCGAAGAACCGGACCAAGGGTTTCCCCCGGTGCTTGAAGAGGGGCACGGATAGAGGCCATGACAGCGTCTCCAAGAAGGGAAACGACACCCGCGGGTGCCGCCGCTGCCAGCGTCGGCGAGCCGAGCAGGGATTTCGCCCTAGCCTGAGTCCGAGCGATCCCATTGCCGCAGATCAGGGTCCGGAGATGAGGAAGTCGCCTTGCTGGACAAGATCACCACCTCGGGAGAGGGTGGGTGGGGTTGCGCCTGCCGCCGAAGGGCGGCATCGGGCGACGCCGAAAAACACGAGCTTTGAGATTGGCACGCCGTGCAGGTGGACGGAGTCAGAATGTGGCAAGGCGGAGAGAGCCGACGCGGAGGAGGGGATGACTGTTGGAAATATGCCCTAGAGGCAATAATAAATTGGTTATTATTATATTTCCTTGTTAACGATAATCGTTTATTATCCATGCTATAATTGTATTGATTGGAAACTCAAATACATGTGTGGGTACATAGACAACACTGTGTCCCTAGTAAGCCTCTAGTTGACTAGCTCGTTGATCAAAGATGGTTAAGGTTTCCTAGCCATTGACATGAGATGTCATTTGATAACGGGATCACATCATTAGGAGAATGATGTGATGGACAAGACCCAAACTGTAAACGTAGCATTTGATCGTGTCAGTTTATTGCTATTGTTTTCTGCATGTCAAGTATCTGTTCCTTTGACCATGAGATCATGCAACTCACTGACACCGGAGGAATACCTTGTGTGTATCAAACGTCGCAACGTAACTGGGTGACTATAAAGGTGCTCTACAGGTATCTCCGAGGGTGTCTGTTGGGTTGGCATGGATCAAGACTGGGATTTGTTACTCCGTATGACGGAGAGGTATCTCAGGGCCCACTCGGTAATACAACATCACAATGAGCCTTGCAAGCAATGTGACTAAAGTGTTAGCCACGAGATCTTGTATTACGGAACGAGTAAAGAGACTTGCCGGTAACGAGATTGAACTAGGTATAGTGATACCGACGATCGAATCTCGGGCAAGTAACATACCGAAGAACAAAGGGAACAGCATACGGGATTAACTGAATCCTTGACATAGAGGTTCGACCGATAAAGATCTTCATAGAATATGTAGGAGCCAATATGGGCATCCAGGTCCCGCTATTGGTTATTGGCCGTAGAGGTGTCTCGGTCATGTCTACATAGTTCTCGAACCCGCAGGGTCTACACACTTAACGTTTGGTGACGATTAGTATAATTGAGTTATTATGTTGGTGACCGAAAGTTGTTCGGAGTCCCGGATAAGATCCCGGACATGACGAGGATCTCCGGAATAGTCCGGAGGTAAAGATTGATATATGTGATAATAGTGTTTTGATCTCTGGAAGGGTTCCGGAGTTCACCGGAAGGGGTTCCGGATGTTTACCGAAGTGTTCGGGTGCAGCAACACTTTATGTGAGCCAAAGGGATAAAACCCACAAGGTATTGGAAAGTGCAAAAGTAGTTTTGCTGCCGCGTAAGCGGTACTACCGCTTGGTGAAGCGGTACTACCGCCGGAGCGGTACTACCGCTTGTGTGAAGCGGTACTACCGCCCGAGCGGTACTACCGCTTGTGTGAAGCGGTACTACCGCTTGTGTGCGGCTGTGCACGATTCGGCAGGGTCCGAATTGGACTCTTTTCCTGCGGGCCAAACCGACCTTGTGCGGGCAAAACCGACCCGGAGGAGGCTTTTACTCCAAGTTTAGACCCCAAGGCTCAACATATAAATAGAGGGGCAGGGCTAGCACACGGGACACATCAGGATTTCCCAAGCCGTGTGCCGGCAACCCTAACCCTCTAGTTCCTCCGTCATAATCTCCGTAGCGCTTGGCGAAGCCCTGCAGAGATTGTTCCTCACCACCATCACCACGCCGTCGTGCTGCTGGAACTCAACCACTACTTCACCATCGCTCGCTGGATCGAGGAGGTGAAGGCGTCATCAAGCCGTACGTGTGTTGAACGCGGAGGTGCCGTCCGTTCGGCACTAGATCGGAAGGATCGTGATTGGATCGCGGGACGCTCGGCGATTTGGATCGCGAAGACGTTCGACTACATCAACCGCGTTTATTAACGCTTCCGCTTAGCGATCTACAAGGGTATGTAGATTCACTCTCCCTCTCGTAGATGCTCATCACCATGGATAGATCTTATGTGTGCGTAGGAAAATTTTTGTTTCCCATGCAACGTTCCCCAACAGTGGCATCATGAGCTAGGTCTATGCGTAGATGAGATCTCGAGTAGAACACAAACGAGTTGTGGGCGTGGGTGTATACATATTGCTTGCCGTTACTAGTTGATACTTGATTCAGCGGCATTGTGAGATGAAGCGGCCCGGACCGACATTACGCGTACGCTTACGCGAGACTGGTTTTACCGCTGCGTGCACTTGTTGCATAAAGGTGACTGGCGGGTGTCTGTCTCTCTCACTTTAGTTGAATCGGTTCAATGAAGAGGGTTCTTTTAGAAGATCAAAAAGCAATCACTACACCACGTTGTGGTTTTGCGTAGGTAAGAACGGTTCTTGCAAACCCGTAGCAGCCACGTAAAATTTGCAACAACAATTAGAGGACGTCTAACTTGTTTTTGCAGGGTATGTTGTGATGTGATATGGCCAATTACATGATGAGATATATGTGATGTATGAGATGATCATGTTTTGTATAGAATATCACGACTTGCATGTCGATGAGTACGGCAACTGGCAGGAGCCATAGAGTTGTCTTTAATTATTGTATGACCTGCGTGTCAATCATTAAGCGCTATGTAATGCTTTACTTTATCGCTAAACGTTAGCTATAGTCGTGGAAGCAACAGTCGGCGCGACAACCTTATGGCGACACGTTGATGGAGATCAAGATGATGGAGATCATGGTGTCATGCCGGTGACGATGGAGATCATGCCGGTGCTTTGGAGATGGAGATCAAAAGCACAAGTTCATGGCCATATCATGTCACTTATGATTTGCATGTGATGTTAATCCTTTTATGCATCTTATTTTGCTTAGGACGACGGTAGCATTATAAGGTGATCCCTCACTTAAATTTCAAGATAAATTGTGTTCTCCCCAAGTGTGCACCGTTGCGAAAGTTCGTCGTTTCGAGACACGCCGTGATGATCGGGTGTGATAGACTCTACGTTCGCATACAACGGGTGTAAGCCATGTTACACGTGCGGAACACTCGGGTTAAACTTGACGAGCCTAGCATGTACAGACATGGCCTCGGAACACAAGAGACCGAAAGGTCGAACATGAGTCATATAGTAGATATGATCAACATGAAGATGTTCACCATTGAAACCACCTCAACTCACGTGATGATCGGACTTGAGTTGGTGGATTTGGATCATGTTACACTCGAATGATCGGAGGGATGTCAATTTGAGTGGGAGTTTTTAAGTAATATGATTAACTAAACTCATTATCTAAGAACAATAGTCTAAGTTGTCTTTGCAATATTTATGTTGTAGATCATGGCTCGCGCAGTAGCACCCCTGAATTTTAATGCGTTCCTAGAGAAAGCTAAGTTGAAAGATGATGGAAGTAACTTTGTGGACTGGGCCCGTAATCTAAGGATTATCCTTACGGCTTCCCAGAAGGCTTATGTCCTTGATGCACCGCTTGGTGATCCACCCGCTCCAGTTGAGTCTCTAGACGTTGTGAACGCCTGGCAGGCTCATTCTGATGATTACTCAATAGTTCAATGTGCAATGTTGTATGGCTTAGAACCGGGACTTCAAAGACGTTTTGAACGTCATGGAGCATATGAGATGTTCCAGGAGTTGAAGTTTATCTTTCAGAAGAATGCCCGGATCGAGAGATATGAGATCTCCGATAAGTTCTATGCTTGCAAGATGGAGGAGAACGGGTCTATCAGTGATCACGTGCTCAGAATGTCTGGGTACTCCACCCGTCTGGCTGAGTTAGGGATGCCCCTTCCGCCAGAGGCTATCACTGACAGAGTTCTTCAATCATTGCCACCTAGCTACAAGAGCTTCGTGTTGAACTATAACATGCACGGGATGAACAAGTCAGTCGCCGAGCTGTTTGCGATGCTGAAAGCCGCTGAGTCTGAAATTCAGAAGGAGCATCAAGTGTTGATGGTCAATAAAACCACTAGTTTCAAGAAAAATGGCAAGGGTAAGAAGGGTAACTCCAAGAAGAGTGGCAAAGCAGTTGCTCCTCTCGTGAAGAAACCCAAGGCTGGACCCAAACCAGAAACTGTGTGTTTTCATTGCAAGGGAACTGGACACTGGAAGCGGAATTGCCCCAAGTATTTGGCTGACAAGAAGGCGGCCAACAACAAACAAGGTATATATGATATACATGTTATTGATGTGTACCTTACCAACTCTCGTTGTAGTGCCTGGGTATTTGATACCGGTGCGGTTGCTCATATTTGCAACTCAAAACAGGAACTGCGGAATAGACGGAGGCTGGCAAAGGACGAAGTGACGATGCGCGTGGGAAATGGTTCCAAGGTTGATGTGATCGCCGTCGGCACGCTCGCTCTTCGATTACCGTCGGGATTAGTGATGAACCTAAATAAGTGTTATTTGGTGCCTGCGTTAAGCATGAACATTATATCTGGATCTTGTTTATTGCGAGACGGTTACTCATTTAAATCAGAGAATAATGGTTGTTCTATTTATATGAGTAATATCTTTTATGGTCATGCACCCGATGTGAGGGGTTTATTCTTATTGAATCTCGATAGTAATGATACACATGTTCATAACATTGATGCCAAAAGATGTAGAATTGATAATGATAATACCACTTTCTTGTGGCACTGCCGTTTAGGTCATATTGGCGTAAAACGCATGAGGAAGCTCCATGCTGATGGACTTTTGGAGTCACTTGATTTTGAATCACTTGACACATGTGAGCCATGCCTCATGGGCAAGATGACTAAAACGCCGTTCTCTGGAATAATGGAACGGGCAAGTGACTTATTGGAAATCATACATACTGATGTGTGCGGTCCGATGAGTATTGAGGCGCGCGGTGGTTATCGTTACTTTCTCACCTTCACTGATGACTTAAGTAGATATGGGTATATTTACTTAATGAAACACAAGTCTGAAACATTTGAAAAGTTCAAACAATTTCAGAGTGAAGTTGAGAATCATCGTAACAAGAAGATTAAATTCCTACGATCTGATCGAGGAGGAGAATATCTGAGTTATGAGTTTGGCAGTCACTTAAGACAGTGTGGAATTGTTTCACAATTGACACCGCCTGGAACACCACAGCGTAATGGTGTGTCCGAACGTCGTAATCGAACTTTATTGGATATGGTGCGATCTATGATGTCTCTTGCCGATTTGCCACTATCGTTTTGGGGTTATGCATTAGAGACAGCTGCATTCACTTTAAATAGGGCACCATCGAAATCCGTTGAGACGACGCCATATGAACTTTGGTTTGGCAAGAAGCCAAAGCTGTCGTTTCTTAAAGTTTGGGGATGTGATGCTTATGTCAAAAAGCTTCAGCCTGAAAAGCTGGAACCCAAAGCGGAGAAATGCGTCTTCATAGGATACCCAAAAGAGACAGT
The DNA here is from genome assembly GCA_039707655.1 of Elymus sibiricus. Classification (NCBI taxonomy): domain Eukaryota; kingdom Viridiplantae; phylum Streptophyta; class Magnoliopsida; order Poales; family Poaceae; genus Elymus; species Elymus sibiricus. The sequence goes on from CM077676.1 coordinate 383,522,229, forward strand.
TGGGTATACCTTCTACCTCAGATCCGAAGGCAAAGTGTTTGTCGCTAAAAACGGAACATTTCTTGAGAAAGAGTTTCTCTCGAAAGAATTGAGTGGGAGGAAGATAGAACTTGATGAGGTTGTTGAACCTTTACTTCAACCTGAGAGTAGCGCAGCGCAGAAAGTTGTTTCTGTGGAGCCTACATTAGCTGAAGAGGAAGTTAATGATGATGATCATGAAGCTTTGGATCAAGTTGCTATCAAACCTCGTAGGTCGACAAGGACGCGTACTGCTCCTGAGTGGTACGGCAACCCTGTCTTAGAGGTCATGTTGTTAGACAACGATGAACCTACGAGCTATGGAGAAGCGATGATGAGCCCGGATTCCGAGAAGTGGTTAGAGGCCATGAAATCCGAGATGGGATCCATGTATGAAAACAAAGTATGGACTTTGGAAGTATTACCTGAAGGGCGTAAGGCCATTCAGAACAAATGGATCTTTAAGAGGAAGACGGACGCGGACGGTAATGTCACCGTCTATAAAGCTCGACTTGTGGCAAAGGGTTTTTCACAAGTTCAAGGAGTTGACTACGATGAGACCTTCTCACCCGTAGCGATGCTTAAGTCCGTCAGAATCATGTTGGCAATAGCTGCCTTTTTCGATTATGAAATTTGGCAGATGGATGTCAAAACAGCGTTCCTTAACGGTTTCCTTAAGGAAGAGTTGTATATGATGCAACCAGAAGGTTTTGTCGATCCAGAAAATGCTGACAAAGTTTGCAAACTCCAGCGATCCATTTATGGACTGGTGCAAGCATCTCGGAGTTGGAATCTTCGTTTTGATGAGGTGATCAAAGCGTTCGAGTTTATACAAGTTTACGGAGAAGCTTGTATTTACAAGAAAGTGAGTGGGAGCTCTATAGCGTTTCTAATATTATATGTGGATGACATATTGCTGATTGGAAACAATATAGAAATGCTGGAAAGCGTAAAGGAATATTTGAACAAGAGTTTTTCAATGAAGGACCTAGGAGAAGCTGCTTTCATATTAGGCATCAAGATCTATAGAGATAGATCAAGACGCTTAATAGGACTTTCACAAAGCACATACCTTGATAAGATTTTGAAGAAGTTCAAAATGGATCAGTCCAAGAAGGGGTTCTTGCCTGTTTTGCAAGGTGTGAAGTTGAGTAAGACTCAATGCCCAGTGACTGCAGAAGATAGAGAAAAGATGAGTGTCATCCCCTATGCTTCGGCCATAGGCTCTATCATGTATGCAATGCTGTGCACAAGACCCGATGTCAGCCTTGCCATAAGTATGGTCGGAAGGTTTCAAAGTGATCCAGGAATGGAACACTGGACGGCGGTCAAGAATATCCTGAAGTACCTGAAAAGGACTAAGGACATGTTTCTCGTTTATGGAGGTGATCAAGAGCTCGTCGTAAAGGGTTACGTCGATGCAAGCTTTGACACTGATCCGGATGACTCTAAGTCGCAAACCGGATACGTATTTATTCTTAATGGGGGTGCGGTTAGCTGGTGCAGTTCCAAGCAAAGCGTGGTAGCAGATTCTACATGCGAAGCGGAGTACATCGCTGCCTCGGAGGCGGCGAAGGAAGGTGTCTGGATGAAGGAGTTCATGACAGATCTTGGAGTAGTGCCTAGTGCACTTAACCCAATGACTCTGTTTTGTGATAATACTGGTGCCATTGCTCTAGCCAAGGAACCAAGATTTCACAAGAGGACCAGACACATAAAACGACGTTTCAATTCCATCCGCGATTACATCAAGGAGGACGACATAAATATTTGCAAAGTACACACGGATCTAAATGTTGCAGATCCGATGACTAAACCTCTTCCAAGGGCTAAACATGAACAACACCAGAACTGCATGGGTGTTCGATTCATTACAATGTAAATCACATAGTGATGTGAACTAGATTATTGACTCTAGTGCAAGTGGGAGACTGTTGGAAATATGCCCTAGAGGCAATAATAAATTGGTTATTATTATATTTCCTTGTTAATGATAATCGTTTATTATCCATGCTATAATTGTATTGATTGGAAACTCAAATACATGTGTGGGTACATAGACAACACTGTGTCCCTAGTAAGCCTCTAGTTGACTAGCTCGTTGATCAAAGATGGTTAAGGTTTCCTAGCCATTGACATGAGATGTCATTTGATAACGGGATCACATCATTAGGAGAATGATGTGATGGACAAGACCCAAACTGTAAACGTAGCATTTGATCGTGTCAGTTTATTGCTATTGTTTTCTGCATGTCAAGTATCTGTTCCTTTGACCATGAGATCATGCAACTCACTGACACCGGAGGAATACCTTGTGTGTATCAAACGTCGCAACGTAACTGGGTGACTATAAAGGTGCTCTACAGGTATCTCCGAGGGTGTCTGTTGGGTTGGCATGGATCAAGACTGGGATTTGTTACTCCGTATGACGGAGAGGTATCTCAGGGCCCACTCGGTAATACAACATCACAATGAGCCTTGCAAGCAATGTGACTAAAGTGTTAGCCACGAGATCTTGTATTACGGAACGAGTAAAGAGACTTGCCGGTAACGAGATTGAACTAGGTATAGTGATACCGACGATCGAATCTCGGGCAAGTAACATACCGAAGAACAAAGGGAACAGCATACGGGATTAACTGAATCCTTGACATAGAGGTTCGACCGATAAAGATCTTCATAGAATATGTAGGAGCCAATATGGGCATCCAGGTCCCGCTATTGGTTATTGGCCGTAGAGGTGTCTCGGTCATGTCTACATAGTTCTCGAACCCGCAGGGTCTACACACTTAACGTTTGGTGACGATTAGTATAATTGAGTTATTATGTTGGTGACCGAAAGTTGTTCGGAGTCCCGGATAAGATCCCGGACATGACGAGGATCTCCGGAATAGTCCGGAGGTAAAGATTGATATATGTGATAATAGTGTTTTGATCTCTGGAAGGGTTCCGGAGTTCACCGGAAGGGGTTCCGGATGTTTACCGAAGTGTTCGGGTGCAGCAACACTTTATGTGAGCCAAAGGGATAAAACCCACAAGGTATTGGAAAGTGCAAAAGTAGTTTTGCTGCCGCGTAAGCGGTACTACCGCTTGGTGAAGCGGTACTACCGCCGGAGCGGTACTACCGCTTGTGTGAAGCGGTACTACCGCCCGAGCGGTACTACCGCTTGTGTGAAGCGGTACTACCGCTTGTGTGCGGCTGTGCACGATTCGGCAGGGTCCGAATTGGACTCTTTTCCTGCGGGCCAAACCGACCTTGTGCGGGCAAAACCGACCCGGAGGAGGCTTTTACTCCAAGTTTAGACCCCAAGGCTCAACATATAAATAGAGGGGCAGGGCTAGCACACGGGACACATCAGGATTTCCCAAGCCGTGTGCCGGCAACCCTAACCCTCTAGTTCCTCCGTCATAATCTCCGTAGCGCTTGGCGAAGCCCTGCAGAGATTGTTCCTCACCACCATCACCACGCCGTCGTGCTGCTGGAACTCAACCACTACTTCACCATCGCTCGCTGGATCGAGGAGGTGAAGGCGTCATCAAGCCGTACGTGTGTTGAACGCGGAGGTGCCGTCCGTTCGGCACTAGATCGGAAGGATCGTGATTGGATCGCGGGACGCTCGGCGATTTGGATCGCGAAGACGTTCGACTACATCAACCGCGTTTATTAACGCTTCCGCTTAGCGATCTACAAGGGTATGTAGATTCACTCTCCCTCTCGTAGATGCTCATCACCATGGATAGATCTTATGTGTGCGTAGGAAAATTTTTGTTTCCCATGCAACGTTCCCCAACAATGACGACCAACGCCACCTAGTAGTACTAAACATAACGTCTACATAGTCCCTCCATTTCTTTTTACTTCGCGTATTAGACTTGTCTGACATCAAACTCTTCAAAGTTTTATCGAGTTTTTTTTTTAAATATTAGCATTCATAATACAAAATTAATATCTTTAGATCCATCATGAAATATAGTTTCAAATTATATTCACTTGGTATTGTCAATGTTGATATTTTTAATATAAATTTGGTCAAACTTTATGAAGTTTGACTTCAGAGATATCTAATACGCAGAGTAAAGTGAAAGGGAGGGAGTAATAAATTGTCAAAATCAAGTCAAGTCAACAAAATTAAGTCAACTACTCATAATCGACAAGCCAAATAAAAGGAACAAAAGATTTCTATAATGCAAAAGTAGTGGAAGTGCATGAGGAATGAAACCCCCGGTGTCAACACGAATGAGTGATCTTTTATTTTTTGAGCGGGAACACGAATGAGGAGCCGTTGCATCCAGAAATCTGCTGCACGTCTCGATCGTTTTTTTTGTGAAGTTCACACCCCCACTTTATTAAACTAAATTAGGAATTTCGTCTGATACAACACTAAGAATACAATCAGGGGGAACTGAGTACCGATTCTCTACTGCTTATTCCTAAGCGCGCCAGCAAATGGGCAGCACCATTTGCTGTCCTTCGGACCCAGGTGATCTTGAACTCGCTCAAAGTTCTAATCATGGCTTTTACCTCCTCCACCACTTGTCCCCCAGATGATAAATTCCGATCCCGATCATTAAGCATCCCAGCGACCGCCTGACAGTCTGTTTCGAGGTGCAGCTTCGGTACATCCCTCTGAACAGCCAACTGGACCGCTCTCCTACACGCGAGAAGCTCTGCAACCTCCGGCTTGGAGATGTCCGGGAAGAAGTTTGACGCTGCACCTCTGAACACACCATTTTCATCTCTGAATATCACGCCCCCGCCCCCTCCCAGACCTGCCCGAACCATAGCTCCATCGACATTGGCCTTCAGCCAACCTTGCTCAGGTGGCTTCCATATTTCATGTTGGTGGCTTATCACTCTTGAAGCTTGAACACCATGGACTCTCTGCCATTCTTCCATATGTGCAGCCACACCACTCGCAATCTGCCCTGGATCCTCGATCTTCTTGCCGTCGCGTGCGTCGTTCCTAGCCAGCCACAACGCGTAAAGGCCCTGAATCATCATGGCCTTCTCATCATCTGTCACCTCTGTCAACCATTGCAGCATCCACGACGCGAGTGAGCTCTGGGTGCTCATAGATATAGGTGGGATCGCCACCCTTGCCCCCAATACCGAGCCCAACTCCTTCCAAAAAATTGCCGAGTGATGGCAAGACCAAAACCGATGATACGTCGTCTCTTCTGTCCCACACGCTGGACAGAAAACGCCTTCCTTGATGTGTAGACGGAGAAGCTCAGAGCCCATCGCCAATCCATTCTTGATTAATCTCCATGCATGAATTAACGCTTTGCCGGGGGCATTGGCTCCCCACAGCGCGAGCCAACCCTGATGAGTCGCCACTGACGACGAAGAGCCCGACTGTCCTGCTCTTGCCCTTTTCTTCTCCATGCACAAATGATAGGCAGATTTGACCGTAAATTGTCCATTCTTCGTATAATTCCAAGCAAGGAAATCTTCGGATCCCTGTCCACCCACACAAATTTGGAGAATATCCTGTATATCGTCCGGTGTAAACATGACCTCCAGGTTGGCCCGATCCCATGCGTCACCTTCCTCATTGAGCAGATCACACACGCGCGTCATTCCCTGCACATATACCTGGCCCAGTGGCCGTAGGCTTCCTTTGCGCGGTATCCAGCTGTCGTGATGGATACGAATGTTTGTGCCATCACCCACTCTCCAGATCAGTCCGTCCAGTAACAAGTCTCGGCCATGCAAGATGCTTCGGAAAGTGTATGAGCCACCGCTCGGACATGTTGCATTAAGAATGGATCCATCCGTGAAATACCTAGCCCTTAGAACCCGAGCACAAAGAGAGGAAGGGACTTGCAAAATCCTCCACGCTTGCTTTGCTAGTAATGCTTGATTGAAAGCCTCCATATCACGGAAACCCATTCCTCCATCTTGTTTACTTATGCACATTTTCTTCCATGCTATCCAATGCACCTTTTTTTCACCATTTGCTTCACCCCACCAAAAGTTTGAAGAGATAGATGCCAGGTTTCCGCACAATTTCTTGGTGAGTTGGAAGCAGCTCATGGTAAAAGTTGGGGTAGATTGGAGCACGGACTTGACCAGCACCTCACGAGCCTTCTTCGACAAACCTTGCCCTTTCCATCCAGTGACCTTCCCTTTTGCACTTTCTCGAGCATATTTAAAAGTCCCCTCTTTGGATCTCCCCACTACCGTTGGTAGACCCAAGTATCTTTCACTCAACGCTTCAGACTGGATCCCAATGACTTCCTTGAGATGCTCCTTGTTCTCCTCTGTACTACCCTTCCCAAAGAAAATAGATGATTTTTGTATATTAACTTTCTGTCCAGAGGCCACTTCATAATCATGCAATATGGTTTTGAGAGCTTGTAGATTGCTTTCGGAACCCTCGAGAAACACAATGCTATCATCCGCAAAGAGAAGGTGGGTTACCGTGGGGCCAGTGCTCCCAAACGATACCCCCTTAATGTCACCAACCCGCTGCGCATTCCTAAGTAATGCTGAGAAGCCCTCCACACAAAACAAAAACAAGTACGACGACAAAGGGTCGCCTTGTCGGAGACCCCTTGAGGGCAGAAAAGTGCGTGAGATCCCACCATTAAGCTTCACTAAAAACCTCACGGACGTCACACATCGCATAATCATTTGTACCCAAGCAGCAGCAAAACCAAACCTCTCCATCATCCTCTCCAAAAACGACCATTCAACCTTGTCGTACGCCTTCATCATATCCAACTTGACCGCGCAGAGTGGTTTCTTCCTATTCCTCATCCTGATAGCATGGACACACTCATACACCACCAGAATATTATCTGTGATAAGCCTCCCCGGTACAAACGCACTTTGCTCATCTGAAATCATCACCGGAAGGATCACTTTTAACCTGTTTGCAAGCACCTTCGAGGCAATCTTGTACAACACATTACACAAGCTTATCGGTCGGAACTGTGACATCAACTCCGGTGAGTTGACTTTAGGGATCATCACAATGACCGTATCCTTGAAGCTGTCGGGTGCCGCAACTCCGTACAGAAAATTCTTCACCGCTACGCAAACATCGTTCTTTACCAACGACCAGTGTCGTTGATAGAACATTGCCGGAAAACCATCCGGCCCCGGAGCTTTTGTTGGTCCCATTTGAAACAGAGCGGTCTCTATTTCAGCATCTGAAATCTCGGCAGTCAGTTTTGCATTCATCTCCTCAGAGACCACCGAGTCAATATGTTGGAGCAGAAGCTCCGCCGCCTCCGACCCCTCTGAGCTGAATAGATTTGCGTAGAAGCTTGCAGCCACCTCCCGCATCTCCTCATCCGACAAACATCTGGTCCCGTCCTCCCTAATTAACGACTTGACCATATTCTTCCTTTTCCTATGAGAAGCACCGTTTTGGAAGTACTTTGTATTTTGATCTCCCCACTGTAGCCAATCTATCCTAGAGCGTTGTCGGTAATATATTTCTTCCTTCTCATACAGATCATGAAGCTGGCTCTCAATGTCCTTAACCTCCTGGAAGTAACCGGTCTGTAGCGAACGTTCTTTGGCGTCCTTCAGCTGCACTTTGAGTCTGGAAATTTGCCTACGTAAAGAGCCAAACACCTCCCTGCTCCACTTCTGCATGGCCTTGGTCATGGCGCCCAATTTAGTACTCATGCTTGCTATCGCCCCTAGCTGTTGGTTGGCTTCGTCCCATGCATGCATAATCATCTCGTCGTAGCCCTCATGACGGGTCCATGCCTCCTCAAAGCGAAAACCCCTCGGCTCCCAGCTTCTACGCATCCAGCGATTCGGCAGCTCTGATCACTAGTGCAGCATGGTCCGACTCCTCAGTTAGGACATGTTCCACCACAGTCTCCGGGAAAACTTGAAGAAAATCATCATTGCATGTCGCGCGATCAAGCCTAACTTGTATATTTCCTTCCGAGTCTTGCTTATTATCCCACGTAAAAGGGTATCCAGTGAAACTCAAATTCGCCAAGCCGCAGTCAGCTAGGCATTCTCTGAACCCCTCCATTTGATTGAAACTCCTCAAATTTCCACCTCGCTGCTCTGTTTGGAATAGTATCTCATTAAAATCGCCCGCACAAAGCCAAGGTAAGTTGTCCTGTCTCTTCAAGTAACGTAATGCTTCCCATGTTTTATTCCGGTGCTCCGTACGAGGTTCCCCATAGATTCCAGTGAACCTAAAGGTTTTACCCTCACATGACACCTCAGCATCAATGTAGTACTGGCACCACGGTCTGATCGTCACCTGAATATTATCTCTCCACCATAAAGCTAAGCCTCCACTTCTTCCCACACAGGCCACTGCCATGCCATTCCTGAAGCCCAAACTCCATCTAACTTTTTCCATTGCTCTCGCCCTCTTTTTTGTCTCGCACAAAAATACCACCGCTGGGTTGTAAGACCGTATCAGGTCTCTCAGCTCGCCAACCGTCGGGTCCAACCCCAGTCCCCGACAGTTCCAGGCCAGGAAATTCATTGGTCCCGGCGGCCCCGGTTGCCGGGGTCCGCCGATGTAACTCCAAGATCACCGATACGCTCAAAGACTAACGACACTTTCTGTCGTTTATCACCAGAGAACATATCTACCCCTTCCTTCCTGGCCCCATCACCTTTTGCCACCCATACTTGCCTAAAAGAGCGCTTTTTCTTGCGTGGCACATACTGTTGGTAGCTGTCCCGTTGTCAGGACGCACCCTCATCCCTTCTTGGTTTACGGACATAATGTCCCGGCAGCCTCTGTTGCACCCTGCTCGGTCTCTCTCCCTGAAAATGCTGCTTTCCTTTGTAATCTTGATGCTTCTTTGGGGAGATGATGCCCTCTCTAACCTTCTGGTGCAGCTCATTGCACAAATTTTTCTCCCTTTTTCTTCTATGTCCTGGCGTAGATCCTTTTCCTTCTCGCCCCCCGCACCAGTGTGCGTTTTATGTGGGCTTAGAACCTCGTCTTGCTCCTTCCTTTATGTTTCATCCCACCAGTGTGGGAGTCAGCCGAGGGTGTGTATTCCCTGTAGAGGGATCGACGAGTTGGAAGGTCTCGGACATACCCATGCCCTTTCGAGCCATTTTCTCCTCCACTCGACATTGAGCTCTCTCTGCTGAAACTCTTGCTCGAGCCCCCCTGCCACTGCTTTTTTTCTTGATGTCCCGACGGGGTTCTACCAGGAGAAGCACGTAACCATTCCCCCCATTGAGACAACGGGTCAACCGGGGGATCACACCGGCCATCCACATGCACTAGCCTTCCACAGTCAAAACAAAAATGGGGACCTCTCTCATATGCAAAATCAAACCATGTTTTCTCCTCATCTTCTGGCTTCTTCTTAAGGTAAAAAACACGAACAAAAGGTTCATGCAATGCAATTTTGGTCCTCACCCTGAGCTATGTGCCTCTTGCCAGACCATCTTCCCCTACATCCACTTTAACCACTCTTCCCAGCCAATTCCCAAGAGCCTCTCCGAAAGCCTTTGTTCTCTTGTCCAAAGGTAGATCATCTACCCTCACCCAGATGTCAATTGTGTCAAAAATCATCTCGGACGGCCTGGTCTCACCATCATAGTCCTGCAGCACCACTACATTGAAATCGAATTGCCACGAACCATTATGCAGGGCGTGCTTCCAGTCTCCCTCACTACCGAACCTGATCATAAATATGTTGCCACCCAATTCCTTGAATTGGGCTTCTCGGTGGAGTCCCCAGGCTCTCTGCATCGCTCTTTCAAAAGCATGTTTGTTCAAAGGTCGCGGTGAAAAAACTTTCCCTACGACCGCCCACTTTAGATCCTGCTTCATCCTTGGTCCTGGATCATCGAACACAAAGCCGGCCGCTTCCTTCTCAGTCAGCGCCAGCCCCCCCATCTTCGCCGACATGGTCGCGGCCTCCTCCGACACCTTGCCATCAGCCGGGGATTCCGAAGATCTCCTGTTCGCGCTGTCGCTCTGCCCCGCCGTCACAGTCGGAGCCCTCTTCGCCGGAGTCGCCGCCTTTGAGGGAGTCCCCCCTCCCCTGCTCGAAGCGGATGCCATGGGCACCACCTTCAAGCGGGAACACAACACCGTGGCCAGCCGAGATCACAGCGCCGTCGCCGCGATTTCGCTGCCCGAGATCACCACCACCCTACGCTTCAAACCCTAACCCTAGACGCCGCCTCCCGATCGCCTCCCGGTCGCCCCTTAGAGAGAGAAACGTGGTGGACCCGCCGATACAATCTCTCTCCGTCTCGATCGGTTTTAATGTGCTACTGTATATACGCGAGCCTGTCTGGCCGTGGCATCGTCGTGCCAACCCTCTCATTGTCCATCACAAAGCTACGTACAGGGCCGTCCTGCCTGCCCTGTCTCCTCTCCTCTGGCGCCAACTCACTCGCATTACGCTGCTCCGGGCTGGCAAAGCCAAACTCCTCTCCAGTTCGCTGAACCATCCGTCCATATGGCACGTCCAAACCCCCTATATAAACCCCTCACGCCCTGCTCGTTCCCCTCACACAAACACAAGCTTCCATCCAGCTTTCTTGACATCTTCATCTTCTTCTTGTATTTGTTCCTAGCTAGCTCTAGTTGAGTGAGCATACTTCTGGGAGCATCGAGAACGCACGCATGGCTCGCATGGCGGCGTCGGTGGTGGCGATCCTGCTCGCCTCTTGTGCCCTGGCGGCGGCGAGCTTCGACAAGGAGTTCGACATCACCTGGGGTGACGGGCGAGGGAAGATCCTCAACAACGGCCAGCTCCTGACGCTGGGTCTCGACAAGGTCTCGGGCTCCGGGTTCCAGTCCAAGCACGAGTACCTGTTCGGCAAGATCGACATGCAGCTCAAGCTCGTCCCCGGCAACTCCGCCGGCACCGTCACCGCCTACTACGTAATTAACCAAACATCCATTCATTCCTCTGCTTCGAGGTCTTGATCGGATGACACGGTTGCCTAACTTGGTTTGGTTTGGCGTATGAATGTGCAGCTGTCGTCGCAGGGCCCGACGCACGACGAGATCGACTTCGAGTTCCTGGGCAATGTCACCGGCGAGCCCTACACGCTGCACACCAACGTGTTCACGCAGGGGCAGGGCCAGCGGGAGCAGCAGTTCCGCCTCTGGTTCGATCCCACCAACGACTTCCACACCTACTCCATCCTCTGGAACCCAAAGCACATCATGTAAGTTGTTGATCGCCAACCTTTTTACCTTAAAAACGCTGGCCATCTATCTATTCAGCAGATGTACTGATTCTGTTCTAAATAATGCAGCTTCATGGTGGACGACATGCCGATCAGGGACTTCAAGAACCTGGAGGGAAAGGGGATCGCGTTCACCAAGAACCAGCCCATGCGGCTCTACTCCAGCCTCTGGAACGCCGACGACTGGGCCACGCAGGGCGGCCGCGTCAAGACGGACTGGTCCCACGCCCCGTTCTCCGCCTCCTACTGCGGCTTCAAGGCCGACGCGTGCGTGGTGACCGCGGGCGGCCGGCCTCACTGCGGCGCCAGCGTCGGCACGGACGTGGCCCCCGGCACCGGCGCGGCCGGCGAGTGGTACAACCAGGAGCTGGACCTGACTCGGCAGCAGCGGATGCGGTGGGCGCAGAGCAACTACATGATCTACAACTACTGCACCGACCCAAAGCGCTTCGACAAGGGCGTCCCCGCCGAGTGCTCCATGTAGTCCCCATGTCCATCAGCTGCTCGCGTTGCACCTTGTATGTGTAAAGGGGATCGCCGGAGGAAGACGACCGGAGATGTGTAAAGTAGCCGGTGGTAAATTCTTCTTTGTCATTTACGCCCAGTTCAAGTAATCCATTCCAAAAAATTAGATGGAGTAATTTTTAAAGTGGATTTCGAAAAAGCGCACGATAAGGTTAAGTGGCCGTTCCTCCAACAGGCATTGCGTATGAAAGGTTTTGATGAAGCCTGGCGCCGACAGGTCGAATCCTTTACGCACAAAGGGAGTGTGGGAATTAAAGTGAATGACGATATAGGTCATTATTTCCAGACACATAAAGGCCTCAGACAAGGAGATCCGATGTCCCCTATCCTGTTTAACATTGTGGTGGATATGTTAGCAATTTTGATAGGAAGGGCTAAGGAGAATGGTCAAGTGGGTGGTTTGGTACCTCATCTCGTTGATGGAGGTGTATCCATCCTTCAATACGCCGATGATACAATCATCTTTATGGAGCATGATTTGGCCAAGGCGAGAAATATGAAGCTAGTGTTATGCCTTTTTGAACAATTGACCGGGTTAAAGATTAACTTTCATAAGAGCGAGTTGTTCTGCTTTGGTAGAGCCAAAGACGACCAGGAGTCTTATAGGCAATTGTTTGGGTGCGAGTTGGGGAGTTTACCCTTCTCTTACCTTGGTATTCCGATTCACCATCGTAAGCTAACAAACAGAGAATGGAAGTGTATCGAGAATCGATTTGAGAAAAAACTGAGCTGTTGGAAGGGTAAGCTCATGTCATATGGAGGCCGTTTGATATTGATTAATTCGGTGCTCACGAGTATGCCTATGTTTCTCTTATTGTTCTTTGAGGTCCCAGTTGGTGTTAGGAAACGACTGGACTTCTATCGGTCGCGTTTCTTTTGGCAGGGTGATGAACTTAAAAGAAAATACCGGCTTGCTAAATGGGACATCATCTGTAGACCGAAAGACCAAGGGGGCCTTGGTATTGAAAATCTTGAAGTTAAGAACAGATGCCTTCTTAGTAAGTGGTTGTGGAAGCTTTCTTCCGGGACTGAGGCCATGTGGGCGCAGATCCTCCGCAACAAGTACCTCCAGAGTAAAACACTGTCCCAGGTCGCAGTCAGGCCGACTGATTCGCCTTTCTGGAAAGGACTAATGAAAGTCAAACAATCTATGTTCAATAGGACAAGATTTGTTATTGGAAATGGTACAAGTACACGTTTCTGGGAGGATACTTGGCTTGGAGACTCACCTTTAGCCATTCAATATCCGTCTTTATATCGGATTGCTCAACGACGTGAGGTGTTCGTGGCAACGGTATTTCAATCTGTCCCCCTTAATATTCAGTTTAGACGGTCGCTAGCGGGCAATCGTTGGGAAGAATGGCTCCATCTAGTTAGGAGACTGATGGAGGTTCAACTTTCTCACCAACCCGATGTATTACGCTGGAAGTTGACTAGTTCTGGAGTTTTTACAGTTAAATCAATGTATATTGATGTTATTAATTCGAATGCTATTCCAACTTCCAAGTATGTTTGGGATGTCAAAGTTCCTTTAAAAATTAAAGTGTTTATGTGGTTTGTCCATAAACAAGTTATTTTAACAAAGGACAACTTGATTAAGCTTAATTGGACAGGACCTACTAGGTGTAGTTTCTGTGATCGGGATGAGTCGATTAAGCATTTATTCTTTGATTGCCCGTTGGCCAAAGTTCTTTGGCGGACGGTCCATATTGCTTTTAATATTACTCCACCGACTTCGGTCAATGCATTATTTGGGACATGGCTTAATGGGGTTGAGCCTGACTTAGCAAGACATATTCGGGTTGGAGTTTGCGCTTTGCTATGGACTATCTGGAATTGCAGAAATGATTTGGTTTTTAACAGAACATCACGGTTTCATTTCTTGCAGGTTATCTTCCGAGCTACGGCACTGATCCGTTCGTGGTCGCTACTCACTCCGATGGAGGCCAGGGAGCATTTGGTTACTGGATCTATCCGTTGGGAGATGGTAGCTCGGGATATCTTCAACCGGTTTGGATGGCGGTCATGTAATAGGATAGGCAATTAGTTTCCCTATCTATTTGTAGCCAGCCGGTTGTGGCACCTTTTCCTGGCTAGATTGTGTCTAGCCGTTGGTCGCTCTGTGTGAGCTGCATTTTTCTTTTCTTTTTCTTTTAGCTGGAGACTGTGGAACCTTGTTGGCACTTTTTGTTATTTGGTTAATTAGATGGCCGTATGCATCATTCTGATGCAGAGGCCGGGGAGCCCCCCCTTTTCGAAAAAAAAAAAATGCTGCTCTCTGCTCACCTTTCAAAACTGAAACATTCGGTTCGATGAGAAGACCTATCCACGATTGGATTGGCACACGCCAAATCATTTTGTTCTGCTTCGTCCACTGGGTACGGTGCATGCATAGCCACACCTACATGCCGCGCGGTACGTGTAAGGTGAAGGGAGCTCGGTCAGTGCTGGGGATGGGTGCACGGCCACTGACCGCAAGGCGACACGAAGCGCGACAGAGGAAAGGACAATGGCCTCCCTTCGTAATGATCCGTCAGGTCCCAGCTTGCTGCACCTGCGAACCCTACGTCTTTCGTCGCCTTCGCTGCCACACTGGCCGACGGTGAAATGGGTGTACGTTCGAAATTGATAAGGTTGCAGTCTCGCAGCTCTACAGTTAGGAAATATATGGTGATACCATCACTTAGATGCGTCCTTTTTTGTGAAAATCATTTAGATGCTCCCATGATGCCAATTTAAACAAATCAAACATAAATGTTTCAAAAAATTCCAAAAAAACTAAGAATGTTCACAACACATATATCTACAACCCCTAAAAATTTCAGATCCAAATTCATAGTATACATTGAGAAAGAATAAAAAGAGAAATTTAACACCAATAGTGTCAATAATGACAAAACATGAATAGTGTCAAAAACTGCACTATTCACATCTGGTTTTGTCTTTTTTTTTTTTTCTCTTTGTGTACTTTGAGTTTAGATATGAAATTTTTAGGAGTTGTAATGTTGTATACATATGTATGCATACATATGTGTTGTGAACATTCACAATTTACATGGTGTATGTGGTAAGCAACCTCAAAACAAGCAATTTAAAAAAATTGTGAATGTTCACAACACATAATGTATACAACCCCTTCTGTCCTCTATTCTCACTAGTCCACACCGCCACCCTCCCTCTCCTCTCCTTTCCCATCACCGTTGCTTGGCCGTGCTGCCGGGCAAAGCCCGGTCGACATGGGCGTTTGTGGGTAATTCCTCCCTCCCTTGTGCTTGCCCGGTCAACGTGGTCGGTTGTGGGTATCCCCCCCCCTTCTGCGGTAGGGGTGGCACGCGTCGCGGCTGCCCGGCAGATGTGTCATGCTAGGAGTGGGGATACTATGGTCCAAATGGTACATATGCATAAGAAATTTCCTTTACGGTACAATCTTTCACTTTGGTCTAAATTAATTCCTTTGTTTCAAAATATCCCTAAACCAACAGACCTCCTTTCAGCGACTACCTGCGCGATTGTAAGGAAGCGCATGCCTCCAAAACCACACACTTTGTAAACATGCACCGCTTGAAGGGAGATATGATTTTTTGTAAGCGTCTTAGTGTGACTGCTCATCTTCGTTCAATACTTCTCCCATCGAGCCATGTTTGGATAATGATGCTGCAAAGAGTACGATCTATTGGTTCTTGCATTTGTTATACATGTTAAGTTAATAGATATGATGGTTCTATGTTTCGTATGCATCTCGCATGACTAGTTTACTTTACGTGATATTGATAACACTACTTTCATGAAGTTAGGCTTGATAAAATTAATTAGAAATACTAATTATTTCAACAAGTCATTAGTTCTGATACCATTCAGAATTTCACGCATCAGTTGACCAATTTACCCACAAGCGATCAATGTGTATTGGAGAAGCGGAGCACCAATTTTGCAAGAACGAATAACAATTAAACTACACTGGTCCATTATTGTTCCTCTTTTTTTTAGGAAACTCCATTATTGTTCCCTAGTACACTTGCACACTTGCATGGCATGGTTGTTCCGCTCGAGGTTCAAACAGACCCATAATCAGTGGTCATGTATTTTGTGCAACACATGTTGCTTTGCTCAAACCGTGAAGGAAAAACATCATGATTGTTGTCACTAACTCATGCAAAATCTTCCACAGCTGTTCACCATATTCTCTTAACTACCCAGTGATTGCAAATGATAATAATTAAAAGTAAGAGTGGGGGTGGGGGGAGCGGATGTACTACATACACGCATGCTAAAGATGAAATTTTTTATGTGGTTGGTTTAGAGGGAGGAGATCCTCACCAAAGATAATTTGGCTAAACGAAACTGGAATAGATGTAAGAATTGTTGTTTTTGTGATCAGGAAGAAACAATTCAACATTTTTTTATATTTCATGCCCTTTTGCGGCTTCGATTTGGCGCACGGTTCATGTTGCATATAATTTGCCACCCCCAACAAGTATCCCAAATTTGTTTGGAAACTGGTTGGATGGTATCAACAAAAAGCTTAAGGGTCATATCCGTGTAGGGCTTTGTTGGGATATCCTCCTCATGTGGGCTGTGAGGAGATGACCATTTGAAGCCTTTTAGGCAGCCCAAAGAGGTGCAGAAGCCCACTACCCATTAGGGTTATGACCTAGCATCATTTTGGACTTTGCACGTGAGTGGATGGGGATGCTTTACCCTCCATCCAGTAGCCACCACCAAGTGTGACGAAAATCAGTTCATCCTCCAAGGGAGAAGAAGAGAGAAAACCAAGAGAGAAAGGGAAGAAGAGGAAGATTGACGGAAGAAGCAAAGGGAGCTTCTCCCCAAGGTTGTGAAGTCCAGATCCACCACTTTGTCTCCTTCAAGCTCTGGTTCCACCATCTTTGGTGAGCTTGTTCCAATCCCTAGCTCTTGAGCCCCAAATATTGTTGTGTTCATCCAAGATCCAGAAATCTTGGTGTATGAGATCCTCTAGTGCTATCTAGAGAAGAACTTGTTGTATCCCACATTTGATAATAGTGGAAGAGGATTTGGGTGGCTTCGGCCTGTGGTTTTTCCCCTCAAGTTGAGGGGTTTTCCACATAAATCTGGTGTCTCTGTGATTGATACTTGCTGCTGTCCAGGAAGTTACTCCTACCACAAGCACTCTTGAGAGGAGTGTCTTGTCTGCTGAGTAACATTTTACCTCCATATATGCTGTTGCATATGTTTCTTTCCGTGCTAAGCAACGATCCTTGAGTTAGTACATAATGTGGTGCTGAGATTACTTTGTTTCCGCTGCAGTTTTCAGTTAACCACAAGTGCATTTGTGTGCTAATTCCCAACATAGTGGTATCAGAGCTTCGGTTGCTTAGGAGGTTGCTAGTCCCAGTTGCTTGATTGTTGCTGGAAATGCTGCTCACAATGGCCTTGGAAGAAAGCGCTACTACAAGTGGCATGATAAAACTTGATTCTTCCAATTACTCATTATGGAAGCCCATGATGGAAGACATCCTTTATTGCAAGGATTTGTATGAGCCAATTGTGAAAGACAATAGACCCACCGGTGTCACGAAAGAAGAATGGAGAGTGTTGCACAGAAAGGCAGTAGGTATGATTCGGTTGTACATCAACCACAATATATTCCACCATGTTGCAAATGACACAAATGCGTATGAGATGTGGCAGAAGTTGAGTCTATGTATGAGAGGAAGACATCAATGAACAAGGCCTCAGTGATCAAAAGACTTGCAAAGCTTGAGTACCGAGATGGCACAAGTGTGATTGAGCACTTGAATGTCTTCCAATGCCATATAAATCAACTTTCAGCCATGAAGATCAACTTTGAGGATGAGGTGCAAGCATTGTTGCTGCTGAGTTCCATGCCTGATAGTTGGAACACGCTTGTTGTGTCACTTAGCAATTCAGTTCCAGATGGGAAGCTGACTCTAGAGATGGTGAAGAACAGTATGCTGAATGAAGAAGCCAGAAAGAAGGAAAAGGGTGACGCCTCTTCTTCTGATGCTTATGTGGCTGAAACCCATGGGAAGAATGAGAACCATGGACGCGGCAATACCAGATTTCAGCAAGGCAGAAGTAAATCTAGGGGGAGATCAAAGTCAAAACAGAGAAAATATATTACTTGCTTTCATTGTGGCAATCCGGGACACATAAAGAGCGAGTGCAGGAAGTACAAAAGAGAGCTTGCAGAGGGGAAACTTGCAAAGAAAACCGAGCAAAAGGCTGAGAACAGCTCAGCCATGACTGCAACAGATGAGGATTATCTAGTCATTGAAGATGATGAATGCTATAGTGCTGTTCGTGATGATGCCATGAGTTGGGTTGTGGATTCAGGTGCGTCCTTCCACATCACATCACACAAGGAGTATTTCACATCTTACCTAGTGGTGTTACTAGCCAAGTGAGGATGGGAAATAGTGGTTCGTCAACAATTGTTGGCAAGGGCTCTATATGCATTGAAACAAACACAGGTTGCAAATTGGTGCTCGATGATGTGAGGCATGTTCCCGACATAAGGCTGAATTTGTTGTCAGTGGGCAAGCTTGATGATATCAAAGATCCTAGTTATTTTGGTGAAGGAAAATGGAAGCTCACCAAAGGCTCTTTGATTGTGGCTCGAGGAAGTAGGCAAGGAAATCTCTATGTGACTAAAACCAAGTTGTGCAAAGAGGTGTTGAACATTGCTGAAAAAGACACTTCAGTTGAATTGTGGCACAAGAGGCTTGGGCATATGAGTGAGAAGGGCATGCATGCTCTTGCTCGCATGGAGTACCTCCCTGAGTTGAAAGGTATATCCTTGAAACCCTGTGCACATTGTTTTGCTGGCAAACAACATAGGGTTGCATTTCGTACACTCCCTCCACACCGTGCAAAAAATGTTCTTGATATTGTGCACACTGATGTTTGCTCCATGATTGAAAAATCTCATGGCGGAGCATTATACTTTGTGACTTTTATTGATGACCATTCCAGAGAGGTTTTTGTGTATGTGCTGAAATACAAATACCAGACGCTTGAAGCCTTCAAGGAGTTCCATGCCAAAGTTGAGAGAGAAACAGGCAGGAAATTGAAGTGCGTGAGATCAGACAATGGTGGTGAATACCGAGGTCCTTTTGAAAGGTATTGCAGAAAGTTTGGCATCAGGCTTGAGAAGAGTCCACCAAAGACACCTCAGCTCAATGGACTTGCAGAGAGAATGTACAGGACACTCACAGAGAGGGTCACAACTATGCTCTCTCATGCTCATTTACCTAATTCATTTTGGGCTGAAGCTTTGATGAATGCTATGTATGTGGTTAACCTATCTCCCTCAGTTCCTCTTGCAGGTGATATTCCTCAGAGAGTTTAGTCAGGGAAGGAGGTATCATACAAGCACTTGAAGGTCTTTGGTTGCAGGGCATATGTACATGTTCCAAGGGACGAGAGATCCAAGCTTGATAGCAAGACAAAGCAGTGCATCTACCTCAGCCAACCAAGTGAAGAGTTTGGCTACAAGTTGTGGGATCTAGCCAATAGGAAGATTGTGAGAAGCCGAGATGTGGTGTTCATTGAAGATTAAACAATAAAAGATATTGGGAAACCAGAGAAGACAATGACCAACACACCTTAGGTAGACATGGATCCAATCCGTCCTCCTCTCGTGCATGACAATCATGGGGGAGATGATGACACTGAAGACAGTGGAGATGTAACTGACCAAGGCAGTATAAGTCCAAGTGACGAGCAGCCATCATGTGATGATGATGAAGTTGGTAATGATGATGCCAACGATAATCCACTTGATTCACCACCACTGCAGCAGCAAAGAAGAAGTGAAAGGGGTCACATTCCTTCTTCTAAGTATCCACCACAACAATATGTGTTGATGACTGATGCAGGTGAGCCCTCATGCTATGAGGAGGCAATGTCTGATGAGAACAAGGATGAATGGTCAGAAGCCATGCAGGACGAGATGAAATTCCTGTATGAGAATGATACTTTTGAGTTGGTAAATCTGCCAAAGGGCAAGAAAGCACTCAAGAACAAGTGGGTGTACAGAGTGAAGACTGAAGAAAACACCTCACATCTAAGGTACAAGGCCAGATTGGTTGTGAAAGGTTTCAGTCAGAAAAGGGCATCGATTATGATGAGATAATCTCTCCGATGGTCAAGATGTCTTCGATCCGAGTTGTGCTTGGCATGGCTGCCACCATGGACTTCGAAATTGAACAACTTGATGTGAAGACTGCATTCTTGCATGGTGACCTAGAGCAGGAGATAAACATGGAGCAGTCAGAGGGATTCATGGTTGCAGGCAAGGAGCACTTAGTTTGCAAATTAAAGAAGAGCTTGTATGGCTTGAAACAAGCTCCTCGGCAGTGGTACAAGAAGTTTGAGTCTTTTATGACTGGGCTTGGTTACCATAAAGCACAACCTGATCATTGTGTCTTTATGAAGAGGTACGTGATGACCCTCTAGTATAGGGGATCAATCGTAGTCCTTTCAATAAGTAAGAGTGTCGAACCCAACGAGGAGCAGAAGGAAATGACAAGCGGTTTTCAGCAAGATATTCTCTGCAAATACTGAAAGTAGCGGTAACAGATAGTTTTGATAGCAAGATAATTCATAGCAAGTAACGAGTAACAAATATAATAAAGTGCAGCAAGGTGGCCCAATCCTTTTTGTAGCAAAGAACAAGCCGGAACGAACTCGTATAATAAGCAAAGCGTTCTCGAGGACACATGGGAATTTCATTTAGTCACTTTTATCATGTTTGTTTGATTCGCGTTCGCTACTTTGATAATTTGGTATGTGGGTGGACCGGTGCTTGGGTGCTGTTCTTACTTGAACAAGCCTCCCACTTATGATTACCCCCTCTCGCAAGCGTCCGCAACTACGAAAGAAGAGTTAAGATAACTCTAACCATAGCATGAAACATGTGGATCCAAATCAGCCCCTTACGGAATAGCGCATAAACTAGGGTTTAAACTTCTGTCACTCTAGCAACCCATCATCTAATTACTACTCCACAATGCTTTCCCTTAGGCCCAAAGATGGTGAAGTGTCATGTAGTCGACGTTCACACGACACCACTAAAGGAAGCAACAACATACATATCATCAAAATATCGAACGAATACCAAATTCACATGATTACTTATGACATGACTTCTCCCATGTCCTCAAGAACAAAAGTAACTACTCACAAATCATGTTCATGTTCAAGATCAGAGGGGTATTGAATAGCATTAAGGATCTGAACATATAATCTTCCACCAAATAAACCAACTAGCATCAACTACAAGATGTAATCAACACTACTAGCAACCCACAAGTACCAATCTGAGGTTTTGAGACAAAGATTGAATACAAGAGATGAACTAGGGTTTGAGATGAGATGGTGCTGGTGAAGATGTTGATGAAGATTGGTCCTCCCACGATGAGAGGATCGTTGGTGAGGTCGATGGCTTCGATTTCCCCCTCCCGGTGGGAAGTATCCCCGGCGGAATCGCTCCGCCGGAGAACAAAATAGCTCCTGCCCAGGTTCCGCCTTGAGACGGCGTCCCAAAAGCCTTTTCTTGATTTTTTTTTCTAGGGCAAATGGCTTCATATAGCAGAAGAAGGGGGCCAGACGCCAGCTGTGGGCCCCATAAGGCACTAGGGCGCGCCGGGGGGGGCGTGCCCTACTGCCTTGTGGGCAGCTAGTGGGTCCCCTCTGTTATCTCTTTTCTCCAGTATTTTTTATATATTCAATAAAAAATCTCCGTGAAATTTCAGGTCAATTGGAGCTCTGTAGAATAGGTATCTCTGATATGGCTATTTCAGGTCCAGAATTCCAGCTGCCGGCATTCTCCCTCTTCATGTAAATCTTGGAAATTAATAGAGAAAAGGCATAAGAATTGTACCATAAAGTGAAATAATGATCAAAAACATAATAAATAACAGTAGGAAATCATGATGCAAATTGGACGTATCAACTCCCCCAAGCTTAGACCTCGCTCGCCCTCAAGCGAAAAGTCGAAATCGATAATCATGACCACATGTTTAGAGAGAGAGACGTCGATAAAAATAAAATACGGACATCTAGCATCTTGATCTTTATTATAACAGCAATATATCATCATAAAACTTCTCATGAAAAAGTGACAAATCATCCACAATTTAAAGTATGAACCATAAACCAAATTGAAAACTAACAAACTATGATCTCAGTCACTGAAGCAATTGCAATTCATCATATTATCAGAAAGAGTCTATGTAAGAGCTCTGCTTAGCAAGTTCACATACTCAACTATCATTTAGTCTTCTATGATTGCTGACACTCACGGCATACTTATGGAGCAAAAGTTTCAGTCGGACACATAGAAAGATAGGGGCTTATAATTTCGCCTCCCAACGTTTTTACCTCAAGGGTAATGTTAACAATAATAACTCATGATCACCTACATTCAACTGGATATATATGCATGGATCAATCCCCACCACATGATGTTTGCCAAAAGAGAAAATAAAAACGGAATAGAGAAGAATACTATTGACTCTTGCATGAAAGTAAATACATAAAGTAAAAGATAGGCCCTTCGCAGAGGGAAGCAGAGGTTGTCATGCGCTTTTGTTTTTGGATGTGCAAGCTCTTAATGTAAAGGAACGTCACTTTATATTGCCCCTTGTGATAGCGACCTTTATTATGCAGTCTGTCGCTTTTATTGCTCCACCATCACAAGATCGTACAAAGCTTATTTTCCCTTGCAATAAAAGTTCATACATATTTAGGAGCAATTTTTATTGCTTTTGCACCGATGACAACTTACTTGAAGGATCTTATTCAATCCATAGGTAGATATAATGGACTCTCATGACATGAAACTGGGTTTAAGGGTTTTTGGATGCACAAGTAGTATCTCTACTTGGTGCGGATTTTTTGGCTAGCGAAGATAGGTGGCAAACACCACATGTTAGAGGATCCAAAACAATATAACTTCTATGTGAATATAAGCAAACATAACCCATTACGTTGTCTTCCTTGTCCAACGTCAACGAATTGTCATAGAATATTTGATGGGGGCTCACAATCATAAAAGATGTCCAAGATAGTATATTTATATGTGAGACCTCTCTTCCTTTATTACTTTTTCATGAATTGCTACAATGACCAATGCTATGTTTGTCAACTTCCAACAAGTTTTATCAATTATACTTCTTTTATGTGAAGTCATCACTCCCCATGGGATTAGCATATGATCTTACTTTTTATTCTTTATTTCTAAGATTGGATCATCAAAAGCAAAACACTCAACTCAAACTAATCTTTATTATATAACTTTCACACTCGATTACATAGATAGATAGATCACACAGCAAGCACTCGAAACTAAATCATACTTAAACTTTATTCCTCTAAATCACGAAATAACTAAGGATTGAACTAAGATAGATAATGATGATGAGAAAGTGATGGTGATACGATACCGGGGCGCCTCCCCCAAGCTTGGCACAAGCCAAGGGGAGTGCCCATACCCATGTACTCAAGTCTCCTTCTTCGGTGATGGTGGTGATGAAGTGGTGGGCTTGTCCTTCATAACATTAATTAGGATCTCCTTTAAGCTTTGAATTTCTCGGAGCACATGCTGTATCATCTCTGTATTCTTCTAGACTTCGGCCGTGATATGTTTATTCTCTGCCCCCCCAAGCATTCTTTCCTGCATCACTTTCACTTGGACGAGAGATGTCCCAATTGGAGGGTATGTGCATACGAGGAGTATTTTCAACCCCATAATTGTGAACCAAATTATGAAAGTTGTTCCGATGTAACCTGTGTAAGGGCCTCCTAGAGGGAAAACCTTCTTGTACCTCTGGACTCCCATGGCTTGTAATGCTTCTCACGGCTTGATATGGGTTTGGAATTGTGGAGATGCCGGCAAGGGTGCCCCTCTCGGAGGCCGGAGGGTGGACCTCAACTGAATCTCCATCATCTTCTTCCATGTTAACCTCTCCTTCTTCCTCCCGCCTGAGCTCCATCTGCAGCAACCAAGCATCGTCCCCCACATTGTTTGAGGAAGAGGAAGACATGATGCCTGGCTTCGAGATCTGACAGAAAACAACACGAAACAAGAACAGGGGGAAAACTTGCGGTACGGTGGTCAAAATATACGGAAGTATATATAAAGAATTTTTATCTTGCAAAACAAGCATACGGGAAGAAAACGGAGTCGGGAAGGCACACGTGGGGCCCACAAGGCACCACGGCACGCCCCAGGGGGGGGTCGCGCCCTTCTGCCTTGTGGGCAGCACGTGGGTCCCCTCGGCTGTTTCTTATTTTTGTAATTTTTCTAATATTCCAAAAATGACAGAAATATTTTTTATGAAATTTTTGGAGTCGGTTTACTGACCGTATCACATACCTACCCCTTTTTAGGGTTCTGGAGCGTTCCGGAAGGACTCTTTGATGTGCTCTTCCGGTGTAATTGTTTCTATAATATTAGTTTCAACATTAATGGGAGTACCTGAAATATAGTGCTTAATTCTTTGCCCATTCACCACTCTCGGATTATTGCCTTCGGAGTTGTTTATTTTGATGGCTCCGGAGTGATAAACTTCTTCGATGATATACGGTCCTTCCCATTTAGAGAGAAGTTTTCCTGCAAAGAATCTCAAACGAGAATTGTATAATAAAACATGATCACCTACTTTGAATTCCCATTTTTGAATTATTTTGTCATGCCACCTTTTAACTTTTTCTTTGAACAACTTAGCATTGTCATAGGCTTGGGTTCTCCATTCATCTAAAGAGCCGATATCAAATAACCTCTTCTCACCGGCAAGTTTAAAATCATAATTAAGTTCTTTAATTGCCCAATAAGCTTTATGTTCTAATTCAAGAGGTAAATCACATGCTTTTCCAGAAACCATTTTATACGGAGACATACCCATAGGATTTTTATATGCAGTTCTGTAAGCCCATAATGCATCATCAAGTTTCTTAGACCAATTCTTTCTAGATCTATTAACGGTCTTTTGCAAAATCAGTTTTATTTCCCTATTAGTTAATTCAACTTGACCACTAGACTGTGGATGGTAAGGGGATGCAATTCTATGGTTAACATCATATTTAGCAAGCAACTTACGGAAAGCACCATGAATAAAATGTGAACCACCATCAGTCATTAAATATCTAGGGACTCCAAACCTCGGGAAAATGACTTCTTTAAGCATTTTAATAGAAGTGTTGTGATCAGCACTACTAGTTGGAATAGCTTCTACCCACTTAGTAACATAGTCAATAGCAACTAAAATATGAGTATACCCATTGGATTTAGGAAAAGGTCCCATATAATCAAAACCCCAAGCATCAAATGGTTCAATAACAAGTGAATAATTCATAGGCATTTCCTGACGTCTACCAACATTACCAATTCTTTGACATTCATCACAACAAAGGACAAACTTACATGCATCCTTGAAAAGAGTAGGCCAATAAAAACCAGATTGTAATACCTTGTGTGCAGTTCGGTCTCCCGCATGATGTCCTCCATAGGCCTCGGAGTGACACTTACGTAGAATTTGTTCTTGTTCATGCTCAGGTACATAACGTCACTCCTTCTTTATATAGATGTGGGTCATCCTAAAAGTAATGTCTTAAATCAAAGAAAAACTTTTTCTTTTGTTGATATGTAAAGCTAGGTGGTATCTATTTAGCAACAATGTAATTAGCATAGTCTGCATACCAAGGAGTATTACGAGAAGCATTTATCACAGCTAATTATTCATCAGGAAAATCATCATTAATAGGAAGTGGGTCATCAAGAACATTTTCCATTCTAGACAAATTATCTGCTACGGGATTCTCAGCTCCCTTCCTATCAACAATATGCAAATCAAATTCTTGTAAAAGAAGAACCCATCTAATAAGTCTAGGCTTAGCATCTTTCTTTTACATAAGGTATTTAATAGCAACATGATCAGTGTGAACAGTAACCTTGGAATCAACAATATAAGATCTAAATTTATCACATGCAAACACAACTGCTAAAAATTATTTCTCAGTAGTAGCATAATTTCTTTGAGCGCTGTCTAGAGTTTTACTAGCATAATGGATAACATTTAATTTCTTATCAACTCTTTGTCCTAAAACAGCACCAACATCATAATCACTAGCATCACACATAATTTCAAAAGGTATGTTCCAATCAGGTGGTTGAACAATAGGTGCAGAAATTAAGGCTTTCTTAAGTATTTCAAAGGCTTCTACACAATCATCATAAAAAATAAACGGAACATCTTTTTGCAAGAGATTGGTAAGAGGTCTAGAAATTTTAGAGAAGTCTTTTATAAACCTTCTATAGAAACCAGCATGACCAAGGAAACTTCTTATACCTTTGATATCTTTAGGACATGGCATTTTCTCAATAGCATCAACCTTTGCTTTATCGACCTCAATACCTCTTTCAGAAATTTTATGCCCAAGGACTATTCCTTCGTTAACCATAAAGTGGCACTTTTCCCAATTCAAGACAAGATTAGTTTCTTCACATCTCTACAAAACTCGATCAAGGTTGCTTAGGCAATCATCAAAAGAAGTTCCGTAAACGGAGAAATCATCCATGAAAACCTCAACAATCTTTTCACAAAAGTCAGAGAATATAGCAGTCATACATCTTTGAAAGGTAGCAGGTGCATTACATAAACCAAAAGGCATACGACGATAAGCATAATTTCCAAAAGGACAAGTAAAGGTGGTTTTCTCTTGATGTTCAGGTGATACAGGTATTTGAGAGAAACCAGAATAACCATCTAGGAAGCAAAAGTGTGTATGCTTAGACAATCTTTCTAACATTTGATCAATAAAAGGCAAGGGGTAATGATCTTTTCTAGTGGCTTTATTTAATTTCCTGAAGTCAATTACCATCCTATAACCAGTTACAATTCTTTGTGGGATGAGTTCATTTTTATCATTAGGAACAACGGTAATACCTCCCTTTTTAGGAACACAATGAACATGACTTACCCATCTACTGTTAGCTATGGGATAAATTATACCTGCTTCTAGAAGCTTTAATATTTCAGTTCTTACCACATCCTTCATTTTAGGATTCAGCCTTCTTTGATTATCAACAACGGGTTTAGCATCTGGCTCCATATGAATTTTATGCTGACATAAAGTGGGACTAATGCCCTTAAGATCATCAAGAGTATATCCAATAGCGGCACGGTGCTTCCTCAGAGTTTTAAGTAATCTCTTTTCTTCATGCTCTGAAAGGTTAGCACTAATAATAACAAGATATATCTTCTTTTCATCAAGATAAGCATATTTAAGGGTATCAGGTAATTGCTTCAATTCAAACACAGGGTCACCCTTAGGTGGAGGTGGACCTCCCAAGGTTTCAACATGCAGATTATGTTTAAGGATAGGTGCTTGTTTAAAGAATAGTTCATCTATTTCATTTCTTTCACTCATATGCATCTCATTCTCATGCTTAAGCAAATATTGTTCTAGCGGATCAGTAGGAGGCACAACAATAGAAGCAAGACCAATAATTTCATCCTTACTAGGCAATTCTTTATCATGAGGTTGTCTATAAAACTTAGAGAAATTAAACTCATGAGACATCTCACCAAAATTAACACTAACAATTTCTTTAGTGCAATCAATCTTAGCATTAACAGTATTCAAGAAGGGTCTACCAAATACAATGGGACAAAAATCATCTTGTGGCGATCCAAGAACAAGAAAATCAGTAGGGTATTTGATCTTACCACACAAGACTTCAACATCTCTAACAATCCCAAGCGGTGAAATAGTGTCTCTATTTGCAAGCTTAATAGTAACATCAATATCATCAATCTTGATGTCTAGTACACAACTTATTCTTGTAGACTCGTGTTGGGCCTCCAAGCGCAGAGTTTTGTAGGACAGTAGCAATTTTCCCTCAAGTGGATGACCTAAGGTTTATCAATCCATGGGAGGCGTAGGATGAAGATGGTATCTCTCAAACTACCTTGCAACCAAATAACAAAGAGTCTCTTGTGTCCCCAGCACACCCAATACAATGGCAAATTGTATAGGTGCACTAGTTCGGCGAAGAGATGGTGATACAAGTGTAGTATGGATAGTAGATATATGTTTTTATAATCTGAAAATATAAAAACAGCAAGGTAGCAAGTGATAAAACAGAGCACAGACGGTATTGCAATGCTTGAAAACAAGGCCTAGGGTTCATACCTTCGCTAGTGCAATCTCTCAACAATGCTAACATAATTGGATCATATAACAGTCCCTCAACGTGCGATAAAGAATCACTCCAAAGTTCCTATTAGCGGAGAACATAAGATAGAAATTGTTGTAGGGTACGAAACCACCTCAAAGTTATTCTTTCCGATCAATCTATTGAGCCATCCCTATAAGTGTCACGAACAGCCCTAGAGTTCGTACTAAAATAACACCATATGATATGCATCAACCAACTCTAATATCACCTAGATACTCCAATGTCACCACAAGTATCCGTGAGTTGATTATTCGATATGCATCAAACAACTTCAGATTCATAATATTCAATCCAACACAAAGAAGTTCAAAGACTGCCCCAAGATTTCTACCGGAGAAAGTAGGACGAAAACATGCATCAACCCCTATGCATAGATTACCCCAATGTCACCTCAGGAATCCACGAGTTCGGTGCCAAAACATATATCAAGTGAATCAATATAATACCCCATTGTCACCACGGGTATTCATATGCAAGACATACATCAAGTGTTCTCAAATCCATAAAAGTATTCGATCCGATAATAGTGAAACCTCAAAGGTAAAAACTCAATTCATCACAACAAGATAGAGAGGGGGAAACACCATATGATCCAACTATATTAACAAAGCTCGCGATACATCAAGATCGTGCCAAATCAAGAACACGAGAGAGAGATCAAACATATAGCTACTAGTACATACCCCTAGCCCCGAGGGTGAACTACTCCCTCCTCGTCATGGAGACCGCCGGGATGATGAAGATGGCCTCCGGTGATGATTCCCCCCTCCAGCAGGGTGCCGGAAAAGGGCTGTAGATGAGATCGTGGAGGTACAGAGGCTTGCGGCGGCGTAAAAACTCATCTAGGTTAACTTTCGGGGGTTTCTGAATATATATGATTTTTCAGCGTTGGAATCACGCAAAGAGGTGCCACAGGGGGCCCACGAGGCACCAGGGCGCTCTTGGGGGGGGGGGGGCAGGAACGCCCAGGTGGCTCGTGGGGCCCCTGTGGCTCTTCTGTTGCTTCCCCGAAGCTTCTGGGTCCGTTTCCTTCCAGAAAAAATCGTCAAAAAGTTTCGCTTAATTTGGACTTCATTTTATATGGATTTTCTGGAAAACCAAAAACAAGCAGAAAATAGCAACTAGCACTGGGCACTAGGTCAATATGTTAGTCCATAAAAATCATATAAAGGCCATATAAAAGTGCACCAAAATCATACAAAACTATAATAAACATGGCATGAATACTTCATAAATTATAGATACGTTGGAGACGTATCAGCATCCCCAAGCTTAATTCCTGCTCGTCCTCGAGTAGGTAAATGATAAAATAAATAATTTATGAAGTGTGAATGCTAGCATAGTGTATAAGTTTGATCAATGATAATTTCAATCACTTTTCCTAGCATCATAACAGCAACTCTTTCTCATAAAACTCATCATGATAATGTAGCAATCAATTCACATGTTATGGTTCAAACAATGCATTCTCTTGAAACTTAACAACCTATGTTCTTACTCACCAAACAATTGCAATTCAACTTATCTTCAACAAAGTCTAAGTAAGAGCTCCGCATACTCAATTATCATATAGTCTTCTATGATTGCTAGTACTCAAAGCATATTTTTAGAACAAATGGCATCCATCAAACACAGAGAAAGATAGGGGCTTAATGTTTCGCCTCCCAACTTATTTATCATAGAGATAATTGTCAACAATAATAATTCATGATCAAATATATTTGACTGGCCATATATGCCTGGATCTTTCCCCACCACATGATGCTTGCCAACTAGAGAATAATTAAGGTTGGAATGAGAATTAATACTATTGACTCTTGCATAAAGTTAAATACATAAAGTAAAAGATAGGCCCTTCACAGAGGGAAGCAGAGGTTGTCATGCACTTTTTATTTTTGGATGCACAAACTCTTAATGCAAAGGAACGTCATGTTATATTGCCCCTTGTGATAGCAACCTTTATTATGCAGTCCGTCGCTTTTATTTCTTTACCATCACAAGTTCGTACAACGCTTATTTCCCCTTGCAATAAAAGATCATACATATTTTAGGAGCAATTTTTATTGCTTTTTGCACCGATGACAACTTACTTGAAGGATCTTAGTCAATCCATAGGTAGATATGATGGACACTCATGGGAAGAAACTGGGTTTAAGGGTTTTTGGATGCACAAGTAGTATCTCTACTTAGTACGAATGTTTGGATAGCAAAAGATCCTAAGCAAGCACCACATGTTAGAGGATCCAAAACAATATAACTTCTATGCAAATATACCCAAACATAACTCATTGTGTTGTCTTCCTTGGCCAACTTCAACTAATTTGCTCAAGTTTGAAAATAATTAATGGGCATTCACAATCATAAAAGATGTCCAAGATAATATATTTATATGTGAAAGTTCTCTTCCTTATACTAATCATTCATGAATTGCTTGTATGACCAATATTGTGATTGTCAAGCTTCAATAGATTTTACCTTCTGAACCCAATGTGAAGCTACTACTAGGCATGATACAAGCATATGAAGCTCATATTATTTCAACTTTATGATATTCAATTCATTCAACAATTTACTCTTAGGATATAAGTGAAGCACGAGAGTAAACGAGAAACTACTCCAAAAGGTATAAGTGAAGATCAATGAGTAGGCAAACAATTAAGTAGCTATGTGAAGACTCTCTCTCAATAAAGATTTCAGATCTTGATAATTTTATTCAAACAGAAAACAAAATGAAAATAAAAGGACACTCCAAGAATAGCACATATCATGTGAACAAGTAAAAACTTAGGCTAACCGATAGGTGTTAATGAAGAAAGGTGGGATGCCTACCGGGGCATCCCCAAGCTTAGTTGCTTGAGACTTCTTGGAATATTATCTTGGGGTGCCTTGGGCATCCCCAAGCTTGAGCTCTTGTGTCTCCTTAATTCCTTTTATATCGTGGCTTCTCCTAAATCTTAAAACTTCATCCACACAAAACTAAACAAGAACTCGTGAGATAAGTTAGTATAAATCAACTCAAAACCTCAACATTCTCTACTGTAGCAAATCACAAAATTTATAATTAAACATTGCATACTAAATGCCTATGCATATTTAATACTCCTATCTACAAATAGAAACATTAAACAAGCAACATATGCAAACAATGCAACTATAACCAAAATCTGCCAAAACAGAACAGTCTGTAAAGGGGAATAAGAATTCATACTTCCCTAACTCGAAAATTCTGAAAAATTATCACGTGACAGAGAACTCATGCATGCTTACTGTGTAAAAATTTCAGATTTTTATCATGTTCTGACTATTCAGGAAAAATCAGGACATAACAGAAAACTTTCTGTTTTCAAACAGCAACACATAAACTTGCAAACTGAGCATGGTAAAGGCTATAATTTGCATTTTATTGAACGAAAAGATACAAAACATGATTATTGATAACAGCAAGAAAATAGCAATGAAAGAAAATGATGCTCCAAGCAAAACTCATATTATGTGACGAATAAAAATATAGCTCCAAGTGAGGTTACCGATAATGTTGAAGACGAAAGAGGGGATGCCTTCCGGGGCATCCCCAAGCTTATTTGCTTGGGTCTTCCTTGAATATTACCTTGGGGTGTCGTGGGCATCCCCAAGCTTAGGGTCTTTCCACTCCTTATTCTCCTCATATCGTTATCTCACCCAAAACTTGAAAAGTTCAATCACACAAAACTTAACGGAAATTGTGAGATAGGTTAGTATGATAAAAATAAATCATCCACTTAGGTACTGTCAAGACAAGTTTCATAATTGTTCTCACATAATGCCTACTGTATTCTATAATTTCCACAATTTATATTACTCAATATAAGCTATGGAAACACTAAAACAAGCAAACTATGCACCGAAAACAGAATCTGTCAAAAACAGAACAGCATGTAGTGAGCGATTTAAAAACCATACTTCTGTACCTCCAAAATTCTGAAAAATTAGGAGAACGTAAACAATTTGTAACCCAATACTGTGTAAAAATTTCAGAATTGTTTCACGCTCCAGTACAGAATAGAAATTCCAGCACTGGACGCAAAAGTTTCTGCTTTTGCACAGAATCAAATCAACAAGCATCCACACTATCCCAAAGGATTTACTTGGCACATTATTGAAAGGAAACATATAAAACATGATTACTACAGTAGCTTAATCATGTGAACACACAAAAACAGTAGGTATAAATATTGGGTTGTCTCCCAACAAGCGCTTTTCTTTAATGCCTTTTTAGCTACGCATGATGATTTCAATGATGCTCACATAAAAGTAAAGAATTGAAACACAAAGAGAGCATCATGAAGCATATTATTAGAACATTTAAGCCTAACCCACTTCCTATGCATAGGGATTTTGTGAGGAAACAATTTATGGGAGCAAGAATCAACTAGCATAGGAAGGCAAAACAAGCATAACTTCAAAACTTTCAACACATAGAGAGGAAACTTGATATTATTGCAACACCTACAAGCATATGATCCTCTCTCATAATAATTTTCAGTAGCATCATGAATGAATTCAATAATATAGCTATCACATAAAGCATTCTTTTCATGATCCACAAGCATAGAAATTTTACTACTCTCCACATAAGCAATTTTCTTCTCATTCATAATAGTGAGAGCAAACTCAACAAAATAACTATCATGAGATACTTGATTGGCATAATCCAATTGAAAATTAAAATCATGATGACAAGTTTCATGGTTATCATTATTATTTATAGCATACATGTCATCACAATAATCATCATAGATAGCAACTTTGTTGTCATACTCAATTGAAACCTCTTCCAAAATAGTGGATTCATCATTAAATAAAGTAATGACCTCTCTATATCCACTTTCATCAATATAATCATCATAAATAGGAGGCATGCAATTATCATAATAAATTTTCTCATCAAAACTTGGGGGATTAAAAATATCATCTTCATTACACATAGCACCCCCAAGCTTATGGCTTTGCATATCATTTGCATCATGGATATTCGTAGAAAGCATACTAACAACATTGCAATCATGCTCATCATTCAAAGAATTTATGCCAAACATTTTATTGAATTCTTCTTCTATCAATTGAGCACAATTTTCTGATCCATCATTTTCAAGAAAGACATTATAAAGACGAATAATATGAGGCAACCTCAATTCCATTTTTTTGTAGTTTTCTTTTATAAAGCAAACTAGTGATAAAACAAGAAACTAAAAGATTCGATTGCAAGATCTAAAGATATACCTTCAAGCACTCACCTCCCCGGCAACGGCGCCAGAAAAGAGCTTCATGTCTACTACACAACTTATTCTTGTAGACTCGTGTTGGGCCTCCAAGCGCAGAGTTTTGTAGGACAGTAGCAATTTTCCCTCAAGTGGATGACCTAAGGTTTATCAATCTGTGGGAGGCGTAGGATGAAGATGGTATCTCTCAAACAACCCTGCAACCAAATAACAAAGAGTCTCTTGTGTCCCCAACACACCCAATACAATGGCAAATTGTATTGGTGCACTAGTTCAGCGAAGAGATGGTGATACAAGTGTAGTATGGATAGTAGATATAGGTTTTGTAATCTGAAAATATAAAAACAACAAGGTAGCAAGTGATAAAATGGAGCACAAACGGTATTGCAATGCTTGAAAACAAGGTCTAGGGTTCATACTTTCGCTAGTGCAATCTCTCAACAATGCTAACATAATTGGATCATATAACAGTCCCTCAACGTGCAATAAAGAATCACTCCAAAGTTCCTATTAGCGGAGAACATAAGATAGAAATTGTTGTAGGGTACGAAACCACCTCAAAGTTATTCTTTCCGATCAATCTATTGAGCCATCCCTATAAGTGTCACGAACAACCCTAGAGTTCGTACTAAAATAACACCATATGATACGCATCAACCAACTCTAATGTCACCTAGATACTCCAATGTCACCACAAGTATCCGTGAGTTGATTATTCGATATGCATCAAACAACTTCAGATTCATAATATTCAATCCAACACAAAGAACTTCAAAGAGTTCCCCAAGATTTCTACCAGAGAAAGTATGACGAAAACGTGCATCAACCCCTATGCATAGATTACCCCAATGTCACCTCGGGAATCCGCGAGTTGAGTGCCAAAACATACATCAAGTGAATCAATATAATACCCCATTGTCACCACGGGTATTCATATGCAAGACATACATCAAGTGTTCTCAAATCCATAAAAGTATTTGATCCAATAATTGTGAAACCTCAAAGGTAAAAACTCAATTCATCACAACAAGATAGAGAGGGGGAAACACCATATGATCCAACTATATTAACAAAGCTCGCGATACACCAAGATCGTGCGAAATCAAGAACATGAGAGAGAGATCAAACACATAGCTACTAGTACATACCCCTAGCCCCGAGGGTTAACTACTCCCTCCTCATCATGGAGACCGCCAGGATGATGAAGATGGCCTCCGGTTATGATTCCCCCCCTCCGGCAGGGTGCCGGAAAAGGGCTGTAGATGAGATCATGGATGTACAGAGGCTTGCGGTGGCGTAAAAACTCATCTAGGTTAACTTTCGGGGGTTTCTGAATATATATGATTTTTCAGCGTTGGAATCACGCAAAGAGGTGCCACAGGGGGCCCAAGAGGCACCAGGGCGCGCCTGGGGGGGGGGGGGGCAGGCGCGCCCAGGTGGCTCGTGGGGCCCCTGTGGCTCTTCTGCTGCTTCCCCGAAGCTTCCTGGGTCTGTTTCCTTCCAGAAAAAATCGTCAAAAAGTTTCGCTGCATTTGGACTTCATTTGATATGGATTTTCTGGAAACCAAAAACAAGCAGAAAACAACAACTGGAACTGGGCACTAGGTCAATATGTTAGTCCATAAAAATCATATAAAAGTGCACCAAAATCACACAAAACTATAATAAACATGGCATGAATACTTCATAAATTATAGATACGTTGGAGACGTATCAAATCTCAACAGGTGCAATATCATTCATGACTTCTTGATAGAGAGTAAACGGAATAGCACTCACACTAGCACCAATATCACATAAACCATGATAGCAATGATCTCTAATTTTAACAGAAATAACGGGCATGCCAACTACAGGTTTATTTTTATCTTTAGGGTCTGGTTTAGCAATTCTAGTTGCTTCATCACAGAAGTATATGACATGACCATCAATGTTATCAACCAAAAGATCTTTAACCATTGCAACACCAGGTTCAACTTTAATTTGCTCAGAAGGTCTAGGTGCTCTAATTTTACTCTTATTGACTACGGTTGAAGCTTTAGCATGTTCCTTAATCCTAACAGGGAAAGGAGGTTTCTCAATATAAGCAATAGGCACAACTGGATCAACATGGTAAACATATGTTTCTTATTTAATACTAACAGGTTCTTCTTTCAATTCAATAGGTGGATGATATTTAAACCATTTCTCCTTAGGGAGATCAACATGAGCAGCAAACGATTCACAAAAGGTAGCTACTATCTCAGAGTCAAGTCCATATTTAGTACTAAACTTACGAAAAACATCAGTTTCCATAAAAGATTTAACACAATCAAACTCAAGATTTATACCTGACTCATTACCTTTGTCGATTTCCCAATCCTCATAATTGCATTTAATTCTTTCAAGAAGGTCCCATCTAGATTCAATAGTTTTCTTCATAAAGGAACCAGCAGAAGAAGTATCGAGCATGGATTGATCATTATGATAAAGCCGAGCATAAAAGTTTTGAAGGATTATTTCTCTTGAGAGCTCATGATTGGGGCATGTATGCAACATATACTTAAGCCTCCCCCAAGCTTGAGCGATACTTTCTCCTTCACGAGGCCAAAAATTATATATATAATTCCGATCATGATGAACCAAATGCATAGGATAAAATTTCTGGTGGAATTCCAGCTTCAACCTGTTCCAGTCCCATGTATCAGTATCATCACATAGCCTATACCATGTCAATGTCTTTCCCTCCAAAGATAAAGGGAATACTTTCTTCTTAACTCCATCTCCGGATAAACCTGCAAGCTTAAACAATCCACAAATTTCATCCACATAGATCAAGTGCATATCAGGATGTACCGTTCCATCTCCTGCATAAGGATTAGCTAGCAATTTCTCTATCATGCCCGAAGGAATTTCATAATAAATATTTTAAGTACGTTCAATAGGTGGAGGAACAACTCTTATTTCTTTCGGTCGAGGTGAAGATACCCCGAATAAGCCCCTCAAAGGATTACTTTCCATAGTGACAAGTGACAATAAATTTCAGCACGTAATATAAATGTTTCCTTACCAAATTCCACTCACCAAAGGTGCTTCCTCCCCGGCAACGGCGCCAGAAAAGAGTCTTGATGACCCTCAAGTAGAGGGGATCAATCGTAGTCCTTTCATTAAGTAACAGTGTTGAACCCAACGAGGAGCAGGAGGAAATGACAAGCGGTTTTCAGCAAGGTATTCTCTGCAAGTACTGAAAGTAGCGGTAACAGATAATTTTGATAGCAAGATAATTCGTAGCAAGTAATGAGTAACAAATATAATAAAGTGCAGCAAGGTGGCCCAATCCTTTTTGTAGCAAAGGACAAGCCGGAACAAACTCGTATAATAAGCAAAGCGTTCTCGAGGACACATGGGAATTTCTTCTAGTCACTGTCATCATGTTTGTTTGATTCGCGTTCGCTACTTTGATAATTTGGTATGTGGGTGGATCGGTGCTTGGGTGCTGTTCTTACTTGAACAAGCCTCCCACTTATGATTACCCCCTCTCGCAAGCGTCCGCAACTACGAAAGAAGAATTAAGAAAACTCTAACCATAGCATGAAACATATGGATCCAAATCAGCCCCTTACGAAATAGCGCATAACCTAGGGTTTAAGCTTCTGTCACACTAGCAACCCATCATCTAATTACTACTCCACAATGCCTTCCCTTAGGCCCAAATATGGTGAAGTGTCATGTAGACGACGTTCACACGACACCACTAAAGGAAGCAACAACATACATATCATCAAAATATCAAACATATTCAAGATCAGAGGGGTATTGAATAGCATTAAGGATCTGAACATATAATCTTCCACCAAATAAACCAACTAGCATCAACTACAAGATGTAATCAACACTACTAGCAACCCACAGGTACCAATCTGAGGTTTTGAGACAAAGATTGAATACAAGAGATGAACTAGGGTTTGAGATGAGATGGTGCTGGTGAAGATGTTGATGAACATTGGTCCTCCCACGATGAGAGGATCGTTGGTGATGTCGATGGCTTCGATTTCTCCCTCCCGGAGGGAAGTATCCCCGGCGGAATCCTTCCGCCGGAGAGCAAAATATCACCTGCCCAGGTTCTGCCTCGAGACGGCGTCCCAAAAGCCTTTTCTTGATTTTTTTTCTAGGGCAAATGGCTTCATATAGCAGAAGAAAGGGGCCATACGCCAACTGTGGGCCCCATAAGGCACTAGGGCGCGCCCAGGGGGGCCGTGCCCTATTGCCTTGTGGGCAGCTGGTGGGTCCCCTCTGTTATCTCTTTTCTCCAGTATTTTTTATATATTCAATAAAAAATCTCCGTGAAATTTCAGGTCAATTGGAGCTCTGTATAATAGGTATCTCTGATATGGCTATTTCAGGTCCAGAATTCCAGCTGCCGGCATTCTCCCTCTTCATGTAAATCTTGCAAATTAAGAGAGAAAAGGCATAAGAATTGTACCATAAAGTGAAATAATGATCAAAAACATAATAAATAACAGTAGGAAATCATGATGAAAATTGGACGTATCAGTACACCGAGGGTGACTTCATTATTCTCTTGCTGTATGTTGATGATATGCTGATTGTTGGAAATGGCACAAAGAGGATTGCTCTCCTCAAGAAGGCATTGAGTAAATCATTTGCCATGAAGGATTTAGGACCAGCTAAGCAAATACTTGGCATGAAGATCTCCCGTGATAGATCAAAGAAGCTGCTTTGGCTCTCACAGGAAAAATACATTGCGAAGGTACTTGAAAGGTTCAATATGAAAGATGCAAAATCTGTTATCTCTCCACTTGCAGGCCATCACAAACTGAATTCAAGACAATGTCCTACAAGCAAGAAGGAGAAAGAAGAAATGAGGAAAGTACCTTACCAATCTGCTGTTGGCAGTTTGATGTATGCCATGGTATGTACCAGACCTGATATTGCCTATGCAGTTGGAGTTGTTAGCTGGGTCATGACAAATCCAGGTAAAGCTCGCTGGGAAGCAGTGAAGTGGATTCTCATGTATCTCAAGGGAACTTCTACATCTTGTTTATGCTTTGGAAGCGGTGATCCTGTATTGCAGGGCTATACAGATGCAGATTATGCAGGTGACAAGGATCGTAGGAAGTCCACATCAGGATACCTGATGACTTATGCAGGGGAAGCAGTGTCATGGCAATCAAGATTGCAGAAATGTGTTTCTACATCAACTACAGAAGTTGAGTACATAGCAGCAGTTGATGCTGACAAGGAAGTTTTATGGATGA
This sequence comes from Elymus sibiricus, assembly GCA_039707655.1. Lineage (NCBI taxonomy): Eukaryota > Viridiplantae > Streptophyta > Magnoliopsida > Poales > Poaceae > Elymus > Elymus sibiricus. The sequence goes on from CM077676.1 coordinate 383,560,695, forward strand.
AGAACTTCTTGCAGGAGCTCGGCATGAAGCAAGAGAAGTATGTTCTGTTTTGCGACAGTCAAAGTGCTATTCACCTTGCCAAGAATTCAAGCTATCACTCTCGAACCAAGCACATTGATGTGAGTTATCATTGGATTCGAGATGTTGTGAGTTCCAAGTTGCTGAAACTTGAGAAGATCCATACCGACGACAATGGTTCGGATATGATGACGAAGATATGACCAAATGAGAAGCTACAAGCATGTTGCAAGGTAGCGGGCATGGCGGTGCCCACCTCATCAGTCGGAGGGGGAGATTTGTTGGGATATCCTCCTCATGTGGGCTATGAGGAGATGACCATTTGAAGCCTTTTAGGCAGCCCAAAGACGTGCAGAAGCCCACTACCCATTAGGGTTATGACCTAGGGTCATTTTGGACTTTGCACGTGAGTGGATGGGGATGCTTTACCCTCCATCCAGCAGCCACCACCAAGTGTGACGAAAATCAGTTCATCCTCCAAGGGAGAAGAAGAGAGAAAACCAAGAGAGAAAGGGAAGAAGAGGATGATTGAAGGAAGAAGCAAAGGGAGCTCCTCCCCAAGGTTGTGAAGTCCAGATCCACCACCTTGTCTCCTTCAAGCTCCGGTTCCACCATCTTTGGTAAGATTGTTCCAATCCCTAGCTCTTGAGCCCCAAATCTTGTTGTGTTCATCCAAGATCCAGAAATCTTGGTGTATGAGATCCTCTAGTGCTATCTAGAGAAGAACTTGTTGTATCCCACATTTGATAATAGTGGAAGAGGATTTGGGTGGCTTCGGCCCGTGGTTTTTCCCCTCCAGTTGAGGGGTTTTCCACGTAAATCTGGTGTCTCTGTGATTGATGCTTGCTGCTGTCCAGGAAGTTACTCCTACCACAAGACACTCTTGAGAGGAGTGTCTTGTTTGCTGAGTAACATTTTACCTCCATATATGCGGTTGCATATGTTTCCTTCCGTGCTAAGCAACGATCCTTGAGTTAGTACATGATGTGGTGTTGAGATTACTTTGTTTCCGCTGCAGTTTTCAGTTAACCACAAGTGCATTTGTGTGCTAATTCCCAATAGGCTTTGTGCCTTACTTCGGGAAATTTGAAATTGCCGGAATGACTGTGTTTTTAACAGGTCTCGCTCTATTAACTTTTTGCAGGTTATCTTCAAAGCCACTACATCGATCCGTATGTGGTCATCACTTCTGCGTGGGTTTACGCGGGGGCTCATGGCCTTTGGGTGCAACCATCTGGAGATGGTTTCACAGGCGTTATTCAACCGGTTTGGCTGGCATGTCACTAATAGATTATGTGGTTAAGTCATGTAATCTTTCTTTTGTACCCACCATTTGTGGTGTTTTCTTTTTCTTTTTGTCATTTTTGTTGATACTATGTATGTTCCAGACCTATTTATTTTCTTTTAATATTTAAATAAATACGATTGTGTGCATCATGATGATGCAGAGGCTGGGGTCTTCACCCTTTTCGAAAAACATACACTCATGCTGGTAATTCCCGTCTTGCATGCCACCACGGCCTAGACGACGAAGACACCCACAGACCGGGTCGACGATGACACTCTCGTCGTGCATGCCACAGCCGCCTAGATAGCCAGCTCGGCCGCGTGGATCTTTACATGAACCTGGCCCGCTACCACGCGCGTCACCAGCCATGGCTGATGGGGTCACCTACCCCTGGTAGGGACAAAGACCTGACGTCTAGGGCCCACCTAAGGCCCATGTCATCATTCAGAGACCCTAGGGTCACGATTACAGTCGGATACATACCATGGGAGATCCACTCGGATCTTGTGAGGATAACACTCGGACATCCACCCTCCAGTCGGCCGGTCGTCATCACTCGGACAATGGAGGCACCGGGACAGCGTGGGAACTGCAACGGTCAAGTGGTCTTCAATTAGGCTTAAAGTGATGTTATGTCTACCGTTACCTGTAACTGCTATAGTCATAGCCATGTTAAGCACCTATAACTGCTGTAGTTAATGTCATAATTACCTCGCGACGTGGTGGCTGAGGGGCTGCGGTGGACACCTATATAAACCGCCCTCTCCCTCCGTCGCTGGGGTTAAGCACTCATTGTAATCAGATACCCCCAGAGAAAGCAAGCCTCAGGGCACGAGACGTAGGTCTATTACCTCCTCCGAGAGGGGCCTGAACTCGCTAAATCCGAGTGTTACACCTGCGCTGTAGCTAGGCTCTGCTCCTCTTACGTACCCCCCGTACTCACTGTCAGACTAGTAACCACGACAGTTGGCACCCACCGTGGGGCAGAGCGTCTAGCGACTTTGGCAGTTCAGGTGAAATTTCATCATCATCATGTTAGTCGACGACGAGATCCGTTTCGGAGCTCTTAGCTTCATCGTCGATGACTCGGCGTGGCTCCCAGAAGCCCCACTGGACGTGGAGTCGCTGGCCCTCCGGGGCGCGGAGCACTTCCGCGCATCTTCATTCGGAGTTCTCCTCCGCCAGCCATCGGTTCCGTACCGAGTGGTTTCCGTCCTTCCCGCTGGACGTCGTCGCAAGCGCTCCGGACGCTCGTGGCTCCAGCGCTGGATCAAGCACGCGGTGGCCGTCCAGGCCGCGGCGGAGCATGTGGCAGCTCTCGACCCTGATGAGCCCACCCTAGACCTCTCCGCTCAGCTCCACGAGGACTCTGTGACCGAGTCCAAGTGTGAGAGCATTGAGTCCACCGCCGAGGTTCTCATGGCCGGCACAGAGCCGCACGGCCCTCCGGGTTATTCCGGTGCTCGCGATGGGCACGTGGGCACTTCGCGCGGGAACAACAACGACAATCATGGGAACGATCGTTCACCTCACCACGATCCTGACATCCCGCAGGCTCTCACTCGGGAGCAGAGTGACCAGCTCCGGCGGATAAACGAGCAAGCTCTACACTCCCGTCACCGGGATGACTCCCGAGGCCCTTGCCATGGAGTCGGTGCGTTTGGCCACTCTGGCGGAACGAGACCGCTTAGAGCGGCTGCAGAGGGAGTTGGACGACCGCGCTCGCCAACAACCTAGTTCCAGTCGGCACAAGCGCCGGTTGTTCCTGAGTGATCAACCTCGTAAGTACCAGGTGCTGAACACTCCCTTGCAGAACCTGGCGGCGGCTACCAGGATCGCTGATTCCATTGAGCCCTCCGATTCCGCGGCCGGGGAAGGGATCTGACAGATCCAAGCGCTCCTGAAGACGGCCCTGTCGCAGAATGCGGCGGTGTCACAGTCCCGCGATCGCATCCACAGCGCGTCGGTGCGCGCCGAGACTGTCCAGTCGGCTCATAGCCTGCTGGGTTCAGGAAGACGCCGAACGTCGCCCTCTTCCCGAGATCATCACGGGGAGCGGAGGCGTGACCGAGTCGGTTCGCCCCTGCGATACGATGATTATGATCGGACCCGGATGCCCCCTCCGCGGGACATCCCATACGGGTGCCAACCCTATGGTGACATGCGTTCTCCCGGTATCGATCGCAGGACGAGTCCCTCGTACCGTCCGGGTAACCTCCAGAACCCCCAGTTCAACACGAGGTCTGTCCTCGCCCAGAACTTGGTCGACAGAGGATGGGCCCTAAGAGAAGGCCTCGACGCCGACGTCCCGAGTGGTTCCGTACCCTCCGGACCCGAGTGTTTCAGTCGTTATATTCGAGCGGCGGATATCCCACATAACTTCAGGTTAGCTGCCGGCATCAGCAAGTTCACTGGCGAGTCGAAGCCAGAGATTTGGTTGGAGGACTATCGAGTGGCCGTTCAGATCAGTGGTGGCAATGACAGTGTGGCTATGAAACATTTGCCACTTATGCTCGAAGGGTCTGCCAGGGCGTGGCTCAACCAGTTGGCACCCGGCAGTATTTACTGTTGGGATGATTTGGCCCGGGTCTTCATCAAGACCTTCGAGGGCACATACAAGCGCCCAGGTGGATTCTCAGAGCTGTAGCATTATGTCCAGAAGCAGAATGAAACTCTCCGAGAGTACATCCAGCGATGGACCACCCTTCATAACACGGTTGAAAACGTCACTGAGCACCAGGCGATCTGTGCCTTCAAGGCCGGTGTCAGGTAATGTGAGTTAGCCCTGAAGTTCGGCCGCACTGAGATCCCGACTCTCAGTCGGGCAATGGAAATAGCCACCCGGTACGCCAATGGCGAAGAGGAAGACTGGCTGAGAAGCGGCAAGGGCCGCGCCGGAGATGTGAGTCAGTCGGACCACAACAAGAACAAGAAGCAGAAGTGCAAAGCCGAGGCGGCCAGCAATGCGGAGGCTGCAGCTTTGGCTGGCCAAAGCAAAGGCAAGGGCCCGCCGAAGCAGAAGAAGCTGTGGGCCGGCAAAAAGAAAGCCGCCCAGAAAAATGACATCCTTGATCAGCCCTGTCAGATTCACACGAAGAAAGATGAAGAGGGTAACTTGATCCTGCCGAAGCATACCACTAGGGAATGCCGGCTACTCGAGCAAGAGATGCGTCAAGACCCCTCCGAGGGGAAGGATGAAGACAAGGACGACGATGGGGATAAGGGCAGCTCCGGGTACCCCCATGTCGAGAAGGTTCTCATGATTTTTGCTGATGTAGAAAGCAAGAGTCGCTTCAAAGTGATAAACCGAGACGTCAACATGGCAGTTTCGACTGTCACCAAGCCCTTGGACTGGGCCCAGACCCCTGTCACCTTCGATCAGTCAGATCACCCAGCTCACATACCGACCCCCTGATACGTCTCCAACTTATCTATAATTTTTGATTGTTCCATGCTATTATATTATCAATCTTGGATGTTTTTATATACATTTACAACAATTATATATCATTTGTTGGGACTATCCTATTAACTTAGTGCCCAGTGCCAGTTGCTGTTTTTTTGCCTGTTTTTGGTTTTCCAGAATATCAGTACCAAACGAAGTCCAAATGCCACGAAACTTTTTGGAGATTTTTTTCTGGACATAACAAGTACTGAAAGCTTCGGGAGAGGGCCAGAAGATGAAGCAGTGGCGCACGAGGCACCAGGGCGCGCCCCAGGGGGGGCGCGCCCTGGTGGCTTGTGGGGCCCTCACAGCTTCGTTTGACCTAATTCCACCACTATGAATTCTCTAAAATCGGGAAACCAACAGAGGAGTCCACGAAATACTTTTTCCGCTGCCGCAAGCTTCTGTTCTCGAGAGATCCCATCTGGAGGCCTTTTCCGGTACTCCGCCGGAGGGGGAATCGATCACGGAGGGGCTCTACATCAACCTTGCTGCCCTTCCGATGATGCGTGAGTAGTTTCCCACAGACCTTCGGGTCTATAGTTAGTATCTAGATGGCTTCTTCTCTCTTTTTGATCTTCAATACAATGTTCTCCTCGATGTTCTTGGAGTTCTATCCGATGTAATCACTTTTTGCGGTGTGTTTGTTGGGATCTGATGAATTGTGAGTTTATGATCAGATTATCCATGAATATTATTTGAGTTTTCTCTGAACTCTTTTATGCATGATTATTTTAGCTTCGTATTTCTTCTCCGATCTATTGATTTGGTTTGGTCAACTAGATTGATTTATCTTGCAATGGGAAGAGGTGCTTTGTAATGGGTTCGATCTTGCGGTGCTTAATCCCAGTGACAGAAAGGGACATAACACGTATGTATCGTTGCTATTAAGGGTAAAAAGACGGGGTTTATTCATGCGTGAGTTTACTTTGTCTACATCATGTCATCTTACTTAAGGCGTTACTCCGTTCTTTATGGACTTAATACACTAGATGCATGCTGGATAGCGGTCGATGTGTGGAGTAATAGTAGTAGATGCAGGCAGGAGTCGGTCTACTTGTCTCGGACGTGATGCCTATGTTGGGGAACATTGCATGGGAAACAAAAATTTTCCTACGCACACACAAGATCTATCCATGGTGATGAGCATCTACGAGAGGGAGAGTGAATCTACATACCCTTGTAGATCGCTAAGCGGAAGCGTTAAGAAACGCGGTTGATGTAGTCGAACGTCTCCGCGATCCAAATCGCAAGTCGTCCCTCGATCCGATCACGAACTAGTGCCGAACGGACGGCACCTCCGCGTTCAACACACGTACGGCTTGATGACGCCTTCACCTCCTCGATCCAGCGAGCGATGGTGAAGTAGTAGATGAGTTCCAGCAGCACGACGGCGTGGTGATGGTGGTGAGGAACAATCTCTGCAGGGCTTCGCCAAGCACTACGGAGATTATGACGGGAGAACTAGAGGGTTAGGGTTGCCGACACACGGCTTGGGAAATCTTAATGTATCCCGTGTGCTAGCCCTACCCCTCTATTTATATGTTGAGCCTTGGGGTCTAAATTTGGAGTAAAAGCCTCCTCCAGGTCGGTTTTGCCCGCACAAGGTTGGTTTGGCCCGCAGGGAAAGAGTCCAACTCGGATCCCTGCAGTACCGCGCACAAGCCGTAGTACCGCTCACGAGCGGTAGTACCGCTTCACACAAGCGGTAGTACCGCTTATGCGGTAGTACCGCTTCACACAAGCGGTAGTACCGCTTACGCGGTAGTAGTGCCTTACCAGCGGTAGTACCGCTTAAGGCAGCAGCAAAACTTCCTTTTGCACTTTCCAATACCTCGTGGGCTTTATCCCCTTGGCTCATATAAAGTGTTGCTGCACCCGAACACTTCGGTAAACATCCGAAACCCCTTCCGGTGAATTCCGGAACCCTTCCGGAGATCAAAACACTATTATCACATATATCAATCTTTACCTCCGGACTATTCCGGAGATCCTCGTCATGTCCGGGATCTTATCCGGGGACTCCGAACAACCTTCGGTCACCAACAAAATAACTCAACTATACTAATCGTCACCAAATGTTAAGTCCTTTATAGACGGTGACATTACCGTCCGCGTCCGTCTTCCTCTTAAAGATCCATTTGTTCTGAATGGCCTTACGCCCTTCAGGTAATACTTCCAAAGTCCACACTTTGTTTTCATACATGGATCCCATCTCGGATTTCATGGCCTCTAACCACTTCTCGGAATCCGGGCCCATCATCGCTTCTCCATAGCTCGTAGGTTCATCGTTGTCTAACAACATGACCTCTAAGACAGGGTTGCCGTACCACTCAGGAGCAGTACGCGTCCTTGTCAACCTACGAGGTTCGATAGCAACTTGATCCAAAGCTTCATGATCATCATCATTAACTTCCTCTTCAGCTGTTGTAGGCTCTACAGAAACATCTTTCTGTGCTGCGCTACTTTCAGGTTGAAGTAAAGGTTCAACAACCTCATCAAGATCTATCTCCCTCCCACTCAATTCTTTCGAGAGAAACTCTTTCTCAAGAAATGCACCGTTTTTAGCGACAAACACTTTGCCTTCGGATCTGAGGTAGAAGGTATAACCAACTGTCTCTTTTTGGTATCCTATGAAGACGCATTTCTCCGCTTTGGGTTCCAGCTTTTCAGGCTGAAGCTTTTTGACATAAGCATCACATCCCCAAACTTTAAGAAACGACAGCTTTGGCTTCTTGCCAAACCAAAGTTCATATGGCGTCGTCTCAACGGATTTCGATGGTGCCATATTTAAAGTGAATGCAGCTGTCTCTAATGCATAACCCCAAAACGATAGTGGCAAATCGGCAAGAGACATCATAGATCGCACCATATCCAATAAGGTTCGATTACGACGTTCGGACACACCATTACGCTGTGGTGTTCCAGGCGGTGTCAATTGTGAAACAATTCCACATTGTCTTAAGTGACTGCCAAACTCATAACTCAGATATTCTCCTCCTCGATCAGATCGTAGGAATTTAATCTTCTTGTTACGATGATTCTCAACTTCACTCTGAAATTGTTTGAACTTTTCAAATGTTTCAGACTTGTGTTTCATTAAGTAAATATACCCATATCTACTTAAGTCATCAGTGAAGGTGAGAAAGTAACGATAACCACCGCGCGCCTCAATGCTCATCGGACCGCACACATCAGTATGTATGATTTCCAATAAGTCACTTGCCCGTTCCATTGTTCCAGAGAACGGCGTTTTAGTCATCTTGCCCATGAGGCATGGCTCACATGTGTCAAGTGATTCAAAATCAAGTGACTCCAAAAGTCCATCAGCATGGAGCTTCCTCATGCGTTTTACGCCAATATGACCTAAACGGCAGTGCCACAAGAAAGTGGTATTATCATTATCAATTCTACATCTTTTGGCATCAATGTTATGAACATGTGTATTATTACTATCGAGATTTAATAAGAATAAACCCCTCACATTGGGTGCATGACCATAAAAGATATTACTCATATAAATAGAACAACCATTATTCTCTGATTTAAATGAGTAACCATCTCGCAATAAACAAGATCCAGATATAATGTTCATGCTTAACGCAGGCACTAAATAACAATTATTCAGGTTCATCATTAATCCCGATGGTAATCGAAGAGCGAGCATGCCGACGGCGATCACATCAACCTTGGAACCATTTCCCACGCGCATCGTCACTTTGTCCTTTGCCAGCCTCCGTCTATTCCGCAGTTCCTGTTTTGAGTTGCAAATATGAGCAACCGCACCGGTATCAAATACCCAGGCACTACAACGAGAGTTGGTAAGGTACACATCAATAACATGTATATCATATATACCTTGTTTGTTGTTGGCCGCCTTCTTGTCAGCCAAATACTTGGGGCAGTTCCGCTTCCAGTGTCCAGTTCCCTTGCAATGAAAGCACACGGTTTCTGGTTTGGGTCCAGCCTTGGGTTTCTTCACGAGAGGAGCAACTGCTTTGCCACTCTTCTTGGAGTTACCCTTCTTACCCTTGCCATTTTTCTTGAAACTAGTGGTTTTATTGACCATCAACACTTGATGCTCCTTCTGAATTTCAGACTCAGCGGCTTTCAGCATCGCAAATAGCTCGGCGACTGACTTGTTCATCCCGTGCATGTTATAGTTCAACACGAAGCTCTTGTAGCTAGGTGGCAATGATTGAAGAACTCTGTCAGTATTAGCCTCTGGCGGAAGGGGCATCCCCAATTCAGCCAGACGGGTGGAGTACCCAGACATTCTGAGTACGTGATCACTGATAGACCCGTTCTCCTCCATCTTGCAAGCATAGAACTTATCGGAGATCTCATATCTCTCGATCCGGGCATTCTTCTGAAAGATAACTTCAACTCCTGGAACATCTCATATGCTCCATGACGTTCAAAACGTCTTTGAAGTCCCGGTTCTAAGCCATACAATATTGCACATTGAACTATTGAGTAATCTTCAGAACGAGCCTGCCAGGCGTTCACAACGTCTAGAGACTCAACTGGAGCGGGTGGATCACCAAGCGGTGCATCAAGGACATAAGCCTTCTGGGAAGCCGTAAGGATAATCCTTAGATTACGGGCCCAGTCCACAAAGTTACTTCCATCATCTTTCAACTTAGCTTTCTCTAGGAACGCATTAAAATTCAGGGGTGCTACTGCGCGAGCCATGATCTACAACATAAATATAGCAAAGACAACTTAGAATATTGTTCAAGATAATGAGTTTAGTTAATCATATTACTTAAAAACTCCCACTCAAATTGACATCCCTCCGGTCATTCGAGTGTAACATGATCCAAATCCACCAACTCAAGTCCGATCATCACGTGAGTTGAGATGGTTTCAATGGTGAACATCTTCATGTTGATCATATCTACTATATGACTCATGTTCGACCTTTCGGTCTCTTGTGTTCCGAGGCCATGTCTGTACATGCTAGGCTCGTCAAGTTTAACCCGAGTGTTCCGCACGTGCAACACTGGCTTGCACCCGTTGTATGTGAACGTAGAGTCTATCACACCCGATCATCACGGAGTGTCTCGAAACGACGAACTTTCGCAACGGTGCACACTCGGGGAGAACACAATTTTATCTTGAGATTTAAGTGAGGGATCACCTTATAATGCTACCGTCGTCCTAAGCAAAATAAGATGCATAAAAGGATTAACATCACATGCAAATCATAAGTGACATGATATGGCCATGAACTTGTGCTTTTGATCTCCATCTCCAAAGCACCGGCATGATCTCCATCGTCACCGGCATGACACCATGATCTCCATCATCTTGATCTCCATCAACGTGTCGCCATGAGGTTGTCGCGCCGACTGTTGCTTCCACGACTATTGCTAACTCATAGCGATAAAGTAAAGCAAAACGGCGAAAATAATTAAAGACAACTCTATGGCTCCTGCCAGTTGTCGTACTCATCGACATGCAAGTCGTGATATTCTATACAACACATGATCATCTCATACATCACATATATCTCATCATGTACTTGGCCATATCACATCACAACATACCCTGCAAAAACAAGTTAGACGTCCTCTAATTGTTGTTGCAAGTTTTACGTGGCTGCTACGGGTTTGCAAGAACTGTTCTTACCTACGCAAAACCACAACGTGGTGTAGTGATTGCTTTTTGATCTTCTAAAAGAACCCTCTTCATTGAAATCGATTCAACTAAAGTGAGAGAGACAGACACCCGCTAGCCATCTTTATGCAACGAAGTTACATGTCAGTTGAAGGAACCTGTCTCGCGTAAGCGTACGCGTAATGTCGGTCCGGGCCGCTTCATCTCACAATACCGCCGAATCAAGTATCAACTAATAACGGCAAGCAATATGTATACACCCACGCCCACAACTCGTTTGTGTTCTACTCGAGATCTCATCTACGCATAGACCTAGCTCAGATGCCACTGTTGGGGAACGTTGCATGGGAAACACAAATTTTCCTACGCACACACAAGATCTATCCATGGTGATGAGCATCTACGAGAGGGAGAGTGAATCTACATACCCTTGTAGATCGCTAAGCGGAAGCGTTAAGAAACGCGGTTGATGTAGTCGAACGTCTCCGCGATCCAAATCGCAAGTCGTCCCTCGATCCGATCACGAACTAGTGCCGAACGGACGGCACCTCCGCGTTCAACACACGTACGGCTTGATGACGCCTTCACCTCCTCGATCTAGCGAGCGATGGTGAAGTAGTAGATGAGTTCCAGCAGCACGACGGCGTGGTGATGGTGGTGAGGAACAATCTCTGCAGGGCTTCGCCAAGCACTACGGAGATTATGACGGGAGAACTAGAGGGTTAGGGTTGCCGACACACGGCTTGGGAAATCTTAATGTATCCCGTGTGCTAGCCATGCCCCTCTATTTATATGTTGAGCCTTGGGGTCTAAACTTGGAGTAAAAGCCTCCTCCAGGTCGGTTTTGCCCGCACAAGGTCGGTTTGGCCCGCAGGGAAAGAGTCCAACTCGGATCCCTGCAGTACCGCGCACAAGCCGTAGTACCGCTCACGAGCGGTAGTACCGCTTCACACAAGCGGTAGTACCGCTTATGCGGTAGTACCGCTTCACACAAGCGGTAGTACCGCTTATGCGGTAGTAGTGCCTTACCAGCGGTAGTACCGCTTAAGGCAGCAGCAAAACTTCCTTTTGCACTTTCCAATACCTCGTGGGCTTTATCCCCTTGGCTCATATAAAGTGTTGCTGCACCCGAACACTTCGGTAAACATCCGGAACCCCTTCCGGTGAATTCCGGAACCCTTCCGGAGATCAAAACACTATTATCACATATATCAATCTTTACCTCCGGACTATTCCGGAGATCCTCGTCATGTCCGGGATCTTATCCGGGGACTCCGAACAACCTTCGGTCACCAACAAAATAACTCAACTATACTAATCGTCACCAAATGTTAAGTGTGTAGACCCTGCGCGTTCGAGAACTATGTAGACATGACCGAGACACCTCTACGGCCAATAACCAATAGCGGGACCTGGATGCCCATATTGGCTCCTACATATTCTACGAAGAACTTTATCGGTCGAACCTCTATGTCAAGGATTCAGTTAATCCCGTATGCTGTTCCCTTTGTTCTTCGGTATGTTACTTGCCCGAGATTCGATCGTCGGCATCTCTATACCTAGTTCAATCTCGTTACCGGCAAGTCTCTTTACTCGTTCCGTAATACAAGATCTTGTGGCTAACACTTTAGTCACATTGCTTGCAAGGCTCATTGTGATGTTGTATTACCGAGTGGGCCCTGAGATACCTCTCCGTCATACGGAGTAACAAATCCCAGTCTTGATCCATGCCAACCCAACAGACACCCTCGGAGATACCTGTAGAGCACCTTTATAGTCACCCAGTTACGTTGCGACGTTTGATACACACAAGGTACTCCTCCGATGTCAGGGAGTTGCATGATCTCATGGTCATAGGAACAGATACTTTGACATGCAGAAAACAATAGCAATAAACTGACACGATCATATGCTACGTTCGTAGTTTGGGTCTTGTCCATCACATCATTCTCCTAATGATGTGATCCCGTTATCAAATGACATCTCATGTCTATGGCTAGGAAACCTTAACCATCTTTGATCAACGAGCTAGTTAACTAGAGGCTTACTAGGGACACAGTGTTGTCTATGTACCCACACATGTATTTGAGTTTCCAATCAATACAATTATAGCATGGATAATAAACGATTATCATGAACAAGGAAATATAATAATAACTAATTTATTATTGCCTCTAGGGCATATTTCCAACAGCCGATATACATGATCATTGCCTTGGATATCGTCATGATTATTTGCTTTTCTATCAATTGCCCAACAGTAATTTGTTTACGCACCGTATGCTATTTTCTTGAGAGAAGCCTCTAGTGAAAACTATGGCCCCGGGTCTATCTAAATCATATATTAAAAACCCTAAAAATACCATGCTGCACTTTTATTTATTTATTTTATTTTATATTTTAGTTCAATCTATCTATCACATACAATTTAATCTTGCAATTAACCGCCGAGGGATAGACAACCCCTTGTTTGCGTTGGGTGCAAGGATTTGTTGTTTTGTGTGCAGGTGCTGCTAACGAGGTGTTGCGTGATTCTCCTACTGGATTGATAACCTTGGCTTCATAACTGAGGGAAATACTTATCTCTACTGTACTGCATCTCCCTTCCTCTTCAGGGAATTACCAACGCAGCTCACAAGTAGCACCCCCGGGCGGCAAGCGCTGGTGGACGATCCTGCTGTCGGAGGAGTCCGACTGTGTAAAGTCCTCATTGACGGTGGCAGCGGGCTCAACATCATCTATGCCGACACTCTGGAGGCGATGGGCATTCTGATGTCCCGACTGAGTAAGAGCAACATGCAGTTCCACGGGGTTATTCCCGGGGAAAAAGTGAAGTCACTCGGGCAAATTGCCCTCGACATCGTATTCGGCGGAGAAAAGAACTTCAGAAAGGAGAGGTTAACCTTTGAGGTCGTGGACTTCAAGAGTGCTTATCACGCCATCCTGGGTAGGCCTGCCTACGCACGGTTCATGGCCCGACCATGTTACGTGTATCTTAAGCTTAAGATGCCAGGCCCGAAAGGCCTGATCACCATCACAGGGAATCAGAAGATAGCTGAAGAGTGCTTGCAGAAAGGCTCTCAGATTGCTGATGAGCAGACGGCGTTGGCGGAGTTAGACGAGTACAAGAAGACGGTTGATTCGAGTGACCTGCTCAAGAGCAAGAAGCCGACTGTGGAATCCGCTTTCCAGTCGGCTGGCGACTCGAAGCAGGTTCACATTCACCCGGAGGACCCAAACGCCGCCTCGACCAATATATCAACGACGCTCGATAGCAAATAGGAAAGCGAGCTCATCCAGTTCCTCCGTGAGAACTGGGACATCTTCGCATGGAAACCCTCTGACATGCCGGGTGTTCCTAGGGGACTGGCTGAGCATCGTCTCAGAGTTAAACCGAAAGCGAAGAATGTCAAAGAGCATCTCCGACGCTCCACTATAGAGAAACGCAAGGCGAATGGCGAGGAGATCGCGCAGCTCTTGGCCGCCGAGTTCATCCGTGAAATATACCACTCCGAGTGGCTCGCCAACGCCGTGTTAGTCCCCAAGAAATATAAGTCTCTCCGAATGTGTATTGACTTCAAACACATCAATCAGGCCTGCCCGAAGGACCACTTCCCTCTTCCCCGCATAGATCAGATCCTAGACTCAACTGCGGGCTGCGAGCGCTTATCGTTTCTGGATGCGTACTCCAGGTACCACCAGATCCGAATGCGTGGTCCGGATGAAATAAAGACTGCATTCATCACCCCATTCGGGTGTTTCTGTTACACCACGATGCCATTCGGGTTGAAGAATGCTGGCACAACTTTCATGCGCATGATCCAAAAATGATGTGCCTTTATCCACTTTGATTGAGCAAAATAATGATCCTGTAGATGTGAATTTTGTCTCGCGAAACAATTTTAATAGTAATGCTTATAGAGGTAATTTCAATGCTAGACCGTTTCCTGGAAATTCCTCTAATAGTTATGTCAATTCATATGGCAATTCTTATAATAATAATAATAATAATAGGATATCCTCTGATCTTGAAAGTAATATTAAATAATTTATTAATGCTCAAAAGGTTTTCAACACTACGATAGAAGAAAAATTGAGTAAACTTGATGATATGTCTAGGAGCATTGATAGAATTATTCATGATGTGGAAAATCTTAAAACTAAAATTTTGCCATCCAAAATTGATATTAATGAATCAATTAAGGCTTTATATGTATCCATGGATGAGAGTAAGAAAAGAACCGCCATGCTAAAAGCTAAACGAGAATTTTTAGAAAAAGCGATTCCTCCCGGTTTCTATCGTAGTAATGATGAGGATATTAAAATAATTGGTGTTTCATCTATTGATTCTTTGTTTAGCAATATAAAACTTGATGAAAAGGGGACTGAAGAAGAGTCAACTTAGGTAGTAGGCGTCCCCATAATTCGAAGGGTGAAAATATTGATAAAAAATTGATAAAAGTGGGTTTGGAGAGGTAAAAACTTTAACTAGCGATGTGCCCACTCTCTTGGATTACAAAGATTTTAATTATGATAATTGTTCGTTGATTGAATGTATTTCTTTGCTACAATCCATGTTAAATTCACCCAACGTTTGTGAGCAAAATAAGGCTTTTACTAAACACATCGTAGAAGCAATGATGAAAGCGTTAGAAGAAAAGCTAGAACTAGAAATTACAATTCCTAGAAAATTATATGATGAGTGGGAACCCACCATTAAAGTTAAAATTAAAAATTATGAGTGCAATGCTTTATGTGATTTGGGTGCTAGCGTTTCCACAATTCCAAAATCTCTATGTGATGTACTAGGTTTTACCAATATAGATGAATGTTGTCTTAATTTGCATCTTGCAGATTCTACTATTAAAAAGCCTTTGGGTAGAATTAATGATGTTCTTATTCTTGCAAATAGGAACTATTTGCCCGTTGATTTTATTGTACTTGACACTGAATGCAATCCTTCTTGCCCCATAATACTTGGTAGACCGTTCTTACGAACCATAGGTGCCGTTATTGACATGAAAGAAGGGAATATAAAATTTCAGTTTCCACTAAAGAAGGGTATGGAACATTTCCCTAGGAAGAAAATTAAAGCACCATATGAATCCATTATGAGGGCCACTTATGGAATCAACTTGAAGGATGATAATACTTGAAACTATGCATTATGCCTAGCTAGGGGCATAAAACAATAGCGCTTGTTGGGAGGCAACCCAATGAATAAAATAAATTTTTACTTTTTGTTTATGTTATTGTGTGTTTTCACATTTATGCTACTGTTATGATTGTGTTTTTGTGTTTTTAATTAGTGTTTGTGCCAAGTAAAGCCTTTGGGATGATTTGGAATATAGTATAATTGATGTTGTCTGGAAAACAGATAGTTTTGCGTCCTGTGCCGGAATTTTGGTTCTGTACTGGAGTGTAAGAAAAATCTTAAATTTTTACACAGCATTGGTATATGAATTACGCACGTTGTCCTAATTTTTTAAGAATTTTTGGAGTTATATAAGTATAGCTTTTAAATAGATCTCTACAGACTATTCTGTTTTTGACAGATTCTGTTTTTGATGCATTGCTTGCTTGTTTTGATCAAACTATGGATTGTATCGGGGGGTATAAGCCATGGATAAGTTAGAATACAGTAGGTATAATGCAAAAATAAAATATGAATGGGCTTGCAATAGTACTTAAAGTAGTGATTTGTTTTGTTATACTAACGGATCTCACGATGGTTTTGTTGAGTTTTGTGTGATTGAAGTTTTCAAGTTTTGGGTGAGATCATGACGGATGAAGGAATAAGGAGTGGCAAAAGCCTTAGATTTGGGATGCCCGAGGCACCACAAGGTAATATTGAAGGAAGACTCAAGTGTCTAAGCTTGGGGATGCCCCGGAAGGCATCTCCTCTTACTTCTACCAACCATCGGTAATTTTACTTGGAGCTATATTTTTATTCGTCACATGATATGTGTTTTGCTTGGAGCGTCCTGTATTATATGAGTCTTTGCTTTGCTTGATTTTTATTTTGTCACAATCATCTTTGCTGGACACACCTATTTGAGAGAGCCACGCGATCATCATGATTTGTTAGAATACTCTATGTGCTTCACTTAAATTTTTTAGCTAGGCAGTTGCTCTAGTGCTTCACTTAAATCTTTTTTAGCACGTCGGTGGCTAAATTTTGAAGAAATATTTAAACTCTCATGCTTCACTTATATTATTTTGAGAGTTGATAAGATTAAAATTTTGAAGAAATATTTAAACTCTCATGCTTCACTTATATTATTTTGAGAGTTGATAAGATTAAAATTTTGAAGAAATATTTGCACTCTCATGCTTCACTTATTTCTTTTTGAGAGTTGATAATAGTAATGGTAATTTGCACATGATATGAATTTTGTCCCAAAGTGATGAATATTCAAGAGGGATATAATAAAAACTTTCATATAGATCATTGGATATGATAAGTGTGATTCCTTGCAATAGTTTTGCGATATGGAGATGATGATATGTGAGTCATGTTAGTGAGTAATTGTGATTTAGTAAGAATATTAGTGTTAAGGTTTGTGATTCCCTATGCATGCACATTAAGTCAATAGTTACGCAACGAAATTATATCCTACTTATGGTGCATTATTCGGTGTTAGTTTTTTTCAATGCATGTTTATGACCGTTTTCGCCTTTTGGTTAGTTGCTTCTCAATCTATTTGCTAGCCTTCATTTGTACTAAGCGGAAATACTGCTTGTGCATCCAAACTCCTTAAACCCAAGTTGTGCCAAATGAGTCCACCATATCTACCTATATGCAGAATTGCCATGCCGTTCCAACAAAATTTGCATGTGCCAACTCTAAAATTTTCAAAATAATTTTCTGTTTTGTGTGCCCGTACCGCTCATGAAGCGACAGGGGGTGGCCATTATTTTCCATGCTAGGTGTGTTATTCTCATGATGAGTGTTTATTCACTTGTCATTGCACGAGAGAGTGGCTGGTAATAGGGATACCCAGTCCCACAATGAATCAAAAATTAGTAACAACAAAATTCCTTGGAAAGTGTTGGTATGGAGGGCACCCGTGGATACGGCTAGCCATGGATTGTGAAAGAATGGTGGAAAGGAAATAAACTTTACTTTCTATTTGGGAACTGCCTATAATGTGTCTAACATGGAAAATATTGGGAATTCTCGGTCATTTTTGTTGACAGGAAAAGCATGCCTCTCAAAATATTTTTATCTCTCTAATTTAAGCTTTGAGCTCTGGCACATTTGCAAATCTCTGCTTCCCTCTGCGAAGGGCCTATCTATTTACTTTTATGCAATTTTTATTTTTATTTTTATTTTGAGTCTCCATCTTCTCTTATAAAGCATCAACTAGAGAGCACTATTGTCATACTTGTGCATTGTGTGTAGCTAATATTAAGTGTGTCTCATGAATGGATCAATTATTGAGCATAATGGGCTTGGGATAACTTTCTTTAGCGTTGATATTTTGAAAGACATGGTTGCTTGTTAGCATGCTTGAGTATTTATATCCTCATGTCAAATTATAGACTATTGCTTTGAATCATTCAAGTCCAAATGTCCATGGTATAAAAGAAAAGAATATATGATGAATATGATAGGTAGCATTCCACATGAAAAATTCTGTTTTTATCATTTACCTACTCTAGGACGAGCAGGAATTAAGCATGGGGATGCTGATACGTCTCTAACGTATCTATAATTTTTTATTGTTCCATGCTATTATATTATCAATCTTGGATGTTTTTATATACATTTACAACAATTATATATCATTTTTTGGGACTAACCTATTAACTTAGTGCCCAGTGCCAGTTGCTATTTTTTTGCCGTTTTTGGTTTTCCAGAATATCAGTACCAAACGAAGTCCAAATGCCATGAAACTTTTTGGAGATTTTTTTCTGGACATAACAAGTAGTGGAAGCTTCGGGAGAGGGCCAGAAGATGAAGCAGTGGCCCACGAGGCACCAGGGCGCCCCGGGAGGGGGGCGCCCTGGTGGCTTGTGGGGCCCACACAGCTTTGTTTGACCTAATTTCACCACTTTAAATTCTCTAAAATCGGGAAACCAACAGAGGAGTCCACGAAATACTTTTTCCGCCACCGCATGCTTCTGTTCTCGAGAGATCCCATCTGGAGGCCTTTTCCGGTACTCCGCCGGAGGGGGAATCGATCACGGAGGGGCTCTACATCAACCTTGCTACCCTTCCGATGATGCGTGAGTAGTTTACGACAGACCTTTGTGTCTATAGTTAGTAGCTAGATGGCTTCTTCTCTCTTTTTGATCTTAAATACAATGTTCTCCTCGATGTTCTTGGAGTTCTATCCGATGTAATCACTTTTTGCGGTGTGTTTGTTGGGATCCGATGAATTGTGAGTTTATGATCAGATTATCCATGAATATTATTTGAGTTTTCTCTGAACTCTTTTATGCATGATTATTATAGCTTCGTATTTATTCTTCGATCTATTGATTTGGTTTGGCCAACTAGATTGATTTATCTTTGAATGGGAAGAGGTGCTTTGTAATGGGTTCGATCTTGCGGTGCTCAATCCCAGTGACAGAAAGGGATATGACACGTATGTATCGTTGCTATTAAGGGTAAAAAGGTGGGGTTTATTCATGCGTGAGTTTACTTTGTCTACATCATGTCATCTTGCTTAAGGCGTTACTCCGTTCTTTATGGACTTAATACACTAGATGCATGCTGGATAGCGGTCGATGTGTGAAGTAATAGTAGTAGATGCAGGCAGGAGTCGGTCTACTTGTCTCGGACGTGATGCCTATATACATGATCATTGCCTTGGATATAGAATGATTATTTGCTTTTCTATCAATTGCCCAACAGTAATTTGTTTACCCACCGTATGCTATTTTCTTGAGAGAAGCCTCTAGTGAAAACTATGGCCCCCGAGTCTATCTAAATCATATATTAAAAACCCTAAAAATACCTTGCTACACTTTTACTTTATTTATTTTATTTTATACTGTAGTTCAATCTATCTATCTATCACATACAATTTAATCTTGCAATTAACCACCGAGGGATTGACAACCCCTTGTTTGCGTTGGGTGCAAGGATTTGTTGTTTTGTGTGCAGGTGCTGCTAACGAGGTGTTGCATGATTCTCCTACTGGATTGATAACCTTGGTTTCATAACTGAGGGAAATACTTATCTCTACTGTACTGCATCTCCCTTCCTCTTCAGGGAATTACCAACGCAGCTCACAAGTAGCACCCCCGGGCGGCAAGCGCTGCTGGTGGTTGATCCTGCTGACGGAGGAGTCCGACTGCGTAAAGTCCTCATTGACGGTGGCAGCGGGCTCAACATCATCTACGCCGACACTCTGGAGGCGATGGGCATTCCGATGTCCCGACTGAGTAAGAGCAACATGCAGTTCCACGGGGTTATTCCCAGGGAAAAAGCGAAGTCACTCGGGCAAATTGCCCTCGACGTCGTATTCGGCGGAGAAAAGAACTTCAGAAAGGAGAGGTTAACCTTTCAGGTGGTGGACTTCAAGAGTGCTTATCATGCCATCCTGGGTAGGCCTGCCTACGCACGGTTCATGGCCTGACCATGTTATGTGTATCTTAAGCTTAAGATGCCAGGCCCGAAAGGCGTGATCACCATCACAGGGAATCGGAAGATAGCTGAAGAGTGCTTGCAGAAAGGCTCTCAGATTGCTGACGAGCAGATGGCGTTGGCGGAGTTAGACGAGTACAAGAAGACGGTTGATTCGAGTGACCTTCTCAAGAGCGAGAAGCCGACTGTGGAATCCGCTTTCTAGTCGGCTGGTGACTCGAAGCAGGTTCACATTCACCCGGAGGACCCAAACACCGCCCCGACCAATATATTAACGATGCTCGACAGTAAATAGGAAAGCGAGCTCATCCAGTTCCTCCATGAGAACTGGGACATCTTCGCATGGAAACCCTCTGACATGTCGGGTGTTCCCAGGGGACTGGCTGAGCATCGTCTCAAAGTTGACCCGAAAGTGAAGCCTGTCAAAGAGCATCTCCGATGCTCCACTACAGAGAAACGCATGGCGATTGGCGAGGAGATCGCGTGGCTCTTGGCTGCCGATTTCATCCATGAAATATACCACTCCGAGTGGCTCGCCAACGCCGTGTTAGTCCCCAAGGAAGATAAGTCTCTCCGAATGTGTATTGACTTCAAACACATCAATCGGGCCTGCCCGAAGGACCACTTCCCTCTTCCCCGCATAGATCAGATCCTAGACTCTACTGCGGGGTGCGAGCGCTTATCGTTTCTGGATGCGTACTCCAGGTACCACCAGATCCGAATGTATGGTCCGGATGAAATAAAGACCGCATTCATCACCCCATTCGGGTGTTTCTCTTACACCATGATGCCATTCGGGTTGAAGAATGCTGGTGCAACTTTCATGCGCATGATCCAAAAATGCTTGCAGAAACAAATCAGTCGGAACGTGGAGGATTATATGGATGACATCGTGGTCAAGTCACGAAAGAGTTCCGACCTCCTGACTGACCTCGCCGAAACCTTCACGAACTTACGCCAGTACGACATCAAGCTCAATCCGGCTAAGTGTACTTTTGGGGTGCCCGCCGGCAAGTTACTCGGCTTCCTTGTTTCCGAACGAGGGATCGACACTAACCCCAAAAAGATCAGCGCGATAGTCCGAATGAAACAGCCGCAATGTTTGCATGATGTTCAGAAGCTCACGGGTTGTCTGGCAGCTTGCGTAGATTCATCTCATGACTCGGAGAGAAGGCCCGCCACTCTACTGACTCATGAAGAAATCAGAAAAGTTCGAGTGGATGACAGAAGCGCAGACCGCGTTCCAGGAACTCAAAGTCCTGCTTTCCACCCAGCCGGTGCTCGCTGCTCCGGGCAGCCAAGAGCCCTTGCTCTTATACATCGTGGCTACAGACCAAGTTGTTAGCATTGTGCTCACCGTGGAACATGAAGAACAATGCAAAGCCTACAAGGTTCAGAGGCCAGTTTATTACATCTCTGATGTTCTGACCCCTTCCAAGCAAAGATATCCACACTACCAGAAGTTGGTATACGGGATTTACCTGACTGCGAAGAAGGTGGCTCATTACTTCCAAGAGCACTCGGTCACGGTGATAAGCGATGCTTCCCTGTCGGAGATCCTGAACAACAGAGACGCCACGGACCGTGTGGCCAAGTGGGCCATCGAACTCCTTCCTTTGGACATCAAGTTTGAAGCTAAGAAACCCATCAAGTCACAAGCTCTGGTAGATTTCCTGGCTGAGTGGATTGAACAGAAACAGCCAGCCCCGAGTGTTCCCGAACATTGGACTATGTTCTTCGATGGTTCCAAGATGCTGAATGGTTCGGGGGCTGGTGTTATCCTAGTGTCCCCCAAAGGCGATAGGCTCAGCTATGTTCTTCAGATTCACTTCGACTCCTCAAACAATGAGGTTGAGTATGAAGCCCTCCTGAATGGGTTGCATATGGCGATCTCCCTGGGAATCCACCGACTGATGGTCTATGGTGACTCGGACCTAGTGGTGAACCAGGTGATGAAGGAGTGGGATATCCGGAGCCCAGCTATGACAGGCTACTACAATGCCGTCCAAAAACTGGAAAAGAACTTTGAAGGTCTGGAGCTCCACCATATCCCCCGTATCAAGAATCAAGCAGCTGATGACTTAGCCAAGATCGGTTCCACTCGGAAGCCAGTCCCGAAGAATGTGTTCCTGGAGCACTTGCACTCGCCCACAATCAAGGAAGACCCTTTTGTGGAGGAGCCAACACAACCAGTTGGACCATCGAATCCAACTGAAGTTGACATCCCAGCGGTGGTAGATCTTGTCCAAGAGGTGCTCGTCATCACTCCCGAGTGGACCGAGCCATACCTCGCGTATCTGATTAGGCAGGAGCTCCCGGGATACGAAGAAGAGGCCCGTCAGATCGTCTGCCAATCTAAAGCCTTTACCGTCATGGGGGGTCAACTTTACAAGAAGAGCGTCACTCAGCGTTGCATCACGCCAGAGGAAGGACAGCAGATCCTGCAGGAGATTCATTCGGGAACTTGTGGTCACCACGCTTCTTCTCGGACCTTGGTCGCCAAAGCGTTCCGGGCGGGTTTCTATTGGCCCAGAGCCAACGAAGCCGCGCGTGATATCGTTGACCACTGCGTCAGGTGTCAATTTTATACAAATCAGTCGCACAAGCCAGCGTCCGTGCTGAAGACGATCCCACTCTCGTGGCCATTTGCGGTCTGGGGATTCGATATGGTCGGTCCACTCCGGACCGGGGCCAGCGGGTTCACGCATCTGTTGGTCGTAGTGGATAAGTTCACCAAGTGGATCGAAGCGAAGCCCATAAAGAAGCTAGACTCCTCGACTGCGATCAAGTTCATCAAGGAAATAATCTTCAGGTTTGGAGTCCCTCACAGCATCATCACGGATATTGGGTCAAACTTCGATTCGAACGAATTCCGCGAGTTCTGTTATTCTCAGGGCACTCGGGTCGATTACGCCTCCGTGGCACACCCGCAGTCGAATGGACAAGCATAGCGGGCGAATGGACTGATACTCCAGGGGCTCAAGCCGCGTCTCATGCGTGACCTGAAGCATGCAGTAGGAGCCTGGGTCACCGAACTGCCATCGGTCCTTTGGGGCTTGCGGACGACCCCAAACCGGTCCAGGAAGCGCACTCCGTTTTTCTTGGTGTATGGCTCGGAGGCCGTTCTGCCAAGTGATCTTCTCCACAACTCCCCCCGAGTGGATCTCTACTCGGAGGCGGAGGCAGAGGAAGCGTGTCAAGATGGCCTCGACCTGCTGGAGGAAGAGCGCGAGTTGGCTCTGATCAGGACGACTGTATATCAACAAGACCTGCGCCGCTATCACGATACACACGTCAGGGGACGCGCTTTCCAGGAAGGCGGCCTGGTCCTCCGACTGGATCTGCAGAAGCCTCACAAGCTGGCGCCTCCATGGCAGGGACCCTACGCGATATCAAAAGTGCTGAATAACGGAGCCTATCGGCTCTACAACTTCACCAAGAGTGAGGAAGAGCCCCGAGCTTGCAACACGGATCTGCTCCGCAAATTCTTTATTTAGAATAAATTCCTCCCCATTGTAATAGTATTCCGAATGAAATTAGATGAATAAAAGTCTTACTTTTCCTGTATTTCATCCAATTTGGATCAAATGCCATGTTTTCACTCCGGTGACTAACAGCATTCGGAATCTAACAATATGCCCCCAGTGGGTGACTTAGCTGCGAACCAGATTTCGCCTAAGTTAAAAACTATCCGAGTGCGGACACACTCCACACTCGGGGGCTTCGCTGCGAAACAGATTTCGCCTAAGTTAAAAACTATCCGAGTGCGGACACACTCCACACTCGGGGGCTTAGCTGCGAACCAGATTTCACCTAAGTTTAAAACAATCCGAGTGCGGACACGCTCCACACTCGGGGCTGCGAACCAGATTTCGCCTAAGTTAAAAACTATCCGAGTGCAGACACGCTCCACTCTCGGGGGCTTAGCTACGAACCAAATTTCGCCTAAGTTAAAAACTATCCAAGTGCGGACACGCTCCACACTCGGGGGCTTAGCTGCGAAACAGATTTCGCCTAAGTTAAAAATTATCTGAGTGCGGACACGCTCCACACTCGGAGGCTTAGCTGCGAACCAGATTTCGCCTAAGCTAAAAACTATCCGAGTGCGGACACGCTCCACACTTAGGGGCTCAGCTACGAACCAGATTTCGCCTAAGTTAAAAACTATCCGAGTGAGGACACGCTCCACACTCGGGGGCTTAGCTGCGAACTAGATTTCGCCTAAGTTAAAAACTATCCGAGTGCGGACACGCTCCACACTCGGGGGCTTAGCTGCGAACTAGATTTCGCCTAAGTTAAAAACTATTCGAGTGCGGACACGCTCCACACTCGGGGGCTTAGCTGCGAACCAGATTTCGCCTAAGTTAAAAACTATTCGAGTGCGGACACGCTCCACACTCGGGGGCTTAGCTGCGAACCAGATTTCGCCTAAGTTAAAAATCTATCCGAGTGCGGACACGCTCCACACTCGGGGACTTAGGTGCGAACCAGATTTCGCCTAAGTTAAAAACTATCCGAGTGCGGACACGCTCCACACTCGGGGGGCTTAGCTACGAAACAGATTTCACCTAAGTTAAAAAACTATCCGAGTGCGGACACGCTCCACACTCGGGGGCTTAGCTGCGAACCAGATTTCGCCTAAGTTAAAAACTATCCGAGTGCGGACACGCTCCACACTCGGGGGCTTAGCTGCGAACCAGCCTTCGCCCAAGTTAGAAAAATAATAACACTGGCGAAAGGTGTAAGCATTCAAGCGTTCGAGTAAACTTCGATCCGTTCGAGTTTTCCTAACAAAAGCAAAGTACGCGAGCCCGAGGCTCGTTCAAAGTTTAATGGTTACAGCAACCACTCGGCATTTCGAGGTAAATCAAGACTTAAATGTTTTTCACTCCGCTGTGGGAGGATTGGCCGGCTCGACGAAGGTGTCTAGGTCAATGCCGTCTGCGATCCGAGTCGCGGCCTCGATGAACGTCTCCACGAAGTCCTCAAACTTGAGCTTCTTCCTGTTGGCGACATTCAACGACTTCAGCTTTTCCTCGTCCACGTCCTTGAAGTGGATGCGTACGAGTGCTAAGGCCACGTCAGCACCGCAGTGAGCAGTGGACTTCTTCCAGGCTTGCACGCAACTTGGGATGTCCCTCAGCCGAGTCATCATGGACTCCACGTCATTCTGAAGCTCTTCGCCGGGGAGTAGTTCTTGATCGATCTTGGACAGGGCAGACCACAGCCGGACGATATACCCTACTGCACTCTCAAGACGCTCTTCCAATCGGAGAATGGACAAGGCAGCGCAGTCATTGAGAATCAGCCTGGAGGGGTCCAAGTCTTTCTCGACCCTATCGGTCTCCAGCTCAAAGTCATAGCAGAACTCTGTTGTGAAAAATGACTTGGGATCAGAGATATGAAACTCCTGAGCAAAGCAGACAAAATTCAGTTAGCGAGACGACTTACCTTCAAGCTTCTTGCCCATGCCCTCAATGAACTCTTGAACGTACTCCTTGAGTGCACATTTCTTCTCAAGGAGCTTGGCGATCTGGTCGTTCAGCTTCTTCTTCTCCTCTTCGAAGATGTTCGCCTGAGTGCTGTCCTTCACTTCCCACTCGGCGGTGGACTTCTTAAGCTCAGAAACCTCATTCTTGGCAGTCTCGGCGACAGCCTTCAGGGTCTCGATCTCCTTCTCAAGCTTGCCGACTGAAGCCAGCTTCTCTTCGGCAGCCTTGGTCTTGCTCCTAGCCTCCTTGTGCGCCAGCGCCAGCTCCTTGTCCTTGTTCTCGAAGGCCTGCTTCACGGTGTCTAAAGAAATAGAAGTCCTCAGCCTCATTATGAGTTGGGCGTTCTCGCCACGGACATCTGTTGAAGTGAATTGACTCGGATCAAAAGAAAATACGACTCGGCGAACAATAGAGCGGTGGAACGTACCTCCCAGGGCATTCTTCTCCTTCTCCAAACGGCCGCTCTTGTGCTTCTCCGCGTCCAAGTCCACTCGGAGTTGCAGCACTTCCTTCTCCAAGGCAGCATAGTGAGAGCCCAGCTCGCAAGCCCTCTGTGGCAAAACAAAGAGTATGGTCAGTCAGTCGGAATAACAAGCTACCTCCTTCAAGGAGGAACAAGCTTGATCAATACCGGATCCTGAAATACCCTCTTACAACTGAGTCGGCAATGAAGAAGATCGAAGACAACAATATTCTGACCTTCAGAGTCGACCTCAAGGTAGACAAAGCTTGACCAGTTCAAAGCTTTCTAGTCTACCAAGCCTTCCACTCGGCCAGCCGAGTGGGAGGTCGCACTCTGAGTACAATCGAATAAACAACTCTAAGACTTCCGCCGACTGCTTCCAGTTGACGGCAGTCTCGGGGACTACACCCAGTGGGTGCACTCAGCGTGCCCCCACTGGAAAGTGACTTGTGTTAAGCTAAAAAAAGAGTTGGTATGTGAGTTCTACCAGACTCCCACCGATTGCCCGCAATCGATGGCAGTCTCGGGGACTACACCCAGTGGGTGCACTCAGCGTGCCCCCACTGGAAAGTGACTTGTGTTGAGCTAAAAAAAGAGCTGGTGTGTGAGTTCTACCAGACTTCCGGGGCTTGGCAGTGACTTGCTTCGGCTGTTTGGGCTGTTTCTCTGCCGAGTCGGCAGCCTCCGCCCTCAGGCGCTTCGCTCCGCGCGAATAGGCCGAAGCAGTCGGCCTCGAATCACTCGGCACCCGAGTGCTCTTCGCTTTGGGACTTGGGTCGTTCCTCTCCTTGGTGCGGCGCTCCTGAGGAACGTTCTCGGATGGGGAAGACTCGGCCTCCTCGCCCTCCTCCGTGTCACTCGCATCTTCGCCACTCTCTTCCTTGTCCTCGTCGCTGTCCTCTTCCTTCTCATCGTTGTCTGCCGGGTGCTGGTGCTCCGTGTCACTCTTCACGTCCTTCGGGTCGTGATCGACGGCTGGCACATGCGAAAGCATCTTCTGGAAACTCTGCAAGACGACATCACTCATCAAGACACAAACATACGCGAAAGAATTGCCATATGGAACACTCGGATGGAGTACAAACTTACGTCAATGGGCTGGTTGTCAAGATCATGGGGGGGGGGGGGAACCCTCCTGGCCCCACGTGGGTTGTCGCGCGCAGAGGTGATCGCCTTGATTTTGCCCTCGAGGGCCTTCGCCGACAAGACGCCGGGGTGCACCCGAGTAGGATCACTCGGCCCCTGGTACATCCACATGGGGTGCGCCCTGTCCTGCAGCGGCTGGATCCGTCGACTGAGGAACGCCTCCACCAGATCCATCTCGTCAACTCCTGCCCGCACCACTCCCACCAGAGCATCCACCAAGATGCCCACATCCACCTTCTCCTCCTTGGCAACTGTAAGAGATGGTGGAGCAGCGACCCGCGCGGCCGAGTACGGCGGTAGCCCAATAGGGCTCCCTTCACTCGGGACGTCTTTGCAATAGAACCAGCTATCGTGCCAGCCTTTGACAGAGTTGGGGACGCTCATTTTGGGGAAGGCCGAGTGCCCCCTGAGCTGGATCCCCAACCCGCCGCACTGCTGCGTCACGCTGGTCTTCGCACCCCTGGGCGAGTCCTTCTTCACCGTCATCGACCGACAAGTGAAAATGTGCTTGAACAGCCCCCAATGGGGGTAACAACCGATGAAGTTTTCACATAGTGAAACAAACGCTGCCAAGTAAACCACCGCATTTGGTGGAAGGTGGTGGAGCTGCGCCCCGAAGAAGTCCAAGAATGCACGGAAGAAGGGGTGTGGGGGCATCGAGAAATCTCGCTCGGCATGGGTGACGAGGAGGACTCGCTCGTTGGCGTGCGGGGCGGGCTCGATCTCTCCCTCCTCGGGCAGCCTCCAGCCGCCTGCGGGGATCAATCCCTCGCCCTCCAGCTCCCTCAGCCGCGCGTCCGTCACTCGCGACGGGACCCAGTCTCCCTGGGTGCGGCCGGCTGCCGCGCCGCCGCTCGAGGACGCGCCCTTCCCGGCCTTCTTCGCCCTCTCCAGCCTGGCTGTCATCTCCTTCACCATGGCCGCGAGTGCTCGGGAGCTCGGAGTGGAGAAGCGAGAGGGAGAAGAGAGCAGACGATGCGGAGGGGGGGGGAGGGGATCTACGATTTACCCTAGCCCGCATCGGCTTTAAACCACGGGTAAAAACTCGTCACGCGTGATCTCAGTCGCGAATCCCTGGATCGGACGGCGCCCGCGCCGGATGCGCCCGCAGATAAGACGGGACACATGTCAACGGTTAGGGCGAAAATCGAGGCGCCACGCCCCACTTTCCCCACTAGCCGCGGCATAACCGCTTCTGTGCGCGCACGCCTGATTTCGAATCCCGGAAACCCCGCAACGAATCGGCCTGACAGATTGCGCTCGCATCGTTTCCTAAGAAACACCCGTCGGTCCGACCGACCGCCTTTCGCAGGCCCCCGTGCACTCGGACACATTAAACACCCGACTGGAGCCCGCTCCAGGATCACGAAAGGACGAGCTCGACGCTCCCCCGCGGATCGACTTGGCCCTTCCACTAGGCTCCAAGGCGCGTGTCTCGTAAATTCGGACTCGGAGCTGGCCCGCGCTGGTGTTCCCCAGGGATATGGAGTGGCATCTCTTCGGAGAGTCAACCCACGCGTCGGCGTCGCCACTCGAGTTTCATGGCATGCCTCACTCAGGCCTCAAGTCCATCTCTCCCGAGAGACATGCGAATGCCACCGAATTTTGCCTAGCGATCACCACTACCTGATCACTCAGGAAACCTCAAGTCCAGAATCCGCTGCGGCTTCTCCTAAGGACAATCATGGGAGAGCGGACACCGAGTGCCCCCGGGACACTCGAATTGCTCCGAAGGCTCTACCAATTCGTCCTGTGAAGCGTCAACCGATTCGGGGGCTAATGATGGGGTCACCTACCCCTGGTAGGGACAAAGACCTGACATCTAGGGCCCACCTAAGACCCACGTCATCATTCAGAGACCCCAGGGTCACGATTACAGTCGGATACATACCATGGGAGATCCACTCGGACCTTGCGAGGATAACACTCGGACGTCCACCCTCCAGTCGGCCGGTCGTCATCACTCGGACAATGGAGGCACCGGGACGGCGTGGGAATTGCAACGGTCAAGTGGTCTTCAATTAGGCTTAAAGTGCTGTTATGTCTACCGTTACCTGTAACTGCTGTAGTCATAGTCATGTTAAGCACCTGTAACTGCTGTAGTTAATGTCATAGTTACCCCGCGACGTGGTGGCTGAGGGGCTGCGGTGGACACCTATATAAACCGCCCTCTCCCTCCGTCGCTGGGGTTAAGCACTCATTGTAATCAGATACCCCCAGAGAAAGCAAGCCTCAGGGCACGAGACGTAGGGCTATTACCTCCTCCGAGAGGGGCCTGAACTCGCTAAATCCGAGTGTTACACCTGCGCTGTAGCTAGACTCTGCTCCTCTTACGTAACCCCGTACTCACTGTCAGACTAGTAACCACGACAATGGCCGGCGCAGGACAATGCATGTAGGTTTCATGGTAACTGGAGACCACTATACTGAGCGAGTGACACGGCTTGCTTGGGTTATAGCACGGTTTGGACTGATGAATGAGTATTGAGTAGCCGGTTCCACTTCCAGCTTGTGCAGATCTGTGAAACTACGGGCACAGAGGAGGAAGGTTGTTGTGCCCATATAATTTGGGAGTTGGTACAATTATACGGCTGCTGATGATTACCAGCAATTACGGCTGCTGCTGATGATTAACACGGTGCGCAAGAGCGGCAGGCCCACAAATGAATGAACGTTGCCATTGTGTGTGCACACGCACCTACATGCATCGCATTTCATGGCCCCGGCTGGAGCCGGACGCGCTCAGTTAAGGCGTGCGGCGGAGCGCATCCCATGCATGCGACCGGCAGGGGTCTAGACTAGATCCGAGATCAAGTCCCCAACGCCAAGCTTGTTTAATGGCGACTGAAGAAGTAGTCGTACAGCTCCACTTGAATTCGTTACAGCGGCCCGCCCGATCGATCTACTCCATGCTCCAAGTCGCCATTGGCCTATAGCCATCTAGGCTCTAGCTAGTAGCTACCGTCTGCCTAGATCTCCCAGGCTGTGCCGATCGAGCACGTAGTAGTACGTACGATCGATCAAATTGATGTGCACGGCCACAAATCGCGAAATATCTTGGTCTCACACGTCAGGCATGTAGGATGTACTGTAGTGACGCCAAGGAACGGGAGGGTCTGGATTTTGTAACTGTTCTCGCTCTGTTTAGGCGCCGCAGTGATACAGAAGACAATACCGCGTCTCC
Source organism: Elymus sibiricus (assembly GCA_039707655.1). Lineage (NCBI taxonomy): Eukaryota > Viridiplantae > Streptophyta > Magnoliopsida > Poales > Poaceae > Elymus > Elymus sibiricus. The sequence goes on from CM077676.1 coordinate 383,590,951, forward strand.
CACAAGTACGTGCGTGCTGCTCCGAGGGCTGGCCGGTCGGGACCGGGTACTGCATTTTGTTCCACGTCTGATTTTACACGCATGAGGAGGTATGAATAGATGGCCTGCGTAGAAATGTGCGATCGTCGTCTCGTCTAGCTCGAAAGTGTGGCCAGTCCCTGGGAAGTTTACTAGTGTGATGTTCTCCTTAGGTCGGGTGACGAGAATTCCAAATTTGTTTGAAAACTGATAGGGTGGTGTTCATCAAAAGCTGAAGGGTCAAATCCGTGTGGGAGTTTGTATTATTCTCTAGGCAATATAAAATCGTGGGAATAATTACATTTTTAACCGATCATCTATTCTCAAATTTCTTGCGATGCAAGATGGACAAGACATATCAAAGAAAACCCCTCGGACCAGGCCATCCGGGAGTTCACCACACTCTGGGTGCAACTGCAACAGGTGGTGCTGAGCGACGAGCCGGACTGGGTGGAATGGAAATGGACAGCAGACAGACGATTCACGTCGGCATCAGCGTATGCGATTCAATTCGAGGGGTCAACACGGACTGACTTCAAACAGGTCATCTGGAAGGCCGGCGCACCCATGAAGTGTAAAATATTCTCATGGCTTGCGGTGCTCAATCGATGCCTCACCGCCGACAACCTTGCCAAACGAGGATGGCCGCACAATGCATCATGTAGTCTGTGTCAGAGGGCACCGGAGAACGCATCTCACATGCTCGCCTCATGCCCTTTCACCACGGAGCTTTGGCGGAGGTTGCTAAGCCGGTACGGTCTGCCAGCAACGCTTGCGCCGTCCGCGACCACGGCAAACCTCCTAGAATGGTGGGAACAAAGCCGATCTAGTGTGCCGAGGGATTACAGACGTGGATGGAGCTCGCTGGTGCAGCTAGTATGGTGGACGGCATGGAAAGAACGAAATGCGCGGATCTTCGATAACAAGTTCTCGACGGTGATGCAAGTCTTCCACCGCCTGATCGAAGACATCGATACATGGACGATAGCTGGCCGTAACAAGATCAACAAACTGCTGCATAGACCACTAGAACCAGACTAGACAGTAGGATAAGAAATGCGGTGGTGCACAGTTCGTGCAAATTCTGTAACTAACAAACGCTGTCTTCCCTCTCACATATTCAATGAAAAGCTGCACAGCAGCATTTTCGTCAAAAAAAAAAATCTTGCAGGTTATCTACAAGGCTAGGACTTTCATCCGTTTATTGTTGTCACTGCATCATGTGGACGCGCGAGCGCTTATGACCTCTGGATGCAGCCGGTTAAAAACGGTTGCGCATAGTTTATTCAATCAGTTTGGCTGACGAGCCACTCATAGATCATGTGGATAAGCTATGTAATCTCGGACTCGACTGGTAGTGGTTGTGTTATCTTTTTTTTCATTTTTTTTGTCTGGTACTCGCTGGCTGAAACTTATTTCACACTTAATAAAATTGATGTGTGCATCTTGATGACGTAGAGACCGGGGTACTCCTCTTTTCAAATGAAAAAAAAGTCGATCCATGTCCTCTGCTCTGTACAACTTTCTCATAACCAACTTCCTATGCAGGGGCGAACGCTTAAGTCGGATTTGCTTATTTCAGGTCGAAAAATATATTCTGACGCAGCTTTCAGAAGTAGGAAAATTCCAGGTTTATTGCAAGGAGCGGTTGCTACAGGAGTGGGAGTCTATATTTCTTTGCCTCTTAATCAGGTAGAAATCAATGTGCAAATTCAAGCTTCAGCTCCTCCTACTTCTACTCCTCTGCATGCAGAAGCATTAGCTCTTTCTTTTGCTGCTCAAGTGGCTCAAAAGCTCAATATTTGTCAGCCAACCTTTCTTATGGATTGTCTCTCTTTAGCGCTGGTCGCTGCTTCTGGTAAGATAAGAGAATCTAACACCCCTTGGAGCATTAGGAAGTCTTTGGCTAATTTCTTCAAGTGTACTACAAATTTGCATCCACATGTGTTTCATATCTCTAGGGAAGTTAATGGAATAGCCCATAATCTTGCGCACTAGGTCTTTCGTTCGAATGATGAACCTCAAATCTGTTGTTTTGCTTCTGCTCATAGGCATACCTCTTGTCCTGTGGTGTCTCTTCTTTCTAATTTTCAGGTGCAGGAATTTAGGATCCATGCTGTACATTGCTACTGAGCATGTTTGGAGGAATGCAGGGGTGCTTGCCAAGCTCTTATGAATCAGCAGGATGTTGATCTTTCCATAGCCAAGCAGAACTTTGTTCTATACATTCTTGATTTCTATGATGGGCCTCAAGTTTTTGCTTCTTCTTGTTCCTGCTATATGGTCTGGCAAGTCTTGGCTGATTTGGTTTCTCAGGGAGGAGCATGGAGCAGCCAGTTGTTCCTGCTTTGAGCAGTCTCTCCCTTGCGCCGGCTTTGTCGCAGACCACTCCGATGTCACGCCCTCCCGGTGTGGCCGATGTTGGCTCCACGGAGAAAGGGGGGCAAGAGCTATATGGATGTTTCTCCCCTCGTGTTGGGGACAGTTCATCGTCTCTGTTGGCCTCGTCCCCTGTGTTGCCTACCATCGAGGGTGAGTCCGTCGTCGTGCTTCAGGCTCCGGTGCTGCAGGCCATGCCCGAGCTGCAGGAGCTATGTCTGAGCCCTATTTCGCGGGAGCTATGTCTGAGCCCTACTTCGCCATTGTCTGTGGAGCATTTGGAGGTGGACTCATCGACGACCTCGTGTGAGGGACATGTTTCGCCTCTGTCATCTAAGCAACTGAAGGTGCATGAGTCCATCGTGTCGGCAGACCCTACGGTTGATGATGTTGTGTCGATGGTTCCTCTAGTTGAGGATGTCGATGCAGCTGGTGTGTTGATGTTGGCTCCTCGGAGCCTTTTGGTGGACGACATTGACACCAAGAAATTTGAGGAGTTCTATGATTTTCTTGACAAATGGGTGGCAGATCAGCCTCAATCTAGCAAGACAAGTGGTTGCCCCTCAAAGGAGAAGCCAAGCAGGGAGAAAGCAAAGAGGAACAAAAGTAAGAAGAGTGGCGCCATCCGAAAGGCGTCCATGGTTTCATGATGGAGGGTGCTCAGGTTTTGCCGTTGTCGGTGTGCTTGGCAGGAGTGCCATTGTGTTGTGCAAGTGTCGAGGGTTGTGATTGTTGCACGTTTGGAGGGCCTTTTGAGTGGTGTGGGTGTTCTGTACTTTGTGAGTAGTACGCGTATGGGCTGCTTGTATCGGTTTTCGCCCAGTTTTCCGTAAATTAACTGGGCAATTCTCTTCTTCTTAATTAATCAATGAGGCAAAACTTTTGCCTCTGTTTCAAAAAAAATAAAATGGCAGCGGCAACATCTGCAGTTTGGGCTGTGGCAACTTCAACTTTGCAAGCTTCTTCTCCTTCTCTTTCCAATTACAGCTTGCTGTCTGCTGTTCATGTATTAGTTTCAAAGTTTATTAAGGTCCTGTAGCTCACCAGGTTGTTGCTCTGTACAACTTGTCTCTACTACTTTTTCTTCAGCTCATAGGCATTGACTGTGCTCTTCTCTTCTTACTTGCTTCTTGAGGCCATTGTAATACCTGCTGTACTTTGCATTTGAGCTGAATGAAATTGGCACCGGTTGGTGCCTTTCCTTGTTAAAAAAAATGTCCTCTGCTCTGGAGCAAACGCTTTGATGCTCCCTCTCACGTGCGGCTGAGGTGTATCCACTCGTTTTTTCATTCGGCCATCTAGCATGGCTCCACCTCACATGTTTATGTTTCAGCTCCTTAGGGCATCTCCAACGACAACCCGCAAAAATCCTCCCGCATCCATCCGAGGACAGGGAGGACCAGTCCGCGGACACGGATGCGGGAGGACGTCATCCAACGCTGGCCGCATACATTTTGACAACAAGTCGAACCAACCGACCGAAATTCGATCAAACCGGACAAATTTTACATAAAAACATGGCGGATTTCATTGAAACTAGGATAATTTGTACATAAAACCGGACGATATTTCGACCAGTGAACTAAAAATCTAAAAATAAAACCCTAAACTATCCTATACTTGACGGTGACCTCCTAGCCAATGCCGGGCTGGCCGGCGGCTCCTCCTCCGTCATCGTGGCCTGACCCAGCGTCGGAGTCGTCGTCATCGAGCTTGGAGTGGCGGACGGTGGCAGCGTCACAGCAGGGCTTCCCGGCGACTGCCTGACGCTCGCGGATGATCCTCACCGCCTCCTCCTGCGCCGTGCGCAGTGCGGCCGCGGCCACCTTGAACGTGGGCTGGGGGAGAGGGCGACGGTCATTGGAGGGGGCGGCATCGAGGTCGGCGAGGGACCATTCCTGGCTGAACCTGGCCACCGCTCCGTCGAGGCATCGGAGATGGTGCTTGGCCGTCTCCGACGTCGTCACGGAGCGGTCCAGGGCCCAGGCGTACGCCAGGTCCGGGTCCGCCGCGATGTGTGGCGGCGGGACGTCCGAGTCCGCGTACTTGAACCGGCGCGCGGCGTTGCGCTTGTCCCGCTGGAGTTGCTCCCGGTCGGCGTACTCCCGCGACGTCATGGGGCTCCGGGACGACGAGGAGCCGCCGCTGCCGAGGTAGTGCAGAATGCGACCGCGCGCCTTCGGCAGGGGCAGCGGCGAGCGGCGCTCCTCCTTGACGAAGCGCCGGGGCGGCGGCGAGCGGCGCTCCTCCTTCACGATGCGCCGGGGCGGCGGCGAGACCTGCTCTTCCTTGACGCGCCATCCGATTTGGACACCGCGGCTGCGCGGCAGCGAAGAGCATGGAGGGGATGCCGGCTCCGGCTTCACGGGGAGGAGCGCCCTCGGTGGCGGAGCTGGCCCGTTGGTGTGGACGACGGAGCGACGGAGCATCAGCTCCATCAGCTCCTCGAACACCGCGTCGGTGCCGGTGTAGACCTGGCCCGGCACTGCCGGCACGGACTGTGGCGGCGGCTGCTGGTCCTCCTCGTCGCCGGAGGAGATGACGATCTACGCCCATGTTGAGTCGCCGCCAGCCGATGAGGACGACGGCCCCGGAGTTCGGGGGCGGCGTCGCCACGAGCCGCCAGATCCCGCCTCGGAATCGCCTGCAGGCACCGACGCCCAGGACATGCCCATCGCCGGAGATGTGGAAGGAGATGGGCGTGGAGGGGAGGAAGAGGAGGAGGAGGAGGAGTTGGATGCGATGTGCACAACGCCGGAGCGAGGCTTAAATAGCCGCGACCAGGCCATGCGAAGGGCCGGTCAGCCGCTTCAATGCGGCGCAGCGGCCGGAGTTGGTTCCTCGGGAACCTCCGTCCGCATTGAAGCGGCGGCTCCAGAGAGGTCGCGTCAGTCAGCGCCGCCCTCCCTCCCCTCCAGTCACATCGCGGCATCAATGCCAGCAACTGCGTGCTCTGGGCCGGTATGAATGCGGCGTGGTAAGCGGCGCGTGCATCGGAAGGAAAGCACGGGAGGGGTGGGGGAGGGTTTTTTGGTGGGCCAGGGCGGTCAGAAGAGGGCTTGGAATCGGTCGGGACTCCCACAAAACTCCCCCATGTTTGTCTCCGTTTTGTGGGAGAAATCGCGTCCGGACCGCGCCGCGGACCGATACAGGTCGGCGTTGGATGGCTCACGCGGTCCGGACGAATGCGGGCGGTTTGCAGGTCAGCCTTGGAGATGCCCTTATCTTGTTGTTTTTGACATTTCGAAAACACTGTATGACTATCAGGCCCTTCAAGTAATATAACAACATGTAGGGCTTTCAGCCCTCTCATCATCCTCGAAAATATAAGGAAATAAAAAACTTTAAAAAAGAGCTAGAATATGAAGGCACATGAGAAATACACCTACTCCCTTCGTCTTTGAAAGAGTGTACTTCAAACTTTGTTGGAAAGTCAAACTTTTTTATGTTTGACTGTATTTATACAATAGGGACTTTTACATTTGTGTCCCCAACTCGAACCCACTACTCAGATTTACCCCTAATTTTGAAGTGTGCTCAAATTTGCCCCTCTGTCGTTAGGTGCCCTTATAGAAATGCCCTTCCGTGCCGTTACCGTCCGGTCAAAGGGCTTTGACCGTCTATGGGGCATTTGCTGGACATTTTGCCCTTGTCAACATGTGTCACTTACGGGTGGGCCCCGTTATCCATAGATTTTTTTTAAAGGAAACAACTCTCTCTCCTCTCACTTTCACTTACGGGTGGGCCCCTCATCCATAGGAAAAAGAAAAGAAAAAAAGGAAAGTAAAAAAACATAGCCATGGTGTATGACCAGTGGGCCAACACGGGATTAGGCCCACCTATCATAGGCTATTTAATTTCAGATTAACTAAATATCTAAATCTAAGTCAACTAAAAAACCATACCTAATCTATTAGTTTAATTAAGTTTAATCTAATTAGCTGACGACCTCGGCCCACACGTCTGTGACCCAGGCAGCGTTTGAAACGGCAGCGCTTGATACGTCTCCAGCGTATCTATAATTTTCGATTGTTCCATCCAATTATAGTATCAATCTTGGATGTTTTATATGCAGTTATATTCCATTATATATCATTTTTTGGGACTAACCTATTAACCCAGCGCCCAGTGCCACTTGCTGTTTTCTGCTTGTTTTTGCCTTTTCAGAAAATCATTATCAAAAAGTGTCCAAACGAGAAAAAAACTTTGGATTAATTTTTTCTGGACCAGAAGAGACCCACGAAGCTTCGGGAGAAGACCATACGAGCCACGAGGAAGCGGCAAGCCTGGAGGGCGCGCCCAGGGGTAGGGCGCGCCCCCCAGGCTTGTGGGCCCCTCGTTGCCCCTCCTGACCTAATTCCGGCGCTATAAATTCCCAAATATTCCCAATATACCAGAGGGACAGAAAAGAAAACCTTTCCGCCGCCGCAATCCTCTGTTCTTCCGCGATCCCATCCAGAGGTCTTTTTCTGTACTCTGCCGGAGGGGGAATCGATCACGGAGGGCTTCTTCACCAACCTTACTGCCCTTCCGATTATGTGTGAGTAGTTTACCACAGACCTGCGGGTCCATAGCTAGTAGCTAGATGGCTTGTTCTCTCTCTTTGATCTTCAATACCATGTTCTCCTCGATGTTCTTGGAGTTCTATCCGATGTAATCTTCTTTTGCGGTGTGTTTGTTGGGATCCGATGAATTGTGAGTTTATGATTAGATTATTCATGAGAAATATTTAAGTCTTGTCTGAACTCTTTTATGCATGATTATTATAGCTTTGTATTTCTCTCCGATCTATCGATTTGGTTTGGCCTACTAGCTTGATTTGTCTTGCAATGGGAGAGGGGCTTTGTGATGGGTTCAATCTTGCAGTGCTCAATCCCAGTGACAGAAGGGGACATGACACGTACTTGTATTGTTGACATTAAGGATAAAAAGATGGGTTTTAATCATATTGCTTGAGTTTACTTTGTCTACATCATGTCATCTTGCTTAAGGCGTTACTCTGTTTCATACTCAATACCCTAGATGCATGCTGGATAGCGGTCGATGGGTGGAGTAATAATAGTAGATACAGGCAGGAGTCGGTCTACTTGTCTCGGATGTGATGCCTATATACATGATCATTGCCATGAATCCATCATAATTATTTGCCTTTCTATAAATTGCCCAACAGTAATTTGTCTACCCACCGTATGCTATGTGTTCGAGAGAGAAGCCTCTAGTGAAAACTATGGCCCCCGGGTCTACTTTATCATATATAAAAAACTAAAAATACCTTGCTGTAATTTATTTAGTTTTATTTTAATTAGTATTTTAGTTTATCTATTTATCTCTATAAGATTTAATCATTGCAAATAACCGTTAAGAGGATTGACAACCCTCTTATTTGCGTTGGGTGCAAGTGTTTGCTCTTGTGTGTGCAGGTGCGCTTAACGGAATTTTGCTTGGTTCTCCCACTGGATTGATAATCTTGGTTCTTAATTGAGGGAAATACTTATCTCTACTATACTGCATCATCCTCTCCTCTACGGGGAAATACCAACGCAGTCTACAAGTAGCAGGAAGAATTTCTGGCGCCGTTGCCGGGGAGACATCATCAAAATTACCAAGTACCTTCGCACAAACTATCATCCACTTGCATTTATTTTATTTGCTTTTTATTTGCATCTGCCTCTCGTTTTTATCTCCCCCACTTCTAATTTTTTTACAAAAACACAAAAATATTTTTATTTGCTTATTTGCTTGCTTGCTTTTATTGCCATGTCAACACACAAAAACATAAAGTAAAACAAAAATTTAAAGATCACTATGGATCACCTTAAAATTTTCTACTTGGATCATCTTCGATCCATTTGTGCTCGTGCTGAAACACCAACTAGTTTAGTTGAGGGAAAATCATTAGATGAGCATGCTCATTTTGTGCATCACCGTTTGTCTCAAAAAGGGAGACTCTTATGGAATCAAATAAATTGTTTGCTATATTATGCTTGGAATCTTTGTGAAATTTATGATTTTACTTGTTGCTCTAAGAACCCTAAAAAACACCTTCCATACCTATGTGAGTTTAATAATAATGAAATCTTATCTTCTTATGCTAAAGGTGTTTATAATTACTTTGATATCAAACAAATTGAAGAATTTGTTGCTTTTAAGGGTGCTTATGAAGTTGCTTCTTTGATTGAAAAGTATGATGCTACTCTCTACAAATCTAAAATTTTTGACATACTTAAATATTGCTATGAAAACTATGCTCCTAATGCCTATGTTAATGAATTTATTGAGAGAATGTCTGCTACTTTGGAAGAAAATAATGATATGCATGAATCCATATATAATTATGATTCCGTTGATTCGATTGAAATACCCCCACTTGATGAATGTGATGCTTGCTATGGCCATGATGCCAATATTAATGATGCTTATAGAGATGAACTTGCTATAGTTCCTTATGTTAAAAATGAAATTATTGCTATAGCACCCATACTTGATAGCTCCTTAAATGAAAAGCATGATTGCAATGATGTTATTATAAATTCTATTAATGTCAATTGTGGTAATGATATGCAAAGCTACAAGCTTGGGGATGATAATTTTGTGATATCCACTACTCATTGTAATGATCATGATTGGGATGATGCTTCGTATGATCTTGAAAATTTATTTAAGCCTCGTGATAATAATGTTTGCAATATTACTAAAAGTGGGTTTTGGAGAGTGTCAACTTTAACTAAAAGAATCCCACATATTCGGAGAGTGTTCAATCTTATATATTTTTTTGATGAAAGTGGGTTTGGAGAGGTCATGACTTTAGTTGATGATAATCCCATTATTTTGGAAGAGTATCAACTTTGCCTGCATATGGACCATGTTGAGAATATGTTATGTGATGGCTATATTGTTGAATTTGAATATGATCCCACATGTAATTATTATGAGAGAGGAACATATGATTGTAGAAATTTTCATGTTACTAAATTACCTCTCGTTATGTTGAGATCGTCAATGTTTTATTCTTGGGACAATTGCATTTTTATCCCTAGTTGGTTCCTACCCACGGGTTTTGCCCTTACTTTTCGAGCTTGCTCGGTTTTGCCCTTACTTTTTCCGTCGAGGTCCCTCGAATGCCCTTTGACCGTTTGACCAATACTTTAAAAATTCAGAACAAATTCATATGAACTCAGAAAAATGCAAATAAGATATCAAAATGTTCAGATAAACATTACCTTTATGTGCATATCATTTGCATTCAGTACAAAAGCATCGTTTAAACTACCCGAGGTAATTAATGTTATTAACATTATTAAAAATAAAAAGGTATAAACAATACTTTTTTCACGAATAAAAATTACATGCAAATGTAGGTGATGTTTTCTAAACATCCTGATATCTTATTTGCATTTTTCTGAATTCGTATCAACTTGTTATGAATGTTCTAACTACTTTGACCATTATTTGGAAACTTCATAACAAGTTGATATGAACTCAGAAAAATGCAAATAAGATATCAGGATGTTCAGAAAACATCACCTACATTTGCATGTAACTTTTCTTCATGAAAAAAATATTTTTTATACCTTTTTATTTTTAATAATGTTAATAACATTAATAACCTCGAGTAGTTTAAACGGTGCTTTTGTCCTGAATGCAAATGATATGCGCATAAAGGTAATGTTCATCTGAACATTTTGATCTCTTATTTGCATTTTTCTGAGTTCATATGAATTTGTTATGAATTTTCAAAGTATTGGTCAAACGGTCATAGGGCATTCGAGGGACCTCGACAGAAAAAGTAAGGGCAAAACTGAGCAAGCTCGAAAAGTAAGGGCAAAACCCGTGGGTAGGAACCAACTCGGGATAAAAATGTAATTGTCCCTTTATTCTTCTCCCTTGCATATGCTAGATATTTCATGTCTTGATAATTTGTTTTCCTATAAAATGCCTATCCATAGGAAGTATGATAGACTTAAATGTGTTTGTCACATATTCCAAGCCTATCTTAATGGCTATAAAGAAAGAGCTTGTTGGGAGACAACACAATACTTTCTGTTCTTGAGTGTTTACACAATTATAGCCTCTGTTATGGTTGTATTTTTATATTTTAATTAGTGTTTGTGCCAAGTAATGCCTTTGGGATGATGTTGATGATAGTATAATTGATGCTGTTTGGAAAACAAAAAGTTTTGCTTCCAGTGCTGGAATTTTAATTATGTACTGGAGCGTCAGAAAAATCTGAAATTTTTACACGGTATTGGTATATGAATTTTTTACGATTTCCTAATTTTTAAGAATTTTTGGAGAAACAGAAGTATGGATTTGAAATAGATCTTTACAGACTGTTCTGTTTTAGACAGATTCTGTTTTTGTTGCATAGTTTGCTTATTTTGATGAATCTATGAATCGTATCGGGGGGTATGAGTCATGGAGAAGGTGGAGTACAGTAGCATTATGCTAATATTAAATATGAATCAATTTAAAACAGTACCTAAAGTTTAAGATTTGTTTGTTATACTAACGGATCTCCCGAGGTTTCTGTTGAGTTTTGTGTGTTGAAGTTTTCATGTTTTGGGTGAGACTACGATGGATAAAGGAATAAGGAGCGGCAAGAGCCTAATCTTGGGGATGCCCAAGGCACCCCAAGGTAATATTCAAGGAAGACTCAAGCATCTAAGCTTGGGGATGCCCCGAACGGCATCCCCTCTTTCGTCTACAATCTATCGGTAACTCACTTGGAGCTATATTTTTATTCATCACATGATATGTGTTTTACTTGGAGCGTCTTGTGATATAGGTTGTTTGCTTTTGTCTGCTTTTTAGTTTGTCACAATCATCTTTGCTGAACACACCTTTCTGAGAGGGACACACATTATTCGTGATTTGTTAGAATACTCTATGTGCTTCACTTATATCATTTGAGCTAGGCAGTTGCTCTAGTGCTTCACTTATATCTTTTAGAGCAAGGTGGTGGTTATATTTTAAAGAAATAGTTGCACTCCCATGCTTCACTTATATATTTTTGAGAGTCTAATGAATAGCAATGGTAATATGCACGGGTTATGAATTTGGTCCTGATATGATAGGTATTCAAGAGGGATATAATAAAAACTTTCATGTAGATCACTGAATATGATAAGTATGATTCCTTGCAATAGTTTTGCGATATTAAGATGGTAATATGTGGGAGGTGCTAGTAGATAATTGTGGTTTCATAAGAATATTTGTGTTAAGGTTTGTGATTCCCGAAGCATGCACGTATGGTCTGTCGTTATGCTAAGAAGTTGGAGCATGATTTATTCTTGATTGTCTTCCGTTGTGTGGCGGTTGGGGGCGCGCGATGGTTAACTCCTACCAACCTCCCCCCTAGGGGCATGCGTAGTAGTACTTTGCTTTGAGGGCTAATAAACTTTCGCAATAAGTATGTGAGTTCTTTATGACTAATGTGAGTCCATGGATTATACACACTCTCACCCTTCCGCAATTTGCTAGCCTCTCCGGTACCGTGCATTGCCCTTTCTCACATTGAGAGTTGGTGCAAACTTCGCCGGTGCATCCAAACCCCGTGATATGATACGCTCTATCACACATAAGCCCCCTTATATCTTCCTCAAAACAGCCACCATACCTACCTATCATGGCATTTCCATAGCCATTCCGAGATATATTGCCATGCAACTTCCACCGTTCCGTTTTTTATGACACACATCGTCATTGTCATTTTGCTTTGCATGATCATATAGCTGACATAGTATTTGTGGCTCAGCCACCATTCATCATTTTTATACATGTTACACTAGCATCATTGCACATCCTGGTACACTGCCAGAGGCATTCATATAGAGTCATATTTTTGTTCTAGTATCGAGTTGTAAGTAAATAAAAGTGTGATGATCATCATTATTAGAGCATTGTCCCAGTGAGGAAAGGATGATGGAGACCATGATTCCCCCACAAGTCGGGATGAGACTCCGGACGAAAAAAAAAATAGGCCAAAAAGAGCCATGAAAAAAAATGAGAGAAAAAGAGAGAAGGGGCAATGTTACTATCCTTTTTCCACACATGTGCTTCAGAATAGCACCATGTTGTTCATATAGAGAGTCTCCTATTTTGTCACTTTCATATACTAGTGGGAAATTTTTATTATAGAACTTGGCTTGTATATTCCGATGATGGGCATCCTCAAATGCCCGAGGTCTTCATGAGCAAGCAAGTTGGATGAACACCCACTTAGTTTTCATGTTGAGCTTTCATACACTTATAGCTGTTAGTGCATCTGTTGCATGGCAATTCCTACTCCTCGCATTGATATCAATTGATTGGCATATCCATAGCCCGTTGATTAGCCTCGTCGATGTGAGACTATCTTCTTATTTTTGACTTCTCCTTATTGATCTCTACCACCACACTCTATTCCACTCATAGTGCTATATCCATGGCTTGCGCTCATGTATTGCGTGGGGGTTGAAAAAGCTGAAGCGCGTTAAAAAGTATGAACCAATTGCTTGGCTAAAACCGGGGTTGTTCATGATAAATATTTTGTGTTAAGAAGATGTAGCATGACAGGATTATATGATTTTGTAGGGATAACGTTCTTTAGCATTTTTATTTTGAAAGACATGATTGTTTATTAGTATGCCTGAGTATTGATGTCTTTATATCAAATTATAGACTATTTCTTTAAATCATTCAGATCTTATTATTCATACCGTAAGAGAGAGATTACATGATGAAACATGATAGGTAGCATTCCATAGTGACAAGTGATAATAAATTTCAGCACGTAATATAAATGTTTCCTTACCAAATTCCACTCACCAAAGGCGCTTCACTCCCCGGCAACGGTGCTAGAAAAGAGTCTTGATGACCCACAAGTATAGGGGATCAATCGTAGTCCTTTCGATAAGTAAGAGTGTCAAACCCAACGAGGAGCAGAAGGAAATGACAAGCGGTTTTCAGCAAGGTATTCTCTACAAGTACTGAAAGTAGCGGTAACAGATAGTTTTGATAGCAAGATAATTCGTAACAAGTAACAAGTAACAATGGTAACAAAGGGTGCAGCAAGGTGGCCCAATCCTTTTTATAGCAAAGGACAAGCCAGAACGAACTCGTATAATAAGCAAAGCGTTCTCGAGGACACATGGGAATTTCATCTAGTCACTTTCATCAAGTTTGTTTGATTCGCGTTCGCTACTTTGATAATTTGATATGTGGGTGGACTGATGCTTGGGTGCTGTTCTTACTTGAACAAGCCTCCCACTTATGATTACCCCCTCTCGCAAGCATCCGTATCTACGAAAGAAGAATTAAGATAACTCTAACCATAGCATGAAACGTATGGATCCAAATCAGCCCCTTACGGAATAGTGCATAAACTAGGGTTTAAGCTTCTGTCACTCTAGCAACCCATCATCTAATTACTACTCCACAATGCCTTCCCTTAGGCCCAAAGATGGTGAAGTGTCATGTAGTCGACGTTCACACGACACTACTAAAGGAAGCAACAACATACATATCATCAAAATATCGAACGAATACCAAATTGACATGATTACTTATGACAAGACTTCTCCCATGTCCTCAAGAACAAAATTAACTACTCACAAATCATGTTCATGTTCAAGATCAGAGGGGTATGGAATGGCATTAAGGATCTGAACATTTAATCTTCCACCAAATAAACCAACTAGCATCAACTACAAGATGTAATCAACACTACTAGCAACCCACAGGTACCAATCTGAGGTTTTGAGACAAAGATTGAATACAAGAGATGAACTAGGGTTTGAGATGAGATGGTGCTGGTGAAGATGTTGATGAAGATTGGTCCTCCCACGATGAGAGGATCGTTGGTGATGTCAATGGCTTCGATTTCCCCCTCCCGGAGGGAAGTATCCCCGGCGAAATCGCTCCGCCGGAGAGCAAAATAGCTCCTGCCCTGGTTCCGCCTCGAGACGGCGGCGCTTCGTCCCAAAAGCCTTCTTTGTATTTTTTTTCTAGGGAAAATGGCTTCATATAGCAGAGGGAGGGGGCCAGACGCCAGCTGTGGGCCCCACAAGGCACTAGGGTGCGCCCAGGGGGGCGCCCTGCTGCCTTGTGGTCAGCTGGTGGGTCCCCTCTGGTATTTCTTCTCTCCAGTATTTTTTATATATTCATAAAAAATCTCCGTGAAATTTCAGGTCAATTGGAGCTCTGTAGATTAGGTATCTCTGATGTGGCTATTTCAGGTCCAAAATTCCACCTGCCCGCATTCTCCCTCTTCATGTAAATCTTGCAAATTAAGAGAGAAAAGGCATAAAAATTGTATCATAAGGTGAAATAATGATCAAAAACATAATAAATAACAGTAGGAAATCACGATGCAAATTGGACGTATCAATGATTATTATAGATTTGTATTTCTCTCCGATCTATCGATTTGGTTTGGCCGACTAGATTGATTTGTCTTGCAATGGGAGAGGTGCTTTGTGATGGGTTCAATCTTGCGGTTCTCAATCCCAGTGACAGAAGGGGACATGACACGTATTTGTATTTTTGCCACTAAGGATAAAAAGATGGGGTTTAATCATATGGCTTGAGTTTACTTTGTCTACATCATGTCATCTTTCTTAAGGCGTTACTCTGTTTCATACTCAATACCCTAGATTTATGCTGGATAGCGGTCGATGGGTGTGCTACTTGTAGACTGCGTTGGTATTTCCCCGAAGAGGAGAGGATGATGCAGTATAATAGAGATAGGTATTTCCCTTAGTTAAGAACCAAGGTTATCAATCCAGTAGGAGAACCAAGCAAGATCCAGTGAACAACACCTACACACACAAAAGCAAACACTTGCACCCAACGCGAAAAAGAGGGTTGTCAATCCTCTTAGCGATTACTTGCAAGGATTAAGTCTAATAGAGATAAATTGATAAAGTAAATTACTAAACTAAATAAAAGTAAATAAATTGCAGCAAGCTATTTTTATGTTTTTTATATGATAAAGATAGACCCGGGGGCCATAGTTTTCACTAGAGGCTTCTCTCTCGAGCGCAGAAACATACGGTGGGTAAATAAATTACTGTTGGGCAATTGATAGAAAAGCAAACAATTATGACGGATTCATTGCAATGATCATGTATATAGGCATCACGTTCGAGACAAGTAGACCTACTCCTGCCTGCATCTACTACTATTACTCCACTCATCGACCGCTATCTAGCATGCATCTAGATTATTAATTTAATAAAAATAGAGTAACGCCTTAAGCAAGATGACATGATGTAGAGAAGCAAATTCAAGCAATAAGAATAAACCCCATCTTTTTATCCTTAATGGCAACAGTACAAATACGTGTCATGTCCCTTTTTGTCATTGGGATTGAGCACCGCAAGATTGAACCCATCACAAAGCACCTCTCCCATTGCAAGATAAAGCAATCCGCGATCGATTCCCCCTCTGGCAGAGTACCGGAAAAGGCCTCCAGATGGGATCGCAGAAGAACAGAGGCTTGCGGGGGCAGAAAGGTTTTTTCTTCTGGCTCTCCGATGGTTTCCGAATATTTGTGAATTTATAGGAGTGGAATTAGGTCAAACGGAGCCACGAGGGCCCCACAAGGCATCACGGCGCGCCCCCCTGGGCCACGCCCTGTTGCCTTGTGGAGGCTTCGTGAACCTTCTGGTCTCCTCTCCAAGTCTCCAGGGTCTCTTTTGTCCAGAAAAATATCTCTAAAAAGTTTCATGGCATTTGGACTTCGTTTGGTACTGATTCTTTGAAAAGCCAAAAACAAGCAGAGAACATCAACTGGCACTGGGAACTAAGTTAATAGATTAGTCCCAAAAAATGATATATAATTGCATATAAAAACATCCAAGATTAATACTATAATAGCATGTGCTACTTGTGAGCTGCGTTGGGATTTCCCCGAAGAGGAGGGGATGATGCAGTACAGTATAGATAAGTATTTCCCTCAGTTATGAAACCAAGGTTATCAATCCAGTAGGAGAATCACGAAACAACTCGTTAGCAGCACCTGCACACAAAACAACAAATCCTCGCACCCAACGCGAACAAGGGGTTGTCAATCCCTTGGCGGTTAATTGCAAGATTAAATTGTATGGTGATAGATAGATAGATCGAACAAAAATAGAAAATAAAATAAATAAAGTAAAATTGCAGCAAGGTACTTTTAGGATTTTCAATATATGATAAAGGTAGACCCGGGGGCCATAGTTTTCACTAGAGGCTTCTCTATTGAAAATATCATACGGTGGGTGAACAAATTACTGTTGGGCAATTGATAGAAAAGCAAATAATCATGGCGATATCCAAGGCAATGATCATGTATATAGGCATCACGTTCGAGACAAGTAGACCAAAACGATTCTGCATCTACTACTATTACTCCACACATCGACCGCTATCCAGCATGCATCTAGAGTATTAAGTTCATAAAGATTGGAGTAACGCCTTAAGCAAGATGACATGATGTAGACAAAGTAAACTCACGCATGAATAAACCCCATATTTTTACCCTTAATAGCAACGATACATATGTGTCATGTCCCTTTCTATCACTGGGATTGAGCACCGCAAGATCGAACCATTAAAAAGCACCTCTCTCATTGCAAGATAAATCAATCTAGTTGGCCAAACCAAATCAATAGATCGGAGAGAAATACGAAGCTATAACAATCATGCATAAAAGAGTTCAGAGAAAACTCAAATAATATTCATGGATAATCTGATCATAAACTCACAATTCATCGGATCCCAACAAACAGACCGCAAAAAGTGATTACATCGGATAGAACTCCAAGAACATCGAGGAGAACATTGTGTTGAAGATCAAAAAGAGAGAAGAAGCCATCTAGCTACCAACTATGGACCCGAAGGTCTGTGGTAAACTACTCACGCATCATCGGAAGGGCAGCAAGGTTGATGTAGAGCCCCTCCGTGATCGAATCCCCCTTCGGCAGAGTGCCGAAAAAGGCCTCCAGATGGGATCTCTCGAGAACAGGAACTTGCGGCGGCGGAAAAAATATTTCGTGGACTCCTCTGTTGGTTTCCCGATTTTAGAGTATTTATAGAGGTGGAATTAGGTCAAACGGAGCAGAGGTGGGCCCACGAAGCACCAGGGCGCGCCCTGGTGGCTCGTGGCCACCTCTTCTATCTTCTGGCCCTCTCCCGAAGCTTCTAGTGTCTCTTATGTCCAGAAAAAATCTCCAAAAAGTTTTGTGGCATTTGGACTTCGTTTGGTACTGATATTCTGAAAAACCAAAAACAGGCAAAAAAATAACAACTGGCACTGGGCACTAAGTTAATAGGTTAGTCCCAAAAAATGATATATAATTGCTTGTAAATGTACATAAAACATCCAAGATTGATACTATAATAGCATGGAACAATCAAAAATTATAGATACGTTGGAGACGTATCAAGCATCCCCGAGCTTAATTCCTGCTCGTCCTCGAGTAGGTAAATGATAAAAATAGAATTTTTGATGTGGAATGCTACCTATCATATTCATCATATACTCTTTTCTTTTGTAGCATGGACATTTGGACTTGAATGATTCAAAGCAATAGTCTATAATTTGACATGAAGACATAAATACTCAAGCATACTAACAAGCAACCATGCCTTTGAGAATATCAACGCTAAAGAAAGTTATCCCTAGCCCATTATGCTCAATCATTGATTCATTCATGAAACACACTCAATATTAGCTACACCCAGTGCACAAGTATGACAATAGTGCTCTCTAGTTGGTGCTTTGTAAGAGAAGATGGAAACTCAAAATAAAAATAAAAATTGCATAAAAATAAATAGATAGACCCTTCGCAGAGGGAAGCAGAGATTTGCAAAGGTGCCAGAGCTCAAGGCTTAAATTAGAGAGATAAAATTATTTTAAGAGGCATGCTTTTCCTGTCAATGAAAACGACCGAGAATTCCCAATATCTTCCATGCTAGACACATTATAGGTGGTTCCCAAACAGAAAATAAAGTTTATTTCCTTTCCACCATTCTTTCACAATCCATGGCTATCCGTATCCACGGGTGCCCTCCATAACAACACTTTCCAAGGAATTTATTATTATCATCATATTAATTTTTTTTCATTTCGGGACTGGGCATCCCTATTACCTGCCACTCTCTCGTGTAGTGACAAGTGAATAAGCACTCATCGTGAGAATAACACACCTAGCATGGAAAATAATTGCCACCCCCTGCCGCTTCATGAGCGGTACGGGCACACAAAACGGAAAATTATTTTGAAAATTTAGAGTTGGCAGATGCAAATTTACTTGGAACGTCATGGAAATACCGCATATAGGTAGGTATGGTGGACTCATTTGGCACAACTTGGGTTTAAGGAGTTGGATGCACAAGCAGTATTCCCGCTTAGTACAAATGAAGGCTAGCAAATAGATTGAGAAGCAACCAACCAAAAAGCGAAAACGGTCATAAACATGCATTGATCATAACTAACACCGAATAATGCACCATAAGTAGGATATAATTTCGTTGCATAACTATTGACCTTATGTGCATGCATAGGGAATCACAAACCTTAACACCAATATTCTTACTAAATTATAATTACTCACTAACATGACTCACATATTATCATCTCCATATCGCAAAACTATTGTAAGGAATCAAACTTATCATATCCAATGATCTTTCATGAAAGTTTTTATTATATACCTGTTGAATATTCATCACTTTGGGACCAAATTCATATCTTGCGCAAATTACCATTACTATTATCAACTCTCAAAAAGATATAAGTGAAGCATGAGAGTGCAAATATTTCTTCAAAATTTAATCTTATCAACTCTCAAAATAATATAAGTGAAGCATGAGAGTTCAAATATTTCTTCAAAATATAGCGACCTCCATGCTCAAAAAGATTTAAGTGAAGTACTAGAGCAACTGCCTAGCTCAAAAGATTTAAGTGAAGCACATAGAGTATTCTAACAAATCATGATAAACGTGTGGCTCTCTCAAATGGGTGTGTCCAGCAAAGATGATTGTGACAAACTAAAAATCAAACAAAGAAAAGACTCATATAATACACGATGCTCCAAGTAAAACACATATCATGTCATGAATAAAAATATAGCTCCAAGTAAAATTACCGATAGTTGGTAGAAGAAAGAGGGGATGCCTTACGGGGCATCCCCAAGCTTAGACGCTTGAGTCTTCCTTGAATATTACCTTGGGGTGCCTTGGGAATCCCCAAGCTTAGGCTCTTGCCACTCCTTATTCCTTCATCTATCGTGATCTCACCCAAAACTTGAAAACTTCAATCACACAAAACTCAACAAAACCTTCGTGAGATCCGTTAGTATAACAAATAAATCTTTAACTTTAAGTACTGTAGTAAATTGATTCATATTTAATATTAGCATAATGCTACTGTACTCCAACTTCCCCATGACTCATACCCCCCGATGCGATCCATAGATTCATCAAAATAAGCAAACTATGCAACAAAAACAGAATCTGTCTAAAACAGAATAGTCAGTAAAGATCTATTTAAAAGCTATACTTCTGTAACTCCAATTTTTTTGTAAAATTAGGAAAACGTGGGAAATTCATATACCAATACTGTGTAAAAATTCCAGATTTTTCTGACGCTCTAGTACAGAATTAAAATTTCAGCAGTGGATGCAAAACTTTCTGTTTTCCAAACAGCATCAATTATACTATCTTCCAAATCATCCCAAAGGCATTACTTGGCACAAACACTAATTAAAACATAAAAACACAATCATAACAGTAGCATAATTGTTTAAACACACAAGAACATAAATAAAAAGCAAAAATTTATTTTATTCATTGGGTTGCCTCCCAACAAGCGCTATTGTTTTATGCCCCTAGCTAGGCATAATGCATAGTTTCAAGTATTATCATCCTTCAAGTTGATTCCATAGGTGGCCCTCATAATGGATTAATAGGGTGCTTTAATTCTTTTCCTAGGGAAGTGCTCCATCCCTTTCTGTAACATCCCAAAATTCTAAATTTTGGAATGTTATATTAAATAAATAAATAGGATTGATTGTTTGATTGATTGACTGAAAGTGGGTGAAATTTGAAACTTTTGAAAGTTTAATGAGAGGGAATGAAATGAATTTCCCAAAACTTTCACTTTGCATTTTGATCCCTGGGAATTCAAATTCGTTTCATCACAAAACCCTAGAGTGAAGATGACATGACTTCTTCCATTTAAAGAAATGCAAAGGGAATTGAAAAATGATTTGAATTTCATTTGAAATATTTTCAAACCAGAAACTTTATGCCACTCAAGGATTTTCATGAGGGAAGATAATATGACTTCTTTAAAAATACTGGAAATAGAGTGGGAAGTTGAAGGCCAATTTCAAAATGGCATTTGAATTTGAAAGATTTCATTTGACCTCATTTCAAACATGGCAATCGAATTTTAATTCAAAAATCCCTGAAAAAAATACTTTGATCAAAAAGTATAAGAGGAGGTGACATGACCCTCCAAAAACTCAGAAGAAATAAATGCCAAAATATTTGAAAGTCAAATTGGGATTTTATTTGAATTTTCAAAAAAATGATTTTATAAAATATTTTATTTTGGCTCTGAAAAATAGTTCAAGTTATAGGATTTATTCTCCTGATCTTTTTTTTATATAATATGTCTATATTATATTATATTATTTTATTTTGTTTTTGTCACTGTTTGTTTTTGTTTTATTAAAAAAATCCGTTAGAACAGTGCCAGGCCGAAGCCCAGCACTGCTCCTGCTCTCACCTCACCCCTCTCTCTCTCCCTGGCCCACAGCGCCAGGCCGGCCTAGCACAGCGCGCCCGCACCGAATCCTTTCAGATCGGTCAGCCGCTCCCTTTCCCCGTTTTTCCCTCTCGCTGACATGTGGGGCCCGTCGACCGCCCGATCCCCACCTGCCTCTCTTCTTCCTCCTTCCTTCTTCGCCGGCGACCGCCGCTGCCGAATCCCGGATACGCCGGGATCGCGAATCCCGGTCCGCCCCCTCCTCCAAGCACCCCCCTATATATACCCCTCGCCCTCGATCGATTTCGCCTTAAAGCCCCCTCCTAGCTTCCCTCCTGACGCTGGAATCCCTCGCCGGAGAACGCCGAGCCCCGCCGCGCCATTTCCGCCCTCCCCACTCCCTCTGGTCACCCCGAGCCTCGCCGTCGCCATCATTCGCCCCGCCAAGCTCGTCTGCATCACCTGGACATCTTGCCCGACCCCGTGGACCACCGGAGCAGTCGCCCGCATCGAGCCTGAGCCGCCACCGTCGCCGCCGTCGACCAGCTCTGTAAGCGTCGGCCACCCCCTCTTTCCTAATGTGTCGGACACCCCCAGGACCGCCAGATCTAGATCCAATGGCCACATTTGTTTTCTGTTTTTTTTTAGTTTTCGCGCGAAGCGTTTTCTGTAGAGATCGACAATCCGGCCGTAGCCCACGTTCGGTCGCCTCTCCCGTCCACTCACAGCGTGCCACGTGGCCTTTAATCGATCAGTAGCCTTTTGTTTTTTTAGTTTCTGTTTTAATAACAGAATAAGTTCTGATTTTAGAAAATCAATATCTCCTAGGTTATTTAATGTTTTAAATTGATTCTTTTTTACATTGGGTTTAGAATTTGATGAAGTTTCTGTGGATACTAAGTTTGACTGTGTTTGAAATTTTTAAATTTGAATTTGCTCAAATTTAGTTCAAACACTATTTTGGCTATAATTTGAGTTAGGAATATTATTTTTGATTGATTCTTTTTTGCTACTGTTTTTTTATGGTTTTATTTATGCAGTAGCATTTAGTGATTTATTTTTAGTTTATTTTAAATTAGGATTATTGCAAAAACAGTACTGTTTTAGTATAGTTTTGTTTTATTCCTTTTCCTTTTTGTTTTAAATGATTTTAATTATTTTCTTTTGTCATTTTTGACAAGTTCTACTTTGTTTCTGTTAGTTAACGGTAGCCACTTTTATTTGTAGTTAAAATAATTTTATTATTTTTTATTTCTTTGTTTTGTATGAAAACTTGTTTTGATCATAAGTGGAGTTTGATAATAGCTTTTAGGTTGATTTTTTTGCATAGAAAACTTTAGGTAAAATTCTTTCTGTTATTTTAATAAAAACTTTATTTCTTTTCTGTTAAATTATTATTTTAGTGTTTTCTTTGCTCTTAAGTTTTTTTTATTCATTACAAAACTATTTTTGTTAGTTGTGTCTAAGTCCTAGAGTTTTGTTAGTAGTTTTCTTTAGTGATTTTCACTTGGGAATTTCTCTTTGGAATTTTATTTGGTTTTCTTATTGAATTCTTTATTGATTTATTATTGTTGCTTTTATTTTGATTGAGTGTATTATGATTGATAGAATTGATTGCGAGAATGTTTGCTTATGTGAATACTATGTTTAATTATATAGATTTTCCCGCAGTGACGAATAGTCTTATCAAGTTTTCTTAGAGCGTTAAAAACTTCATCAACTTACCAGGCATGTTCACTTTGACCATATTTACATACCTATGCTTTTATTGCATTTAGTGTCATCTTTTCATCTTTCCTCCAGTAGTATATTGAATCATGTAATTGAGTAGAAGCATGAGGTAGGAACCCACACCCCTATTACCAAGCCCGGGAACGTCATTTATTTTAATGCTATGCTTCAGTAGACGGGGATTGGTATGAGTGTTTCATGTGAGATGTGAGTGTGATAATAATATCTGGTTCAACTTCAAGACATCAAGATTTCAACACACCTCTGGGTGGACTGCCTGCAAGAAGAGGGGATCCTAGGAATTGACTAGTGATCACCCGGTTCTACGGACTCAAGAGCAGATCCCAGGGATTGACTAGTGATTACCCAGTGTTACAGATATGAGGGGATCCTGGGGTTGACCGGTGATTACCCGGGGATCATAGGGATTGACTAATGATCACCCAAAATTTACCAGGGGATCCTAGGGACTGACTAGTGATCACCCATGATTGTACCAGGGAATCCGGGGGATTGACCAGTGATCACCCAGTTTTACGGAAGGCCACCCAGGCTCAAAGAGATTGATGGATCTTTCAAGACCAGAAGCTTCCATGTGCAACCGCAAGCTATCATGGGCTCTAGCATAGTTGAGTACTTTGGAAAGACTATGTCTCGGTCATCCTGTTCTCAAACACCAGGCAGTGCGAGGACATAAAGGGAGGCGATCGAGTCTTGCGGAAAAGTGCGCAAACCTCTGCAGAGTGTTAAAACCTAATCGATTAGCTGTGTCCCCGGTTACGGAAAATTTGAGCGACTAAAATTGGATCCTCTGGATATTCTCAACATTGTTACCGATTAAATGTATTGGGGTTAATGACCTGGGAATGAGAAATGGTTGGCGGAACCATCTCATAAATAACATCCACGTAGTATTAAAATGCAAATGAAAAACTTTGAGTTAGGACAAAACTGGCTTTTCTGCAAAAACTCGGACACAGAGCCTCAAAGCCTTATTGCATATAGAATAGCCTTTATCATCTGTTTCATATTGTGATCTTGCCGGTACATTCAATGTACTGACCTACACGGCTGCAACGTATCATGTTGCAGGTATTTCTACGACGAGTAAGAGTTACGATATAGGGTTACGATCTACACTCAACTTGCCGTTGGCGTTGATGGGACTCCACACCCTTATGTTTTGCTTCTGCTATGATATATAAGGTATACTCTGGATCTACGGTAATTATCTTGCATGTGATGTTATGGTATTTCATCAAAGTATTGTGTGTGCCAGCATACTGATCCAGGGATGGCACAGAAAGCACAGAGACTTGACCGTATTGGGTCGGGCCGCTACACTTTCTTTAATGGAAATTGAAATCTTATATTACCTTCTTTCATATCAATAATAGCACCAATAGTTCGAATAAAAGGCCTACCAAGTATTATGGGGCAAGAAGGATTGCATTCAATGTCAAGTACAATAAAGTCCACAGACACATAATTTCTATTTGCAAGGATAAGCACATCATTTATTCTTCCCAATGGCTTTTTAATAGTGGAATCCGCAAGATGCAAATGAAGAGAACATTCATCTATATTGGTAAAACCTAGCACATCACATAGAGATTTTGGAATTGTGGAAACGCTAGCACCCAAATCACAAAAAGCATTGCACTCATAAATTTTAATTTTAACTTTAATGGTGGGTTCCCACTCATCATATAATTTTCTAGGAATTGAAATTTCTAGTTCTAGCTTTTCTTCGAACGCTTTCATCATCGCCTCTACGATGTGTTTAGTAAAAGCCTTATTTTGTTCATAAGCGTTGGGTGAATTTAGCATGGATTGTAACAAACAAATACACTCAATCAAAGAACAACTATCGTAATTAAAGTCTTTGTAATCCAAGAGAGTGGGCACATTACTAGTTAAAGTTTTTACCTCTCCAGACCCACTTTTATCAAATTTTTCATCAAGATTTTCACCCTCTGAATTATGGGGACGCCTTCTAGCTAAAGTTGACTCTTCTTCAGTCCCCTTTTAATCAAGTTTTATATTGCTAAACAAGGAATCAATGGATGAAACACCAATCATTTTAATATCCTCATCATTACTACGATAGAAACCGGGAGGAATCGCTTTTTCAAAAAATTCTCGTTTAGCTTTTAGCATAGCGGTTCTTTTATTACTCTCATCCATGGAGACATATAAAGCTTTAATTGATTCAATAATATCAATTTTGGGTGGCAAAATTTTAGTCTTAATATTTTCCACATCATGAATGATTCTATCAATGCTCCTAGACATAACATCAAGTTTACTTAATTTTTCTTCTATCGAAGTGTTGAAAACTTTATGAGCATTAATAAATTCTTTAATATTAATTTCAAGATCAGAGGGCATCCTATTATTATTATTATAAGGATTACCATAGGAATTGCCATAATTGTTAGAGGAATTTCCAGGAAACGGCCTAGGATTAAAATTACCTCTATAAGCATTACTATTAAAATTGTTTCGCGAGACAAAATTCACATCTACCGGATCATTATTTTTCTAAATCAAGGTGGATAAAGGCACATCATTAGGATCAATAGGAGTGTTTTTGCTAGCAACCAATTTCATAAGTGCATTAACTTTATCACTCAAAGTACTAATTTCATCAATAGAATTCACTTTTTTACTAGTAGGAACTCTTTCAGTATGCCATTGTGAATAATTTGCCATGATATTATCAAGCAATTTAGTAGCTTCCCCCAATGTAATCTCCATAAAAGTACCACCCACGGCGGATTCTAAAAGATTTTTAGAAACAAAATTTAATCCCGCATAAATTTTTTGTATGATCATCCACAAATTTAAACCATGAGTAGTGCAATTTCTTATCATTAATTTCATCCTTTCCCAAGATTGGGCAACATGTTCATGATCAAGTTGCTTCAAATTCATAATTTGGTTTCTAAGGGAAATAATATTCGCGGGAGGAAAATACTTGGTAATAAAAGCATCTTTACACCTATCCCAAGAATCGATACTATTTTATGGTAAAGATGAAACCAAATTTTTGCACGATCCCGCAATGAGAACGGGAATAATTTTAATTTCACAATATCATTATCCACATCATTTTTCTTTTGCATATCACACAATTCTACGAAAGTGTTAAGATGGGATGCAGCATCTTCATTAGGACTACCAGAAAAGTGTTCTTTCATGACAAGATTTAACAAAGCGGCATTAATATCACAAGTCTCCGCAATAGCGGCAGGAGGAGCAATCGGAGTACTAATAAAATCATTATTATTAGCATTGGAAAAATCACACAATTTTGTATTTTCTTGAGACATCGTGGCTACGCAAACAAGCAAGCAAAGAAGCAAACAAGAAAAAGGCAAACGGAAAATATTTTTGTATTTTTGTAAAAACTTTTAGAAGTGGGGGAGATGAAAATGAGAGGCAAAGGCAAATAAAATAAATGCAAGGAGATGAAAGTTTATGCGTAGGTACTTGATAGATGTTGATGATGTCTCCCCGGCAACGGCGCCAGAAATTCTTCCTCCTACTTGTGAACTGCGTTGGGATTTCCCCGAAGAGGAGGGGATGATGCAGTACACTAGAGAAAAGTATTTCCCTCAGTTATGAAACCAAGGTTATCAATCCAGTAGGAGAATCACGCAATAACTCGTTAGCAGCACCTGCACACAAAACAACAAATCCTCGCACCCAACGCGAACAAGGGGTTGCCAATCCCTTGGCGGTTAAGTGCAAGATTAAATTGTATGATGATAGATAGATAGATCGAACAAAAATACAAAATAAAATAAATAAAGTAAAATTGCAGCAAGGTATTTTTATGATTTTCAATATATGATAAAGGTAGACCCGGGGGCCATAGTTTTCACTAGAGGCTTCTCTCTTGAAAATGGCATACGGTGGGTGAACAAATTACTGTTGGGCAATTGATAGAAAAGCAAATAATCATGATGATATCTAAGGCAATGATCATGTATATAGGCATCACGTCCGAGACAAGTAGACCAAAACGATTCTGCATCTACTACTATTACTCCACACATCGACCGCTATCCAGCATGCATCTAGAGTATTAAGTTCAAAAAGAACGGAGTAACGCCTTAAGCAAGATGACATGATGTAGACAAAGTAAACTCACGCATGAATAAACCCCATCTTTTTACCCTTAATAGCAACGATACATACGTGTCATGTCCCTTTCTGTCACTGGAATTGAGCACCGCAAGATCGAACCCATTACAAAGCACCTCTCCCATTGCAAGATAAATCAATCTAGTTGGCCAAACCAAATCAATAGATCGGAGAGAAATACGAAGCTATAACAATCATGCATAAAAGTGTTTAGAGAAAACTCAAATAATATTCATGGATAATCTGATCATAAACTCACAATTCATCGGATCCCAACAAACACACCGCAAAAAGTGATTACATCGGATAGAACTCCAAGAACATCGAGGAGAACATTGTATGGAAGATTAAAAAGAGAGAAGAAGCCATCTAGCTACTAACTATGGACCCGAAGGTCTGTGGTAAACTACTCACGCATCATCGGAAGGGCAGCAAGGTTGATGTAGAGCCCCTCCGTGATCGAATCCCCCTCCGGCAGAGTGCCGGAAAAGGCCTCCAGATGGGATCTCTCGAGAACAGGAACTTGCGTCGGCAGAAAAAATATTTCGTGGACTCCTCTGTTGGTTTCCAGATTTTAGAGTATTTATAGAGGTGGAATTAGGTCAAACGGAGCAAAGGTGTGCCCACGAGGCACCAGGGCGCGCCACCCCCCTGGGGCGTGCCCTGGTGGTTCGTGGCCACCTCCTCTGTCTTCTGGCCCTCTCCCGAAGCTTCTAGTGTCTCTTATGTCCCAAAAAAAAATCTCCAAATAGTTTCGTGGCATTTGGACTTCGTTTGGTACTGATATTCTGAAAAACCAAAAACAGGCAAAAAACAGCAACTGGCACTTGGCACTAAGTTAATAGATTAGTCCCAAAAAATGATATATAATTGCTTGTAAATGTATATAAAACATCCAAGATTGATACTATAATACAAGGAACAATAAAAAATTATAGATACGTTGGAGACGTATCAGCATGGAACAATAAAAAATTATAGATACGTTGGAGATGTATCAAGCATCCCCAAGCTTAATTCATGCTCGTCCTCAAGTAGGTAAATGATAAAAACAGAATTTTTAATGTGGAATGCTACCTAACATGTTTCATCACGTAATCTCTTTTATGGTATGAATAATAAGATCCAAATGATTCAAAGCAATAGTCTATAATTTGATATAAAGACATCAATACTCAGGCATACTAACAAACAATCATGCCTTTCAAAATAACAATGCTAAAGAATGTTATCCCTACAAAATAATACAATCCTGTCATGCTCCATCTTCTTAACACAAAGTATTTATCATGCACTACCCCGATGACAAGCCGAGCAATTGGTTCATACTTTTTAACGCGCTTCTGCTTTTTCAACTCCCACTCAATACATGAGCGCAAGCCATGGATATAGCACTATGGGTGGAATAGAGTGTGGTGGTAGAGGTAAATAAGAGAAGTCAAAAATAAAAAGATAGTCTCACATCGACGAGGCTAATCAACGGGCTATGGAGATGCCCATCAATTGATGTCAATGCAAGGAGTATGGATTTCCATGGAACGGATGCACTAAGAGCTATAAGTGTATGAAAGCTCAACATGAAAACTAAGTGGGTGTGCATCCAACTTGCTTGCTCATGAAGACCTCGGGCATTTGAGGAAGCCCGTCATCGGAATATACAAGCCAAGTTCTATAATGAAAAATTCCTACTAGTATATGAAAGTGACAAAATAGGAGACTCTCTATATGAAAAACATGGTGCTACTCTGAAGCACAAGTGTGGAAAAGGATAGTAACATTGCCCCTTCTCTCTTTTTCTCTTCTTTTTTTCATGGCTCTTTTTCGCCTCTTTTTTTTCTTTTTCTTTTTTTTTCGTCCGGAGTCTCATCCCGACTTGTGGGGGAATCATGGTCTCCATCATCCTTTCCTCACTGGGATAATGCTCTAATAATGATGATCATCACACCTCTATTTACTTACAACTCAATATTACAACTCGATACTAGAACAGAAAATATGACTCTATATGAATGATTCTGGCAGTGTACCAGGATGTGCAATGATGCTAGCGTAACATGTATAAAATTGATGAACAGTGGCTGAGCCACAAACACTATGTCAGCTATATGATCATGCAAAGCAATATGGCAATGATGATGTATGTCATAAAAACGGAACGGTGGAAGTTGCATGGCAATATATCTCGAAATGGCTATGGAAATGCCATGATAGGTAGGTGCTACTTATGAGCTGCGTTGGGATTTCCCCGAAGAGGAGGGCATGATGCAGTATAGTAGAGATAAGTATTTCCCTCAGATATGAAACCAAGGTTATCAATCCAGTAGGAGAATCACGCAACAACTCGTTAGCAGCACCTGCACACAAAACAACAAATCCTCTCACCCAACGCGAACAAGGGGTTGTCAATCCCTTGGCGGTTAATTGCAAGATTAAATTGTATGATGATAGATAGATAGATCGAACAAAAATACAAAATAAAATAAATAAAGTAAAATTGCAGCAAGGTATTTTTAGGATTTTCAATATATGATAAAGGTAGACCCTGGGGCCATAGTTTTCACTAGAGGCTTCTCTCTTGAAAATAGCATACGGTGGGTGAACAAATTACTCTTGGGCAATTGATAGAAAAGCAAATGATCATGACAATATCCAAGGCAATGATCATGTATATAGGCATCATGTCCGAGACAAGTAGACCGAAACGATTATGCATCTACTACTATCACTCCACACATCGACCGCTATCCAGCATGCATCTAGAGTATTAAGTTCATAAAGAACGGAGTAACGCCTTAAGCAAGATGACATGATCTAGACAAAGTAAACTCATGCATGAATAAACCCCATCTTTTTACCCTTAATAGCAACGATACATACATGTCATGTACCTTTCTATCACTGGGATTGAGCACCGCAAGATCGAACCCATTACAAAGCACCTCTCCCATTGCAAGATAAATCAATCTAGTTGGCCAAACCAAATTAATAGATCGGAGAGAAATATGAAGCTATAAGAATCATGCATAAAAGAGTTCAGAGAAAACTCAAATTATATTCATGGATAATCTGATCATAAACTCACAATTCATCGGATGCCAACAAACACACCGCAAAAAGTGATTACATCGGATAGAACTCCAAGAACATCGAGGAGAACATTGTATTAAAGATCAAAAAGAGAGAAGAAGCCATCTAGCTACTAACTATGGACCCCAAGGTCTGTGGTAAACTACTCACGCATCATCGGAAGGGCCGCAAGGTTGATGTAGAGCCCCTCCGTGATCGAATCCCCCTCCGGCAGAGTGCCGAAAAAGGCCTCCAGATGGGATCTCTCGAGAACAGGAACTTGCGGCGGCGGAAAAAATATTTCGTGGACTCCTCTATTGGTTTCCCGATTTTAGAGTATTTATAGAGGTGGAATTAGGTCAAATGGAGCAGAGGTGGGTCCATGAGGCACCAGGGCGCGCCACCCCCTTGAGGTGCGCCCTGGTGGCTCGTGGCCACCTCTTCTGTCTTCTGGCCCTCTCCCGAAGCTTCTAGTGTCTCTTATGTCCAGAAAAAAATCTCCAAAAAGTTTCGTGGCATTTGGACTTCGTTTGGTACTGATATTATGAAAAACCAAAAACAGGCAAAAAACAACAACTGGCACAGGGCACTAAGTTAATAGGTTAGTCCCAAAAAATGATATATAATTTTTGTAAATGTATATAAAACATCCAAGATTGATACTATAATAGCATGGAACAATCAAAAATTATAGATACGTTCGAGACGTATCAAGCATCCCCAAGCTTAATTCATGCTCGTCCTCGAGTAGGTAAATGATAAAAACAGAATTTTTGATGTGGAATGCTACCTATCATATTCATCATATACTCTTTTCTTTTGTAGCATGGACATTTGGACTTGAATGATTCAAAGCAATAGTCTATAGTTTGACATGACGACATAAATACTCAAGCATACTAACAAGCAACCATGCCTTTCAGAATATCAACGCTAAAGAAAGTTATCCCTAGCCCATTATGCTCAATCATTGATCCATTCATGAAACACACTCAATATTAGCTACACCCAATGTACAAGTATGACAATAGTGCTCTCTAGTTGGTGCTTTGTAAGAGAAGATGGAGACCCAAAATAAAAATAAAAATTACATAAAAGTAAATAGATAGGCCCTTTGCAGAGGGAATCAGAGATTTGCAAAGGTGCCAAAGCTCAAGGCTTAAATTAGAGAGATAAAATTATTTTGGGAGGCATACTTTTCCTGTCAACGAAAACGACCGAGAATTCCCAATATCTTCCATGCTAGACACATTATAGGCGGTTCCCAAACAGAAAATAAAGTTTATTTCCTTTCCACCATTCTTTCACAATCCATGGCTAGCCGTATCCACGGGTGCCCTCCATACCAACACTTTCCAAGGAATTTATTATTATCATCATAAAAAAAATCATTTCAGGACTAGGCATCCTTATTACCTGCCACTATCTCATACAATGACAAGAGAATAAACACTCATCATGAGAATAACACACCTAGCATGGAAAATATTGGCCACCCCCTGCCGCTTCATGAGCGGTACGGGCACACAAAACGGAAAATTATTTTGAAAATTTAGACTTGGCACATGCAAATTTACTTGGAACGGCATGGAAATACTGCATATAGGTAGGTATGGTGGACTCATTTGGCACAACTTGGGTTTAAGGAGTTGGATGCACAAGCATCATTCCCACTTAGTACAAATGAAGGCTAGCAAATAGATTGAGAAGCAACCAACCAAAAAGCGAAAACGGTCATAAACATGCATTGACCATAATTAACACCGAATAATGCAAAATAAGTAGGATATAATTTCATTGCATAACTATTGACTTTATGTGCATACATAGGGAATCACAAACCTTAACACCAATATTCTGACTAAATCACAATTACTCACTAACATGACTCACATATTATCATCTCCATATCGCAAAACTATTGCAAGGAATCAAACTTATCATATCCAATGATCTTTCATGAAAGTTTTTATTATATCCCTCTTGAATATTCATAACTTTGGGACCAAATTCATATCTTGTGCAAATTACCATTACTATTATCAACTCTCAAAAAGATATAAGTGAAGCATGAGAGTGCAAATATTTCTTCAAAATTTAATCTTATCAACTCTCAAAATAATATAAGTGAAGCATGAGAGTTCAAATAGTTCTTCAAAATATAGCCACCGCCGTGCTCAAAAAGATTTAAGTGAAGTACTAGAGTAACTGCCTAGCTCAAAAGATTTAAGTGAAGCACATAGAGTATTCTAACAAATCATGATAAACGTGTGGCTCTCTCAAATAGGTGTGTCCAACAAAGATGAATGTGAGAAACTAAAAAGCAAACAAAGCAAAGACTCATATAATACACGACGCTCCAAGTAAAACACATAACATGTGATGAATAAAAATATAGCTCCAAGTATAATTACCTATAGTTGGTAGAAGAAAGAGGGGATGCCTTCCGAGGCATCCCCAAGCTTAGACGCTTGAGTCTTCCTTGAATATTACCTTGGGGTGCCTTGGGCATCCCCAAGCTTAGTCTCTTGCCACTCCTTATTCCTTCATCTATCGTGATCTCACCCAAAACTTGAAAACTTCAATCACACAAAACTCAACAAAACCTTCGTGAGATCCGTTAGTATAACAAATAAATCTTTAACTTTAAGTACTGTAGTAAATTGATTCATGTTTAATATTGGCATAATGCTACTTTAATCCAACTTCTCCATGACTCATACCCCCCGATACGATCCATAGATTCATCAAAATAAGCAAACTATGCAACAAAAACAGAATCTGTCTAAAACAGAACAATCTGTGAAGATCTATTTAAAATCCATACTTCTGTAACTCCAAAAATTATGAAAAATTAAGCCAACGTGTTAAATTCATATACCAATACTGTGTAAAAATTTCAGATTTTTCTGACTCTATAGTACAGAATTAAAATTCCATCACTGGACGCAAAACTTTCTGTTTTCCAAACAGCATCAATTATACTATCTTCCAAATCATCCCAAAGGCATTGCTTGGCACAAAAACTAATTAAAACATAAAAACACAATCATAACAGTAGAATAATTGTGTAAACACACAAGAACAGAAATAAAAAGCAAAAATTTATTTTATTCATTGGGTTGCCTCCCAACAAGCGCTATTGTTTTATGCCCCTAGCTAGGCATAATGCATAGTTTCAAGTATTATCATCCTTCAAGTTGATTCCATAAGTGGCCCTCATAATGGATTCATAGGGTGCTTTAATTCTTTTCCTAGGGAAGTGTTCCATCCCTTTCTTTAATAGAAAGTGAAATCTTATATTACCTTCTTTCATATCAATAATAGCACCAATAGTTCGAAGAAAAGGCCTACCAAGTATTATGGGGCAAGAAGGGTTGCATTCAATGTCAAGTACAATAAAGTCCACGGGCACATAATTTATATTTGCAAGAATAAGCACATCATTTATTCTTCCCAATGGCTTTTTAATAGTGGAATCCGCAAGATGCAAATTAAGAGAACATTCATCTATATTGGTAAAACCTAGCACATCACATAGAGATTTTGAAATTGTGGAAACGCTAGCACCCAAATCACATAAAGCATTGTACTCATAATTTTTAATTTTAACTTTAATGGTGGGTTCCCACTCATCATATAATTTTCTAGGAATTGAAATTTCTAGTTCTAGCTTTTCTTCTAACGCTTTCATCATTGCTTCTACGAAGTGTTTAGTAAAAGCCTTATTTTGTTCATAAGTGTTGGGTGAATTTAGCATGGATTGTAACAAACAAATACACTCAATCAAAGAACAACTATCATAATTAAAGTCTTTGTAATCCAAGAGAGTGGTCACATCATTAGTTAAAGTTTTTACCTCTCCAAACCCACTTTTATCAATTTTTTCATCAAGATTTTCACTCTTCGAATTATGGGGACGCCTTCTAGCTAAAGTTGACTCTTCTTCAGTCCCCTTTTCATCAAGTTTTATATTGCTAAACAAGTAATCAATAGATAAAACACCAATCATTTTAATATCCTCATCATTACTACGATAGAAACCGGGAGGAATCGCTTTTTCTAAAAATTCTCGTTTAGCTTTTAGCATAGCGGTTCTTTTCTTACTCTCATCCATGGAGACATATAAAGCTTTAATTGATTCATTGATATCAATTTTGGGTGGCAAAATTTTAGTCTTAAGATTTTCCACATCATGAATGATTCTGTCAATGCTCCTAGACATATCATCAAGTTTACTTAATTTTTCTTCTATCGAAGTGTTGAAAACCTTTTGAGCATTAATAAATTCTTTAATATTACTTTCAAGATTAGAGGGCATCCTATTATTATTATTATAAGGATTACCATAGGAATTGCCATAATTGTTAGAGGAATTTCCAAGAAACGGCCTAGGATTAAAATTACCTCTATAAGCATTACTATTAAAATTGTTTCGCGAGACAAAATTCACATCTACTGGATCATTATTTTGCTCAATCAAGGTGGATAATGGCACATCATTAGGATCAATAGGAGTGTTTTTGCTAGCAACCAATTTCATAAGTGCATCAACTTTATCACTCAAAGTACTAATTTCTTCAACAGAATTCACTTTTTTACTAGTAGGACGTCTTTCAGTATGCCATTGTGAATAATTTGCCATAATATTATCAAGCAATTTAGTAGTTTCCCCCAATGTAATCTCCATAAAAGTACCACCCGCGGCGGAATCTAAAAGATTTCTAGAAACAAAATTTAATCCCGCATAAAAATTGTGTATGATCATCCACAAATTTAAACCATGAGTAGGACAATTTCATATCATTAATTTCATCCTTTCCCAAGATTGGGCAACATGTTCATGATCAAGTTGCTTGAAATTCATAATTTGGTTTCTAAGGGAAATAATTTTTGCGGGAGGAAAATACTTGGTAATAAAAGCATCTTTACACCTATCCCAAGAATCGATACTACTTCGTGGTAAAGATGAAAACCAAATTTTTGCATGATCCCACAATGAGAACGAGAATAATTTTAATTTCACAATATCATTATCCACATCTTTTTTCTTTTGCATATCACACAATTCTATGAAAGTGTTAAGATGGGATGCAACATCTTCATTAGGACTACCAGAAACTTGTTCTTTCATGACAAGATTTAACAAAGCGGCATTAATATCACAAGTCTCCACACTAGCGGCGGGAGGAGCAACCGGAGTAATAATAAAATCATTATTATTATTATTGGAAAAATCACACAATTTTGTATTTTCTTGAGACATCGTGGCTACGCAAACAAGCAAGCAAAGAAGCAAACAAGAAAAAGGCAAACGGAAAATATTTTTGTATTTTTGTAAAAACTTTTAGAAGTGGGGGAGATGAAAACGAGAGGTAAAGGCAAATAAAATAAATGCAAGGAGATGAAAGTTTATGCGTAGGTACTTGATAGATGTTGATGATGTCTCCCCGGCAACGGCGCCAGAAATTCTTCCTCCTACTTGTGAGCTGCGTTGGGATTTCCCCGAAGAGGAGGGGATGATGCAGTACAGTAGAGATAAGTATTTCCCTTAGTTATGAAACCAAGGTTATCAATCCAGTAGGAGAATCATGCAACAACTCGTTAGCATCACCTGCACAGAAAACAACAAATCCTCGCACCCAACGCGAACAAGGGGTTGTCAATCCTTTGGCAGTTAATTGCAAGATTAAATTGTATGATGATAGATAGATAGATCGAACAAAAATACAAAATAAAATAAATAAAGTAAAATTGCAGCAAGGTATTTTTAGGATTTTCAATATATGATAAAGGTAGACCCGGGGGCCATAGTTTTCACTAGAGGCTTCTCTCTTGAAAATAGCATATGGTGGGTGAACAAATTACTGTTGGGCAATTGATAGAAAAGAAAATAATCGTGTTGATATCCAAGGCAATGATCATGTATATAGGCATCACGTCCGAGACAAGTAGACCGAAATGATTCTGCGTCTACTACTATTACTCCACACAATGACCGCTATCCAGCATGCATCTAGAGTATTAAGTTCATAAAGAACGGAGTAACGCCTTAAGCAAGATGACTTGATGTAGAAAAAGTAAACTCACGCATGAATAAACCCCATCGTTTTACCCTTAATAGCAACGATACATACGTGTCATGTCCCTTTCTGTCACTGGAATTGAGCACCGCAAGATCGAACCCATTACAAAGCACCTCTCCCATTGCAAGATAAATCAATCTAGTTGGCCAAACCAAATCAATAGATCGGAGAGAAATACGAAGCTATAACAATCATGCATAAAAGAGTTTAGAGAAAACTCAAATAATATTCATGGATAATCTGATCATAAACTCACAATTCATCGGATCCCAACAAACACACCGCAAAAAGTGATTACATCGGATAGAACTCCAAGAACATCGAGGAGAACATTGTATTGAAGATTAAAAAGAGAGAAGAAGCCATCTAGCTACTAACTATGGACCCGAAGGTCTGTGGTAAACTACTCACACATCATCGGAAGGGCAGCAAGGTTGATGTAGAGCCCCTCCGTGATCGAATCCCCCTTCGGCAGAGTGCCGGAAAAGGCCTCTAGATGGGATCTCTCAAGAACAGGAACTTGCGGCGGCGAAAAAAATATTTCGTGGACTCCTCTGTTGGTTTCCGATTTTTGAGTATTTATAGAGGTGGAATTAGGTCAAACGGAGCATAGGTGTGCCCACGAGGCACCAGGGCACGCCACCCCCCCTGGGGCGCGCCCTGGTGGCACGTGGCCACCTCCTCTATCTTCTGGCCCTCTCCCAAAGCTTCTAGTGTCTCTTATGTCCAGAAAAAAATCTCCAAAAAGTTTTGTGGCATTTGGACTTCGTTTGGTACTGATATTCTGAAAAACCAAAAACAGGCAAAAAATAGCAACTGGCACTGGGCACTAAGTTAATAGGTTAGTCCCAAAAAGGGATATATAATTGCTTGTAAATGTATATAAAGCATCCAAGATTGATACTATAATAGCATGGA
The DNA here is from genome assembly GCA_039707655.1 of Elymus sibiricus. NCBI lineage: Eukaryota > Viridiplantae > Streptophyta > Magnoliopsida > Poales > Poaceae > Elymus > Elymus sibiricus. Next base: position 383,628,037 of record CM077676.1, read on the forward strand.
ACAATAAAAAATTATAGATACGTTGGAGACGTATCAGTAGGTATGGTGGCTGTTTTGAGGAAGATATAAGGAGGCTTATGTGTGATAGAGCGTATCATATCACGGGGTTTGGATGCACCGGCGAAGTTTGCTCCAACTCTCGATGTGAGAAGGGGCAATGCACGGTACCGAAGAGGCTAGCAAATTGCGGAAGGGTGAGAGTGCGTATAATCCATGGACTCACATTAGTCATAAAGAACTCACATACTTATTGAAGAAGTTTATTAGCCCTCGAAGCAAAGTACTACTACGCATGCCCCTAGAGGGATAGATTGGTAGGACAAGGTCCATCGCTCGTCCCCGACCGCCACTTATAAGGTAGACAATCAATAATAAATCATGCTCCAACTTCTTAGCATAACGACAGATCATACGTGCATGCTTCGGGAATCACAAACCTTAACACAATTATTCTTACTAATCCACAATAATCTACTAGTACCTCCCCCATATTACCATCTTAATATCTCAAAACTATTGCAAGGAATCAAATTTATCATATTCAGTGATCTACATGAAAGTTTTTATTATATCCCTCTTGAATACCTATCATATCAAGACCAAATTCATAACCCGTGCATATTACCATTGCTATCATGAGACTCTCAAAAAGATATAAGTGAAGCATGAGAGTGCAACTATTTCTTTAAAATATAACCACCGCCGTGCTCTAAAAGATATAAGTGAAGCACTAGAGCAACTGCCTAGCTCAAAAGATATAAGTGAAGCACATAGAGTATTCTAACAAATCACGAATAATGTGTGTCCCTCTCAAAAAGGTGTGTTCAGCAAAGATGATTGTGACAAACTAAAAAGCAAACAAAAGCAAACAAACTATATCACAAGACACTCCAAGTAAAACACATATCATGTGATGAATAAAAATATAGCTCCAAGCGAGTTACCGATAGATTGTAGACGAAAGAGGGGATGCCTTCCGGGGCATCCCCAAGCTTAGACGCTTGAGTCTTCCTTGAATATTACCTTGGGGTGCCTTGGGCATCCCCAAGCATAGGCTCTTGCCACTCCTTATTCTTTTATCCATCGTAGTCTCACCCAAAATTTGAAAACTTCAGCACACAAAACTCAACAGAAACCTCATGAGATCCGTTAGTATAACAAATAAATCTTTAACTCTAAGTGCTGTAGTAAATTGATTAATATTTAATATTGGCATAATGCTACTGTACTCCAACTTCTCCATGACTCATACCCCCCGATACGATCCATAGATTCATCAAAATAAGCGAACTATGCAACAAAAACAGAATCTGTCTAAAACAGAACAGTCTGTAAAGATCTGAATTATGGTCATACTTATATAACTCCAAATATTCTGAAAAATTAGTACAACATGGTAAATTCATATATCAATACTGTGTAAAAATTTCAGAGTTTTATCACCCTCAAGCAAAAAATCAAAATTCCAGCACTGGACGCAAAAGTTTCTGTTTTCAAACAGCATCAATTATACTATCATCCAAATCTTCCCAAAGGCAGTACTTGGCACAAACACTAATTAAAAGATAAAAACACAATCAGAATAGAGGCTACAATTGTGTAAACACACAAAAACAGAAAGTATTGGGTTGTCGCCCAGCAAGCTCTTTCTTTATAGCCATTAGGATAGGCTTCGAGATTTTAATGATGCTCACACGAAAGATAATGATTAAAATACAAAGAGAGCATCATGAAGCATATGAAAACACATTTAAGTCTAACATACTTCCTATGCATAAGCATTTATAGGAAAACAAATTATCAAGACAAGCAATATCTAGCATATGCAAATAGGAAGAATGAAGCATTAAAAATTTCAACACACAGAGAGGTAATTTAGTGACATGAAAATTTTTATAATCATATTTTGCTCTCTCATAATAATTACATGTAGGATCATAATCAAATTCAACAATGTAGCTATCATATAAAATATTCTCTTCATGATCCACATGCATAAAAGTTTTATAATCTTCCAATATAGTGGGATTAACATCAACTAAAGTCATGACCTCTCCGAACCTACTTTTATCCAAAAATTCATAAGATTGATAATTCTCCAAAGTTGTGGGATCATTATTACCTAAATTTGACGCTCTTCCAAACCCACTTTTAATAGTATTGCAAACATTATTATAAATAACATATTCATCATGAGGCTTAAATAAATTTTCAAGATCATAAGAAGCATTATCACCCCAATCATGATCATTGCAATAAGTAGTGGATATAACAAAATTTTCATCCCCAAGCTCGTAGCTTTGCACATAATTAGCACCATTGACATTAATAGAATTTATAATAACATCATTGCAATCATGCTTTTCATTCATGGAGCTATCAAGTATGGGTGCTATAGCAATAATTTCATTTTTAACATAAGGAACTATAGCAAGTTCATCTCTATAAGCATCATTAATATTGGCATCATGGCCATAAGAATAGCAAGCATCACATTCATCAACAGGGGATATTTCAATCGAATCAACGGAATCATAATTATCTATGGATTCATGCATATCATTATTTTCTTCCAAAGTAGCAGACATCCTCTCAATAAATTCATTAACATAGGCATTAGGAGCATAGTTTTCATAGCAATATTTAAGTATGTCAAAATTTTCAAATTTGTAGAGAGTAATATCATACTTTTCAATCAAAGAAGCAACTTCATAAGCACTCTTAAAAGCAACAAATTCTTTAATTTGTTCGATATCATAGTAACTATAAACACCCTTGGCATAAGAAGATAAGATTTCATTATCATTGAACTCACATAGGTAGGGAAGGTGGTTTTTAGGGTTCTTAGAGCAACAAGTAAAATCATAAATTTCACAAAGATTCCAAGCATAGCATAGCAAACAATTTATTTGATTCCATAAGAGTCTCCCTTTTTGAGACAAACGGTGACGTACAAAATGAGCATGCTCATCTAATGATTTTCCCTCAACTAAACTAGTTGGGGTTTCAGCACGAGCGCAAATGGATCGAAGATGATCCAAGTAGAAAACTTTAAGGTGATCCATATTATCTTAAATTTTTGTTTTACTTTCTGTTCTTGTGTGTTTGACATGAAGGCAATAAAAGCAAACAAGAAAATAAAAATGTTTTTGTGTTTTTGTAAAAAAAAATAGAAGTGGGGGAGATGAAAATAAGAGGCAAATGCAAATAAAATAAATGCAAGTGGATGAGAGTTTGTGCGAAGGTACTTGGTAGGTTTTGATGATGTCTCCCCGGCAACGGCGCCAGAAATTCTTCCTGCTACTTGTAGACTGCGTTGGTATTTCCTCGAAGAGGAGAGGATGATGCAGTATAGTAGAGATAAGTATTTCCCTTAGTTAAGAACCAAGGTTATCAATCCAGTAGGAGAACCAAGCAAGATCCAGCGAACAGCACCTACACACACAAAAGCAAACACTTGCACCCAACGCGAATAAGAGGGTTGTCGATCCTCTTAGCGGTTACTTGCAAGGATTAAGTCTGATAGAGATAAATTGATAAAGTAAATTACTAAACTAAATAAAAGTAAATAAATTGCAGCAAGGTATTTTTATGTTTTTTATATGATAAAATAGACCCGGGGGATATAGTTTTCACTAGAGGCTTCTCTGTCGAGCGCAGAAACATACGATGGGTAAACAAATTACTGTTGGGCAATTGATAGAAAAGCAAATAATTATGACGGATTCATGGCAATGATCATGTATATAGGCATCATGTCCAAGACAAGTAAACCGACTCCTGCCTGCATCTACTACTATTACTCCACTCATCGACCGCTATCCAGCATGCATCTAGAGTATTAAGTTAATAAAAACAGCTTAACGCCTTAAGCAAGATGACATGATGTAGAGAAGCAAATTCAAGCAATATGAATAAACCCCATCTTTTTATCCTTAATGGCAACAATACAAATACGTGTCATGTCCCTTTCTGTCACTGGGATTGAGCACCGCAAGATTGAACCCATCACAAAGCACCTCTCCCATTGCAAGATAAACCAATCTAGTTGGCCAAACCAAATCGATAGATCGGACAGAAATACAAAGCTATATTTAATCATGCATAAAAGAGTTCAGAGAAGACTCAAATATTTCTCATGAATAATCTGATCATAAACTCACAATTCATCGGATCCCAACAAACACACCGGAAAAGAAGATTACATCGGATAGAACTCCAAGAACATCGAGGAGAACATGGTATTGAAGATCAAAGAGAGAGAAGAAGCCATCTAGCTACTAGCTATGGACCCGTAGGTCTGCGGTAAACTACTCACACATCATCGGAAGGGCAACAAGGTTGATGTAGAAGCCCTCCATGATCGATTCCCCCTCTGGCAGAGTACCGAAAAAGGCCTCCAGATGGGATCGCGGAAGAACAGAGGCTTGCGGCAGCGGAAAGGTTTCTCTTCTATCTCTCCGGTATATTAGGAATATTTGGGAATTTATAGCGCTGGAATTAGGTCAGGAGGGGCTACGAGGGGCCCACAAGCCTGGGGGCGCGCCCTACCCCCCAGGGCGTGCCCTCCGAGCTTGTGGCTCCTCTGGTCTTCTCCCGAAGCTTCGTGGGTCTCTTCTGGTCCAGAAAAAATTAATCCAAAGTTTTTTTCTCGTTTGGACTCTTTTTGATAATGATTTTCTGAAAAGACAAAAACAAGCAAAAAATAGCAACTGGCACTGGGGACTGGTTTAATAGGTTAGTCCCAAAAAATGATATATAATGGCATATAATTGCATATAAAACATCCAAGATTGATACTATAATAGCATGGAACAATCAAAGATTATAGATATGTTGGAGACGTATCAAGCATCCCCAAGCTTAATTCCTACTCGTCCTCGAGTAGGTAAATGATAAAAACAGAATTTTTGATGTGGAATGCTACCTAACATGTTTCATCATGTAATCTCTCTTACGGTATGAATAGTAAGATCCAAATGATTCAAAGCAATAGTCTATAGTTTGATATAAATACATCAATACTCACGCATACTAATAAACAATCATGTCTTTCAAAATAAAAATGCTAAAGAAAGTTATCCCTACAAAATCATATAATCCTTTCATGCTCCATCTTCTTAACACAAAATATAGATCAGAGAGAAATACAAAGCTATAATAATCATGCATAAAAGAGTTCAGAGAAGACTCAAATATTTCTCATGAATAATCTGATCATAAACTCACAATTCATCGGATCCCAACAAATACACCGCAAAAGAAGATTATATCGGATAGAATTCCAAGAACATCAAGGAGAACATGGTATTGAAGATCAAAGAGAGAGAACAAGCCATCTAGCTACTAGCTATGGACCCGTAGGTCTGTGGTAAACTACTCACACATCATAGGAAGGGCAGCAAGGTTGATGTAGAAGCCCTCCATGATCGATTCCTCCTCCGGCAGAGTACCGGAAAAAAAACCCAGATGGGATCGCGGAAGAACAGAGGCTTGTGGCGGCGGAAAGGTTTTTTCTTCTGGCTCTCCGATGGTTCCGAATATTTGTGAATTTATAAGAGTGGAATTAGGTCAAACGAAGTCACGAGGGCCCCGCAAGGCATCAGGGCGCGCCTCCCTGGGGACGCGCCCTGTTGCCTTGTGGAGGCTTCGTGAACCTTCTGGCCTCCTCTCCAAGTCTCCAGGGTCTCTTTTTTCCAGAAAAAAAATCTGCAAAAAGTTTCATTGCATTTGGACTTCGTTTGGTACTGATTCTCTGAAAAGCCAAAAACAAGCAGAAAACAGCAACTGGCACTGGGCACTAGGTTAATAGATTAGTCCCAAAAAATGATATATAATTGCATATAAAAACATCCAAGATTGATACTATAATAGCATGGAACAATCAAAAATTATAGATACGTTGGAGACGTATCAGGGTGGAGTAATAGTAGTAGATGCAGGCAGGAGTCGGTCTACTTGTCTCGGACGTGATGCCTATATACATGATCATTGCCATGAATCTGTCATAATTATTTACTTTTCTATCAATTACCCAACAGTAATTTGTCTACCCACCATATGCTATTTGTTCGAGAGAGAAGACTCTAGTGAAAACTATGGCCCCCGGGTCTACTTTATCATATATAAAAAACCTAAAAACACCTTGCTGCAATTTATTTACTTTTATTTTAATTAGTATTTTATTTTATCTATTTCTCTTTATAAGATTTAATCCTTGCAAATAACCGCTAAGAGGATTGACAACCCTCTTATTTGCGTTCGGTGCAAGTGTTTGCTCTTGTGTGTGCAGGTGCACTTAACAGAATTTTGCTTGGTTCTCCTACTGGATTGATAACCTTGGTTCTTAACTGAGGGAAATACTTATCTCTACTAAACTGCACCATCCTCTCCTCTTCGGGGAAATACCAACGCAGTCTACAAGTAGCAGCGCTCCGGTGACAAAAGCCATGGTGGCGATGGCCAGAATCGCAACTCCGGCGACCATTTAGTTGGCGGAAAGTACAATTCGGATGAGCGCGACGAGGCGCGTGCAATGGTACCAATAGAGCGTGCAGGGGTGGTCGGAATCAACCGCAGCGACGAGTTGGGCGGCGACCGACGGCGGTGCTCGACGGATTCGAGTAGGCGGGCACGGATTCGGTGGTTTAGGGGGCTGGGCGACATCTTAGGGGCACTATGAGGACGACGGCGACATTGATTTGTGGTTTAGCAGCACAAGGGCGACGAATCGACGATGACGCTCCGGTGGCCGCAGACGAGGAAGACGGTCGATCCGGTCGTGTTTGGGAGGTCCTGCTCGAGCTGCTCTTGGGAGGAGACGTATTCGAGGCGTGCGCATCTCCTGGACAGATTTTAAGCTGTCTGTGAGCACGATGGACGCGGCGACGGCCATTCTCGGATGCCGCTGGGGGAAGGAGAGCGGGGGAAGGGAGGGAAAGCTAGCTAGGGTTTTCTAGGGGGCTGCGGGCGTCGCGAAGTAGCCCTACTCGAGCTACTGTGGCGGCAGCTGTCAACAGCGGCCGACGGTGGCGCTCACCGGCGCGTGCGCAGTCGACGACCTGAGGAAGACGACGACTAGGGAAGATGGGCTGGGCCTGGCGCTGTGCACTTGGGCCAAAAGGTAAGCGATGTCTCTCTCTCTTCTCTTTTAATTTTTGTTTTATTTTTTTTCTAGGGGCAAAAATGTCCAGCAAACGCCCCGTAGACGGTCAAAGCCCTTTGACCGGACGGTAACGGCACGGAAGGGCATTTCTATAAGGGCACCTAACGGCAGAGGGGCAAATTTGAGCACACTTCAAAATTAGGGGTAAATCTGAGTAGTAGGTTCGAGTTAGCGACACAAATGTAAAAGACTCTATACAGTAATACACCAACATTTATGCCATCAAATTAGTAGCATTAAATTCATAATAAAATATATTTTCATCATATACCTATTTGGTTTCACAAACATTGATATATTTTACACAAGCTCGGTCAAACTTTGAGATAATTTGACCCTCTAAGAAAGTTGGAAGTACACTCTTTTAAGGACGGATGGAGTATTTTATGAAGGGCTAGTCGACGAACCATGGACCAGTGGACTAAATATTACCATGACTTCTCTTTCTACCTCAGAAAAAAAAACCTACCACCACAAGGTAGGCTCCGTCATTTGTCCCCTAACCCATAAATAATATCCCTTGTAATTGATGATACTAGCTTTATATGAAGCATCATTTGAGTGTGTATGGCTTCGCAGAATGATGGACTTTATTGAGAATTCATGTGGAATTGAAATCACCCATCATTATCTGTGAAGATAATGTTGCATGTATTACACAAATGCAAACAAACAGCTCCCGTAAACCTTAAAAAACTACCGTTTACGGGAAGTTGAGGCAAAAAAAAGCTTTCCAAGAGCTCCCCATAAACCGGAAAAAACTTTATGGGATCCTATAAAAACGCCCTCACTTTCCAGCAACTATACGGGGAGATAGCCCTTCCCATATAATTTGGCGGGTACAAAACCGCCTGAAAGTCAGGAATGTCGCCGTGCGCTGCAGCCACGCCACACTGCGCCGGCCGACTCCACTTTTTACAGAGATTTTCTAGGAGTGCCCGCGCAGACAACCCCACTCGATTTTCAGCTTTACACATTTCGTGATTTTTAAAAATAGATATTACTTTTATCATTTTTAATCCTCAAAAATTCTTACAAATTCATTTTAAGTCCCTTAGAGCATCTCCAACGGATGATGAAAATACGCGCCCGTGCCTAAAAATATGTCGTTTAGTGCATTTTGGCAAAAACGGTGCTTCAACATATGCCCTATCTGCATGCAGTGATGATTTTTTTTGTCAACACAACATTTTAGCCCCAAGTGTTGAAAATTTACAACACCAATAGCAGCTGCCCAAAAACCAAAGCGTTGTGGCGGGAAGCCAAACCTCACGCTGAAACTTCCACGCCGCCCAATCTAGCCCGATTCCGGTCGATTCTCGCCTCGGTCGCCGCCGTCGCTGCCACTCCGGTGACCACCCTGAGCCCCGCCGCTTGTTCTCGTCGGCCAGGACAACCACATCGACCCGATCGCGTTTGCGAAAGCTCGGGATGCCGCCGCCTATATCGACTAATTGCGACCGCTCCCCTGCCCACTCCACCGCCTGAGATGGTTGCCGCCGCACAACCGTCGCGTGCCGAGGTCGATTACCGGCCGAGCGACCTCCAATCGACTGGCCCGACCACCACCGAGACACATGTCTTCTTTGTAGCTCTCGACGGGGCTGGGCGGCGCGCCACCGCTGAAGTTGGTCGCACCAGGACTCCTGTCTGAGGCGTCCCGACAACCGTCTCGGCCCCGGCGACCTTCGCCAGCCTAAATCGAGCTCGGCTACTGGCGACCGTCAGATCCGCCTCCCGACCTCCCCACTGTTGGATCTTATATTTCAGTTGCTTTCCAATTTATTGTGCCTTGGATTCACTATGCCCAAAACCTTCACTCTCCTGCCCTATAATCGTTTTTACATTATCTGTTGGAGATGCTCTTACTAACTTTACAAATTTTAGTTGGTAATATCGCGTTTGATAGTTCTTCAGTACATTGCAGTTTTTTCCTGATATTTTATAGTTATCTCGTTCTGATTATTTTTTAAACGAAATCACTTTTTGGGTGATGCGTGTGCGAAATTGTCAGGACACCCTAATTAAAAACTGCCCTCACCGGAGAGGAAAAGAAAAATAAGCAAATGCATGTATACATAGCAAAAATACGTGTAGTTTCTGGTGCAATTGTTACTTGCCATGCAATTTCCTGCGAAAAACCTATACTACCGTGCAATTACGTTTGAAAAGTTGAGTTTTGTTCAGAAAGAGGTGTTTGCCACTAAATTAAAGACAAATGGAGAGGAAGCTTATGAGGAATGAGTGGTGAGTCCCCCCCCCCCCCCCCCCCCCCCCCCAAAAAAAACACCATTTCAAAAAAAAAACACTATGCACGAGTGGCACTCCCTCCGGTTCCAAATAAGTGTCGCAATATTAAACTGAGCTCGAGTAGCATACTATTGCTACGATCACGGATGTCCTCTCAAAAGCTGGGACACAGTACTATCATGTCCACAGTTCATGAAACTTCACATGCCAGGAAGAAGAAAAGGCTGATCATCCATCCCCTGCTTAAGTGCTTGAGTGCCATGCCATTTGCCTGCAAAACACAGGGCCATCTCAAACGCCATGCCTGCAAATTAGGAGCCGTTGCATCCAGAAATCTGCTGCACGTCTCGATCGGTTTTTAATGTGCTACTGTATGTACGCGAGCCTGTCTGGCCTTGGCATCGCCGTGCCAACCCTCTCATTGTCCATCGCAAAGCTACGTACAGAGCCCGCCTGCCTGCCTGCCCTGTCTCCTCTCCTCTGGCGCCAACTCACACGCATTACACTCACCGGGCTGGCAAAGTTCGCAGAACCATCCATCAGGCACGCCACGCTCATCTCCAAGCCCCTATATAAACCCCTCACGCCCCTGCTCATTCCACTCACACAACTCAAGCTCTCTCCTCATCAACCCAACCTTCTAGCACTTCTCTTGTGAGGAGTTTCTCGTAGCTATCTAGTTGAGTGAGCACGCAACGCATGGCTCGCATGGCGGTGTCGTCGGTGCTGGCCATCCTGCTCGCGGCCTCGTGTGCCCTGGCGGCGGCGAGCTTCGACAAGGAGTTCGACATCATCTGGGTGACGGGCGCGGCAAGATCTTGAACAACGGCCAACTCCTCACGCTGGGGCTCGACAAGGTTTCCGGCTCCGGGTTCCAGTCCAAGCACGAGTACCTGTTCGACAAGATCGACATGCAGCTCAAGCTCGTCCCCGGCAACTCCGCCGGCGCCGTCACCGCCTACTACGTAATTAAGCCAACATCCATTCATTCCTCTGCTTCTTGGTCTTGGTTGATCGACACGGTTGCCTAACTCGATCGGTTTGGTGTGTGTGAATGTGCAACTGTCGTCGCAGGGGCCGACGCACGACGAGATCGACTTCGAGTTCCTGGGCAACGTCACCGGCGAGCCGTACACTCTCCACACCAACGTGTTCACGCAGGGGCAGGGGCAGCGGGAGCAGCAGTTTCGCCTCTGGTTCGATCCTACCAATGACTTCCACACCTACTCCATCCTCTGGAACCCCAAGCACATCATGTAAGTTGTTGATCGCCATTGCTCAACCTTCTCTTTTCTTTCAAGAACGCCGGCCATCTAGGTACTGCAGCACATGGACTGACCGATCGATTTGGTGGTGTGAATAATGCAGCTTCATTTTTTTTTATTTTTTTTTAGAAAAGGAGGATGTATCCCCGGCCTCTGCATCTGGACGATGCATGCAGTCATTTTATTAATTATTCACAAAGACCTTATAGAGTAATACATCAGTACGCCTGAAGCCACCATCCTGGCAACACCTGTTGCTACTCCTATCCCCTTGATGAAGGGGTGCCGAATGTCCGAGCCTAATACCAAACAGACATCGCATCAAAGCCTAACATCTAAAGCCGGATGCCCCAGTCTAGCCACATACCGGGACTGGGTCACACACCGGTCCGACGCACTCACAGTGGGCACCACTGTGCATCCTGCAAGGCCCGACACCACCGTCTTCCATCGATCCATCTTCAGAGCAGAAACTGACGCATCGACCGTGCCAGGTCTCTCTGCCATCGACGCCACCACGACGCCAGACAGCGTCGTCCTCCTGCGCGAGTCCATCCTCGCACATCGGACGCCGAATCTGCACTGCGCCACGCCATCGAGATCCGTCGCCATCAATGTGTAGGATGAAGCACCGCTCCACCAAAGATGCGGTCCACTGGTCCCTCGAGCCCGTGCACACCTCCAAGAACGACGCCCCCAAGGGGGAAACAACATAAGAACGCCGCCGTCTTCCGATCTACTGATTTAGGGTTTCCCCCGGAGGTATCAGATAGTGGTCTAGAACTTCTCCACGACGATGCCTCCAAGAAGAGAACGACACCAAAGAGCGCCACCATCGCCGGCCTTGGCATCTAGCCGAGAGCAGGTTTTCACCCAGATCTGTTCAGGTTCCTGGAGGGAAAGGGGATCGCGTTCCCCAAGAACCAGCCGATGCGGCTCTACTCCAGCCTCAGGAACGCCGACGACTGGGCCACGCAGGGCGGCCGCGTCAAGACGGACTGGTCCCACGCGCCGTTCTCTGCCTCGTACCGCGGCTTCAAGGCCGACGTGTGCGTGGTGACCGCGGGTGTCGGTACGGACGTGGCCCCCGGCACCGGCGCGGCCGGCGAGTGGTACAACCAGGAGCTGGACCTGACGCGGCAGCAGCGGATGCGGTGGGTGCAGAGCAACTACATGATCTACAACTACTGCACCGACCCCAAGCGCTTCGCCAAGGGCGTCCCCGCCGAGTGCTCCATGTAGTCTAGCAAGATAGCATTGGAGCATGCATAGGTTGATCGCCGGAGGCCGGAGATAGGGAAGATGGGGGCGTCTGTATTGTATGATAAATAAGGACTGGTGTGTGTGCCGGTGGTAGATTCTTCCGTTTGCTCCTTGTCACACTCAATTCATGTGTAATACAGTATATGCCTCGTCTTGTTCTCTTCTTCATGTGTTTGTTGCTCCCTCTTCTGCTTGGCTACGGCTTGTTGGTTGGATTATTCGTTCGTGGTACGTTTACTGTGTGCTCAACTCATCTGGAGCCCTTGAGCACCAGCTTGTTGGATTATTCACCCGGGTCACTGGAAACGTATGTCGAACCTGATAGTGATAGGCCTACACTGCCAATAATTAACCGGCTGGACATGCAACGACAAAGAAGCTCGGTCACATGACACGGCCACTGCCTAGAAGATCATTGGCAGTGAAGGCGCGACAAAGGATAGGGGCTCGTAATGATTCGTCAGGTACTCGGGTCCCAGGATCCCAGCTAGCTAGCTGCCTGCATGCCCTCGTCGGCTTGTGGCCAAATTTGCTGTTTAGCCGGATCCCCATATTAAAAAAAATCGGGATCTAGACCCTTTTCCTACCGCCACATTACCTGGCGGTAGCCTAACATAGCCTACCGCCAGGGCCCGGACGGTAGGGTAACGACTGGCCGCTGAAGGCCGTTTGCGGCCGCTGACGTGGAAAAGGACCCTATCACCAAGGAGGCTGGCGGTAGGTAGTACAAGCCTACCGCCAAAGACCGCGGCGGTAGGGAGGGCACGTAAAACCCCTAAAACCCACCAGAACTTTACTGTGCTTGGGGAGGGTCATTTTTTTTTTTTTGCGGTAGGGTGTGCAATCCTACCGCCAAAGACCCCGGCGGTAGGGTGCACAATCCTACCGCCAAGGACTATGGCGATAGGGTCCTAGCGGTAGGCTGGGTTCTGTAACTGATACTTGAGCAAAATTTACGGTAGTGTGTGCAACCCTACCGCCAATGACCCTGGCGGTAGGCTCCTGTATAGTTGCAAATCAATTTGTTCTTTGCAAAATTTGATCATTTCAATTCCAAAAGTTAACCACACAGTAATATAGCTTGCAAATCAAAATGTTATAAATAATAGTTCAACACATCAAACATATCAAATAGGTTTTCATGTCCAACACTACAAATAGTGTAGTAAATCGAAAATACCAAGTAGTTCGACATAGCCAACGAGTTCTCGTTCACAGCTCAACACAAATAGCAAATAGTTTAACTAGTTCAACATAAAGCGAATAGTTCAACATGACCCTATCACTTGGCCTTCCTCCCCCTCTTGGCGGTACGCTCCTCATTCCTCTTCGAGCGGGTCACATCCGGCTTTTTCGTGCGACGATGAGGAGGATGCTCTTTCTGAAACGGGGATGGACTCTGCCAATGCTTCTTTGGCTGTTTCCCCCTCTTGTCCTGGGTTGGCTGAGTAGGTGGAGGTCCGTCATCGTCGTCGTACTCCTCCTCGCCACCTCTTTCCTCTTCCCCCTCGGCTTGCTCCTCATCCTCTTCTTCCTCATCATCTTCTCCCTCGGCCTCCTCAACAATGCGAGACGACGAGGCAGCATGGCTAGAGGAACCTCCGCCGGCATGGCTCGATGAAGCGAGGGCACGTGTCGACCCTCCGGGAACATGCACGTCAACCGAGGTAGCGCACCCAAGCATGCCGACTAGCTTGCGGCAACGGTTCATGATCTTCTGCAATAACAAATAAAGAAGAACATGGCATGGATCAAGTTTAGGGTTACAAATAAAGAAGAACATGGCATGGATCGATGTTGTGGTTACTCGAGCATAAGGCTAGGAGGCTCAAATTTACCTTCACCGCTTCCCTCAGCATGTTGTCCGATTCCTTGGTAACGGGCTCGTAACTTAGCGCATCCAAGCCATCGAAAATGCTTCTGTTGAGTTGCGAAGCCTGCAAATGTCAGCATCTTGTATAAGTTAATGACAATGACCATGTCAGCATCATCCAACTGCCGGCTCGAAACAAATGAACACAACTTACCACTCTGTTCATCAGGGGTGCATACTTCCTGAAATCACCTTCCATCTCTCTAAGGTTGGCCTTGTAGCCTTCATCCTCGAGGTCATCCTCCTCCAGTGATGCGATATCGGCGGCCGTCCACTGTGGCCTTAGGTGCACACGGTACTTGATGTCATCGTCATACCAATTCATGTGTGCCTGGTACGCATCCCAGTCAACCCCTTTCTTCTCCCCGTCTTTGCAATACCTCCTCTCGTTCCACGCTTTCACAGGCTCCGCGTGCTCTTGTCCCCAATCTGATATCGTCTGGCAATGCTGTCTACTCTTCCTGCAAGGCATAAGAAACAATAAAACATAGAAAATCATAAGAACGTCAAACAGAACGAAAACACGGTAATAGAGAACAATGCCCTCACCAGTGAAGGTCGAAACCACCGGTGTTAGTGGGGTGTGTTGCAAACACCAAATTGCAAGGCCGCGCGCTGTGGTTGGTACCACTCGACGGCGTACACGCATGCATCGCCCAGATGCAGAGGCCAGGGTCATCCTCCTTTTCGAAAAAAATACATGCAACGACAAGAAACTCGGCCACAGGACACGGCCACTGCCTACAAGATCACTAGCAGTGAAGGCACGACAAAGGATAGGGGCTCGTGATGATTCGTCAGGTATACTCGGGTTCCCTGCAGTGCCGCTGCCCTGGCCAAAGGTGAAAGGCGTGTTCGATCCGGGTTCGGACAGGTGGTCTGGCCGCGCCGACGAACCATCCACGGCGGGCGTTCGGATGAGCACGAGACCGATCAAGTTGCAGACCGCCCTCCTGTTTGGCTCGTGTTGCACTGGACGCTACGCTGATGGCCGGCACTTAACAGTCTCGATCTTCCACTCTTTTAAGGACGGAGATGCGCGCTGCAGATCAGCCTGTCTACTTGCCAGGATCAGCTTGGCGTGTGCACGAACACGCATTCTTCAGGGGAAATGGCATGAAATAATTGGCTAGGCATCTTGCAACCCATCTATCTTGGCGTGTGCGGTGTTCACACATGCCATCGTCTGACTTGATCACTTGAAACCCATCTATCTGCAACGGGAACCACACGGGAGGCATGGCAAGCAGAAGAGATCACTGACGGGGCTGATACTAGCTTCCTGCGTGGGCAATTAACGCTTGGGTGCTGTAGCCTCAGTTTCAGTTGAAGCTATGCACGGCCATCGTTCGAGCTGTCTCCAACTAGCTACTACTAGTAACCTACAACTAGCGGCTAATCGTAGTAGAGGTTTAATTATAACTTTTGGTACTACCGCTCCAGCTACGAAGTGCCTGAGTGAAACCCGGGACTGTTTCGTGCTGTACCGTCAGTCCGAATCATTAGCTAGCTACTCCCTCCGTCCGGGTTTATTAGGCCTCACAGCCAGTGGCGGAGCTTGAAAGAAAGAACTAGGTGGGCCAGACTAAACAAGAGCATAATTTTTTTGAAACTCTGAACCATAACTCCATAAGCATTAGTATATGATGCAAGGTTTTACAAGATGGTGCGAGCAATATGTATATATACCTTGGAATGTAACAGCTTCATTTGTTCGAACTCCTTCATATTGGTTTTGGTTATGTTGTTGTTCCATTTCAAACAAGGGCAATACCTGGTCTTCCACAACTTCAGTCATGTCATCTCTTTTCCTTTTAAAAACATAATCAATTCTTCTGTGAGTTTGATTTTCCTTCCATGACTACCTACGTTACAATTTGCATAAGATCAGGCTATTACTTATCACCACTTCACTAGATGTAAGGAACTAAGCAAAATCAGGCTATTCTATTTCTTATCAAATGGGGAATGACCTACTGCTTTGCTGCTGTCTACCGAGCGTTGTTGGAGGCAGAATTGGTTGGAGGAGAGTAGGAGATTAGGAGAGCAGAAGCAACCAGAGGGGGGCTAAATCGCTCATGGTCCAGCCCCAGGAGTGGTCCGGCAGGCGGCAGCACGACGGCATGGCCGAGCCCAAGTGGCCGCTGCAGGGAGTCGCGGGGAGGGAGCAGCGCAGGGGGCTGGCCCCTGGCTGCGAGATCCGCGAGATTTCGGTGGGTGGTGGCTTACAACGCGAGACGGCGAGAGAGGAGAGACGCCAACGGGCGGCCGGCGGCGGCGGCGGCTTGCTCCGGTGCTATCAGATCGAGACGGGAGAGGTAGGAATTGGGGTTGCGTTGTGTGTGTGTGTGTGTGTGCGCGCGCGAGACGAGTCTAAGAGGAAGCGAGAGGATGCGCTGCTGGGTTGGGCTGGAAGACGCATAGGTTTTTTTTTTTTGGTCAAAATCCTGGGCGGGTCATGGCCCGGGTCGGCCCCTACAAAGCTCCGCCTCTGCTCACAGCATCACAAGTATGTCCGTTTTTATAAGGTCTCGCTTTGGAAAGGTGCATGCATGCAACCACTTCATTGGTTGCATTGAGAGCCATTGTTGTTTGTGGCATGGCTGGGAATTAATACGCTGCATGTGTGCTTTTTCATTGGCTGCATGCGTGAGCTGGCATGTGAGAAAATGCATAGAGAGTGAAATGAAAGAATTTGTGAGCAAATTACTATGTGCCTTGGTCCAAGAAAAGTGGTCTTTAGACCTAAACCCGGACGGAGAGAATAGGAACTAGTGCAACTGTCCGAAGCAAAGTTTACCGCTGGGAGTTTGATTGCGATGTCAATCGTGATAAATAAATAGGAGCAGAGGTAACCCGTGATCCAACCACCACTTGGCTTTGAAATGATTTGGCCACTTAATTATCAATTGTACGTACCACAGGCAGTGAAGGAGGCAGCTTGGGTCTCAGGTGTTTCGATCGGTGGTGCTCCTCGGTGACCGGGGAGACGTACGCACGTACGCCACAGCTGAAAATCACCATGGATGACTGGACGTGGACGGGACGAGTTCGTGGCGACAACGGTAGCCTGAACAGCGCGCCGAGGTGTGGTGTCCCTTGCAGAGAGGGGAAATCACAGGATGAACTCAAGAGAAAGAACAGGGGTTGACCGAAGAGAACGAAGGAGCTGGTGGCTCAGTTCATTCTTTTTTTCATTCGATGGAGTAGTACAGACCAGAGGGTTGGGTAGATAAGCACCCCACATGCACACACGCACACACGCACACACCTACTACTCAGTCCACATGGCAGCAGGTGGACCTGCTCTGTCATACACCACCCTGTATTAGGTGGGGTGTGACAATTGCCCCTCCTTAAGCGGCAGGTTAGTCCCAAAATACTTGCATCGCTACAACGAGTTGAAAGAGAAGGTGATCTTTAGCAACATATTGTCCATGCTCCCACCAAAATTGATACTATCAGGCCATGGTTTTAGCTCAACCAGCTGGTGTTGGCTCCTCCAACAACTCCAAAGCATGAACTGTATCCTTAGAGAGAATTTCGCCACGGTCACCCACTTGTATGGTCAATAGTTGGGCGGGCGGTTTGCACTTGTGCTCGCGGCTATACTTGTCTCCACACCGGAAACAAAGGCCGTTAGCTTGTCTGAAGTCTCGCAAGGCACGCTCCCGAGCAAACTCATCATTGTCGCGATGGGGTTCCACTGGCCCCTGAGGTGAATGGACCATATGGTGTTTGATTGCTGCAGCAGGGCCTGCTCGTGGACGGTGGCAATTGTCATTTTCTTCCTCCTGAATTTGTGCTAGATGAACTGCCTTAGTTACACTAGCTGGATGCTGCAATCTGACTGCTGCTCTAAATTCATCACGCAAGCCATGGATGAAATGAGAAACAAACCATTTTGAGTTGAGAGCAACATCAACGGATAAGAGGTGGTACATGCATGACTCGAATTTGTGCTTGTATTCGGCCACTGCTCCAGTCTGCTTGAGCTGCAACAGACTTGACATTTGGCCATCGTAGTCATCGCTGCCAAACTCAGCAACCAAGGCTGTGATGAGGGAATCCCAATTCATCTGCCGATGCGTACGCTTGTATGCTTGCAGCCATAGAGCACCGTGATCTTCGAAGTACAAGGTTGCAGTACTAACCCAATGGCGATCCGGCACATTGTACATCTCAAAATAATTGTAGCAATTGTCGATCCAGAGTAACGGAAACGGCCCTTTAAAGACTGGAAAGGAATGCTTGGGAGGCTTGCGTTGAAAGCTATCGCGGCGGTCATACCAGCCGGTGTCGTCGCGGCGGACGGGGCGCCCGTGGTAGGCGTCGTCGTCGTTAAGATGGGCCACACGGTGTGGCAACCCGTTGCCAGGAGGCGCGTACTCCAGGTCGAAGTTGTCGCTGTGGCCGCGGCGGTCGTGGTAGTGGTCGCCGTCGCGACGGAAACGACGCTCGTGGCCGCCATCGATGTCGCGGTGGACCTGGTCGCGTCCGCGCGGGACCTCGTCGCCCTGAGGGGCGAACCGCAGGTTGTCGTCGTGGCGGACGCCGTGGCGGCCACGCGACACCTCGCCGCCACGATGCGCGTACTCGGGGCCTAACTCCTGGTCGACGTCGCTCGGGAGATGGTCCTCGGTTTCCGCCGTCGCACGGGTTGGCAGCTGGAGCACGCGGTGGCTCGTGCCGCTGACGTGGGCCTGGACGGGGTCGCGCGGAGGGGCCGCTGGGGTGCGCGCGTGGACCGCCTCCAGATCCGTAGCGATGGCGTCGACTCGCGCGCGGAGGTCGGTCACCAGCGGTTCGAGCTTGGCCTCGAGCGGTGTGAGCTTGGCCTCCAGCTTCTGCTCAAGCATCGTGGCGAAGAACTCCTGCAGATTTTTTTGCATCGTCTCCATCTCCGTCAAGAGGAATCGGGTCTGTGGATTGGGGATGGGGGGCTTGCGTGGTGCCGTGGTGTGGTGTAGATCGAAGCTAGTGGGATAGATCGGAACCAAAATCTGATACCAATTGTGGTGTCCCTTGCAGAGAGGGGAAATCACAGGATGAACTCAAGAGAGAGAACAGGGGTTGACCAAAGAGAACGAAGGAGCTGGTGGCTCAGTTCATTCTTTTTTTCATTCGATGGAGTAGTACAGACTAGAGGGTTGGGTAGATAAGCACCCCACACACACACGCGCACACACCTACTACTCAGTCCACATGGCAGCAGGTGGACCTGCTCTGTCATACACCACCCTGTATTCAGTGGCGGACCCACCATTGGGGCGAGCTGGGGCGGCCGCCCCGGGTCGCCGGCGGCGGAAAAATCGGCACCCCCTACATATCCTGCCTCCATGTTTCCTCTGGCATGCGTCAGACAGCCAGCAGCGAGCGATTCATGGTGGCGGCGGCGCTGTTCTGCGTGACTGCGTCAAAGGGGTACGAGTCTATGAGGGAGAAATAGATTTGGGCTGAACTAGTGGACTGGGCTACGTTTACTACAGGCCCAAATGTCCAATTGGCAACTCTCCTCAAACAAACAAAAAATCCCCAATTGGTGTGTTGCGCCGCCGCCAGACTTAAAGGTATACTACAATCGTATGATCATATAAAAATATACATCTGTTACCCAAAAAAAAAAGTCAAAATATACAGCCCCGTGTTCTTTGTGCAAGTACACCTTAAAAGTATACTACAATCATATGATCATATCAAAATATACAACTGTTGTCACACTTGTGCTAATACATTCATAATTTTGTAGGTCTCATTTGAAATTATGAGATCTTATTGTGGCATCAAGTCAGCATTTCAAGCGACAAGAGTCCATGTTAGTAGTTTCCTACTCCATCCGATCCATATTAATTGTCGCCGATTTAGTACAAAGTTGTACTAAATCAACGACAATTAATATGGATCGGAGGGGGTAGTTTTGAAGACCTTTTGTATGCTTTTGCTGTTGAATGTTATGAGTTCTGGTTGAATAAAGTTGCATTTGTATCGAAAAAAATTTAGACGTTAAATGTTCGCCCCGGCTAACTTGAATTCCTGGGTCCGCCACTGCCTGTATTAGGTGGGATGTGACACGAGGACTTGCGGCGACCGATCGATCAATCAGAGAGGAGAGAACGGGATGCAGCTATTCCGCACAGCACGATGCTGCCACCGACAGATTCTCGTGGAACATATATCTCTGTCGTATGATTCTCTCGGTTTCAGTTTCGGGACAACGTCGCATTATGGGTCAACAGTTTCCGTGCATCTTCAAGATGATACTCTCTCCGTAAAGAAATATAAGAGTGTTTAGTTACAGAGGGAGTGCTTAAAAAAATTATCTTTGTTTTCTTAGGTGCAAAAAGACTTATCCCGCGGCAAGTGTGATCAGCTACCATCAAATCTTGCTATATACTCGGAATAAGACGTTTTGGTAGGCCAAAACATCATATATTTTGGAATGAAGGTAGTAGATGCAAAATGACTTTCTTTTACTGTGTTATAAACGGAAAGACACTCGCTATTGTCTATTCTTTTTAGCAAAAAGACACCTGCAATTGTCGATTCCTTGTGGAAGACTGATCAAAGTGTTCGCGGTACTTATTAGGCTTTTTTTAGAGAAATTAGGCTTCTTTTATGGACAAGTTTTCGGCGACGTATTACGGTCCAGGACTAAGTGTAATTCGGCCCACTGCAGCACAAAAAGAGGAAGAAGCCGGTAGGGTACCCGAGAGCTAGGTTTCGTTCGTACTGATTCCTTTTAGGAATCGCCTATAGCGTGGTGGCTATAGGGCCAGCCTAACACTGTAGCTTAGCGTGAATATTTTTTCTGCTGGATTTTTCATTGTTTTAGCATCAGTTTTGTTCGGGGTTTTCACCGGTTTTTCCCTTTTATTATTATATTTTTATTTTTTGCTTTAGTTTTCTTTGTTTCTTTCTTTGTTTTTCTTTTTTTTCCTTTTCTTCTTCTTGTATTCAACACATGTCAAAAAAATTCATAGACATTGTACATTTTTCGTATACATCTAAAACACTTTCATATGAATTTAACATTCTTTAAATACATGATTAAAAAAATTATACATGTTTTGAACAATTTTTTAATACATGTAAAACATTGATTAAATTCACGTTGAAACATGTTTTTGAATGATATGGATTTTTGTTAACTATATGCGAACATTTCTTTGTACATTGTACAAGAATGTTTTTTCGAAAATGTCACAACCATATTTTTGAAAGACGTGAACATTATTTTGAATTACATGACATTTTTTTACATTGTATAACATTTTTTAAACTTTCATATACATTTTTTTAAACACATGAACATTTTTGAAATGCCACATATTAACTATATTTTTTCTTAATATATTTTATTTAGTTTTTGCTAAAAAATAAACAAAAAAAATATTATATACATGGCTTCAGCGTGACAAAACACATGGGTACTGGGACGGCCCACTATCAACTCGTTGTAGGCGACGTGGTTTGTGTCTCGCAGCAAGCGAGGATTAGACTCGCTCGTGCGAGTAGCCCTAATTATTTCAAAGAAAAACACAGACGCCACTTGACTACCGGCGTATGACAGGTCCGTCTACTTCTCGCAAACTCTCGCCGAGCGCGGCGATGTCTTTTGTATGCGCGTTGCTGACTGTTGGGTGCGTCTATCTTTTTTTACGTGCTTTGCGGGCCATTTGTCTTTTTTCAGTGTAAACATGCTCCACTTTATTGATTAATGTTTGCAGGGATTACATTAGTATCAGACGGGTTTCTAAGCCACAAATGGCGACCCTCAGATAAAAGCAAAGCATGTTTAGCTAAATGATGTGCCTCCATATTAGAGGTACGTTTCTCATGGGAATAAGAATAAGATTCAAAACCTCTCCTAGTTTGGTTGATCTATTTGATAACTGTACAATAAGGTCCAGGCGTGCCGTTTATGTTAGTTTCAAAAATTGTTCACTGTGCATTTAGTTTTTTTATGGAATGTAAAAATTTGCTAGCACGGTTTTCAAAAAATGTTCATTTAGTTTTTTTATGGAATGTAAAAATTATTCACTGTGCATTTAGTTTTTTTATGGAATGTAAAAATTCTTTGATAATTTTTTTTTTGAGGGGTGCCTCCATTGTTAACTAGTAGTATGATTTACACGTGCAGTGTCCGGGGGCAACCTTTTCTTCTCCCGTCAACTGCCGGTCCCTATGCGCCGCACCGCAACTGGATCGGCTGAGCCGAGCCGCATGATGCCGGTGGCCCTGAGGACCGAGCTAGCCCGCCGCCGCCAAGTAAGCATCCTAGAGGAGGTGAGTATAATGGCGGACCACAAGGACTTCCACGGCGCCGAGGGGAAGCTGGTGGAGGCGAGGAACGATCTTACACATGAGCAGTCCAACCCCATGATTGACTTCCTCAGGACCACGCTGGATAAGCTCCTGGGGCTGATCAGGTCGCCGGGTCAACACGCCGGCTTCGGCGCCTACCTGCGGTCGCTCAAGACATCGCATGACCGCGAGCGCGTCGCGGCCACGGGCGACGTCAAGGGCGCCAGGCTCTTCGAGACGCCGCACACGAGCACGTTCCGGAGGCAGGCCAAGCGGTTTGAGAAGCAGTCCACCATGGGGAAGCGGCCGGTCCGCCACAACTTCAAGGAGGAGGAGGACACGAATAGACTCAGAGAAGAGGGCCGCATGCCCATGGAGAGGCCGGTCTTGGTGGAGGCGAGGAGTAAGCCCTGGAAGACCTGGTGGGGGGACGACGACAAGCACCGCAGGAGCTCCGCCAGGTCCACGTCGACGTGTGCGTGGGTGCTCTGCATCCTGTGCGCGCTGCTCGTCATCGGCGCCATCATCCTCGGCGTCTTGCTGTTCGCCGTCTACAACCACAAGATGCCGTACCTGGCGGTCGCCGACGCGCAGCTGGGGGCGCTCCAGTACGCGGCCCAGGACGGCACCATCCAGAACCTTCAACTGTCCATCGCCTTGCTGGCCATCAACAAGGACTCCAAGGCGGACGCCTCTTTCTCTCGCGTCAACCTCGCCCTGAAGCTCCAGGGAGTCGACATGCTTCTCCTGCGGGCGCCGCCGTTCGTGGTGCCGCCGCATAGCTCCCTGCCGCTGCAGTACAACGACTTGGTGTCGACGGGGCGGAGGCTGGACAAGGCCGGGATGCGGTCCATGGACAAGTCGCTCAACGCCGGCGTGGTGCCGTTCGACCTGCACGGCAAGGTGCGCACGCGCGGGAACACGGGCATCTTCCAGAACACCCAGTTTTGGACGCGCTTCTCGTGCCGTCTACGCTTCTTCTTCCCCGGTAACGGCACCGTCATCCCCGCCGACCGCCGCAGTTGCCGCTCCAGGTGGCCGTAGCAGTCAGATTCCGCCACGCTTCCACTTGCATGAAGCAATACACATGTATATATATGTATGCCCCAGCTGCAAGAGCCAACTCAGTTAACCTAGCACACGTTAAAGACATTAATAAATTATTAGCAACATTTATAGCGGAGACCGGCCCCCACATCGGTGGAGCTAACCCTAACGTCGCCACCCTCCTCCTCCCCCTTTCTTCGCCTTCGCCGCCGACTGAGGTGCCCTCCGGCTAGCGTGTGCGACACCGATGAAGGTGACGATGGGGATTCGGTGGCTCCGTGCCTCGTTGGCCTGTCGTCGTTCCTTCGATGAAGCTCCGTCTCCGCCTTGATCTACCGCCGCCGCCATCAAATCGTTGCCCTCGTTCCTGGGCGAAAAGGGATAAGGCCCCCTCTACTTTGGCGGCGGTATGGTATCTTGCGGAGCCTTGTGCTCCGGCAAATCCTATCCTTCGCTGGTGCTTGGTGTTGCCCATTTTCGCCATTCCTCGTGCTTCAGCGCCTTCATCCGACAACTCTCATGCGGCGATATGTCTTAGCCGCTGCCGGCGACAGTGCTCGTGTGGACGACTACTCGTTCTTGTGGGGTTGCTCCTACTGCTTCTCCTTTGGCAATTTGGGCTCCATTGATCTGGATTTTGGTGAACCGCTCTGCCGGTCGCCGGTACGACATCCTTTGCGCCAGGGTGAAAGGATTAGGGCCCTTTGCGACGGCAGAGATAGATCATGGTTTGGCCCCTATTTGGTCCTTTGGGTGCAGTAAGCGACAGGATGCATGCTCGATATGCCGTCCTCGCTTGGCCTTAGTTTGGTCTGCTGGTGTTGGTCGTAGCGGTGGTCGATGACAAGCGCGCTTGTTCTTGTCGCTGCCTTCGAGTTGTTCTTCATGTGCACCTTGTATCAGCCACTTCTTTTATTCTTCTTTGTAATCTGGCGCTCTTGTACTCCCACCGGTTCATGGCATTGTTAATGCAAAGCCGGGCTTGGGCCTTTCCTCGAAAAATATCAATATTTTTAGTGGCCTAATTCTTAGTCGAATGAGAATCAATTATTCGATTATACTCATCGCCCGATTTCTCTTCCTCTATCTAATTAAAGGCATGTGGAATGCGAGTGATGCTAAAGATTACTGATTCGTACAATTTCATCTAGTTTTAGTTATTATTTTTAAATAAACAACACCATGTAGAGGGTTTTTGGACCAATTTAATCCCGCACGGAAGTTTTTGGACGGGTGATCATATTTTTCAACTAGTTGTATCAAAATGAATCCACCACGCAAATTTGTATACCGCACGTGTAATTAAGTCAACAAGGAATTTGTGCAGTGTAGCTTTTTGTTTAGCATTTTGCCGTGTGAGAAATGGATATACTGCTCCATCCGCTCCATATTACTTGTCCCTCAAACGGATATATCTAGTATTTTATTTTGTTATCCCTGTGATATGTACAACCTTCACTGCATAGCTGGCCACAAAGTCGCGAGTTGTGGTAAGTGGTTGCGAGGAGCTTGAGCAGGGCCGGCCCTGAGGGGGGGCAGGGGGAGCGGCCGCCCCGGGCCCCCAACATTCCAGGGGCCCCCTCCCACAGGTACATACGCAACAGGTAGCAGTGACCTAGACGCGTATGCTGTACTGCCTTCCTTCCTCCGATCGCAAGGCCTGCGCTGCTGCAAAGAAATAGTTAATTTGGGCCTAGCCCAAGTAGAAATAGCTAGCTGGAGGTATTTCCAAGTATAGTAAGACCTAAAGCGTCTGGAACCCCTAAAAAAACCTAGCAGGAGCCGCCATTGGCCTCGACCCAGATCGCAACAGATTAACCAGCGATGCTTGAGGAAGAAAACAAGATTCCAAGGGACATGGCTATGCGCCGGAGCAGGCGGCACACCGGCGCTGCACGTCATCCGGGGATGTGAGCATTTCGGCCGCTCGATGTCTTCCTACATAGGTATCATTAACCATTATCTTTTGGCAAGTTGAACGATGTTCTTATGATGTAGATCTCAAATAAATTAGAAACGGAGTAATTTTTTCGATACTAATATTAGCGGTTGATTAGTTTTTGGATTAACTGTGAGATGACGATATAAATGTGCTAATTAACTCATGATTTACTCGTTTAGACAACTGGTAAAAATAACTTCGTACTGTTCTAGTATTTTTTGATTTGATTTTTAAAGATATGAAGGAATATTTTGCGTATCATTCGTATGGACTTAGTCATCTATCTTAATTTTCCAGGTATTGCTATTTAAAATAGCAATCTTACCATGCATTATTCAGTCCAAGAACTTCGGAGGCAAAATAAAAATAAAAATTTAGGACTATTGGTAGAGTCATCTGTCTCCAAACCTTTGGTATCTCAAACATATAGTGTACTTCTATAGCGGAAATTCACTTTGGCTCATACGTGTAGATGCACCTATTGTCTAAATACACATTTTAAAAAGTTAAAAAAATGAAGAAAAAATCCCGCGTGTACATCCGGACATTATATTTTCGTGCACAAAGTTTCGGTAAAAAATGACATTTTTTGTGGCTTGTGTAAAAAAGACAATTTTAGATGCTTCATTATAACTATTCATGAGATATTTTTTTATCTTTTTATACATGCCACAAAAAATGTTCTTTCTTTGCAAAATTTTGTGTGCGAACATAGAATGTCCGGATGTACACGTGAAATTATTGTTTGGAATTTTTTAACATTTTGAAATGTGTTTTTATATATATTTCATAATAGGCGTATCTACACCTATGAGCTCTATATAGTTGTAGTAAGACAACTACTGAACATGGCTTTGTATTTCTAAAGATGTCTTGTGATAGACAAACACGCCTTCGTTAATTTCTCTATAGCCGTCATATATGACCCCAGCTAATCACGAGATCATAGTGACATAGATTTCTAGTGTTTATTGACAACATTTTTATGTGTGTGTATACCTATATATTGAATATTAATGTTATGATGTTTATATTAAGGCCCCGGATTTTAGTTTCGCCCCGGTCCCCAAATTCACGGGCCCTGGGCAGCCTAGACGGTCAGCTGGCGACAACAGGTGCCGGCGCCGGCCGACCTACACTCCTGAGCGAGCAAGCTCGCATGGGCACGGAGCCGTACGTACCGCGCGTGCGACGACGCCCCTGCTCTGCCCTGGCACAGCTGAAAGTAGGGCGCGGGTCGCCCACCGTCACGAGATCGATCATCGACCCGTCAGCGCCGCCTAGAAGGCAAACTCGCTAGCCACCTACGTAAATACTTTTGATTTACTAATAAAAATACCGTAGAACGATTGTTCTACGGTCAGCAGGTCAAAAAAAAAAGGCAAACTCGCCAGGGATCTTTACACGAACATTACTCCGGTGCCACCTACCTACGTGCGCATGGCCGGCGCAAGGCAATGCATGTTGGTTTCGTGGTCTCTTCTAGAAACTGCTACAACACCGACACGGTCCATTTGTTTGGGTTACTACGGTTTCGACCGATGAATGGCTAGCCGGTTCGATCTTGTGCAGATCTGCGACATTACTTTTACTGGCGTTCGCCTCAAAGGACGAAGGTCGTTGTGTCCATATAATTTGGGAGCCAGTACAATCATACGGCTGCTGATGATTAACAGCAATTACGGCTGCTGATGATTAACACGCCCCACGAATGAATGAACGTCGCCGGTGCACGCACGCACGTACATGCATAATGCATTGCAATTGCGTGGCCCCGGCTGGTGCCGGACGCGTACAATTATAGTCGTGCGGCGGAGCGCATCCTATGCGCCGGCAGGGGTCTATATCCCCAACGCCGGGCCTGTTTAACGGCGATCTAGAGAGCAGTCGTACGCGTCACCTTTCGAGTCGACTTGAATTCGCTACACCGGCTCGATCCATCCATTGCATGCTCGAATTCGCCACTGGCTCTAGCTTCCATCTCTCTAGATCTCCCTGGCTGTGCCGATCGAGCTATGCTAGCTGGCGCGCGTACGACCTATCGAATGATTTCCAAGTTCCAACCCCACCCTTTTGCATGGGGTACGGGTGTAGTGTACCACCAGCTACTGCGTGCGTGCGTAGGTCACAGATCGGCGAAATATCTTGGCCTCTCACGTCAGACACGGTACGTTTGCTAGGCTGTACTGTGGAGTGCTTTTTTTTTTTTGAGATGGGCTGTACTGTGGCGTTGAGGAACGGAGACTTCCATGTCTCGGTCGATGCTGTATTCGTGCGTTCTTTTTCAGTTTTTCTTTTTTCTTTTTTGCATGTTATGTCACTCGACTGAGACTTTATTAAGTCTCAATCGACTGAGACCAAACCACACGCGAATACATATCCGACCAGGGTTTCAACTTTGTGTAAATGTTCTCATCTAGCAGGGTACAGGGTACTGCCGATTGTTCCACGTCTGAGTTTGCACGGAGTAGACTGGAGTGGATATGAATAGAGATGACGGGCGTACAAATGTACGTCCATCATCTCATCTAGCTCGAGAGCGTGGCCGTTTAGATTAGTAAGGCTAAAGCTACTTTGAGTACACGTAGTTTGTACATGCATCATCTCATCATACTGATTAGTGGAGAGCATCTACACCCGTAGAATCTCATCTGGGGACAGTCGGGAAACAGAACCAACACGTCCACAGTTCTTCACATACCGGAGGAAAGAAGAAAACGCTGATCATCAATCCGAGCATCTGCAACCTGCGCCTCAAACTCGCCTCAAACATCCCGGCTGACCGCCTGGTCAGCGATCGGTCAAAATAAAACGACCCAGACGGGCGCCTCAAACCGGCCTCAAACGTCCGGACTGACCGGCACCCCTCATATCCAGTCCAAATATGGGGCGGATATGGAGAGGTCCGGGCGCGTCCTGTAGGGTAACGCGACAGAAAACAAAAAAAATCGGTACAGCGAGTACGCCCAGGATCACTATGGAGATGTCATACAAGGTTTGATATGATCATTACCGACTCGTAGCGCAGCGGAAGTAGAGTCGATGTAAATCGTCGGTGCAGATCCCCGCAGCTAGGATTTACAACCTCCCAACCGCGAGGATGTACTTACTCACCGGACAGCCCTTCGGGAGGCGGTCGGATAGTCCCCCGAACGATGTCACGGACAGCCCTCCGGGAGGACCCTCGAAGCTCGAACGGTAACTCGGACAGCCCATCGGGAGGACCCTCGAACAGCCCCTCGGGCAAAAGATCGAACCTACGACCTCTCTACGGGGTTGCACACATACGGTGTCAGCTATCCGGCAGGGCTTCGCCGTCCAGAACTAGTTCCCACCGGAACCCAGACAGCCTTTCGGCTCTACGAAACTATTTCGCTGGGAGGGAGAGACAAAACCAGATAATGCATGGCATGTGTATGAGAGATTGGAGTGAGTGTGGAGAGCTCCTCTCCACCTCTATTTATAGGGAAGGAGGAGGTGGTGGTGGCTGAAATTTTCATCCCAAAAGGTGAGTGGCCCCCACATGGAAGTGGCTCACAAAAAACCATCCACCATGGGAGTGAAAGCCCCACATGGGGGCTTTCCCACATGTGGCCGGCCACACCTTGGCCCCCTACATGGGGGGCCCCACCTTCCACCAAACAAGCCTCCATCAAACATGAATGCTCCCTCCCCAAAAAGCCACCAAACATGGCTGCCCACGAATCATGGGATCTTGTCCCCTTACGCTGGGACAAGATGTTTTCCGCGACCGTTTCTTCTGAAAAATTTCAGAAAATCCCAGAACATTTCCGGCACCCTCTAAAATTATTCTGGGCACCTTCCGAAACATTTCCGGTATGGTGGTTTAATTCAGAAACATTTTCGTTTACTCCGAAACAATTCCGGTTTTCTCTCCGGAACTTTTCCGTTGACTCCGAAACTTTTCCGGTGACTTTCTGTCAGACTCCCTGTCTAGTATTCAACACATAGATGACCCTTAAGCGTGTGACCCTATAGGTTCGGTGAAGTATAGACATGACCCGGAACACCTTCCGATCAATGATCAATAGCGGAACCGTGGACACCCATATTGATCCCTATACCCACACGAATAAATATTCGAGTGAACCTCTAGTTGCCGTGTGCTATTCCTGTTGCTCCACGATATATTACAAACACCCGAGGTGAGATTTATCGGCATCCCCGTGGATCAACAACTTGTCCACTATGCCAGTTACCTCGTTACCGGTTTTGTTCTCTTTTCTCGTTTTCGCGTTCCGGCATCCCAGTGATCAAATCACAATGTGTCTTGCCAGACGATGATGGATACCGTAACACCGAGAGGGCCCGAGAATATCTCTCCATCGTCGGAGGAGCAAATCCCAATCTTGAGCTATCTATCCTTGTCATACTTTTCCGTGAACCCGTAAGCTGCCGTAATAGCCACCCAGTTACGGATGACCTTTAACAAACCCCAAAGTTCACGAAGCAAGCACGAAGGAACTCGATACTCTTATGGTCTAAGGAATTATGCAAATATTAACTATCTCTGTGTTATAAGCCATTAACTTGTGACGAATGTATCTCATAGCATAACATCAATTCGGGTCGATTCAACACAAAGTGTTCTTCTAACATTGTGCCCTCAATAGTCATGCCCATGATCAGGAAAACAGGATCGTCATGCAATACTTGAGCTAGTCTTAGAGGCATGACTAGGAATACATTTTACCGTTTATTGTACCACACGTGCACATGAGTTTCCCTCCGAGCCTCGTGGATATTGTAGACTCGAGAATCATTGCAGTTATAGCATGGAACATAAACATTCATTACAAACTTGGAGATACAAAATAACTCTTATTACTGCCTCTAGGGCATATCTCCTACACGTCCGCCACGTCAGACCCGGCCCACGCTGGCCCATCTGACGCCACATATATTCGACCCCATCCGCTTCCTGGACCAAACCCTAACCACTACACTCCACTCCCCCCCCCCCCCGCGCTCCACTCCGCCACCCAAGCTCCCGTCCGGCGATCTCCGGCCTTCTCCGGCATGATGGGTAGCGGATCCGAGTCCTACACCTCCAGATCCGTCGACCCCTAACTCATCCCACGCGGCCCCGAGGTGGAGATGACCGTCCGGCTTGCGCTTCGCCTCTCCAGGGAGGAGGCCGCCCGACGGCAGTGCTCGGACTCCTTCCGTCGGGAATCCATTGCGTCTGTCCAAATGGCGCATGGATCCGCCGCGAGGTGTGGCATCGCCGCCTCACCGGAGGTGGTGCGGTTCGTCTGGCGTTCGAACGTGGTAGCGGACGCGCAACCCCTCCGTTGGCGCGCCGAGGCGGAGGTGAACGCACCATGGACGTCGGCCGACGCAAACATGGCGCGGCGTGCCCGCCGTGCGAGGCAGCGGGCGCGGGAGACGGCGGCAGCCCTAACGGCGGTGGACGTTGGCGAGGCGGAGTCGCATTCTCCGGCGCCCCGTATGGTGCACTAGACTGGGCGCTGCAACCGCGTCATGGTGGATGTCGCCGGCTCGTCCCAGGACGGATCCATTATCGATCTAACGTCCACCGGCACCATTAGGGCTCCGGGCTCCGACGAGGAAGAGTAGGGCATGGGAGACGGCGGCATCCGTGAGCCGGCTCGTGTCCCATGTCCTACTCTACCTCGTTGGCGACGGGACCAACACTCTGGGGAGCGCAGCCGACCGCCGGACATGGACACGGCGGAGTCGGACGAGCTCCGCTTAAGATTAGGTTTATGTTGCATGTAATAGTATGGATTTGAAGTTTTTAATCTGAGGTATCCACTTGTGAAAAAGATTATATTAGACGTGACCGGTCACTGTCCACGGACACACCCGGACACGTCCGCGGATGTTTGAGGGATCGGATTTGCCAAGTCCAACTGTAGATGCTTTTATATCGCTTGATCCTCCGTGCTTTCTCTCTCTCTAGAGTGACGCTTGCCTGCAAAACGCAGCGCCATGGCTACAAATTGGGAGCCGTTGCATCCAGAAATCTGCTGCACGTCTCGATCGGTTTTAATTGGCTACTGTAAGTACGCGAGCCTGTCTGGCCGTGGCATCGCCGTGCCAACCCTCTCATTGTCCATCACGCGCTACGTACAGAGCCGGCCTGCCCTGTCTCCTCTCCTCTGGCGCCAACTCACACGCATTACACTCACCGGGCTGGCAAAGCCAAAGTCCTCTCCAGTTCGCTGAACCATCCGTCCATATGGCACGTCCAAACCCCCCTATATAAACCCCTCACGCCCTGCTCGTTCCACTCACACAAACACAATCTTCCATCCAGCCAGCCTTCTCATCTTTACCATCTAGTACTTGTTCCTAGCTGGCTCTAGTTGAGTGAGCTTACATTTGGGAGCATCGAGCACGAAACGCATGTCTCGCATGGCGGTGTCGGTGGTGGCGATCCTGCTCGCCGCCTCTTGTGCCCTGGCGGCGGCGAGCTTCGACAAGGAGTTCGACATCACGTGGGGTGACGGGCGCGGCAAGATTACGAACAACGGCCAGCTCCTGACGCTGGGGCTGGACAAGGTCTCTGGCTCCGGGTTCCAGTCCAAGCACGAGTACCTGTTTGGCAAGATCGACATGCAGCTCAAGCTCGTCCCCGGCAACTCCGCCGGCACCGTCACCGCCTACTACGTAAGCGACCCAACATCCATTCATTCCTATGCTTCGAAGTGCCAGATGACACGGTTACTTTATTGATTGATGTCCGTGCCTAACCCGATCGGTTTTGCGTATGAAATGTGCAGCTATCATCGCAGGGGCCGACGCACGACGAGATCGACTTCGAGTTCCTTGGCAACGTCACCGGGGAGCCGTACACGCTGCACACCAACGTGTTCACGCAGGGGCAGGGCCAGCGGGAGCAGCAGTTCCGCCTCTGGTTCGATCCCACTAACGACTTCCACACCTACTCCATCCTATGGAACCCAAAGCACATCATGTAACTTGTTGATCGCCAACCTTTTTACCTTCAACAACGCCAGCCATCTATCTGTTCAGCAGATGTACTGATTCTGTTCTAAATAATGCAGCTTCATGGTGGACGACATGCCGATCAGGGACTTCAAGAACCTGGAGGGAAAGGGGGTCGCGTTTCCCAAGAACCAGCCCATGCGGCTCTACTCCAGCCTCTGGAACGCCGACGACTGGGCCACGCAGGGCGGCCGCGTCAAGACGGACTGGTCCCACGCGCCGTTCTCTGCCTCGTACCGCGGCTTCAAGGCCGACGCGTGTGTGGTGACCGCGGGCGGCCGGCCGCGCTGCGGCGCCAGCGTCGGCACGGAGGTCGCCCCCGGCACCGGCGCGGCCGGCGACTGGTACAACCAGGAGCTGGACCTGACGCGGCAGCAACGGATGCGGTGGGTGCAGAGCAACTACATGATCTACAACTACTGCACCGACCCCAAGCGCTTCTCCAAGGGCGTCCCTGCCGAGTGCTCCATGTAGCCCAGCAGCCAGCAAGCTAGCATTGGACCGTCCGTGTATACGTCGATCGCCGGAGGAAGATGACCGGAGACAGGGAAGATGGGGGCGTCTGTATTGTATGATAAATAAGGACTGGTGTGCGGGATAATCTGAAATGTAGCCGGTGGTAGATTCTTCTGTTTGCTTTTTTTTTTACTCTCACGGTCACTTCGTGTGTAATAGTATATGCCTCGTCTTGTTCTGTTCTTCATGTGTTTGTTGCTCTGTTCTTGGTACGTTTACTGTCTGCTCAACTCATCTCGAGCCAATCACCCGGGTCATTGATATACCTATGCCCTGCCAATCACCCGGGTCACTGGAAACGTATGTACAAACTGCCTACACTGCCAATAATTAACCGGCTGGACATGCATACATGCAACAACAAGAAACTGGGTCGCAGGACACGGCCACTGCCTACAAGATCACTAGCAGTGAAGGCGCAACAAAGGATAGGGGCTCGTGATGATTCGTCAGGTACTCGGGTCGGGTCCCAGGCTCCCAGCTAGCTAGGAGCTGCCTCTGCTTGCATCTGCATGCCCTCGTCCCCTTCACTGCTGCCCTGGCCAAAGGTGAAAGGCGTGTTCAATCCGGGTTCGGACAGGTGGTCTGGCGGGCGTTCGGATCAGCACGAGACCGATGACCGATCAAGTTGCAGACCGCCCTGTTTGGCTCGTGTTGCACTGGACGCTACGCTGATGGCCGGCACGGCGGCACTTGACAGTAGCAGTGTGTCACTACGAGCGCGGTCTGAATTTTCTTCTGTATCAGGTTGGTGACAACCGGAAATGAGATGTAGGCAACAGTTGCCATGACGCACTTCTGTACAGATCCATGGTGCGAACAAAAAATGCATTTCTGATCACTTTTTAGTTTTTACGAGGGCAGCAATGGATCTAATTTTTTTTGTTCAGAAATGCACCCGGTCAGAAAATAATTCATAAAAAATTCAAAAAAATTCTAATTTTTTTTGCATGGTAGATAATTTATTGCGTGAGGTCCGCTCCAATTTTTAGATTATTTAGACATCTGAGTAGCTCTCAGCAAAAAAGACAAATCAGGTCAGAACAGTACATGAACAGTAAACTTTTTTTACAGATCCCAAATTTGTCTTTTTTTCGAGAGCTTCTCAGATGTCCAAATGATCTAAAAATTGGAGCGGACGTCACGCACAAAATTATCTACCATGCAAAAAAAAAAATGAATTTTTTGAATTTTTCTAATATTTGTTTTGATTTTTTTCTTCAGCGTGGGTGCAGATGAGCCTGGGCTCAGAAATAAATATTAGACTTTTTACCCTATTTTCTAGATAATCATTCTTTTACCCCGCCCCCCTCCCTTCTGATTTTCTACTGGAGGGTCACGTGTTTCATGGTTCTTCCGGGCAAAATGATAATGACTGACTCTGCCTGCCCTGGCGCCGATCTACCTATCCATGACGGCACTGGCGGAGCTTCAGCAAGGCTCAATGGGCCGTGGCCCGCCCAGGGTTGAAGCAATTTTTTTATAAAGCCTAGCGTACAACGCTGACTTATACCGATGCAGAGCAGGAACGCAGCAGCCTCGCACACCTAGCACGGAAGCTACTGTGTGGCCAGCTGTCCGAGGTCTAAACTGTCCAAAACGTCGCGCCACTGTTCACGAGACAATCGTCGCGACCCCGTGCAACCTAGTTTGTCTTCAGGAAACAAAGCTGACTGCAGTTGACCCTTTCCTGGCTGCCTTCCTTCAGGGCCAGAGGCTGAAAAGCTTTGCAGAGAAGCCTGCTAATGGTACAAAGGGGGAAATCCTTCTTCTATGGAATGAAAATTCAATCAAGGTGGATAATATTATCGTTGGAACTTTCAGCCTCTCTGCCAACATCACCTTGATCAATACCACCACCTCATTCAAGCTGACAATTGTGTATGGTCCGACTCGAAGCAACCTTAAAGACGCCTTTTTTCAAGAACTTGTGAACCTGAAACCCCAACAGGGTACAAGATGGCTGGTCACAGGGGACTTCAACCAAGTCTTTCGTGCTAGGGACAAGAACCGTACAAATGTTGACCGTAGCCGCCTTGTGCGCTTCCGAAACACTCTCAACTCGTGTGAGCTAAAAGAGATCCATCTTCAGAATAGGAAATTTACTTGGAGCAATGAACAGGTCAACCCGACCTTGAGCAAGCTAGATAATTTTTTCTGCAATGAGGACTGGGATGTTGACTTTGGTTCCCACATTCTGCATGCTCTTTCGTCATCGCTCTCAGATCATTGCCCCGCTTCTCCTGGCATGTGACAAGGGACCCAAACGGCCAAAAACATTCCGATTTGAAATTTTTTGGACCAAGATGCCTAACTTTAAGAAGACTGTTCAAGATGCCTGGGACGAAGAAACGACGCATACTGAGCCCTACCATGTGCTTTTCCACAAGTTAAAAAGAACGAGCCAACGCCTACGGACCTGGAGCAAGGCTATCTTCTCTAACCATAAAGTCCAGCTACACATGGCCCTCGAAATCATCCTTCGACTTGATGCTGCGCAAGAGCAAAGGCAGCTCAGCCCAGGTGAATGGAACCTCAGAAAGGAACTTAAAAGGAAAGTGGTGGCCTTGGCGGTCCTCGAGCGGGCGAGAAAGAGGCAAAGCTCACGAATTACTGTGCTCAAAGAGGGGGATGCAAATACTCGCTTCTTCCATCTCCGGATAACCATCGCCGAAGGAAGAACTTCATTCACCGTCTTAAACATAACAATGGTTGGGTCACGAATCATGATCACAAGGAAGAGATTATCAAGAGTCACTTCTCGAGGGCCTTTGGAAAGGCCCCTCCGCGTTCCAAGGACTTCAACTGGGATTGCATACCGCCGTCGACTAGAGACCTATCAGATTTAGGGGCCTTGTTCACTGAGGAGGAAGTCCAGGCTGCCATCCATGATCTTCCCGGTGATAAGGCTCCGGGACCTGATGGATTCACCGGCATTTTTTTCAAGGAATGTTGGGACATCATCAAGCCGGAGATGATGAATGTGATCAATAGTTTTTCAACTCTCCACGTGTCCAGCCTTCACTGGCTAAACTCGGCCAACATTGCGCTCATCCCAAAAAAAGATGGGGCGGAGGACATATCGGACTTTCGGCCCATTAGTCTCATCCATGCGGTAGCTAAGATCATCGCGAAGATGATGGCAACTCGTCTTGCCCCCTACATGTCAGCGCTCGTCTCCAACACGCAAAGTGCATTTATCAAGAAGAGGAGCATCCATGATAACTTTATGTACGTTCGCAACTTGGCGCGCCGGCTTCACCGAAACAAATCTCCAACCTTGCTCTTCAAGTTAGATATCAAAAAAGCTTTTGACTCGGTCAGATGGGACTACTTGATGGACCTGCTGAGGCATCATCACTTTCCAAGCCGATTCAGGGATTGGATTTCCGCTCTCCTCTCCATGGCCTCATCCAGAGTTCTCCTCAACGGTGTTGCGGGTGACCCAATCAAGCATGGTCGCGGTCTTCGACAAGGGGATCCGCTCTCCTCTATACTCTTTGTACTTGCCATTGACCCGCTCCACCACATCCTCGCTACGGCTACAGAACAGGGTAAGCTGCACCCCCTCCGAGGCCGCCCCATTAGGGCATCTCTGTATGCGGATGATGCGGCCATTTTTGTTGCACCAATCAAGGAGGATATCCATTTCCTGGCATACACTCTCAGCTCCTTTGGTGATGTTACTGGTTTAGTCACCAACTGCAACAAAAGCCTTGTGGCGCCCATTCGGTGTGCCAACATCGATCTTGAGGACATCCTCCAGGCCTTCCCTGCAGTCAGGACCTCCTTTCCAATGCGATACCTTGGCCTTCCACTGTCAATTAAGAGACTCAAGCGAATTCATTTTCAGTTCTTGGAGGATAAGGTGGCTGCCAAACTACCCCCCTGGTCGGCCATGCACGTGGCAACACCAGGGCGCATTGTCTTGGTCAAAGCGGTCCTCACGGTCATTGCTATATACCACCTCACACCTCTTGACCTCCCGGTTGAAGTTAGGAAAAAGATTGATAGTCTGAGGCGCGCCTATCTTTGGGCGGGTTGCGATTCGGTGACGGGAGGCAAATGTAAAGTTAACTGGAACCTCGTCTGTAAGCCCAAAATCTATGGGGGGCTGGGTGTGTTAGACCTCGGAAAGTTTGTTTCTGCTCTGCGTCTTCGCTGGCTTTGGTTCGAGTGGGCTGATCCGCCAAAAACATGGGCTCGGATGGGTACGCCCTGTACTGACAGTGATAAGGATCTCTTTGCGGCGGCCACAAGGGTGTGCATTGGTGATGGTAAGACAGCTAAATTCTGGGAATCCTCTTGGCTTGATGGTCTTAGGCCCAGAGACATCGCACCTAAGATTTTTGAGATATCAAAAAGGAAGGCATGTGTGGTTAGCAAGGCTCTGGACAATAACTCTTGGATCCGCCAGATTAACACCCAGCAGGAACTCACCTTAACACATATCCAGCAGTTTGCTAAACTCTGGGAGATGATTGCTGGTGTTACTCTCAGGAATGATAGGCAGGACACTATATCATGGAAATTCACTACAAGTGGGGAGTACTCGACGTCAATGGCGTACTTGGCGCAATTTGCCGGCCTAACATACAGCCCCAACAATGCCACGATTTGGAAGATGTGGGCCCCTCCGAAGTGCAAATTCTTCGCGTGGTTAATTCTTCAGAACCGAGTTTGGACGGCAGATCGACTGACGCGAAGGGGATGGCCTAGCTGTGGCCTTTGCCCCCTCTGCAAACAAGTGCAAGAATCTGCAGCCCACTTGTTATTTCAGTGTCGATTCTCTGTTCGAGTCTGGAACGAGATCACCGTCTGGCTTGGCATTCACGACTACACGCCAATGGCTTGGCAGAATGAGGATTCGGTTCGAGCTTGCTGGATCAAGGCCGTGGGCGCGGGAGACCAACACAGGAAGGCCCTTGCTTCGGTTATGATGCTTGTCTCATGGGAAATTTGGAAGGAACGAAACGCAAGAATTTTCCGCAACACGGCTGCTCCAACAACGATCGTCGTCAGCAGAATCAAGGAGGAAGCCCGCCTCTGGGCGCTTGCTGGAGCCAAGCACTTGAGCCTACTTTTGTCACGAGAGTAGAACTTTATTTTTCCCGCTTTGCGGCTTATGTCTAAACCTTCTTCTTAATTAATGAAATGGCAAACCTTTTACCTTGTTTCAAAAAAAAAAAAAAACTCTCTGCAAGCTTATTCGTGCATCATGCCTTATTTTGGTTTGGGGTAGTATATAGATGGTCGAATGTCATGACTAATTTTGTACTTTGTAGCCCGCCCAACTTTTATTTTGAAGCTCCGCCACTGATGACGGAGCTTAATTGCTGTACGTGGCGCAATGATAGACTCAGGAAGAGGAGACCTGCAATCTTGTCAGATGTATGAACTCAGACAAGGGAGACGAATAATTGGGTGTGCCGTACCCGGCGTTTATTAGGTGGGGTATATACGCAGTATACTCCATCACGCTGTCTGCTTGCTCGCTGCCTTCGTCGTATCCTGTAGTATTTCAGACCTGCACGACTCCCTTACCAAATCGATCAGGAGGTTGATGGAGCATCCTTGTTACGACTGCATTTTAACATCGAAACCGTATCAGAATGTTCTCGAATAAGATCGATAGGTATAAAGAGGCCCCTAATTATTGCTTCCAACGCAGGCACACTTGCATGGCATGGCATAATTGTTGGCCAGCCTCCGGGCCCCAAGAGGTCCAAAGATCGCCGGTCCTCTACTTCGTGCAACACATGTTGTTTTGCGCAAACAATGAAGGAAAAAAAACACCATGATTGCTGTTACAAAGCGATCGATCCAAGATCTTCGTAGTTTTTTTTTTTTTTTTTGGAACATGCAAGATCCCGAAGGACCTAGAGATTTTATTGGATAAGATCAGACGAGGTACATCTTACAAAAGGACCCTTGAAAAGATAGGAATTACATCCCAGTCCATAAACTTTACACAAAGGTCCACAGATCTTAGCGCTAGATTGCAATCCAGTCCTGTGGATGGGTTCCAGTGAAGGACCAAGCTCATTGCCGCCGGGGATTATGCCACTTGGGGAGATGAGCTCGCCGCCACCTCGCCATCGGAAGAGACGAGGAAGAGGACGCCTAACTGGTTCCCTGCTGCCTCCCTTGCGGCTCTCAGCCGGGAGGAATAGGACGGTCGCCTTTCGACCAGAAGGGTCAGCGACAGCAGAGCGGCAGAGGTCGGCCTTCAATCTCCAGGAGCTACTCTTGCTAGGAAGAGAAGAAACTCCGGCGAGCGCCAGCACCTTGACCGCAATTGCCGCTGAGGATAAGCTCCAGGCCCGGATTGCTTTATCAGAGCGACGAAGCCGAGATCGCAGTTCTTCCTCGCCTCCACTTCTACCACCTCGACAGCTAGAAGAAGTGAGAAGGAATCGAGACCTCATCTGCAGATCTGAAAGACCAGCAACAGCGAGCTTATTAAGAGGGAGATTGGCAGATCCGCCGTCTTCTCCTTCCCTCCACCATGGAGGTGCTGCAGCAGACGACAGCTGCGGCCACCGGACGCTGCTCGCGAGCTCCGGCAGCTTTCTCCCCAACGGCATAACGCCAAACCAGCACAAGGCCGAACACCACAGCAACAGCAACAAGCCTACCTCTAATATATACAAGAGGATCCCGAGCACCTCACCCATGCCAACTCCAGCCGGCGAAGCCGACGGAAGCGGCCGGGATCGGGCTGGGTCACCTGCCTCCCTGGTCGCCTTTTTCTACTGTAGCCAGAGGAAGAGTCGGGACTCCACAGCCTCTCTGTCGAGAAGATCTTCGTAGATGTAGGCAGCTTGCAAGAGGTACTACATGCACTCAGACGAAACTAATTCTAGAACTGGGCCTAACTTTGCCTCTTGTAAAGAAAAAACAAAGCTAACTCAGCTTGAGGGAGAAGCGAAAATATACCATGTCAACTAAGGACATCTTCAATTAAAAAAAAAAAACTAAGGACATCTTCAATGGGACCGGTAAAACGGGCACGGTATTTGTCCGTGGACGCATCCTGACGCGTCCGCGGACAGTGATACGGCACCCGGCCATTCAACCATGTTCGTATATACTTCAAAGTAAATTTAAATGTACCGAATGAATTTCACGCAAACACGACGAAATTCATTAAAGTCCAGAAATAATTTACATAAACAGACGATATTTCATCCGTTCAACTAAAACCTAAATAACCCTACACTATTTTATAGCGGACAATGACCTCGTACGCGTGGCCGGCCCGCCCAGCGGGACCTCAATCGCCGTCCGTGCGTCGTCGTCGTCGTCGGAGTGGTTCTTCCAGCGGCGGAAGGGCGTGGGGACGCGACAGACCTGCCCAGTCGCTGGCTGACGCTCGCGAAGGAGCCGCTCTGCTTCCTCCTGCGCCGTGTGGAGGGCGACCGCGGCCAACGCCGACGATGGCCAGGCAGCCTTGCCCTTGCCCCTGCCAGCAGCATTGACGGCGGCGACAGCGGCGGTCTCACTAAGAGTCCACTTTTAGCCGATCTTAGCAAGCTCCACGTTGAGGCGGCGCAGCCGCTGCGCCTTGGTCTCTGCGGTGGCCACCTACCTGTCATGGCCCCAGGCCTCTGCGAGGTCGTGGTTCACGCAAACCCAGTCTAACGCCTCGTTGGACTTGGCGAACGCGGAGCGCCACTCCCCCTGCACCATCTGCCTGTCCGCGCTCTCCTCCCGCGTGACGATGCTCCGCGACGAGGAGGAGTTGCCACCGTCGTGGCCACCGAGTTTGTGGAGGAGGCGCCCGCACGAATTCGCGATCGCTGGTGGCACCTCCTCCTTCACGGCCTTGCCGCGCCAGCCATGGCGTAGCGGGAACGTCGGCTGGTCGATCCGGTCGTAACCGCTCTGCAGCGGCGACGTTGGCTCCTTCACGCGGCGCCCGATTTGGATGTCGTAGTTGCACGGAGGGGGAGGGGGGAGGGACGCTGGCTCCACGTTCATGCGGTAGCGCGGCGGCGAGGGCAGCTCACTCACACGTGCTGGCGGTAGCGAGGGCGGCGACGTTGGCTCCTCCTTCACGCGGCGCCCAATTTGGATGTCGTAGTTGCGCGGAGGGGGGGGGGGGGGGCGCCGGCTCCACGTTCACGCGGTAGCGTGGCGGCGAGGGCGGCTCCTCACTCACACCTGCTGGCGGCAGCGAGGGCGGCACCGGACCACGGTCCTGGAGCGGTGCTGACTGGCATGAATGCACAACTATCACTTCGTGCAGAGAGGGTCTTTCGGGCGGCGAAAGTTTTCGGTGAGGCCGTGGAGGCGAACACGTATGTGCCAGTGGTCTGGACGCCCGCAAAGCCCCCCCCCCCCCCTCTGTTTATGCCCGGTTTGCGGAAATGGACGTCCGGACTGCTCTGCGAACCGATGAGATATTGTGTTGGATGGCAAAATGCGGTTACGGGTTGTTTGAGGGTCTGCGTTCGAGATGCCCTAACCATCGCGATACTGTACAATTACTTTTTTGCGTATGCGAAAATGCAACCGACTGAATTGTTATCGACTCGTGGTCCATTATGTGGAACGTTGGTCTTGCAAGGATATTGGGACATGTTTTCAACTTTTAAAAACGGAATGGAATTGTGCTCTATGGGGGATGTGGAGTTTTTAAGCTCGAGCTCAAATGCTCCTGCATGAACAGTATATTCGAAAAAAAAGGAAAATTATTCAAAAAATTCTGAATTTTTTTTGTGGCAAACTTTAAAGAATGTTTGGAGTGCATGCAAAAATTCATCACAAAATCACATCGGTGCAAGGTGTGGTAAAAAAAACAAAATCGATACTCTGAAAATGTTACTTTCAAAGGCATTTTGCAGCTCTGATTTTGTCTTTTTTGCCACGACTTGCTCCAATGTGATTTCGTGATGAAAATTTACATGCACTTCAAACATTTCTTAAAGTTTGCCACAAAAAAAAATTCAGAATTTTTTGAATTTGTTTTCCTATTTTTTTCCGATTTTACTGTTCATGGTGGGAGCATTTGAGCTCGAGATTAGAAGGATACTTTGGTCTATAGGGATCGTTGTGGCTTGGTTACACATTTTCTTCGTTGTTTAACAGGCGATCCCATGCATGCGCTTGATGAGTTGGACCGGGCGGCAAGTTGCATCCATCCAAACCAAACGCACAATCGGAGTCTCGGCATGCTTGGTAATACACCAGGTGACATGAGTAGAGCATGGGCAACTGGAAACTTGCCAATGATTTGGAGGACCAGCATAGTCCCAAGGGAAAGGGACTAGGGGGTACTACCTTTCATGCACCAGTGCCGTTGCATAGCGATTTTCTGCTAAAATTCAGGGACCAGGTCGTCTCCAGCCGTACTCCACATAGGCAATTAGCTTGTGCAAATTTGGCCCTCAATCTATATCACGCCTTCAGATAGCTCTGGTAGCCTCGTGCATGGCCATATAGAGCTGGTCAGTATGGGGTGATTGTGGTAGTCAGGGCAACTCCAACGCACGACCCCAAAC
Source organism: Elymus sibiricus (assembly GCA_039707655.1). Taxonomy (NCBI): domain Eukaryota; kingdom Viridiplantae; phylum Streptophyta; class Magnoliopsida; order Poales; family Poaceae; genus Elymus; species Elymus sibiricus. Next base: position 383,670,164 of record CM077676.1, read on the forward strand.
AGACGTTCGTTTTGTCCGGATTTCGTCCGTTTGGGACAAAGAAACAGACACGCCTGTCCGCTTGCGGTCGTGCGGCCGTCGGTGCGTCCAACCGGGCCGCCGCATTCCAAATTGCCCTCCACGCTCGGCTAGCCAAACCCTAGCTCCACCTCGCCGCCGACCACGAGGACTAGCAAAATTCACCCAAATATAACCCAAATAGACATGGCAAAGTAATTTAAAAACCTTAAATATTTACATAAAACGGTCCAAGTCCATTCCAGCACATTCTAAAACAAACTAAAAATTAAAACGACATAAAAAAAAACTAGAAGCCCGTGGCCGCCGTCGCCTTCAGTTGCCGGCATCGTCGTCGTCCTCGTCGCCCGTGAGGTCGATGTAGGGCGCGGGCGTCCACAGGTGGGCCGGCGGCCCCTGCCAGGCAGGAGGCGCGACCGGAGGCGGCTGCATTGGAGCCTGCACCACCTCTTCCCGTGGCGGGGACGGTGACCAGGCCGTGCCGTGCATGGGCTCCGGCGTGCACGGGACCGTCTCCGTCCAGGACCACCTCTGCCCGACCAGCGTCGGGTTCCACGGCGCGGACTCCTCCTCCTCCTGCTGCTGCACGCCCTCCATGGCCTCCTCCTTCAGCACGACGTCGAACTCCGGGGTGGCGACATCGCCAGCCGCGGAGAGCGCTATCTTTTGTTCGAGGCCCTGCCACTCGGCCTCGTCGTGGGTGTGGAGGGAGTCCTTCATGACCCGCCTCACCAACTCCTCCTCCTCCTCGTCCCTCATCGGAGCGGGCGGTGGCGGGGACGGCGACGGGGATGGCGTCGGCGTCAGGTCGCGGACCAGCCTACGTTCGCGTGGCTGGGGAGGGCTAGCGGCACGCGCGCGGCGTGGCGGGCTCGGAGCACGACCGGCAAAGAACGACTGCCGGCGCAGATCGTGCTCGTCGCGCAGCCAGGTGTCCCACATTGGTGAGTCCGGTGCGTACCTCCAGTCGTTGACGAGATCCGGCGGCTGGCGGGTGCGGCGGCGGGCGATCTCCTCGCGTCGGGCGCGGCCGCTCACCGGGATCGGTGGGATAGGCACCCGGTCGGCGGAGAGATGCCAGTTATTGGGGAGGTGCACGTCGGCCCATGGCAGCGGCGTGCCCGTCTCCCAGTAACGCTTGCAAATCTCCGCCTTGACGTACGGCCTCAGGCGAGGTTCGGCCGCCGGCGGGGCGATGTGAAATGCGGGTGCCGGAGGTGCAGGTGGTGGAGGTGGAGGGGTGGAGCGGCGACGACGACGACCGGAGGAAGAGTCGGCCTCGTGGTCGTTCCTGCCCTTGTGGCCGGAGATCCAGTGCCATCCCATGGTGGCCGGCGGCGAGGTGGAGCTAGGGTTTGGAGCGTGTCGGGCTTCGAGGAGGCACGCCTCGCCGGAGTGGGGAAGTGGAAGTGTGGACTCCCACCGGTCCACGGCTTCCACATTAAAGAAGGACGCCGACCGCTCGGCCGGGGTGGCTGGCAAGTGGGTCCGCCCAAGCCTGCGACGTAAATGTGGGCGGTGAGTGGTAGGTGGGCGGCTGCCATGCGGGCCCGAGGCGGACGCGGAGCGGGCGCGTGGGCGTCCGTTCGTCGTCCGTGTGGCCGCAAAGCCAGCGCAAGTTTGAGCTGGAAATGGTGCGGGCCGGACGCGAAACGGACAAAAAATGCGGATGGGGTCGCGCGTTGGGCCGTCTCATCTGTCCGTTTTGACCCAAACGGACGTACGCGGACGATTTGGGGTCGTGCGTTGGAATTGCCCTCACATACTTTCTTGCCATCGCCATGCATGAGCTATCATCAAGAGTCCCCGTTTTTTTATCTGGGCATGCAGATTTGGGTCGTGTGGGAAACCCTGATCATATAGAAAGGTAGAATTGGAAACTGAGGGAGATGCGCGGTGTAGATCAGCCCGTCTGCTTGGCAAGGTCAACCTGGCGTGTGCACGAACACGCATTGGGCAGGCATCTTGCACACATGCTAGGCTAGCCATCGTCCGACTTGATCACCTGGAACCACACGGGGGGCATGGCAAGCAGCAGAGATCACTGACAGGGCTGATACTAGCTTCCTGCGTGGGCAATTAACGCATGGGTGCTGTAGCCTCAGTTACAGTTTTTTTTTTTGAACATAAAGATTTTATTAACTTATGAGCATTTTACAGACACAAGCGTGAAAGGAAGCACGCTGGATACAGAGAGAGTTTCCCTGATTGAACAAAGCACTGCATCAATACATAAGCAACGAAACAACACAGATCTGTTCTGTACTTTCAAAGCTAGGCGTGCAAGATGATGAGCCTTGATGTTTTTTCCCCTACTAATGTGAGCAATCTTTCGATACTGGAAAGAAGGACTATTTTGTATCTGAGCAAGAAGTGATCTGTTCTCCCAAGACCCTGGAGCAGAGAGAATGTCCGTCGCTTTTGCTGCCAAAGCTAGTACCGAGCAATCCGTGTAGAAGTGTGGATCTTGAATATTGAGTATGTCTGCTAGCCTGGTTGCAAGCATGAGACCATAAGTCTCAGCTTGAAGAGGAGAAGAAGCCGGAGGGGACATTGCCGCAATGTGAAGTTGCTGAATGCGATCGTTATTTTGAACCTGGATGAAGACTCCAATTCCTACCTGCTTAGCAGTGTGGGCTGGTTGTAATTCCCATGCAGCGTCACAGAAGATTGCATTGCCTGTAAAAGAATCCAGATTTTGTATCTCCGACCGCAGCAGTTGGTCCTGCAAGCAATGCTCACCATAATCTTCATCAAGGGTCTCTACCAATTTAGTTGCTTGTATGATTGCGTTCGCCGCTGCATATACCTGAGAGGGCCTGCAATATTTCCTAGCAAAGAGAGCATCGTTTCTAGATTTCCAAAGGCACCATAGAAAAGTATATAAGTTAGAAAGATTAATCTGTGGATAGCCTGAGTTAAGCAAAGTTTGGATCATGTCAGGAATAGAATGATTATTTGCGACAAGGATTTCAGTTCTAATAAACCATGGTGAGCAAAACCAGGCTGCGTTAGAGAAAGGGCAAAGAAAAATCATGTGCATTTCATCCTCTGTATTGCCACACCTGGAGCAATTTTCATTTATGTATTTAGAGAATTTACTTGCTCTCTTACCTGTAAGAAGCGCTTTCCTAAGAAGCCTCCAAGCAAATGTCTGTACTCTTGGTGCCATGAGTTTGTCTTGCCAAACTTGGTTTAGAAGAGCAATGGTCTGTGGATGAACCGCTTTCGGTCGTTGTCTCGCTGGCAGGTTAAGGTTGTTGAAGCAATGTTTATATGCACTTTCTAAAGGTAAAACCTCTCTTAATTTCAGCCACTACTTGTCAGATTATAGATGGTAATAGTTCTGTGTGGAGTTTTCCATGGTTTTCGAGATGGGAAGAAATTTATGATCATCTCATTATACAAGAGCACCCTTTTGTCTATCCTTCTATTGTTAAAGATCTTTGGTTGCCAAATCAAAAAGCTTGGAATGCTGATCTAATTAACACTTTGTTCACTCATGAGATAGCTAATAATATTCTTCAGACTCCTATAATTGCTACTGTTGGGCAAGATGCTTTGATTTGGAAACTAACACCTCAGTTACAGTTGAAGCTATGCACGGCCATCGTTCGAGCTGTCTCCAACTAGCTACTAGTAACCTACAACTAGCGGCTAATGCTTTGTTTAGGTTGATCGTAGTAGAGGTTTAATTATAACTTTTGGTACTACCGCTCCAGCTACGAAGTGCCTGAGTGAAACCCGGGACTGTTTCGTGCTGTACCGTCAGTCCGAATCATTAGCTAGCTACTGTAGGCAGTACTGTACTCCCTGTTACTACTGTAGGAACTAGTGCAACTGTCCGAAGCAAAGTTTACCGCTGGGAGTTTGATTGCGATGTGATAAATAGGGAGCAGAGGTAGTAACATAAATAGCTGACCCGTGATCCAACCACCACTCGGCTTCGAAATGATTCGGCCACTTAATTAGCAACTGCACGCCTATAGGCAGTGAAGGAGGCAGCTTGGGTCTCGGGTGTTTCGATCAGTGTTCCTCGGTGACCGGGGAGATGTACGTACGCCACAGCTGAAATGGATGGCTAGACGTGGACGGGATGAGTTCGCGGCGACAACGCCTGAGCAGCGCGCCGAGGACTTGCCTCGAGCGATCGATCAATCAGAGAGGAGGGCACGATGCTGCTGCCGACAGATTCTCGTGGAACATATTTCTCTGTCTTTCAGCTCGATGGAAACCCAATTCTTTTCCTCAGGATCTCTTGAATGAAATTAGGGAACGAAGTAAGTAGATTAGATGGATTTAGATAGAATTTCTATCTCCTACTCTATAAGGATCATCTAGAAAGCGGAGAGCTTTGGTTCCATTCAAATAGAAAAGCTGACATAGATGTTAAGTAGTGAGAATATCCATAAAGAAGCCGAATGAAATCAAAATTTCATGTTCGGTTTTGAATTAGAGACGTTAAAAATAATCAACCAACGTCGACTATAACCCCTAGCCTTCCAAGCTAACGATGCGGGTTCGATTCCCGCTACCCGCTCCATTCGGTATAAAAGGAGTATTCTATTTGTCTAGACATGTTAGAGGCTTGTATTGTGTGATTCTCTCGGTTTCGGCTTCGGAAGAACCTTGCTTTACGGTTCTACAGTTTCAGGGCATCTTCATCAAGATGATAAAAGAAATGACCTTTGTTTTCTTAGATGCAAACGGCCTCTTTTTTTGTTGTGTTGAACGGAAGACACTCACTATTGTCGATTCCTTGTGGAGGATTGATCAAACTTGCAACAAGTTTTCGGTGACGTGTTACGGTCCAGAGGACTAAGTGCATTTCGGCCGTGTCGTGGGAACAAGCCTGACAGTAGAAGGTAGGGGTACGAATGGAGAGGGCAGAGTCCTAGCTACGGCGAGGATGTACACACAGATGTATGAGTTCAGGCCTCACTCGGAAGTGATAACAGCCCTACGTCTCAGTGCTCCAGAGAGCTCTCTACTCTGTCGAGTGAAATATGTGTGTTGTGTTACAAAAGGTTGCGAACCCTTGTGCCAGAGGGGAGGGGTGGCTTATATAGAGTGCGCTGCCCCTCATAACGTCTGGCATTAAGGGGTTTAATCGTGGTCATAAAAGGTGTGTACGTTACTGGTAACGTACACAATAAATGCTATTGAAGGTCTTGATGAATGCCCGCCCGTTAGCCTCCCTGGAGTGACTTCTGGGCTTCTGTGGTCGACTGTCTTCTGGTCCTTCCGAGTGAAAGGGTAAGCGTCGAGTGAAAGACATCTCCGAGTGTATATTGTCGAGTGACTCATGCGTCATGGCGATTCCAGTCGGAGACTTACTCGTAGCCTTTAAGCTTTCCGGGGCAGTGTCCTTAGGTGGGGTATGTAGGCCAGGCCTATGACCCTACCCTAAGTACATATCCCCATCATTAGCCCCCGAATGGATCGGGGTTCGAGGGTAAAAGGTGTCAATGCAGGTTCAGACGAGACACAAAAATCCCGAGTGTATTTTGATGCTTCCCAGAAATCTGCGTCGATTGAAACCTTAATCGTCCTCCCTGATCAATTCCGTCTTGGAGTGTGTCCGAGTTTAACTGAACTTGAAAACTGGTCCGAATGAAACTGGGCTCAAAGCTAGGTTCGAGTGATCTGGAGAATCTTCTGATGAAACAGTTTGCTCCACCGGGTCTGAGCCTCGCGGGTTTTGAAATTTGGATAAGAGCGCGCGCGCACGGAGCGGAGATGGCGTAGCTGCTAAGGCAAGTGCGGGAACGACGCCTCGATTATCGCGCCGCCCATATCGCCACGTATCGCTCCTCCTCTGATTTCGGGATATCCAGAGATCCTGTGGGCCCGCGGGTCAGTGGCTCACACGAGCGGGTATATGAGGCGACGACGCCGGTGCTGGTACAGTACTCTTCCCCCAAATCCACTCTTCTCCTCCTCTTCCTCCGCCCTGCTCTGCTTCGCTGACCGCCGCCGCCATGACGAAGGGCAAGATGGAGAAGCTCGAGCGCGCCAAGAAGGGAGGTGCCAAGGCGAAGAAGCCATCGGGAGCCCGGTCGACGGTGCCGCCGGGGTGGATCCAGGGGGATTTCCTCCAATCGACGGTCACGGCGGAAGATGTGGACAAACTCGCCGTCGACGGGTTGATAGCTGCCGATTCCTGGCGGTTGCCGAAGGGGGAGGTCGAGCCGGAGCCACGCGACGGCGAGCGAGTTCTGCTTCTCACCCACATCGAGCGAGGTTTTTCCATGCCTCCCCATCCGTTCATCCGTGCTTTCTTGAACTATCTTGGAGCGCAACTCCACCACCTTCCTCCTAATGCAATTGCCTATCTTTCCTGCTTCGTAACCTTGTGCGAATGTTTCCTGGGCTGTCCCCCACATTGGGGTTTGTTCAAGCACATATTCTCTGTCAGATCCCAAGCCGTCAAGAAAGCCAATCCCAAAGATAGCAAAACCAATGTGATCCAACTGTGTGGTGGCTTAGGGATTCAGAAGAGAGGTAGGAGTGCGTTCCCCTCTATGACCTTTCCCGACTCCGTTCGAGGTTGGCAGTCGACCTGGTTTTATTGCAAAGATGTTGCATCACCAAATATGTCGACTGGACTTCCTCCTTTCACCCTGGATCGACCTGTTACTCCCAAACCGCTGTACGTGACAAAGGTAGAGAAAATCCAGGTAGGGATCTTAGTGAATGCTATATCTAAACTGATCCGCGGTGGAGTGACTGGTTTGGACCTCCTTGAAACGTTTCTGAGTCGACGAATTCAGCCTCTCCAAGCTCGGGATCACACCATGTGGCATTATTCGGGCCCTGAGGATACCACCCGGACTCATCCTGAGGAAGTTTCCGATCAGACTGTTTCTCAGTGGCTCAGAAGCATCACTGGAGCCTGTGATAACCCAGAAGGATCCAAACGAATTCCGCCTTTCTCCGCTTTGAACCCGCCAAAGAACTTGGTGAGTTATATATTTGTCGATTGTTTTAATATTTTACCGAGTAACTGAATCTTCGGTCGACTGAATTTGAAGCTTGAATCTCGCAGGAATTTACGAACATGTACTCGCCTGTACCCAATGGAGAACATCCTGATGAAGAGGAAGGGAGCGTCGACGGCAGCGTAGACGGCGATTATGCTGACGACAGTGAGAGCAGCGACGACGATCTGGATGAAGACGAGGTGGAGGCTCCGGTCCTTTTGCGCACCGACCGTCGGGCCAAGCAGCAGAACGACCTGGAAGTCACCCCGAGCAAAACTGTGGCGTCAAGCACAAGGAACCCGAAACGTGACCGTGTCGCGACATCGGGGTCGACTGAAAAGGCTGCGAAACAGCTCAAGCCAGACGTGCCAAAGCCTCGGAAGGCCCTGCCTCGAATCAAGATAGCCGTGCCTGTTGCCTCCACGTGAGCGTTCATTTTCCTTACTTTGCTGTTGAAGAACTTTATGTTGATGTTTGACCGAGTGAAATTTATTTGCCAGAGCTGCTACCTCCGTAACGTCGCCCCATCGGGATGATGGAGACCATATGGGAGTGGACACTCCTGATGCAGCCACCTCCCAACGAGGTATGACAACTCCATATTTTACTCTGCTTGTTGAAGAATAATTGGCGAGTGTCTTGATTAAAATTGCCGACTGCAGCTGACGAAGTCATCGAACTGGAAGATGATGAGGAGCCGCGGGGAGGAGCGGAGGATGAAGCTGTGCTTCCAGAGGCCCCACGCGTGGGCACTCGTGGACCTCCGTCTGTCCAGACGCCCCGTGGGACGACTGCGGCGACGCCTCCACCCCTTGTAACTCCACTGTCGAGTGCTCCGCCGGCCACTTCTATTCTGGTGGTTTCGACGCTTATTGGACAATCCCAAGCACCTCCAACTGCTCCAGTGACTACACCAGCCCACTCGACGCCTGCATACCCTTTGTACCACGTCCCGGAGGACCAAACCGGAGCTGCCAAGGAGGCCATGATCCAGGCTGGGCAGATGATGCTGCGGACAAAAGAGGCGTATGAAGCTAGCAAGTTAGCCTATGATGCCAGCTCAGCGCTTCAGGCCAACGTCCGAGTAAGTGGTATTGTAAGTTCATTTCCGATTGAATTCCTGTCCGTCTTGATTTTACACCCACTGGGGTGTTTTTCTTCGCCAGTAGACCAAGTATTTTCTGGTCCAGTGGGGGCACGCTGAGTGCACCCACTGGGTGTAGTCCCCGAGACCGCTGTCGAATGACGAAGGCATCGGCGGGGGTCTTAATATTGTTTCCATTCAACAGGGCAGACCTTGCCGAGTAAAAGTAGGTCCAGTGGGGGCACGCTGAGTGCACCCACTGGGTGTAGTCCCCGAGACCGCCGTCGAGTGCTTGCTTCGGCGGTGGTCTAATAGAGACGATGTTTGGTTGCTTGCTTCTTTCTTTTATACTCGGACAGGCCAGACCTGGTCGAGTGTTTTTGTTTCCAGTGGGGGCACGCTGAGTGCACCCACTGGGTGTAGTCCCCGAGACTACTGTCGATCGTTGACGATGGGCAGTAATCTTTAGAACCATTCTGCAGGTTTCATGGACATCATTTCCATCAACCATGATATGACGCTTGCATAGGGTTGTGGGGTGGGGCGGCGGGCCGTCTTTTAGTCGACTGCAGTTGAACTTTTCCACTCGGGAGTAGAGAAATTGTTATGTCGACTGAACCACTATCTTTGCTGATTTCAGAAAGCTTGTGGGCTCGGGACCAAGTACGTCGAGCTGGAGAAGGAAAAGAACCGACTTCTGCTGGATCTGGAGCTGACGAACAACAACCTGGACCGTGCCCAGACCGAACTGAAGATTTTGGGAGGTAATCTTTGTTGATCAATAGTATTATCACTTTCGATTTCCACCCTTTGAACCGAGTGAATCCACTCGAACAGACGTACGTGATGAAAACCGTCGTCTCCGAGTGCGCCTCAACAATGCTATTTCTTTAGATACCATGAAGAAGGCGCTCGAGGACAAGGACAAATCACTTGCTGATGCTCAGAAGGAAGCGAAGGAGAAAACTGCAGCTGCTGAGAAGAAACTTGCAGCAGCCAGTAAACTGGAAGAGGAGAACACCAAGCTCAAGCAGGAACGATCCGAATGGATCAAAAAACTCGAAGTGCAGACCAAGAGTAAGACCGCTCTGGAGAAACACCTGGGAGACTTTGCGAAGAAAATGTTCAGCATGCTCGAAGGTAACCCTCATCTGTCGAATAAATTTCTTCGGTTTTTCCAGAATGGTATTATGATCACCCTTTCACTTCCTCTTCATGCAGAATACTGTCAAGACTTCGAAAAAGAAACTGAAGAAATTGAACCCAATCTGGACCCCACAAAGTCTCTCGTCAGAGACGCCGTGGCCATGGATATGTTTCGTCTCGAAGCTCGTCTTAAGAGAGTCCAAGGATTCATCACTCGGTTGAGAGCTGCATTTGAGAAGGTCGACAAGGAACTGTGGCCTGAAGATCCTCTCGAGACTGACCTCGAGTCAATGATGACTCGGCTCAATGAGATTCCCGATCGAGTGCAATCGTGGAAGAAATCTGCTGCCCGCTGTGGCGCTGATGTGGCACTTTCACTCGTCAGGGTTCATTGCAAGGAAGCTAGAGAGGACAAACTGAAGGATCTCCGAGTGACCAACACGAAGAAACTCAAATTTGAAGATTTCATGGAGACTTTCATCGATGCTGCCACTCGAATCGCCGACGGAATCGACCTGGATACCTTAGTTGAACCTTCAAGTCCTGCTAGAGCTTCAATTGGTACTTTGCTTATGGTAAAAACTTTATTTGCCTCGGTATGCCGAGTGTTGGTGTAACCGAGTAAACTTCGTTCAGGCCTTAAGCCTGAGAACTTCCCTTTGCGCGAACAAGTTTCTGCTACGCCAGAGATTTTAGTCTTACTCGCATTTCGCTTTCCGACATTTAGCTTGGCTAAATTTATTTAATTCTCGAATGGAACGGGTGTTCAGCACTCGAAAGAATTTAGGGCTTAGGCGAAGACTGGTTCACAGCTAAGTCTCCGAGTGTACTGAATGTCATACACTCGGAAACGTTTTGAACTTAGGCGAAACGGATTCGCAGCTAAGCCCCCGAGAGAGAGGATCGCTCTTCACTCGGAGTAATTTTCGAACTTAGGCGAGGACTGGCTCGCAGCTAAGTCTCCGAGTGTACTGAATGTCATACACTCGGAAAAGTTTTGAACTTAGGTGAAACGGATTCGCAGCTAAGCCCCCGAGAGAGAGGATCGCTCTTCACTCGGAGTAATTTTCGAACTTAGACGAGGACTGGCTCGCAGCTAAGTCTCCGAGTGTACTGAATGTCACACACTCGGAAAGTTTTGAACTTAGGCGAAACGGATTCGCAGCTAAGCCCCTGAGAGAGAGGATCGCTCTTCACTCGGAGTAATTTTCGAACTTAGGCGAGGACTGGCTCGCAGCTAAGTCTCCGAGTGTACTGAATGTCATTCACTCGGAAAAGTTTTGAACTTAGGCGAAACGGATTCGCAGCTAAGCCCCCGAGAGAGAGGATCGCTCTTCACTCGGAGTAATTTTCGAACTTAGGCGAGGACTGGCTCGCAGCTAAGTCTCCGAGTGTACTGAATGTCATACACTCGGAAAAGTTTTGAACTTAGGCGAAACGGATTCGCAGCTAAGCCCCCGAGAGAGAGGATCGCTCTTCACTCGGAGTAATTTTCGAACTTAGACGAGGACTGGCTCGCAGCTAAGTCTCCGAGTGTACTGAATGTCACACACTCGGAAAGTTTTGAACTTAGGCGAAACGGATTCGCAGCTAAGCCCCCGAGAGAGAGGATCGCTCTTCACTCGGAGTAATTTTCGAACTTAGGCGAGGACTGGCTCGCAGCTAAGTCTCCGAGTGTACTGAATGTCATACACTCGGAAAAGTTTTGAACTTAGGCGAAACGGATTCGCAGCTAAGCCCCCGAGAGAGAGGATCGCTCTTCACTCGGAGTAATTTTCGAACTTAGGCGAGGACTGGCTCGCAGCTAAGTCTCCGAGTGTACTGAATGTCATACACTCGGAAAAGTTTTGAACTTAGGCGAAACGGATTCGCAGCTAAGCCCCCGAGAGAGAGGATCGCTCTTCACTCGGAGTAATTTTCGAACTTAGACGAGGACTGGCTCGCAGCTAAGTCTCCGAGTGTACTGAATGTCACACACTCGGAAAGTTTTGAACTTAGGCGAAACGGATTCGCAGCTAAGCCCCCGAGAGAGAGGATCGCTCTTCACTCGGAGTAATTTTTGAATGTAGAACTGTGCGATCGGAATCGACAATAGACTGCGGGAGTCTTCATTTAACAAATAACATTGTCTGGGGTACCCTTATTACATCCAAGCAACTCTGTTATCAAGAATAAAAACGTCGAAGCAGGTCCGCATTCCAGGCGCGTGGTGATGGGGATATGTACTTAGGGTAGGGTCATAGGCCTGGCCTACATACCCCACCTAAGGACACTGCCCCGGAAAGCTTAAAGGCTACGAGTAAGTCTCCGACTGGAATCGCCATGACGCATGAGTCACTCGACAATATACACTCGGAGATGTCTTTCACTCGACGCTTACCCTTTCACTCGGAAGGACCAGAAGACAGTCGACCACAGAAGCCCAGAAGTCACTCCAGGGAGGCTAACGGGCGGGCATTCATCAAGACCTTCAATAGCATTTATTGTGTACGTTACCAGTAACGTACACACCTTTTATGACCACGATTAAACCCCTTAATGCCAGACGTTATGAGGGGCAGCGCACTCTATATAAGCCACCCCTCCCCTCTGGCACAAGGGTTCGCAACCTTTTGTAACACAACACACATATTTCACTCGACAGAGTAGAGAGCTCTCTGGAGCACTGAGACGTAGGGCTGTTATCACTTCCGAGTGAGGCCTGAACTCATACATCTGTGTGTACATCCTCGCCGTAGCTAGGACTCTGCCCTCTCCATTCGTACCCCTACCTTCTACTGTCAGGCTTGTTCCCACGACAGTTGGCGCCCACCGTGGGGCAGGCGTCTAAGCGACTTCCGGCGAGGTTGCATATTTTCTCCTTCGTCATGTCTTCCGGCGGCGATTCGTTCCTGGGCCGCGAGATCCGTCTCGGAGCGCTCACCTTCATCGCCGACGATTCGGCATGGCTCCAGGAAGCGCCTTTGGACGTGGAGGCGCTCCCGATTCGCGGGGCGACGCACTTCTGTGCAAGCTCCCGCGGTGTTCTTCTCCTTCAGCCGTCGACCCCGTATGTGTCAGCCCTTCCTGCTGTTCGTCGTCGCAAGCGATCCGGTCGCTCGCGGCTACAGCGTTGGGTGAGGCATGCGGCGGCACGCCAGGTTTCGTCCCCGCAGATTGCAGCCATCGAGCCCGCCGAGTCACTTCACGGCGTGTTCGACTCGGTGTCGGACCGATCCGACATTCCTTCCGAGTGCGAGAGCTGCGACCCTGCGGCAGAAGTTTTTATGGCTGGCTCTCATCAGAGTCCGCCGCCTGGCTTCAACCACTCCAGGCGTGAGATTGGAGGAACGTCGAATGAACAGCAGCGCCGGGATGATGATGTTCTCCATACTCCCATCGTCGGTACGACTGCTGAGGCCCAGGCCATGGAGGCTACACGCCTTCGGCTCAAAGAGATGCAGGAGGCACTCGACGAGCGTACTGGGCAGCGTCCACCACATCCCAATCGACAACAGCGACAGTTGTTCCCGAGTGGATCTCGAAATAACGTCGAGGTATTTCGTACTCCAGTTTTGAATGTTGCAGCGGCTGCTAGGATTGCAGAGTCTATTCAACCGTCACGATCAGAAGCTGGTAGAGGTCTGCAGCAGATCAAGACATTGCTTGAGGCAGCGCAGCAGCAAAACGCGGCTGTTTCTCAGTCGCAGAACAGGTTACACGACAATTCTCCCAGGGCAGAAACAGTTCAATCGGCTCACAGTCCTGGGTCACCTTCGCGTCACAGAGGCGGAAGATACCGTGAAGATCGGTACAGAGATCAGGGGCGAGATCAGTCTGCTCCCCGTTATCACCGCGTTGACCGCCGTCGAGTGTTTTCTCCTCCGCGGAATGGTTCATATGTGTCCCGGCACAATGATGATAGGCGCCCGTTCGGCGATGAGCGGAACCCTGGGTTCGACGCAAGGGACATCCTTGCTCAAAGGCGGGTCGACAGAGGCAGAGCCAACAGAGATGGTTATAACGGAGACTATCCGAGTGGAAGCAGTGCTGTTGTTTCTGGGCCCGAGTGTTTTAGCAGAGCCATTCGCTCTGCAGAGATTCCCCCCAACTTCAGGTTGGCGACTGGAATTGGCAAGTTTTCGGGCGAGTCAAAGCCTGAAACTTGGTTGGATGATTACCGAGTGGCTGTACAGATTGGTGGAGGTAACGACAACGTAGCCATGAAGCATCTGTCCTTGATGTTGGATGGTTCGGCCAGAGCTTGGTTGAATCGTTTGGCTCCCTCTAGCATCTATTGCTGGGAAGATTTGGCCCGAGTGTTTATCAGAACCTTTGAAGGCACTTGTAAACGTCCAGCTGGTTTGATTGATTTGCAGCACTGTGTCCAGAAGCCCAATGAAACCTTGCGAGATTACATTCAGCGCTGGTCCACCTTGCATCACACGGTGGAGAATGTTTCCGAACATCAAGCTGTTTGTGCCTTCAAGGCTGGGGTTAGATACAGAGAGCTCTATCTGAAGTTTGGTCGCACCGGTGATATTTCTCTGAGCAAGATGATGGAGATTGCCACTCGGTACGCCAATGGAGAAGAAGAAGACCGCCTCCGAAGCGGTAAAGCCAAAATAGTCGACAATAACGCAGGTGGGAATTCCAGTCGGAAACAGAAGCGCAAAGCGGATCCTCCTGCTCAGGCAGAAGCAGCCGCCGTGGCGGCACAAGGCAAGAGTTCAAGAAAGTCCAAGGCTAAGTTCACCCCAAAGAAGTCAAAGAATCAGTCGGGTACTGATGTTTTGGATTTACCGTGTGCAATCCACACGAGGAAAGATGAAGAGGGCAATTTAATATTGCCAAAGCATACCACTCGACAGTGCCGTTTGCTGATCCAGTCATTCAAAGAGAGTCAGTCGAGTGAGAAAGAAACTGAAGAAGAAAAAGAAGAGTTCCCTGATGTCAATGCCACCTTGTTGATTTTTGCTGATGTTGAGAGCAAGAGTCGACTGAAAGTTATCAACAGGGAGGTTAACATGGCAGCTCCCTCTACCCCAGCATATCTCAAGTGGTCTCAGACTGCTATCACTTTCGATCAGTCAGATCACCCTGCGCACATTGCTACCCCCGGGCGGCAAGCGCTGGTGGTGGACCCAGTTGTAGGGGACACTCGACTCCGTAAAGTTTTGATGGATGGCGGGAGCGGTCTGAACATCCTGTATGCAGATACCCTTAAGGCGATGGGCATTCCGATGTCCCGGCTCAGTGAAAGCAACATGCAATTTCATGGAGTAATCCCTGGGAAGAAGGCCCGTTCACTCGGCCAGATAGCGTTGGATGTGGTGTTTGGTGATGACAAGCATTTTCGCAAGGAAAAACTGACGTTTGAAGTGGTAGACTTCCAGAGTGCTTACCACGCCATCCTTGGTCGACCAGCTTATGCCCGTTTCATGGCCCGACCATGTTACGTGTATCTCAAGTTGAAGATGCCTGGACCAAAGGGTGTGATCACAGTCACCGGCAACCGACAGAGGGCTGAGGAGTGCCTCCAGCAGGGCTCCAAGATCGCCGACCAGCAGATGGCTATGGTTGAGTTGGAAGAATACAAGAGAAATGCTGATCCCGCCGATCTGTTGCGTGCTAAGAAGCCCGCTTCTGAGTCAGCTTTTCAGTCGCCAGGAGATGTGAAGAAGGTGAACATTCACCCGACGGATCCAACTGCTGCCCCGACCAACATTTCAACAACACTCGACAGCAAATAGGAAGCCGAGCTCATCCAGTTCCTCCGTGAGAACTGGGACATCTTCGCATGGAAGCCCGCTGACATGCCTGGTGTACCCAGGGAACTGGCTGAGCACCGTTTGAGGGTTGATCCGAAGGCCAAGCCTGTGAAGGAGCACTTGCGTCGGTCGGCAACAGAGAAGCGAAGAGCAATCGGCGAAGAGGTGGCTCGTCTCTTGACGGCCAAGTTTATACGTGAGATTTACCACTCCGAGTGGTTATCGAACGTCGTCATGGTCCCTAAGAAGGACAAGTCACTCCGCATGTGTATTGATTTCAAACATATCAATCGGGTCTGCCCGAAAGATCATTTCCCACTCCCCCGCATTGATCAGATTGTCGACTCAACTGCGGGATGTGAGCGTCTATCTTTTCTTGATGCTTATTCTGGTTACCATCAGATCCGTCTGTTTGGTCCGGATGAAATAAAGACAGCCTTCATCACCCCTTTCGGGTGTTTCTGCTATATCACCATGCCTTTTGGTTTGAAGAATGCTGGCGCTACTTTCATGCGCATGATTCAGAAGTGTTTGCTCGATCAGATTCCTCGGAACGTTGAAGCGTATATGGATGATATCGTAGTCAAGTCTCGCAAAGGTTCCGACCTGTTGTCTGACTTGGCTGAAACATTCGCCAATTTGAGGAGATATGATATTAAGTTAAATCCGACTAAATGCACTTTCGGCGTTCCCGGTGGAAAATTACTCGGTTTTCTCGTTTCCGAAAAAGGAATCGACGTTAACCCTAAAAAGATAGGCGCCATCGTCCGAATGAAAAGCCCTGAGCGTGTGCACGATGTCCAGAAGCTCACAGGTTGCTTGGCAGCATTGAGTCGATTCATTTCTCGTCTCGGCGAAAAGGCACTGCCTTTATACCGACTGATGAAGAAGTCTGATACTTTTGAATGGACTCCAGAAGCTGAAGCAGCGTTTGTCGAGCTCAAAGCCCTACTTACCACCCAGCCGGTGCTTGCTGCTCCGCGCAGCAAAGAGCCATTGTTATTGTACATCGCGGCCACTAATCAGGTCGTCAGTACAGTACTAACTGTCGAGCGGGAAGAGGAAGGCATGGCTTACAAAGTTCAACGCCCGGTCTACTATATTTCTGAAGTATTGACTCCGTCGAAGCAAAGATATCCACATTACCAGAAGCTCGTATATGGTATATATCTGACTGCAAAGAAGGTGGCACACTATTTTCAGGATCACTCAATTTCAGTCGTCAGTGATGCTCCGTTATCTGAAATTTTCAATAATCGAGATGCGATTGGTCGAGTGGCCAAATGGGCTATTGAACTCCTTTATCTTGATATCAAATTTGAAGCGAAGAAAGCAATCAAGTCTCAAGCGCTTGCTGATTTCCTCGCCGAGTGGATCGAGCAACAGCAGCCAATCCAACTTCACTCGGCACACTGGACCATGTTCTTTGATGGTTCAAAGATGCTGAATGGATCTGGCGCTGGCGTCGTACTGGTATCCCCAAAAGGCGACAAACTCAGTTATGTCTTACAGATTCACTTTGATTCCTCCAATAATGAAGCTGAATATGAAGCACTTTTGTATGGATTGCGTATGGCCATTTCACTCGGCGTCCGGCGCCTGATGGTATATGGCGATTCTGATTTGGTGGTTAATCAAGTGATGAAAGAGTGGGATGTCAGGAGCCCCGCTATGACTGGATACTGCAATGCAGTAAGAAAACTTGAGAAGAAATTTGAAGGTTTGGAACTCCATCATGTTCCCCGAGTGAAGAATCAAGCAGCTGATGAGTTGGCAAAGATTGGATCCACTCGGAAACCTGTCCCCAGTAATGTGTTTCTCGAGCACATTCATTCTCCTTCGGTGCAGGAAGATCCTTTCACTGAAGAGCCCCCGCAAGCGAAGAGCGCCTATGATCCGACTGAAGTTGATGTCCCAGCTGTCATTGATCTGGTCATGGAGATTTTGGTAATCACGCCCGACTGGACTGTACCATATATTGCGTACATTCTCAGAAGAGAACTCCCAGATGATGAAGATGAGGCTCGACAGATAGTCCGCAGATCCAAGGCTTTTACTGTAATCAATGGACAACTCTACAGAGAAAGTGTGACTGGCGTAGCTCAGCGGTGCATTTCTCCTGAAGAAGGTCGACTGATTCTGGAGGAGATTCACTCGGGAACTTGTGGCCATCATGCGTCCTCTAGGACGATCGTTGCCAAAGCTTACCGGGCTGGTTTCTTCTGGCCACGCGCCAATGAGATGGCTAAAGATATTGTCGATCACTGCGAAGGATGTCAGTTTTACTCGAACCTATCACACAAACCTGCGTCTGTCTTGAAGACCATTCCACTCGTCTGGCCGTTTGCTGTGTGGGGCTTGGATATGGTTGGACCCCTTAGAACAGGTCAGAGTGGGTTTACTCATTTACTGGTTGCAGTCGACAAGTTCACTAAGTGGATCAAAGCTAAGCCCATCAAGAAGCTGAACGCTCGCACTGCTATCAAATTCATAAAAGAGATAACGTTCCGGTATGGGGTCCCCCACAGTATCATTACAGACAATGGCTCTAACTTTGACTCGGAAGAGTTCAGGTACTTTTGCTCTTCTCAAGGCACTCGGGTGGATTACGCATCCGTTGCGCACCCCCAGTCAAACGGTCAAGCTGAGCGAGCGAACGGCCTTATCCTCCAAGGATTGAAACCTCGGCTCATGCGAGATCTTGATCATGCTGCCGGAGCTTGGGTCACTGAGTTACCGTCTGTTCTGTGGGGCTTGAGGACAACCCCCAACCGGTCGACTGGACGCACTCCTTTCTTCCTTGTATATGGAGCTGAAGCCGTATTGCCGAGTGACGTCCTTCACAATTCTCCTCGAGTAGATCTTTACTCTGAAGACGAAGCTGAGCAAGCAAGACAAGACGGAGTGGATCTCCTAGAAGAAGAGCGTGAGATGGCCCTGATCCGATCAACTGCATATCAACAAGACCTTCGCCGCTTCCATGCAAGACATGTCAAGAGCCGTCGTTCCACGAAGGGGATTTGGTGCTCCGAGTGGATCAGCAGCGACCTCATAAGTTGGCCCCAGCTTGGGAAGGCCCATTCGTCATCATCAAGGTGCTTAACAACGGGGCGTACCATCTTTTCAACTTGAAGAAGAATATTGACGAGCCACGCGCCTGGAATGCGGACCTGCTTCGACGTTTTTATTCTTGATAACAGAGTTGCTTGGATGTAATAAGGGTACCCCAGACAATGTTATTTGTTAAATGAAGACTCCCGTAGTCTATTGTCGATTCCGATCGCACAGTTCTACATTCAAAAATTACTCCGAGTGAAGAGCGATCCTCTCTCTCGGGGGCTTAGCTGCGAATCCGTTTCGCCTAAGTTCAAAACTTTCCGAGTGTGTGACATTCAGTACACTCGGAGACTTAGCTGCGAGCCAGTCCTCGTCTAAGTTCGAAAATTACTCTGAGTGAAGAGCGATCCTCTCTCTCGGGGGCTTAGCTGCGAATCCGTTTCGCCTAAGTTCAAAACTTTTCCGAGTGTATGACATTCAGTACACTCGGAGACTTAGCTGCGAGCCAGTCCTCGCCTAAGTTCGAAAATTACTCCGAGTGAAGAGCGATCCTCTCTCTCGGGGGCTTAGCTGCGAATCCGTTTCGCCTAAGTTCAAAACTTTTCCGAGTGTATGACATTCAGTACACTCGGAGACTTAGCTGCGAGCCAGTCCTCGCCTAAGTTCGAAAATTACTCCGAGTGAAGAGCGATCCTCTCTCTCGGGGGCTTAGCTGCGAATCCGTTTCGCCTAAGTTCAAAACTTTCCGAGTGTGTGACATTCAGTACACTCGGAGACTTAGCTGCGAGCCAGTCCTCGTCTAAGTTCGAAAATTACTCCGAGTGAAGAGCGATCCTCTCTCTCGGGGGCTTAGCTGCGAATCCGTTTCGCCTAAGTTCAAAACTTTTCCGAGTGTATGACATTCAGTACACTCGGAGACTTAGCTGCGAGCCAGTCCTCGCCTAAGTTCGAAAATTACTCCGAGTGAAGAGCGATCCTCTCTCTCGGGGGCTTAGCTGCGAATCCGTTTCGCCTAAGTTCAAAACTTTTCCGAGTGTATGACATTCAGTACACTCGGAGACTTAGCTGCGAGCCAGTCCTCGCCTAAGTTCGAAAATTACTCCGAGTGAAGAGCGATCCTCTCTCTAGGGGGCTTAGCTGCGAATCCGTTTCGCCTAAGTTCAAAACTTTCCGAGTGTGTGACATTCAGTACACTCGGAGACTTAGCTGCGAGCCAGTCCTCGTCTAAGTTCGAAAATTACTCCGAGTGAAGAGCGATCCTCTCTCTCGGGGGCTTAGCTGCGAATCCGTTTCACCTAAGTTCAAAACTTTTCCGAGTGTATGACATTCGGTACACTCGGAGACTTAGCTGCGAGCCAGTCCTCGCCTAAGTTCGAAAATTACTCCGAGTGAAGAGCGATCCTCTCTCTCGGGGGCTTAGCTGCGAATCCGTTTCGCCTAAGTTCAAAACGTTTCCGAGTGTATGACATTCAGTACACTCGGAGACTTAGCTGTGAACCAGTCTTCGCCTAAGCCCTAAATTCTTTCGAGTGCTGAACACCCGTTCCATTCGAGAATTAAATAAATTTAGCCAAGCTAAATGTCGGAAAGCGAAATGCGAGTAAGACTAAAATCTCTGGCGTAGCAGAAACTTGTTCGCGCAAAGGGAAGTTCTCAGGCTTAAGGCCTGAACGAAGTTTACTCGGTTACACCAACACTCGGCATACCGAGGCAAATAAAGTTTTTACCATAAGCAAAGTACCAATTCAAGCTCCAGCAGGACTTGAAGGTTCAACGAAGGTATCCAGGTCGATTCCGTCGGCGATTCGAGTGGCAGCATCGATGAAAGTCTCCATGAAATCTTCAAATTTGAGTTTCTTCGTGTTGGTCACTCGGAGATCCTTCAGTTTGTCCTCTCTAGCTTCCTTGCAATGAACCCTGACGAGTGAAAGTGCCACATCAGCGCCACAGCGGGCAGCAGATTTCTTCCACGATTGCACTCGATCGGGAATCTCATTGAGCCGAGTCATCATTGACTCGAGGTCAGTCTCGAGAGGATCTTCAGGCCACAGTTCCTTGTCGACCTTCTCAAATGCAGCTCTCAACCGAGTGATGAATCCTTGGACTCTCTTAAGACGAGCTTCGAGACGAAACATATCCATGGCCACGGCGTCTCCGACGAGAGACTTTGTGGGGTCCAGATTGGGTTCAATTTCTTCAGTTTCTTTTTCGAAGTCTTGACAGTATTCTGCATGAAGAGGAAGTGAAAGGGTGATCATAATACCATTCTGGAAAAACCGAAGAAATTTATTCGACAGATGAGGGTTACCTTCGAGCATGCTGAACATTTTCTTCGCAAAGTCTCCCAGGTGTTTCTCCAGAGCGGTCTTACTCTTGGTCTGCACTTCGAGTTTTTTGATCCATTCGGATCGTTCCTGCTTGAGCTTGGTGTTCTCCTCTTCCAGTTTACTGGCTGCTGCAAGTTTCTTCTCAGCAGCTGCAGTTTTCTCCTTCGCTTCCTTCTGAGCATCAGCAAGTGATTTGTCCTTGTCCTCGAGCGCCTTCTTCATGGTATCTAAAGAAATAGCATTGTTGAGGCGCACTCGGAGACGACGGTTTTCATCACGTACGTCTGTTCGAGTGGATTCACTCGGTTCAAAGGGTGGAAATCGAAAGTGATAATACTATTGATCAACAAAGATTACCTCCCAAAGTCTTCAGTTCGGTCTGGGCACGGTCCAGGTTGTTGTTCGTCAGCTCCAGATCCAGTAGAAGTCGGTTCTTTTCCTTCTCCAGCTCGACGTACTTGGTCCCGAGCCCACAAGCTTTCTGAAATCAGCAAAGATAGTGGTTCAGTCGACATAACAATTTCTCTACTCCCGAGTGGAAAAGTTCAACTGCAGTCGACTAAAAGACGGCCCGCCGCCCCACCCCACAACCCTATGCAAGCGTCATATCATGGTTGATGGAAATGATGTCCATGAAACCTGCAGAATGGTTCTAAAGATTACTGCCCATCGTCAACGATCGACAGTAGTCTCGGGGACGACACCCAGTGGGTGCACTCAGCGTGCCCCCACTGGAAACAAAAACACTCGACCAGGTCTGGCCTGTCCGAGTATAAAAGAAAGAAGCAAGCAACCAAACATCGTCTCTATTAGACCACCGCCGAAGCAAGCACTCGACGGCGGTCTCGGGGACTACACCCAGTGGGTGCACTCAGCGTGCCCCCACTGGACCTACTTTTACTCGGCAAGGTCTGCCCTGTTGAATGGAAACAATATTAAGACCCCCGCCGATGCCTTCGTCATTCGACAGCGGTCTCGGGGACTACACCCAGTGGGTGCACTCAGCGTGCCCCCACTGGACCAGAAAATACTTGGTCTACTGGCGAAGAAAAACACCCCAGTGGGTGTAAAATCAAGACGGACAGGAATTCAATCGGAAATGAACTTACAATACCACTTACTCGGACGTTGGCCTGAAGCGCTGAGCTGGCATCATAGGCTAACTTGCTAGCTTCATACGCCTCTTTTGTCCGCAGCATCATCTGCCCAGCCTGGATCATGGCCTCCTTGGCAGCTCCGGTTTGGTCCTCCGGGACGTGGTACAAAGGGTATGCAGGCGTCGAGTGGGCTGGTGTAGTCACTGGAGCAGTTGGAGGTGCTTGGGATTGTCCAATAAGCGTCGAAACCACCAGAATAGAAGTGGCCGGCGGAGCACTCGACAGTGGAGTTACAAGGGGTGGAGGCGTCACCGCAGTCGTCCCACGGGGCGTCTGGACAGACGGAGGTCCACGAGTGCCCACGCGTGGGGCCTCTGGAAGCACAGCTTCATCCTCCGCTCCTCCCCGCGGCTCCTCATCATCTTCCAGTTCGATGACTTCGTCAGCTGCAGTCGGCAATTTTAATCAAGACACTCGCCAATTATTCTTCAACAAGCAGAGTAAAATATGGAGTTGTCATACCTCGTTGGGAGGTGGCTGCATCAGGAGTGTCCACTCCCATATGGTCTCCATCATCCCGATGGGGCGACGTTACGGAGGTAGCAGCTCTGGCAAATAAATTTCACTCGGTCAAACATCAACATAAAGTTCTTCAACAGCAAAGTAAGGAAAATGAACGCTCACGTGGAGGCAACAGGCACGGCTATCTTGATTCGAGGCAGGGCCTTCCGAGGCTTTGGCACGTCTGGCTTGAGCTGTTTCGCAGCCTTTTCAGTCGACCCTGATGTCGCGACACGGTCACGTTTCGGGTTCCTTGTGCTTGACGCCACAGTTTTGCTCGGGGTGACTTCCAGGTCGTTCTGCTGCTTGGCCCGACGGTCGGTGCGCAAAAGGACCGGAGCCTCCACCTCGTCTTCATCCAGATCGTCGTCGCTGCTCTCACTGTCGTCAGCATAATCGCCGTCTACGCTGCCGTCGACGCTCCCTTCCTCTTCATCAGGATGTTCTCCATTGGGTACAGGCGAGTACATGTTCGTAAATTCCTGCGAGATTCAAGCTTCAAATTCAGTCGACCGAAGATTCAGTTACTCGGTAAAATATTAAAACAATCGACAAATATATAACTCACCAAGTTCTTTGGCGGGTTCAAAGCGGAGAAAGGCGGAATTCGTTTGGATCCTTCTGGGTTATCACAGGCTCCAGTGATGCTTCTGAGCCACTGAGAAACAGTCTGATCGGAAACTTCCTCAGGATGAGTCCGGGTGGTATCCTCAGGGCCCGAATAATGCCACATGGTGTGATCCCGAGCTTGGAGAGGCTGAATTCGTCAACTCAGAAACGTTTCAAGGAGGTCCAAACCAGTCACTCCACCGCGGATCAGTTCAGATATAGCATTCACTAAGATCCCTACCTGGATTTTCTCTACCTTTGTCACGTACAGCGGTTTGGGAGTAACAGGTCGATCCAGGGTGAAAGGAGGAAGTCCAGTCGACATATTTGGTGATGCAACATCTTTGCAATAAAACCAGGTCGACTGCCAACCTCGAACGGAGTCGGGAAAGGTCATAGAGGGGAACGCACTCCTACCTCTCTTCTGAATCCCTAAGCCACCACACAGTTGGATCACATTGGTTTTGCTATCTTTGGGATTGGCTTTCTTGACGGCTTGGGATCTGACAGAGAATATGTGCTTGAACAAACCCCAATGTGGGGGACAGCCCAGGAAACATTCGCACAAGGTTACGAAGCAGGAAAGATAGGCAATTGCATTAGGAGGAAGGTGGTGGAGTTGCGCTCCAAAATAGTTCAAGAAAGCACGGATGAACGGATGGGGAGGCATGGAAAAACCTCGCTCGATGTGGGTGAGAAGCAGAACTCGCTCGCCGTCGCGTGGCTCCGGCTCGACCTCCCCCTTCGGCAACCGCCAGGAATCGGCAGCTATCAACCCGTCGACGGCGAGTTTGTCCACATCTTCCGCCGTGACCGTCGATTGGAGGAAATCCCCCTGGATCCACCCCGGCGGCACCGTCGACCGGGCTCCCGATGGCTTCTTCGCCTTGGCACCTCCCTTCTTGGCGCGCTCGAGCTTCTCCATCTTGCCCTTCGTCATGGCGGCGGCGGTCAGCGAAGCAGAGCAGGGCGGAGGAAGAGGAGGAGAAGAGTGGATTTGGGGGAAGAGTACTGTACCAGCACCGGCGTCGTCGCCTCATATACCCGCTCGTGTGAGCCACTGACCCGCGGGCCCACAGGATCTCTGGATATCCCGAAATCAGAGGAGGAGCGATACGTGGCGATATGGGCGGCGCGATAATCGAGGCGTCGTTCCCGCACTTGCCTTAGCAGCTACGCCATCTCCGCTCCGTGCGCGCGCGCTCTTATCCAAATTTCAAAACCCGCGAGGCTCAGACCCGGTGGAGCAAACTGTTTCATCAGAAAATTCTCCAGATCACTCGAACCTAGCTTTGAGCCCAGTTTCATTCGGACCAGTTTTCAAGTTCAGTTAAACTCGGACACACTCCAAGACGGAATTGATCAGGGAGGACGATTAAGGTTTCAATCGACGCAGATTTCTAGGAAGCATCAAAATACACTCGGGATTTTTGTGTCTCGTCTGAACCTGCATTGACACCTTTTACCCTCGAACCCCGATCCATTCGGGGGCTAATGATGGGGATATGTACTTAGGGTAGGGTCATAGGCCTGGCCTACATACCCCACCTAAGGACACTGCCCCGGAAAGCTTAAAGGCTACGAGTAAGTCTCCGACTGGAATCGCCATGACGCATGAGTCACTCGACAATATACACTCGGAGATGTCTTTCACTCGACGCTTACCCTTTCACTCGGAAGGACCAGAAGACAGTCGACCACAGAAGCCCAGAAGTCACTCCAGGGAGGCTAACGGGCGGGCATTCATCAAGACCTTCAATAGCATTTATTGTGTACGTTACCAGTAACGTACACACCTTTTATGACCACGATTAAACCCCTTAATGCCAGACGTTATGAGGGGCAGCGCACTCTATATAAGCCACCCCTCCCCTCTGGCACAAGGGTTCGCAACCTTTTGTAACACAACACACATATTTCACTCGACAGAGTAGAGAGCTCTCTGGAGCACTGAGACGTAGGGCTGTTATCACTTCCGAGTGAGGCCTGAACTCATACATCTGTGTGTACATCCTCGCCGTAGCTAGGACTCTGCCCTCTCCATTCGTACCCCTACCTTCTACTGTCAGGCTTGTTCCCACGACACGTGGCTCGTCAATATTCTTCTTCAAGTTGAAAAGATGGTACGCCCCGTTGTTAAGCACCTTGATGATGACGAATGGGCCTTCCCAAGCTGGGGCCAACTTATGAGGTCGCTGCTGATCCACTCGGAGCACCAAATCCCCTTCGTGGAACGAACGGCTCTTGACATGTCTTGCATGGAAGCGGCGAAGGTCTTGTTGATATGCAGTTGATCGTATCAGGGCCATCTCACGCTCTTCTTCTAGGAGATCCACTCCGTCTTGTTTTGCTTGCTCAGCTTCGTCTTCAGAGTAAAGATCTACTCGAGGAGAATTGTGAAGGACGTCACTCGGCAATACGGCTTCAGCTCCATATACAAGGAAGAAAGGAGTGCGTCCAGTCGACCGGTTGGGGGTTGTCCTCAAGCCCCACAGAACAGACGGTAACTCAGTGACCCAAGCTCTGGCAGCATGATCAAGATCTCGCATGAGCCGAGGTTTCAATCCTTGGAGGATAAGGCCGTTCGCTCGCTCAGCTTGACCGTTTGACTGGGGGTGCGCAACGGATGCGTAATCCACCCGAGTGCCTTGAGAAGAGCAAAAGTACCTGAACTCTTCCGAGTCAAAGTTAGAGCCATTGTCTGTAATGATACTGTGGGGGACCCCATACCGGAACGTTATCTCTTTTATGAATTTGATAGCAGTGCGGGCGTTCAGCTTCTTGATGGGCTTAGCTTCGATCCACTTAGTGAACTTGTCGACTGCAACCAGTAAATGAGTAAACCCACTCTGACCTGTTCTAAGGGGTCCAACCATATCCAAGCCCCACACAGCAAACGGCCAGACGAGTGGAATGGTCTTCAAGACAGACGCAGGTTTGTGTGATAGGTTCGAGTAAAACTGACATCCTTCGCAGTGATCGACAATATCTTTAGCCATCTCATTGGCGCGTGGCCAGAAGAAACCAGCCCGGTAAGCTTTGGCAACGATCGTCCTAGAGGACGCATGATGGCCACAAGTTCCCGAGTGAATCTCCTCCAGAATCAGTCGACCTTCTTCAGGAGAAATGCACCGCTGAGCTACGCCAGTCACACTTTCTCTGTAGAGTTGTCCATTGATTACAGTAAAAGCCTTGGATCTGCGGACTATCTGTCGAGCCTCATCTTCATCATCTGGGAGTTCTCTTCTGAGAATGTACGCAATATATGGTACAGTCCAGTCGGGCGTGATTACCAAAATCTCCATGACCAGATCAATGACAGCTGGGACATCAACTTCAGTCGGATCATAGGCGCTCTTCGCTTGCGGGGGCTCTTCAGTGAAAGGATCTTCCTGCACCGAAGGAGAATGAATGTGCTCGAGAAACACATTACTGGGGACAGGTTTCCGAGTGGATCCAATCTTTGCCAACTCATCAGCTGCTTGATTCTTCACTCGGGGAACATGATGGAGTTCCAAACCTTCAAATTTCTTCTCAAGTTTTCTTACTGCATTGCAGTATCCAGTCATAGCGGGGCTCCTGACATCCCACTCTTTCATCACTTGATTAACCACCAAATCAGAATCGCCATATACCATCAGGCGCCGGACGCCGAGTGAAATGGCCATACGCAATCCATACAAAAGTGCTTCATATTCAGCTTCATTATTGGAGGAATCAAAGTGAATCTGTAAGACATAACTGAGTTTGTCGCCTTTTGGGGATACCAGTACGACGCCAGCGCCAGATCCATTCAGCATCTTTGAACCATCAAAGAACATGGTCCAGTGTGCCGAGTGAAGTTGGATTGGCTGCTGTTGCTCGATCCACTCGGCGAGGAAATCAGCAAGCGCTTGAGACTTGATTGCTTTCTTCGCTTCAAATTTGATATCAAGATAAAGGAGTTCAATAGCCCATTTGGCCACTCGACCAATCGCATCTCGATTATTGAAAATTTCAGATAACGGAGCATCACTGACGACTGAAATTGAGTGATCCTGAAAATAGTGTGCCACCTTCTTTGCAGTCAGATATATACCATATACGAGCTTCTGGTAATGTGGATATCTTTGCTTCGACGGAGTCAATACTTCAGAAATATAGTAGACCGGGCGTTGAACTTTGTAAGCCATGCCTTCCTCTTCCCGCTCGACAGTTAGTACTGTACTGACGACCTGATTAGTGGCCGCGATGTACAATAACAATGGCTCTTTGCTGCGCGGAGCAGCAAGCACCGGCTGGGTGGTAAGTAGGGCTTTGAGCTCGACAAACGCTGCTTCAGCTTCTGGAGTCCATTCAAAAGTATCAGACTTCTTCATCAGTCGGTATAAAGGCAGTGCCTTTTCGCCGAGACGAGAAATGAATCGACTCAATGCTGCCAAGCAACCTGTGAGCTTCTGGACATCGTGCACACGCTCAGGGCTTTTCATTCGGACGATGGCGCCTATCTTTTTAGGGTTAACGTCGATTCCTTTTTCGGAAACGAGAAAACCGAGTAATTTTCCACTGGGAACGCCGAAAGTGCATTTAGTCGGATTTAACTTAATATCATATCTCCTCAAATTGGCGAATGTTTCAGCCAAGTCAGACAACAGGTCGGAACCTTTGCGAGACTTGACTACGATATCATCCATATACGCTTCAACGTTCCGAGGAATCTGATCGAGCAAACACTTCTGAATCATGCGCATGAAAGTAGCGCCAGCATTCTTCAAACCAAAAGGCATGGTGATATAGCAGAAACACCCGAAAGGGGTGATGAAGGCTGTCTTTATTTCATCCGGACCAAACAGACGGATCTGATGGTAACCAGAATAAGCATCAAGAAAAGATAGACGCTCACATCCCGCAGTTGAGTCGACAATCTGATCAATGCGGGGGAGTGGGAAATGATCTTTCGGGCAGACCCGATTGATATGTTTGAAATCAATACACATGCGGAGTGACTTGTCCTTCTTAGGGACCATGACGACGTTCGATAACCACTCGGAGTGGTAAATCTCACGTATAAACTTGGCCGTCAAGAGACGAGCCACCTCTTCGCCGATTGCTCTTCGCTTCTCTGTTGCCGACCGACGCAAGTGCTCCTTCACAGGCTTGGCCTTCGGATCAACCCTCAAACGGTGCTCAGCCAGTTCCCTGGGTACACCAGGCATGTCAGCGGGCTTCCATGCGAAGATGTCCCAGTTCTCACGGAGGAACTGGATGAGCTCGGCTTCCTATTTGCTGTCGAGTGTTGTTGAAATGTTGGTCGGGGCAGCAGTTGGATCCGTCGGGTGAATGTTCACCTTCTTCACATCTCCTGGCGACTGAAAAGCTGACTCAGAAGCGGGCTTCTTAGCACGCAACAGATCGGCGGGATCAGCATTTCTCTTGTATTCTTCCAACTCAACCATAGCCATCTGCTGGTCGGCGATCTTGGAGCCCTGCTGGAGGCACTCCTCAGCCCTCTGTCGGTTGCCGGTGACTGTGATCACACCCTTTGGTCCAGGCATCTTCAACTTGAGATACACGTAACATGGTCGGGCCATGAAACGGGCATAAGCTGGTCGACCAAGGATGGCGTGGTAAGCACTCTGGAAGTCTACCACTTCAAACGTCAGTTTTTCCTTGCGAAAATGCTTGTCATCACCAAACACCACATCCAACGCTATCTGGCCGAGTGAACGGGCCTTCTTCCCAGGGATTACTCCATGAAATTGCATGTTGCTTTCACTGAGCCGGGACATCGGAATGCCCATCGCCTTAAGGGTATCTGCATACAGGATGTTCAGACCGCTCCCGCCATCCATCAAAACTTTACGGAGTCGAGTGTCCCCTACAACTGGGTCCACCACCAGCGCTTGCCGCCCGGGGGTAGCAATGTGCGCAGGGTGATCTGACTGATCGAAAGTGATAGCAGTCTGAGACCACTTGAGATATGCTGGGGTAGAGGGAGCTGCCATGTTAACCTCCCTGTTGATAACTTTCAGTCGACTCTTGCTCTCAACATCAGCAAAAATCAACAAGGTGGCATTGACATCAGGGAACTCTTCTTTTTCTTCTTCAGTTTCTTTCTCACTCGACTGACTCTCTTTGAATGACTGGATCAGCAAACGGCACTGTCGAGTGGTATGCTTTGGCAATATTAAATTGCCCTCTTCATCTTTCCTCGTGTGGATTGCACACGGTAAATCCAAAACATCAGTACCCGACTGATTCTTTGACTTCTTTGGGGTGAACTTAGCCTTGGACTTTCTTGAACTCTTGCCTTGTGCCGCCACGGCGGCCGCTTCTGCCTGAGCAGGAGGATCCGCTTTGCGCTTCTGTTTCCGACTGGAATTCCCACCTGCGTTATTGTCGACTATTTTGGCTTTACCGCTTCGGAGGCGGTCTTCTTCTTCTCCATTGGCGTACCGAGTGGCAATCTCCATCATCTTGCTCAGAGAAATATCACCGGTGCGACCAAACTTCAGATAGAGCTCTCTGTATCTAACCCCAGCCTTGAAGGCACAAACAGCTTGATGTTCGGAAACATTCTCCACCGTGTGATGCAAGGTGGACCAGCGCTGAATGTAATCTCGCAAGGTTTCATTGGGCTTCTGGACACAGTGCTGCAAATCAATCAAACCAGCTGGACGTTTACAAGTGCCTTCAAAGGTTCTGATAAACACTCGGGCCAAATCTTCCCAGCAATAGATGCTAGAGGGAGCCAAACGATTCAACCAAGCTCTGGCCGAACCATCCAACATCAAGGACAGATGCTTCATGGCTACGTTGTCGTTACCTCCACCAATCTGTACAGCCACTCGGTAATCATCCAACCAAGTTTCAGGCTTTGACTCGCCCGAAAACTTGCCAATTCCAGTCGCCAACCTGAAGTTGGGGGGAATCTCTGCAGAGCGAATGGCTCTGCTAAAACACTCGGGCCCAGAAACAACAGCACTGCTTCCACTCGGATAGTCTCCGTTATAACCATCTCTGTTGGCTCTGCCTCTGTCGACCCGCCTTTGAGCAAGGATGTCCCTTGCGTCGAACCCAGGGTTCCGCTCATCGCCGAACGGGCGCCTATCATCATTGTGCCGGGACACATATGAACCATTCCGCGGAGGAGAAAACACTCGACGGCGGTCAACGCGGTGATAACGGGGAGCAGACTGATCTCGCCCCTGATCTCTGTACCGATCTTCACGGTATCTTCCGCCTCTGTGACGCGAAGGTGACCCAGGACTGTGAGCCGATTGAACTGTTTCTGCCCTGGGAGAATTGTCGTGTAACCTGTTCTGTGACTGAGAAACAGCCGCGTTTTGCTGCTGCGCTGCCTCAAGCAATGTCTTGATCTGCTGCAGACCTCTACCAGCTTCTGATCGTGACGGTTGAATAGACTCTGCAATCCTAGCAGCCGCTGCAACATTCAAAACTGGAGTACGAAATACCTCGACGTTATTTCGAGATCCACTCGGGAACAACTGTCGCTGTTGTCGATTGGGATGTGGTGGACGCTGCCCAGTACGCTCGTCGAGTGCCTCCTGCATCTCTTTGAGCCGAAGGCGTGTAGCCTCCATGGCCTGGGCCTCAGCAGTCGTACCGACGATGGGAGTATGGAGAACATCATCATCCCGGCGCTGCTGTTCATTCGACGTTCCTCCAATCTCACGCCTGGAGTGGTTGAAGCCAGGCGGCGGACTCTGATGAGAGCCAGCCATAAAAACTTCTGCCGCAGGGTCGCAGCTCTCGCACTCGGAAGGAATGTCGGATCGGTCCGACACCGAGTCGAACACGCCGTGAAGTGACTCGGCGGGCTCGATGGCTGCAATCTGCGGGGACGAAACCTGGCGTGCCGCCGCATGCCTCACCCAACGCTGTAGCCGCGAGCGACCGGATCGCTTGCGACGACGAACAGCAGGAAGGGCCGACACATACGGGGTCGACGGCTGAAGGAGAAGAACACCGCGGGAGCTTGCACAGAAGTGCGTCGCCCCGCGAATCGGGAGCGCCTCCACGTCCAAAGGCGCTTCCTGGAGCCATGCCGAATCGTCGGCGATGAAGGTGAGCGCTCCGAGACGGATCTCGCGGCCCAGGAACGAATCGCCGCCGGAAGACATGACGAAGGAGAAAATATGCAACCTCGCCGGAAGTCGCTTAGACGCCTGCCCCACGGTGGGCGCCAACTGTCGTGGGAACAAGCCTGACAGTAGAAGGTAGGGGTACGAATGGAGAGGGCAGAGTCCTAGCTACGGCGAGGATGTACACACAGATGTATGAGTTCAGGCCTCACTCGGAAGTGATAACAGCCCTACGTCTCAGTGCTCCAGAGAGCTCTCTACTCTGTCGAGTGAAATATGTGTGTTGTGTTACAAAAGGTTGCGAACCCTTGTGCCAGACGGGAGGGGTGGCTTATATAGAGTGCGCTGCCCCTCATAACGTCTGGCATTAAGGGGTTTAATCGTGGTCATAAAAGGTGTGTACGTTACTGGTAACGTACACAATAAATGCTATTGAAGGTCTTGATGAATGCCCGCCCGTTAGCCTCCCTGGAGTGACTTCTGGGCTTCTGTGGTCGACTGTCTTCTGGTCCTTCCGAGTGAAAGGGTAAGCGTCGAGTGAAAGACATCTCCGAGTGTATATTGTCGAGTGACTCATGCGTCATGGCGATTCCAGTCGGAGACTTACTCGTAGCCTTTAAGCTTTCCGGGGCAGTGTCCTTAGGTGGGGTATGTAGGCCAGGCCTATGACCCTACCCTAAGTACATATCCCCATCAGGCCGGGCCTTTAGCCCATTGCAGCACAAAAAGAGGAAGAAGCCGGTCGAATACGCGCGAGCTATGTTTCACTCGTACTAGTAATCCTATATACCTAAAAAGTTCATCCCCACTACCATATTTATCTTAACATGCAACCTATCCACGTCAGCACCTCTCCCTGCATGATAGCACTTCGCGCGTTCCCTCACCGGAAGAAACGGACCCCTCTCTCCCTCGCAAGTCAGAACCCATCGAGCCCTCCTCCCCTACGAAAATCAATTTCGTGCGGCGGCTGGGATCCCAACTCTCCGTGAGTCGCTCCTCCTGGATGACCGCTGATTCATGAGTGTGTTTCTAGCCGTGCTCCCTATCCAAGATTCGTTCCATATTTCGCACGGCGGCTGGGATCCCAACTCTCCGTGAGTGCGCTCCTCCGGCTCCCCATCCCCTCAAAGATTTGTTCCAGATTGGTCCATCTGCTCCCGTAGAATGGCATCCAAAACTCTCCATTTTCTGCACGGCAATTAATCTCCCACTATTAATCCCCCTCTCCCTCGGATGGATTTCGTTCTCCTTCCTCATCTACGAGTACCCCGATTCCGTGTCTGTGGCGCATCGATTCCACTTCTGCCTTGCTATATACCGTGGGTCCCCTGCCGTTCTTCCCTCCCCAAGTTCAGGAGGCACTTGTAGGAGGAGCAGGTCGTGATGATTCCAGGTGATCCATTCGTCCTGCTACCCGTGTCCAATCTATTGGTCTCCTCATTTCTTCGCGGATTGGGGAGGGAGATTAACAGGTGGCTTTTTGTTTGGGGGCATCTTGGAAGCAAATCTGCCTGATCCTTGGTTTTGGTTTTGAAGTCCCTGTTGTTCAAATCGATTGACTGTTGATGCGGCGCCTGCTGGCCGGGAAACATCTGCAGTTCGGGCCGTCACAACAACCTGTTTCTATCTCTTCTCCTTACCAGGTTCTTCCTGACCCCCTCCCCCCAAATACTTCCTCTACTCTGTTGTTTTTTTTACTATATATCCATTTTTTAGTGCCTACCTTGAGTATGTTCAGAGATGAGTAAAAGATTGAATTATGAGTCACACATGTGAGTTGTCGTACTTTTTCCAAACTTAATATATCAACACGTTATTACCTTGATTGACACCACTTTGTTACAACAATGTTAAGGTTCGTTGGGTCTCAAAACACAACAAAACGACCATTATTACATTAGTCAATCACATTTCTGATAAATTTTTTTATCGAACCCTTCTGTTTATAAGATTATATATATATATATATATATATATATATGTCCCCTCTGTAAGGTTGTATACACATGTGACAGTTCTCAGCAGCACCCACTAGGGTTGGTCGAGGGATTAAAAAAGATGGTGATGATTGGTAGCGCTGTCCACTTGACGTCCACGATCTCGCCAAACAGCACAACCGTGTGAAAAATAATCTGGGACATATATAGGACAAACACGATCTCGCCAAACTTACAGGGCGAATGTTAGGTTTATGAAGGCCCCCAAAATCTTCAGTCCTACGGTACGATATGTATCAATTTCTCTACAGATCATTTGATCATTCTTTTGAAAACTAACATGTTTGTTAGTTCGTGTAGCAGTTCATAATCTGGGATTTTGGAACAGAAGGACTTCAATAAGTTTATGATCCCTATTTATCTTATGGAATATCATCTATCTATCTAGCACCCGAGTAGTAATTTTTGTTCTCTCCTCTTCATAGGTAGGATATATGTTATCTTCATAATCTTTCTTAAGCAAAATCTTAAAATATGACATACAATAGCATTGCACTACAGTCGTCTATCCTTTACATTGATGTTCGGAGGTAAATGTGATGCCAAATTCATGATTTCTTTTAGTTCCCTAATCTCTGGTCACTGTTACTTTATTGTGTCTCAAGGTCATTTTGACTATTTATGTACATCTGCTTCATCTTGAACCAGCTCATGATCCATACAATTACTGATTTTGTTGCGAGAATCTTTGATCTGTACTTCTATTATTATGTTTCCTGTACTTTGTGTAGAGTCTTTTCTCTGTGTGGATTATTTTTCTAATGTCTACCAATGAATTATTTGATAAATCAAAGCAGTATAGCCATCTTGCTTAAACATATATTATTGCCATCCAAGATTTTTTAAGTCCAATGCAATCCAAGAAGCTTGCAATTTCAAAAAAACAATCGAGAGCTAAATCTCTACTCACACCTCCAAGTGTATTATGCACACTTTCTTATTCTTGCAATCTATGGTTATATTATTCTTACATTCATGTACTAAGGTCATCTCTCTATTGTATCAGCTACTCTATATCTCCTTCGTAGTAACATATAACACATATATTTGATGCTGAAACTGGTGCAAGCAAAGATTGTAACGTGAAGACTTGCCAAAGATGGTGTATTTTTGGGTATGTATAGGTTGTCGTTCAGGCCAGTAATAATTGGTCGTCCGGTCGTTTGTTGTAGATATACTTGCATCTTAAGATCTTCGAGTGATGTCTCAACAAGTCATGCATAGTAAACTGATTTGTATATATGGAATTTGGTTAACCAAATTAGTTTATTTAAATCTCCTCATCATGTTTTACTGTACATTTGTTTGTAGTACAATCAGCTCCGGATCATTGCAAGAGAAGTAAATTATATTTTTCAGGTTGGCACCTCTCTTTCTAAAATATACCAATTTTACCGAAACTGATTTTTTAAATATGTATATCTAAATTAGCATAATTTCCAGGTCTCCTATTTGGCCTCTAAGAATACACCTAATGGTTTTTTAAGTACTATGTAGTGTGTACTATATCCCTCCTCATAATACCTTGCTTCATCTCACGTTGGTTTAAGTGCAGAACAAAGACCCTTTCTCCCTGATTTCATATATATAACTCTGCAGTGTGATATGGTTCCGATATTTTAATTGCTCCATGGCATGCCAGCATAATGCTTTCCCAAGAACAGCTAATATATATTACTGTTGACGATTGTAATTCTTTCTCTAACCATACTGGTTGTACATTATCATAACATTGTAGACTGAATGAATGTGTCTATAAGGGAATGGAAGCATTGATCATCTGCCCAATACTATTTTCTTGCTGATGATTCTTTTTGTTAATGTTCTACAAATTCTGTTCTACAAGATATTAGAAATGTTTTAGTCCCCAAAATCTTTAAAAGTATATAACTATATACTGCAATGCTAACTTTCACATCAATGTGCACTGATGGAATCACAATTTCCCGTTTTTCCTTTTCATGGAAAAAATGAGTCATTGTTATTCCCAGTGATGATTGATTTGTTTAATAGTCTCATATGTTCTTAATGGTATTTCAAGAAATTTTGAGCTACTAATTCCCGCTGCAACGCGCGGGGAATCATCTAGTTCCTATTAGAAATCGCCTATAGCGCGGTGCTATTGAGCCGCCCCAACACTATAGCTGAGATCGAGTTTTTTTCTTCTCTCAATTATTTTTGGGGTTTCCAATGTTTACCATCGTTTTCATCGGTGTTTCTCGGTTTTTTTTTTTGATTTTCGTCGGTTTTCCTTTTCCTTTTTTTTTTTCCCTTCAGTTTCCTTGTTTTCTTTTTACCTTTTATCCTTTTTTCAACACACATCTAACATTTTCTTACACATTTTATATTTCCATATAAAGCAGGAACATTTTCAAATACATGATTAACATTTTTGAAATATATGTTTTTGATGTCTATTTTTCACACACATTGTACATTTTTCGTTTACATGTAAAACATTTCTATATGCGTTTCACAATTTTCTCACACATGATTAACAGTTTTTTTCTAATAAATGTTTTGAACATTTTTCAAATTTGCGTTAAACATTATCCTAATTCATGTTGACATATTTTTTGAACTATAAAATTATCTAAAACTAGACGAACATTTTTTACATCATATAAACATTTTTTTCAGAAATGTCACAAACATATTTTGAAATCTGTGAACATTTTTTGAATGGTATGCATTTTTTAATTACACAAACATATTATTTACATTGTATAATAGTTTTTTTAAACAGTTGCATAATTTTTTTTGAAACGCATGAACAATTTTCAAATGTCATGTATTAATTAAATAATTCTTTCCTTAATACATGTATTTAGTTTTTCCTAATATATAAACAACGGAAAAAAAAGAAAAAATTTTACTCCATCCGATCCATATTACTTGTCTTAGATTTGATACATCCGTATCCAGACAAAATCTAAGACAAGTAAGATGGATCGGAGGGAGTACATACATGACTTCAGCATGACGAAACACATGGTTATTGGGCCGGGCCACTACCAACTCACTGAGTGGTCTTGTGTATCGCAGCAAGTAAGGCATAGATTCGCCCGCACAGGACCTATATCTCGCTTAGAGCAAGAGATATGCTGCCCTCGCGTGAAAGCATTTCCCCGCGCGGTTTCTTTGATTTTTTTTTCCTTTTTTCGTTTTTTACTCCAATTTTCTTTAATGTTTTTTTTGTTTCTCTTTGTTTTTCTACTGATTTTCTTTGTTTCATACTCTCTTTTATTTTATTTCTCCAGTTTTTTGTTTCTTATCTCGGTTTTTCTCATGTTTTTTTTGCTTTCCTGGTTTCCTTTTCTTTTTTGCACAGGTTTTTCTTCTGTTTTCTTTTTCTTTCACTTTTTTCTTCGGTTGTCTTTTGTTTCTTCCCCAGTTTTTCATTTTTACTTGTTATAATTCGATATTTCTTCTCCGTTTTTTTGGTGTTCTTTTTCTCATCATTGTACTTTGGTTTTTTTGGTTTCTCTTTTTTTGTTTCTTTCACTGTTTTCATCGGTTTTTCTTTTCTTTCTCAATTTCCTTCTTTGTTCTTTGTTATTTTTCCTTTTTCTTTGTTTTCAACGGGTTTCTTTCTGTTTTCTTTGTTCATTTATCAGTTTCTCACTTTTCCATTCTGTTTACACTTGTTTCTAGTGGTTTTCATTCTAAATTTTTTGAATACATCAAGAATACTTTTCTAATACATGTTTAACATTTTTCGAATAAAAGTTTAACTTGTTTTAATACATGGTCAATATTTTTTTATACAAATTTTTAACATTTTTCAAATGCTTGATCAACATTTTTTAGATACAAGATTAACATTTTTTGAATGCATGGTCAACATTGTTTTCTATACACATTCTAACATTTTCAAATGCTAGATTAGCATTTTTCAAAGACAAGATAATA
This sequence comes from Elymus sibiricus, assembly GCA_039707655.1. Taxonomy (NCBI): domain Eukaryota; kingdom Viridiplantae; phylum Streptophyta; class Magnoliopsida; order Poales; family Poaceae; genus Elymus; species Elymus sibiricus. Next base: position 383,706,792 of record CM077676.1, read on the forward strand.
TTTGTTTAATACATGGTCAGTATTTTTTCTATACACATTTCACATTTTTCAAATACTTGTTTATTTAGTTTTCCAAAGGCTTGATTAACATTTTCAAAATATATTGTCAACTTCTTTCACACACATTGTATATTTTTGTATACATTTTTCGTATACATGAGAAACAGTTTTTTATACATATTTTTCAAATGCTTGCTTAACATGTTTTTAATACATAGTCAACATTTTTTTCATAAGAATTTAAAAAAAATTAGAATGACTTATTAACATTTCTTAATACATGATCAACATGTTTTTCTATACACATTTTAACATTTTTCAAATACAAGTTTGACATTTTTTTAGTACTTGGTCAACATTTTCTCTATACGTATTTAACATTTTTGCAAATGCTTGATTAACATTTTTTTAATACATGATCAACTTTTTTCACACACATTGTATATTTTTTGTATATATTTTTCATATACTCCCTCCGTCCGGAAATACTTGTCCTCGAAATGGGTAAAATGGATGTATCTATAACTAAAATAAGTCTAGATACATCCATTTTTAGGACAAGTATTTTCGGACGGAGGGAGTACATGAGAAACATTTTCTTTATACACATTTAACATTTTCCAAGTGCTTGGTTACCATTGTTTTCACATGTTCTATGTAAAGTGTTTTTTTAATATATCTACTTAGAATGTTTGGATGCATAAACGAAAGTAAAAGAAGAAATCTAAACAGTGGAAACAAAAAACAAAAAAACGAGGTAGGCAGGCGCCTGACGCGAGAGCACGGTAGGTCTCTCTATATGCGAGACATAGCGCTGCCCCTCGCTGGGTCAAGTAGCACTAATAATTATTCAAAAGAAAAACACAATCGCATGGTCATTGGGCAAGTTGACTACCGGCGAACGCTCGCCTTCAGGGCCCCTGTTGATGGGGCAGGCCCAGCGCGCGATGTCTTTTGTGTGCACGTTGCGGACAATTGGTTGCGCCTATCTTTTTGTACGTGATTTGTCGGCCGTTTTTCCTAGTTTTAAAAATTGTTCACGGAGCATTTGAGAAATGTTAATGGACTTTAATGATTTGTTCGCACGATTTTCAAAGAATGTTCATACAATTTTAAAAATAATGTTTGTGGAACTTTCAAAATGTTCACATGTTTAAAAATACATTCATGCCATTTAAAAAATGTTCATGAAAACATAAATTTATTCATGTAATTAAAAGAATTAGATCTGAAATAATTGTTCATGACATTTTTCTAAACTGTTCATAAGTTGTAGAATTTTTTCAAGTATTAAAAAAAATATTGTACCATTCATAAAAGTGGTCATGACATTTGAAAAATGTTCACATATTTACAAATATGTTCATGACATTTAAAAAAGAAGTTCGACGTGCGCTTAAAATATGTTAACAATGTAGCTGAAAATTGTTCAAGATGTATTTGAAAAATTAACTCAGCGTGTTTTCAAAGATTTTTTTGGCAGGTATCTAAATATTATTTAACATGTATTCCAAAAGTGTAGAACATGTATTTATAAAAATGTCAATGGCTATCTAAAAATAACAAAAAGGAAGAAAACAAAGGAAAAAAACAGAAAAGAAAAAAGAAATTAGAAAGAAAAGAATACCGATAAACCTGTAATGAAGAAAATAGAAAAATGAAGAAAAAAAACCCGGCCGGAATCTTCTGAAAGCCGCTCAGAAGGTTTCCAGAGCCGCGGGAGAGTATAGCGCAGCCTGCGCACGAGAGTTTCTGTCTACACACTTTGATTTTCCTTTTGTGCGGTAATACATAGTTTGATTTGCTCTGCCAGAAAAAAAATAGTTTCATTTTGTCTCGCTGTACTTTATGCATTGCTCGTGCACTGCGGTCTCTCTGGATTGAAATTTCTCCTCGTCAAAGCGAAATACTGCCTAAATATTCTCAGCATCTGTAAGTGCTCTTTCTTGACAAACTTGCCGGCTGAAAGTTTGGTGCCTAAATCGTGTTGACTGAATCTCAAAGTCTCTGTAAATTTGGTACACCTTGCAATGCTGCCGTGTTGACTGAATCTCGAAGCCTCTGTAAATTGGTGCACCTTGCAATGCTGTCGTGTTGACTGAATCTTGAATCCTCTGTAAACTGGTGCACCTTGCAATGCTGTCGTGTTGACTGAATCCTTAAACCTCTGTAAATTGGTACACCTTGCTTAATCCAATTGGATTCTCCCGGCCACCACTATGTCACATATATATTGAAACTGCAAATCCCTTGGCAGTAAGTTAAATCATATGACCAGTCGAAGTAGAAAAATAGATAATGGTGCAACTTTTCTTGTAAAGTATAGTCATAACTTCTTCTTTCTCTGCCAATTATTTATCCTTACTACTCCCCCCATTTTTGTATACAAGGCCACTTTGTGTTTTTTTTCAAACTTTGACCTACATTTTGATCAATAAAATATGAGCTATATGTCATCAAAAATATATCATCAAAAAGTTTTTTGAAATGTGCATCCAATGACATACTATTTGTGGCGTACATCTAACTTTTAGTTGGTAAAATTAATGGTCAAAACTAAACATAAAAATATGAAGTGGCCTTGTATATAGAAATTAAGAGAGTATTATGCAAGTATAGGCAGAATAACGCCCGAGATGAGCCTCACAACTAACTGAGAGGAGCAGCCCTTGCGCTACGCGAAACAGTTCAGTTTAGTTGAACGGGCGAAGCCTCCGTCAGTCGCTCGCGCTCCCCGTTGGATGGAGGCAAGATCAAGCAACTGTTTGACACTCCCTGGCCACACGTTTGGTGTGGGTCCACGCACTGCCCCCGTCCCTCCCCATCCTTATCTCTACCCCCCGCATCTTTATTTTCTCCTTCTTCTTTCTCTCATCGATTGCCATAGGAGCTTCTGCCCGAGCTCGCTCATTTCCCTCCTCTCTCCACAACTCTCCCCTACCCCAAGCCGAGGGGGGCTACCGCGTGGGACGCGTGGCGATCGTGCGAGGCGCGAGGCGCGTCGTCGTGCGCGGTGCTCGCGCGAGCCTGCGCTACAGAGTGGAGCGCGGGCCACCGCTGCCACGACCACCGGCCGATAATGCTACAACCAGTGCCCTACGTTGCTACGACCGGCGTCCTTTTTTGCTACGACGCATGGTCATCGATGCCATGGATACTGGAAAGCCTTGCGGTGGCTCTGGTGCTGGGGCAAGCTGGCGGTGGGTGTCCGTGTTGCAACCGGCTCCCGACGTTGCTTCGAGCGGCCAAACGAGGCGCTACTATGGGAGAGTGGAAGTGCTGTGAGGGGTGGGTGCTGATGGGCTGGTTGCGCGGGGACATGCAATGGTGGAACTGACACACAATCGTGTTGGCTAGCTACAACGGCGACTCCCCAGGCTTTTAATCATGTCGGGGATGCTACCACGGCGACTCTTCGGATGATGCGTCCACGTCCACCACGTGTGGGAACCGATGGGCCAATTTGCTGGGACCATGGACGGCGAAGCTACAAGCTCTTTGTCGGCGAGCTGCAGCCGTGGATGGCGGGAGCTGCAACCAGTGTCCAAGGGAGCTGCGACCTGATTACTTCCTTTGGTGATCTGCAAATGGAGGAGAAATGATTCTCGCCTTTTTCCCCAGAGGTGACCCTCAGTTATCGAACCCACGAGAGGATGATGTCCTTTAAGCTAGGGTCTCAGACAAGCTTTTGCTAAAGGATTAACTCCATCTTTTGACCGGATCGTAAATCAAACTTGGCACCGCAAACACTTGTAATAAAAATAGGTACGGGTATGAGGTCTTAATGCTTACAACCATAAATTTGTGAAGGGGCCAGATATGATCTTAATTTGTGCGCTGGAAGTCACCCATCAAGATGTGCTTGTTACAAACCGAAGTGGGAGATGTGTCGAAATTGCGTCTTGACCGGCATGCTTCCTGCATCAAGAGTCAGTTGTCCAACCGAAGGCCCTATCCGTCTCGTAGGGTTGCCTCGATAATTAAGATTGCAATAATCAGACAAAAGCATTGGGCGTTTAATGACTACACCTTTTGAATCCCCAAAGATAGGATCCGTGTTACCGTACTAAATCTTTCTGTCACTGATGTTCAGAATATAACACTTCACGGTCTCCCTGCCCTTAGCCTCTCCGTGGCTCGTTCTCCATGATCCTGGGTACCTGTAGGGATGAAGAACGTGAAAGAGACAAGAGACAACTATGGAACAATTTTATTTCACACATACGAGATGTTAATTGAAAGCACTTCCATTGATCCCTCCAACAATACATTGGGTTGCAAGGCTCTTGCCTCAACCTATACCTTACCGAACTACTCACACATGAAGATCAGATCACACGAAGAACTCATCATAGAACACATCATGAAGGTAGATTGATTGACAATATCTCTTACAATGGATGTCGTGTGTGATACACGATTACAAGTATGACTAGAGGAGGAAGAACTATGGCGGAGATGGAGATGGTGGCTATGTTGATGAAGATGACTCTCTGTTTTGCAGTTCTGCGGCTCCTCTGTTGTCATTTTGGCCTCGACCCCTTTATAAAGTTTGTTCAAGTGGACGAGAAGCATCGGTTTCCACGCATACGACCGCTCATGCAAGAGGGCGCGATCGCATGGAACGCCGTGTTTACTCTGTTTCTTCAGGTGCGCCTTCACTTGATTTCTTCTATCTCCTCCTTTACTCCTTTCCTTGTTCTGACTTGATTTCAACCATAATAGCCCATTTCCTGTGGAAACAAAATAAAGAAAGGATTTTTGGAATGCTATGCATTCATTAGTCATTAGTGGCAATATCGGAGTGAATATCTCGGTTTTAATGAAATATATCGGTTTAAACTCAAGTTAGAGGAGTGTAAAAATAACACTCATCACGACCCCGTGGACGGCAAAGCTAATAGTGCTACAACCTAGCGCGAAAATGCTGGGAACGACACTCGACATTGCTTCGAGCTGATGGTGGTGGTCGTGCTCCACCGAAGCTGTGGCTGCCACCGGCGGGAGCTGCACGTGGGGTGGAGCGGGGGTGCACATTGCTGCGTGCGGGGAACCGCCGGGAGATGCGAGAGCCACGGGAGACCGGGGGTGATGCGACCACGATCACGGGGAGCTACGACCAGCGACGACGAGGCGGTGAGCAACGGGCGGGCGAGCCACGACGCGCCCGAGTTAGGGCGCTACTCCCCCATTTATATGCCTTTTGTTTTGTGAGGGAGATGCACGTAGAGAGGTGGAAGAAAAGAGAATAAGATCCAATGGCTAATTTAGCGCAGACTATAGTAGGGGGGGGGGGGGGGCGCCAGCATGACCCAGGGTCGGTCGCCCGATGCCTAGCACTGGCCTTGTGCTATTTGTCGGTTTTAGTCAGCCAAGTTGTATAGAGAAATATGTTGCTCAAGATTGTACCTATTATCCGCTATTATCCTTAGTAGTTTATAAAGTTGCGTTCTTGCAAAAAGAAGGTTTATTAGTTATGACTAGCAAAACAACGCGTGCGTTGTAACATATTTTTTTTACCACACTCCCGTAACCCGATAACCATGACTCGATACCCCAATAGGTCCACGTCCTTTCTTTCAACACATGACATCCCATATGTGTTGCCACTTATCCTCCTTCTCACCTCGCCGACGGGTGGCCTCAGTGCTCACACAATCATAATGCTTTTGAATGTTGTCAATCCTAAGGCGTCTTTCTCGACATAAGATGAGAAATCTGCTTTTCTCATATTAGCGATGCTTGCTTGCGTGGTAATAGATGGTTTATTTCGTCTCCAATCCTAATTTAGCGTAGATCGTAGTAGGCGGGCCACTAGGGTGACCTAGGACCAGCCGCCCGGTGCCTAGCATTGGCCTTGTGCTATTTGTGGTTTTAGTTAGCCAAGTTGTATAGAGAAATATGTTGCTCAAGATTGTACCTATCCGCTATTATCCTTAGTCATTAAGTTGCGTTCTTGCAAAAAGAAGGTTTATTAGTTATGACTAGCAAAAGAGAGTGTGCGTTCTAACGAATTTTTTTTACCACACTCCCTAACCCAATAAACATGACTCAAGACCCCAATAGGTCCACGCCCTTTATTTCAACACATGACATCTCATCTGTGTTGCCACTTATCCTCCTTCCCACCCTCGCCGACAGTGGCCTCAGTGCTCACACAATCATAACGCTTTTCAATGTTGTCGGTCCTAAGGCCTCTTTCTCGACATAAGATGAGAAATCTGCTTTTTTCCTATGAGCTATTGGCGAGGCTTGCATATGTGGTTATAAATGGTTTCTTTCATCTCCAATCCTGATTTTGCTGGGTGTTCATTTCCAATCCAAATCAGCACTAGTATGAAAGAAAGACAGATCATGCACTATTAATTAATGTCGCACCATAAATAACATTTTTTTAATGGTTAACGGGAAAAAATAACATAATATTCATAGTCTACACATTTTTCTAATCAAATTCGTTATATAACATGTTAAATATAGAGTTAGGGTTTAAAAGATAAGGATATTTTGAAAAAGCATTTGATATATACTGTGGCTTTATTAACCCAAATATCAGGGGGTTTCTTGCAAGAACGAAAATCTGACTTAAAACTGACATACATGTTGATTACCAGAAACATCAGGGGTTTATCTGCAAAAATGAAAATCTGACTTAAAACTGAACCGTGGATTGATTATCAGAAACACCAGAGGATTTTATGCATAAAACAAAAATATGACTCAAAATTGGACTGCAGATTGATTACCACAAACATCATTTTTTTTTTTGCAAAATAGCATGACGGACCAAAAATATCTATTTCCTTTATTTGTAATGTAAGGTACTAGCAAAAAGGCCGTGCGTTGCAACGGAAAAAAATATGGGTTTGTCTAGGGCACATCTAGATGTGCCATAGTTATTCCACATCTAAGTGACACAATTAAGCATAGATAGGAAAAGAAAAAGAAAAAAGAAATACCCACACGAATCTCCGTGTAAGATCAATGACATAGGCCTTAGATGTGCAATACTTTTGGCACATCTAGATGTGCTTTAGTAAAACTAAAAAAATATCACACGCACTTATGGTGGTCCAAGTCTTCTAATTGAACACGGCTAATCATCCTTACGCCGTCGTCCCGAGCTCTTCCTTACCCTCATCTCACCCTCTGTTTTGTTTATTTCCGAAGAGGCTTGTTGATTGTCTATTTGGTGGCATTGTAGAATATTGGAATTGCACAATGTATTGATCATGTGCTATGTGCACGGTATATATGATGTACAAGGTGGGCCTCTACCTCAATCTATACAAGGAAAACTAGAGAGGTGGGCCTAATACAAGAGACAATATACATGCAATACAACGCACTCAACACCCCCCCACAGTCGAAGCATCGGGAGCGACACAAAGACTGGACCGAAACTCCTCGAACGTGGAGGTAGGCAGACCCTTGGTCATCACATCGGCGAACTGTTGTGCGGTCGGAACATGGAGAACCCGGATACGTCCAAGGGAAACATGTTCATGCACAAAGTGAATATCAAGCTCGATGTGTTTCGTCTGATGATGATGAACGGGGTTGGCGGAGAGGTAGACGGCGGATACATTATCACAATAGACCACCGTAGCCTGAGAGACGTCGTAATGCAACTCCTGAAGAAGTTGTCATAGCCAAGAACACTCCGCAACGGCATTGGCCACAGCTCGGTACTCCGCCTCCGCGCTAGAACGCGAGACTGTTGGTTGTCGCTTGGATGACCACGAGATGAGGGAAGGACCAAGGTAGACACAATAGCCGGAAGTAGAACGCCGAGTGTCAGGGCAGCCGGCCCAATCAGCATCAGAATAGGCGACCATGTCGGTAGATGGCGAAGCAGTCAACGTGAGACCAAGCACCATAGTGGCACGGATGTAACGGAGAACCCTATTCACCAGATTCCAATGAGTATCACGAGGCTCATGCATATGAATGTAGGAGATATGCCCTAGAGGCAATAATAAATGTTATTATTTATCCTCATGTTCGTAATTAAGTTTATATTCCGTGCCTGCTATGGTTCTCGAATCTGCAATAACCACGAGGCTCGAAGGAAAACTCATATGCACGTGTGGAATAATAAACGATAAATTGTATTACTAGTCATGCCTCTAAGACTAACTCAAGTGTTGCATGATGATCCTGTTTTCCTGATCATGGGCATGACTATGCCAGCAAACTTTGAGGGCACAATGTTAGAAGAACATTTGTGTTGAATCGACCCAAATTGATGTTATGCTATGAGATACATTCGTCACAAGTTAATGGTTAATAACACAGAGAAAGTTAACGTTTGCATGATTCCTTAGACCATGAGAGTATCGAGTTTCTTCATGCTTGCTTCATGAACTTTGGGATTTGTTAAACGTCATCCGTAAATGCGTGGCTATTACGGCGGCTTACGGGTTCATGGAAAAGTATGACAAGGGACTTGATAGCTCAAGATTGGGATTTTCTCCTCCGACGATGGAGACATATTCTTTGGGCCCTCTCGGTGTTACGGTATCCATCATCGTCTGGCCAGACACATTGTGATTTGATCACAGGGATGCCGGAACACGGGAACGAGAAAAAAGAACAAAACCGGTAACGAGGTAACTGGCATAGTGGACAAGTGTTGATCCACGGGGGTGCCGATAAATCTCACCTCGGATATTTGTAACATATCGCGAAGCAACAGGAATAACACATGGCAACTGGAGGTTCACTCGAATATTTATTCGTGTGGGTATAGGGGTCAATATGGGTGTCCACGGCTCCGATGTTGATCATTGATCGGAAACTGTTCCGGTCATGTCTATACTTCACCGAACCTATAGGGTCACACGCTTAAGGGTCATCTATCTGCTGAATGCTGTACAGGGAGTCTGAGAGAAAGTCACCAGAAAAGTTTCGGAGACAACGGAAGTGTTCCGGAGAGAGAACACCGGAATAGTTTCGGTAAAACTGAAAAGTTGTTTCGGGGTATACCATTAAGTCAAATTGGTTTTGGCACATGCCTGGAAATTCTTGGAGGGTGCCAGAATTGTTCTGGGAACTTCTGGGATTTTTCCGGGGAAAAAACAGGAAATGTTCCAGAGCTGCCGAAACCGCTTTGGTTGCTTTTCGCTGAAGAAAATCATTGATCCGGAAATGTTTCGGAACACGTTCAGAATTGTATTAGTGGGTGCTGGAAATGTTCTGGACCTACAGAAATATTTTCGGATTTAACGGACGCGAAAAATTGTCTTCATGAATAGTGAAAACGCATTCTTGTTTGCTTTTCGCTGATGAAAATCATTGATCCGGAAATGTTTCGGAACGCGTCCAGAATTGTTTTAGTGGGTACTGGAAATGTTCTGGACCTACAGAAATATTTTCGGATTTAACGGTCGCGGAAAAATATTTTCATGAATAGTGGAAACACTATTTGGTAGCTTCTTTGGGAAGCCACCTTTGAGGGCATTTTGGTATTTCCAAGTGTCCTCTACCCCTTGGGCTTGGCCTATAAATAGGGGTGGAGGGGGCTGCCCAAACACACTCTTTCTCTCATACATTATGCCATGCAATGATCTGGCTTCTTCTCTCCCTCACACGAAATAGTTTCGTAGAGCCGAAAGGCTGTCTGGGTTCCGGTGGGAACTAGTTCTGGACGGCGAAGCCCTGCTGGATAGCTGACACCGTATGTGTGCAACCCCGTAGAGAGGTCGTATATTCGATCTTTTTGCCTGAGGGGCTGTTCGAGAGTGCCTCCCGAAGGGCTGTCCGAGTGACCGTCCGAGTTTCTGTGAGTGCCTCCCGAAGGGCTGTCCGTGACACCGTCCGAGGGACTGTCCGACCACCTCCCGAAGGCTTGTCCGAGGGACTGTCCGAGGAGCAGACGAGGGAGTACATCCTCGTGGTTGGGAGGTTGGAAATCCTAGATGCGGGGATCTGCACCGACGATCTTCATCGACTCTACTTCCGCTACGCTACGAGTCGGTAACAATCAGATCCAAACCTTGTATGCATCTCCATAGTGATCCTGGGCGTGCTCGCTGTACCAATTTTTTTTGTTTTCTGTCGCGTTCCCCTACAATGAAGACACACCTGCTGAACAGCATACTGCAAGTCGGCCCAGGTGAGCGTCAAGTACTGAAGTGCACCGACGATGGAACGGTAGAAAGGAGCATCCGATGCTGGCAATCCATCCTAAGAGGAGAGCTTGGCCTTCGTATTAACAGGCGTAGGGACGGGCTTGCAATTAAGCATGCCAGCACGCTCGAGCAGCTCGTGAGCGTACTTCTGTTGATGTAAGAGGAACCCATCAGCACGGCGAACCACCTCAATCCCGAGAAAATAATGTAAGGGACCCAAATCCTTGATAGCAAATTCGTCACGGAGATGAGCAGTGAGCTGCTGAAGGAGCTCAACCGAGGATGCTGTCAGGATGATATCATCAACATAGAGCAAAAGGTAGGCGGTCGCCGCTCCATGATGATACACGAACAGAGAGGCGTCGGAGCGTGTAACGCTGAACCCAAGTTGCTGAAGGAACCCGGCAATCCGCTGGTACCACGCACGGGGTGCTTGCTTGAGCCCATAAAGAGAGCACGAGAGCAAACACACATGATCAGGGTGAGTGGCGTCAACGAAGCCGGTGGGCTGCGGACAGTAGACCTGCTCATCAAGGTGGCCATGCAGAAAAGCATTGGAGACGTCCATCTGATGCACCGGCCAAGCGCGAGAGACCGCGAGCTGAAGCACCATGCGGATCGTGCCAGGTTTGACAATCGGAACAAAGGTGTCGGTGAAGTCAACTCCAGCACGATGTCGAAAACCGCAAACAACCCAGCGAGCCTTGTAGCGCTCAAGGGTACCATCAGGCCGAGTCTTGTGATGAAAGACCCACTTGCCGCTAATAACGTTAGCGTGCCGAGGCCGAGGGACAAGCTGCCATGTCCGGTTGCGCTGAAGAGCGTCAAATTCCTCTTGCATCGCAGCGAGCCAGTGAGGGTCACGAAGAACCGCTCGAGCTGACGATGGAAGAGGTGATGTCGAGGGCACCTCGGCGGCAAGGAGATACTCAGCAGCCGAGTACCGCGTGCTGGGGCGATGAACGCCGGCCTGAGCATGAGTCACCATGCGGGGGACCGGTGCAACGGGGGCAGTGGGCGGTGAAGACCCCGTCGCTACCGAATTAGCAGAGCCGGCCATAGAGGCCGACGAGGGCCCCTCCGAGACAGGGCCAGGGGCGGCCGAAGCTGCGCCAGGGGCAGCCGAAGGCGAGGCCGCCGTGGGGAGCGATGAAGAGGCTGCCCTGGCAGCGGAGCCGGCCGCGGCCGCCGCGGACGTCGGTGTAGAGGCAGCCGAGCCGGCCGCAGGCGCGTGACGCGCCTCAAAACCAGGGGGCGGGCCAAGAGCAGCCCGCGAGCGCCCCTGATGTGATGGCGGCGAAAGACCACCAGCTTCCACCTGTGATGAAGGAGGTACCTGCTGAAACAGGAAAAAATTCTCATCAAAGTAAACGTGTCGGGAGGTGAACACGCGATGGGAGATTGGATCATAGCACCGGTAGCCTTTGGTGTTAGCGGGATAGCCGATGAAGATGCATGCGAGAGAGCGTGGTGCAAGTTTATGAGGAGTTGTATCAGCAATACTAGGATAACATAGACACCCGAAAACACGCAAACCATCATAAGAAGGTGGCGTACCGAAAAGCAAGTGATGTGGTGCATAGTTCCATCGCGGCCGACATGGCCGGAGATTGAGAAGAAGAGACGCGGTGGCGAGAGCATCCGGCCAAAATCGAGGTGGCACGTTAGCATGAAACAGGAGTGTGCGAACGCAGTCATTAAGAGTGCGAAGGACACGTTCAGCTCGACCATTTTGTTGCGATGTATACGGGCCAGTGAGACAAAAAACAGTACCATGGTGGGAGAGTAAGGTACGGATGGCTAGATTGTCAAACTCTTTTCCATTGTCGGTTTGGAGAGCATGAATGGGATGCCCAAACTGCGTGGTGACATAGGAATAAAAAGCCGGCAGAGTAGGAAGCACATCCGATTTCCGCCGCAAGGGGAAAGACCACACATAGTGAGAGTAATCATCTAGAATGACAAGATAATAAAGGTAGCCCATATTACTTGTGACGGGAGAGGTCCACACATCACTATGAATCAACTGAAAAGGATATGATGCAATGGTGGTAGAATTATTGAACGGAAGTCTAACGTGTTTGCCAACACGACATGCATGATAAGTGTGATCCTCAATCTTATTACAACTGAAACTGAAACTCTTAAGAATATGACGAAGAGTGACCGGGTTGGGATGACCCAAACGAGCATGCCAAAGATCTACGCCGACGGAGAGTGCAACGGGAGCGGTGGCGGTGGAGGAGGGCGGATGCACCTGGTAGAGCTCGTCAGGGCTGTCACATCGGTGGAGTACCATCCTGGTTCGAGCGTCCTTGACACAAAAACCAAGTTCATCAAACTCAACAGTAACATGATTTTCACGAGTGAAGCAACGTACGGAAATAAGATTTTTAATGAGGGATGGCGAAACAAGTATGTTAGACAAAGATAAAGGCATAGAATTAGAAGAAAAAGAAGCATGCCCAACATGTGTGATAGGAAGAGTGGAGCCGTCACCGACAGTGATGCGGGTGGCGGTAGTGACGGGATGAAAGGAGTTGAGATTACCAGGATGAGAGAACATGTGGGCAGTAGCCCCGGTGTCCATGTACCAGTCGCCATCGCCGGTGTAGGTGTTGGGCAAAGGGGCGGTATGCAGCGCGACGAGGAGGGCGGGATCCCACGGCACCGGTGGCAGGGATGGAGATGCCATATTGAAGTTGTAGCCGCCAGCTTGCTGCGGTGGAGGAGGGAAGTACCCTCCGCACTGCGGCGGCTGTGGCGCAGCGTAATGAGCCTGATGAGCCAGGGGGCGCGGGTCTACAAGACTCGGCGCCGGCGCCCGAGGAACCGGCATGGTGTAGGCGTGGACGACGCCCGTCCACGGGTTGTAGACGCCCGACCATGGCGGCGTCGGCTGGTTCAGGCGAGGAGCGCCACCGCCGGGCTGCTGCTGCTTGTGGCCTCCACGCTTGCCGCCCCGGCGGCGATCAGTGGGAGGCACGGGCGGCTGCGGGGGAGCCGGTGCCCCATAGGGGAGCTGCTGGTAGGGCGCCTGGAACGGCTGCTACGGCAGCCCCGGGTGCTACTGCTGCTGCGGCGGGTGGGGCGCGGGAGCCCGCGGCTGAGAGGAGACGGGCGGCAACGGGGGAGGGCCGCCGCGAGTGGTGCCAGCGACGAGGGCATGGTGCATGGCCCGGGTCTTCACCTGCTTCATCCGGCGTTCCTCCAACCGAAGATAAGCCACGAACTTGGCGAAGGAGGGCTCGGGAATCAGGGTGAGGTTCGCAGTGGCATTGCCAAAGTCCACATTGAGACCGGCGGTGAGGGTGCTGAGAAGAAGATCATCATCAATCTTCGCACCAATGTCACAGAGCTCGTCGGCGAGGGTCTTGAGGCGGCAACAATAATCATCCACGGAGGAATCATCTCGATGACACCCGAAAAATTCTTGCTGCAAGAAGATTCGCCGTTGGAGGCGATTGTCGGTGAAGAGTCTGTTGAGCTTGGTCCAGACGGCGTGGGCATCATCACCGTCGCGCACGACCATATGAAACAGGTCCGGCGAGATGCTGAGTGACGGTGTCCTGGATTAGGGGGTGCTAAACTAGCCAGCCAGTCTCCTCGGTTGGGCCGATGGGCCCTCGTATGTGATCAAGATGGACTCCGGAAGCCGCACATAAGAAGCGTGATCGAGACTGTCTCTACCGAATACTTGACGTATACTCCAAGATCTTTCCAGCCGCCTTACTACTAGTTACCGACTTTGTAACCCTAGATACCCTCCCTGGCATGTATATAAGCCATAGGGTTTAGCCCGTAGAGGGGACATCAACGCAATATCGCTCACCTAGCCCTAGAAGTTAGACACACATTACGATCTCGAGGTAGATCAACTTTGTATTCGATACATCTCCATCAATATAAACAGAAGCAGGACGTAGGGTGTTACCTCCATCAAGAGGGCCCGAACCTGGGTAAACATCGTTTCCCTTGTCCTTGTTACCACCGATCCGAGATCCACAGCTCGGGACCCCCTACCCCGAGGTCTGCCAGTTTTGACACCGACACTGGTGCTTTCATTGAGAGTTCCGTTGTGCGATCGCCAAAAGGATCGATGGGATCGCCGGTTAACCTCCTCAAGCCCATGGAGCACATCTCCACGTTGGAAGCTTTGGTCACAGAGACGCCTCCACGTAATGTGGAAGCGAACCATGACCCTTCTTTGGTTCCAACGAGGAATCCCCTCATGGACAAGGGGCTAAGATACTTCTTGGAGAGCGGATCGGACAGCGACCTACCGGCGACCGACCTCCAGATCAATTCGGCTAAACCGGTAATAGTGGATCCGGCGTCAAGTGAGAATAACGAGGTCTTGAGCCCGCGGTCTTTAGAGATCGGAACTGGCCGCTCACCTCCCATATAGAATATCGCCCCGATAACTCCGGCCCACCTAACGTCTGGGACTTGGCCTACGTACGGCAGCTCCCCGATGAGCCGATCAGACGATACTGGGCCAGATTCTTGTCCGTCAAGAACAAGATACTGAATTACCAAGACTCTGACATAATTGCCGCTTTCGAGCGCGGATGCAAGGATAAAGGTGTCTCGAACGTCCTCGCTCGTCGTTGCGTCCAAACACTCCCTGAATTAACCAACCTGGTAGCACGATTTTGCGCCATCAAAGATGCTTGGTGGACCGAGGAAAACACGGACTCGATCTATGAGGACTACCCAGAACATGACCGGTCGGCACTTCGGCGCGAAAATCGCAAACGGAACACTCCGGGCGATCGACCCCGGAAGAAGAAGAAAACCTCCGGTCACCCCGGAACGGCTCTGGACGGATTTCTGGATAAACCATGCCCGATCCACGCTGTATTGATTAACTCCTGCCCGACTCACAGCCTTCACGACTGTTGGGTGTTGAGGCAGGTGGCCAAAGGGGGACCCGCCCTCCTGGCGGGCACCCCCAACCACCTTGAACAAACCTCGGAAGAATACGAGGTCCTAATGATTTATGAGACCTTTACGTCTAACAACTAGCACAAACGGGCCTTGCGCGAAATTAATTCCGTTCGGCAAGTACCACCTCGGGGCGCGTGGATTGACACGCCGATCACCTTCAACCACCACGATCAGCCGAAGTCGGCCCTAGACAGGTGTCCCGCCGCGCTAGTCCTCAACCCCATCGTGGACTGCTGCCGCCTCCATAAGGTCCTTATGGACGGAGGCAGCAGCTTGAATCTAATATACAAGGACACTCTGGACAAAATGCACATCGATAAATCGCGCATAGAACAGAGCACCACCACCTTCAAAGGAATAGTCCCCGGACAAGAGGCACGCTGCAGCGAAAAGATAACCCTGGACGTAGTCTTTGGGACTCTGGATAATTATCGCTCCGAGGAGATTACGTTCCACATCGCGCCTTTCAAGAGCGGATACCACGCCATCCTCGGATGGGACGCTTTTTCAAGATTTCAAGCAGTGCCGCACTACGACTACATGAAGCTCAAGATGTCGGGCCCGAAAGGGATCATTACTATCTCAAGCGATCCCGACAGGGCACTCAAAGGCGAGAATAAAACGGCGTCCCTCACCCTCAAGAGTCTGGCCGAAGCCTTCACGGCCGAGGAACTGACCGCGCTGCGCGCCGAGGTCGACCGGGACGATGTCATTCTCGACAAAAGATCAAAACCTACCTCTTTCAAACCGGCCGACGAGATAGTCAAATTCCAGGTTCACCCAACGGACCCTGCTAAAACGGCGTCCATAGGGGCTAACCTCGACCCAGAAGTTGCCGAAGCCCTACGCGCTTTCCACAAGGAAAACTGGGACATATTCGCCTGGCACCCCTCCGATATGCCAGGGATACCCCGTAGGCTTGCAGAGCATAGCCTAAACATACTAACAGGCTATAAGCCTGTTAAACAAACACTTCGGCGTTTCTCCGAGCCCAAGCGTCAAGCAATGGGCGAGGAACTAGCAAAGCTGCTGGAGGCAGGATTCATCAGGGACATAAAACACCCCGACTGGCTAGCCAATTTGGTCATGGTACCAAAAAAGGACAGGTCCTGGCGGTTGTGTGTCGATTTCAAAGACCTCAATAAAGCTTGCCCCAAAGACCCCTTCCCCTTACCCCGTATTGACCAAATTGTGGATGCCACTGCGGGCCATGATGCACTGTGCTACCTAGATGCCTACTCAGGATATCATCAAATAAAGATGAAGGAATCTGACCAGGCAGCAACGGCATTCATGACGCCCTACGGGCCGTTTTGCTTCAACATGATGCCTTTCGGACTAAAGAACGCTGGCGCCACGTACCAGCGTATGATTCAAACATGCCTGAAAAAACACATCGGAAAGACCGTTGAGGCCTACGTAGACGATGTAGTTGTCAAAACTAAACACGTCAACCAGTTGGTGGACAACCTTCGAGATACATTTGCCAGCCTATGGGAATATCAAATAAAACTTAATCTGGAGAAATGCGTTTTCGGAGTCCTAGCTGGCAAACTCCTTGGTTTCATCGTATCTAGCCGAGGAATTGAAGCCAATCCGGCTAAAATTCGAGCCTTGGATCGTTTGGAGATTCCAACAGAGCTCAAGCACGTACAAAAACTGGTGGGCTGCGTAGCAGCCTTGAGCCGCTTCATATCACGGCTCAGAGAAAAAGCCTTACCCTTGTACAAGCTGTTAAAACAAACCAAAACATTCAAATGGACTAAGGAGGCCGCGGCGGCCCTGGAAGACATCAAGGCCCTCCTCGCCACCAGTCCCATCCTGGCAGCGCCAGGTGTCTGCGAACCAATGATACTGTACATCTCGGCCACAAACCAGGTGGTTAGCGCAGTCCTCGTGGTCGAAAGAGACAGGGAAGGTCACAAATTCTAGGCCCAGAAGCCCGTATATTACGTATCCGAGGTCTTAACTCCATGCAAGTCATGCTACCCTCACTACCAAGCGATAGCCTACGCGGTCTTCATGGCGTCACGAAAACTCCGGCACTACTTTCAAGAGTGTTTGGTGACCGTGGCATCTGACGTCCCGCTAAGTGACATAATCAATAATAGGGACGCGATAGGGCGCATCGCCAAATGGGCCATAGAACTCTTACCTTTTGAAATCATCTACAAACCACGCCAGGCCATTAAATCCCAGGTGCTGGCGGACTTCGTAGCCGAATGGACCGAAGCCGAACTCCCCCGTGAGTACAGTACTTACTCGCATTGGACAATGTATTTCGATGGCTCCAAAATGCTCGCCGGCCTAGGGGCTGGAGTGGTGCTCACGTCACCCACGGGAGATAACATTAGATACGTGCTACAAATCATGTACATGGACTCCAACAATGCGGCTGAATACGAAGCCCTCCTACACGGACTTCGGATAGCAGTCTCCATGGGTGTCAAATGCCTGGAAGTCCGAGGTGATTCTAACCTCGCCATCTCACAAATCAACGGCGAGTTTGACGCCAAAGACCCGAAGATGACAGCTTACCAGAACGTCGTCATAAAGATCTCGGCCAGGTTCGAGGGGTTGGAGTTTCACCATATACCCCGAGATAGCAACCAGGCCGCAGATGTACTCGCCCGATTGGGCAGAAAGCGGGATAAGGTTCCCGAAAACACCTTCCTCGAACGGCTTTTCAAGCCATCTGTAGTCTGGCAAGATAGCAAAGGAACGTCGGAATCAACCGATGTCGGGCAATAGGCCCTGCCCGAAGAAGATGATGGTATCATAGGCGGGTCAATGATTCGGAAGACTGCTTCAGCGCATGAAGTCATGGCAGTCATCGCACCATGGACCGAGCCGCTCCTCGCGTACCTGCTCCGAAAAGAGCTCCCCGATAACCAAACTGACTCCCGCCGGATTGTAAGGCAGTCTAAAGCTTACAAGGTTCATGATGGGGAACTTTATAAAATGAGCACAACGGGCGCCCTCCAGAGATGCATATCCGAGGAAGAAGGAAAACTCCTACTTTGGGAGATACACTCCGGCATGAGCGGACATCACGCCGCTGCTCGGACCTTGGTCAGCAAGGCTTTCCGAGCCGGTTTCTATTGGCCAACTGCAGGCACCGATGCCTCGGCATTAGTACAACGTTGCCCAGGCTGCCAGGTATTTGCCAAGCAGAGCCACATGCCCCCCACGGCCCTTCATACCATCCCCATCACTTGGCCTTTTGCGGTCTGGGGGCTCGATATGGTCGGGCCACTCAAGGGTGGATCACACAAAAATAAGTACCTCCTCGTCATGGTCGACAAATTTGCCAAGTGGATCGAAGCAAAGCCGGTCACCTCGGCCGAAGTCGTCCAGGTAATCGGATTCATCTCGGGGGTAGTACATCGGTACGGTGTCCCCCATAGTCTGATTACAGATAACAGAACCAACTTCACGACCAAAGAGGTTAAGGCATGGTGTAAAAAACTGGGCATTAAGCTCGACTACGCGTCCGTCTACCACCCACAGTCTAATGGGCAGGTGGAGCGAGCCAATGGACTAATCCTTAGCGGAATTAAGCCAAGGTTAGTTCACTCCCTTAAAAAAGCCGACTGTAAATGGGTTGAGGAACTCGATTCCGTTCTATGGGGCCTGCGTACAACACCAAACAGGTCCATAGGATACACCCCGTTTTTTATGGTGTACGGCGCCGAGGCAGTCCTCCCCTGCGATATCATACATGACGCACCTCGAGTGTGCATGTATGAGGAGCTAGAGGCCGAGCTCGATTGGCAAGATGCCCTAGATGCTCTCGAAGAAGAGCGCAACGTCGCACGGGCAAGATCAGCTATTTATCAGCAGCAGGCCCGGCGCTACGGCAGAGAGGTTCGTGCCAAAGAATTCAACGTCGGGGATCTCGTAATGAGACTACACCCCAAAAAACAAAAGCACAAACTCTCCCCTAGATGGGACAGACCGTTCATCATTGACCAAGTACTCATCGGAGGAGCCTATCGAATCCGAGATCCAGAGGACGGCCGATTAGAGCCGGGCCTGTGCTTGCCCCTAGATGGGACAGACCGTTCATCATTGACCAAGTACTCATCGGAGGGCATTAAGCTTGACACCATATGCATCGATTCGCTTTAAGATTTGGCCAAGCTGGGTTGCCCGGCTCCTGTGCTTGCCCCTTACGTTCCCGATATTTCGACTAGGGGGCAAAGGGAGCACCGCTGTGATTGTCACTCCCGGGTCAGCCGGTGTAGTACCTCAGACGGATAAAGCCGAAAGCTAGCGTTCTTACAATGCGAATCGGTCGGCCTTGACATAGGACTAACGTGGCAGGGGTCTTTTCAAACCCCGACCAGGGGCTTTATCCCCGAGGTCATCCGTCTTCGGACAGATGTGCTCGACACAGTGACCCGAGGAAAGGAACTGTTGGAAGAACTATTTTCCTCGGAAGATGTTTCTTATGTTAAATAGTAATATAACATAATTTTCCGTTACCCTCTTGTCTTTCGAGCCGCGTAGCCCGATTGGCTTGTCGCCTGAAGCACCTGGTCCGATAACCTCGGCCAGTAGTATGGGACACTCCTCGGAGTTTATCCGAGGAGGCGGAAGCCGAAGGCTGGCTGACAGAGTTTGGATACACGGATTGAAAAAAAAACATAAATACTTCGGTACATAAAGTCATACAAAGTTTTCACGCGCGGTCTATCCCGTCTATTAGGGTGTCCAATGCGCAATCCTTCTACGAGAATCGCGCCACAGGCATTACACTATCATATGCTTGGCTAGCGGGGATTTCCTTCCCGTCAGACCCCATGGGCCCCACTTCTGCTAATTCCGTCGTCTTCAGACCGGTGTAGTGGGTCTTCACCATGGCCTAGGCCTCCCTCGCACCTTCTCAGCACGCTGATACTTTCCAAGCCTGGATCCGGAGCCGAGTTCTCTTAAGCTGTTCGGCTAGCACGGCCATGTCCTCGGGGACCGGCACCTCGGGCCATAAAGCCTGGTGCACATCCTTCATCGATTTCCATGCCCTTTCGTGCACCTCGGATAGACGAACAGCCATGTCCTCGGACATCGGACCCCGAGATTCCGGAGGAAGGCCAGACAAAGAGGCTGCCAAACAAAATAACATTCGCATGACAAATCACCTCAGACAAGTTACATGACAAGCGTTCCTCGAGATTTATAACTTACCATAAATCATGTCGTCCGTTTGCTGATTCTTTGCTTCTGCAACAGCGAGGCGAGCTTTTAAGCTCTCAATCTCCTGGGCCTGGTGGGCGTTCTCAGCTCTAAGCACATTCACGCTGTCCACTCTTTGAGTAACCACGTGTTGATTTGCCTGACGTTGCGCTTCAGCATATGCCAGATCCTCGCGGGCCTGCTTTAGGTCTCTTTCAAGATGGCCTAGGGCTTCCGCTGCTACAAGGGATTCTGGCGTCAACTCTATTTTCATTGGTATTACCCAATTCAAGCACAAATCACTTACCGTGCGCCTCTCTGGTGAATTTCTTCACCTGTTTAACCTCGAACAAAGCCGCGTCAAGCTGCACCTTTGTTTGGGCCAACGCCGAGGTCAATTGCTCATTCTTCAAGCGAGCTTCCTCTTTATAACAGTGATTGCTGGTTAGTATTTAAGTGTTGATTCGACCCCACGGGCTCGTACCAAGCCTTAGAGGCTACTACCATACTTGGTAGTCATATTTTTCTTTAAACCTTACCCGCAGCCCCCATGACAAGACGTCCAACGATTCATCAAAGGCACCCCGGGTTGCCCCGAGGTATGCATCCACCGTGCTGAGAGCACTGAACTCCCTGTCTGAGAAAGTCGGATTGTTCAGAGAAGCTTTTCGCCGGCGATAATTCATGGCGCATTGAATCTCGGACGGAGTGGCCGATGTCGTCGAGTCCTCGGGCTGGGCGGCTCCGGGTCAACTCCCGTGGGATTTCGGGCCTCTGTTTCCTTGGGCGGGGCCGTGGCTCCCTCGGCCTCCACATGTGATGTGGTGGATGAAGGTTGTCTGCAAATAATTGGGGAGGTTAAAATCCGAAGTGTCTTTGCAGCAACATAGATCAAAGTATTACCCAGTGATGGAGGGGGCACTTTCGCCTGCCCCCGTGACCTCGGCTTGAACTTCTCATACTTCTGGCGGAGCCCTTTCCAGTGAAGCCGTTTCTCTGCGTAGGCGTTGGGAGCACCGCCCCTTTGGAGGAGAAGTCAGATGGCTGGGGGCTGGAGGACGAGGGGCTCTCTTTCGTTTAGAGGAAGGGAGTGTTACCGATGAGGCTGGCCTCGTCCCCGACGTGTCAGGGATGACAGCTACTTTTGAGCCGTCAAGGCTCTCCAGGAAAAAACTCCTCCCTTCATAAATAAGGCCCAGGTCTTCGTCCTCGTTGTAAAGAGGGTCTTCCGCGCGGCAGTGCAGTTCCGGCTCAGGGGCCGGACTGCTCACACCCTTGAGCCAACGCCTCCACCTCTGTTCAAAGACCGATGTGTAGCGGATTAATGTTAAAGATCCCGAGGTAAATGATACGTCTCCAACGTATCTATAATTTTTTATTGTTCCATGCTATTATATTATCAATCTTGGATGTTTTAATATACATTTACAGCAATTATATATCATTTTTTGGGACTAACCTATTAACTTAGTGCCCAGTGCCAGTTGCTGTTTTCTGCCTGTCTTTGGTTTTACAGAAAATCAATACCAAATGAAGTCCAAATGCCATGAAACTTTTTGGAGATTTTTTTCTGGACAAGATAAACACTAGAAGCTTCGGGAGAAGGCCAGAAGCCCCAGGGGGTGCCCACGAGGCACCAGGGCGCGCCTGGGGGGGGGGGGGGCAGGCGCGCCCTGGTACCTCGTGGGGCCCACAGAGCTCTGTTTGACCTAATTCCACCACTATAAATTCCCAAAAAATCAAAAACCCTCAGGAGAGTCCACGAAATACTTTTTCCGCCGCCACAAGTTTCTGTTTTCGAGAGATCCCATCTGGAGGCCTTCTCCGGTACTCCGCCGGAGGGGGAATCGATCACGGAGGGGCTCTACATCAATCTTGCTGCCCTTCCGATGATGCGTGAGTAGTTTACCACAGACCTTCGGGTCCATAGTTAGTAGCTAGATGGCTTCTTCTCTCTTTTTGATCTTCAATACAATGTTCTCCTCGATGTTCTTGGATTTCTATCTGATGTAATCACTTTTGCGGTGTGTTTGTTGAGATCCGATGAATTGTGAGTTTATGATCAGATTACCCATGAATATTATTTGAGTCTTCTCTGATCTCTTTTATGCATGATTATTATAGCTTCGTATTTCTTCTCCGATCTATTGATTCGGTTTGGCCAACTAGATTGATTTATCTTGCCATGGGAAGAAGTGCTTTGTAATGGGTTCGATCTTGCGGTGCTCAATCCCAGTGACAGAAAGGGACATGACACGTATGTATCGTCGCTATTAAGGGTAAAAAGATGGGGTTTATTCATACATGAGTTTATCTTGTCTACATCATGTCATCGTTCTTAAGGTGTTACTCCGTTTTTTTATGGACTTAATACACTAGATGCATGGTGGATAGCGGTCGATGTGTGGAGTAATAGTAGTAGATGCAGGCAGGAGTCGGTCTACTTGTCTCGGACGTGATGCCTATATACATGATCATTGCCTTGGATATTGTCATGATTATTTGCTTTTCGATCAATTGCCCAACAGTAATTTGTCTACCCACCATATGCTATTTTCTTGAGAGAAGCCTCTAGTGAAATATATGGCCCCCGGGTCTATCTAAATCATTTACTAAAACCCTAAAAAAATATTGCTGCACTTTTCTTTATTTATTTTATTTTGTATTTTTTTTCAATCTATCTATCTATCACATACAATTTAATCTTGCAATTGATCGTCGATGGATTGACAACCCCTCGTTTGCGTTGGGTGCAAGAATTTGTTGTTTGTGTGCAGGTACTGCTAACGAGGTGTTGTGTGGTTCTCCTACTGGATTGATAACCTTGGTTTCATAACTGAGGGAAATACTTACCTTTGCTGTGCTACATCATCCCTTCCTCTTCGGGGATAATACCAACGCAAGCTACAATTAGCAGGAAGAATTTCTGGCGCCGTTGCCGGGGAGACATCATCAACATCTATCAAGTACCTTTGCATAAAATCTCATCTCCTTGCATTTATTTTATTTGCCTCTTGTTTTCATATCCCCCACTTCTAAAAAGTTTTTACAAAAATACAAAAATATTTTGTGTGCTATCTTTGCTTGGGTTGCCATGTGCCTTCTATTTGCTTGCATCTTCGCTTGCTAAAAATCTTTTGATATGGATCCTCATCCACTTGCTAATCTTTTTAAAAGATCCAATTATAATGAACAAATTTCTAGTGATTTGAGTGCTCTTGATTTTCTCTATGAAGTTTGCTTGAAAATCATGAATCTGAAAATTGTGATGAAGTGTTAGAAAAAGAAATTTATAAAGTGATTCATGATAGCTCCTTAATTGAAAAGCATGATTGCAATGATGTTACTATAAATTCTATTAATGTGAATTGTGCTAAAAATATGCAAAACTAGAAGCTTGGGGATGATAATTTTGTTACGTCCACTACTTATTGCAATGATCATGATTGGGGTGATGCTTCTTATGATCTTGAAAATTTATTGAAGCCTCATGATGAATATGATATTGATAATAATGCTTGCAATAATATTGAAAGTGGGTTTGGAAGAGTGTCAACTTTAGGTAAAAAGAGTCCCACATATTCGGAGAGTGTTCAATCTTATGAAATTTTTGAGAGTGGGTTTGGAGAGGTCATAACTTTAGTTAATGCTAATCCCACTATTTTAGAAGAATATAAGAGCTTTATGCATGTGGATCGTAAAGAGAGTATTGTTTATGATAGCTATATTGTTGAATTTAAGTATGATCCTACATATAATTATTATGAGAGAGGAAAATATGGTTGTAGAAATTTTCATGTTACTAAATTACCTCTCGTTATGTTGAGATTGTCAATGTTTTATTCCTCTCCTTTGCATATGCTAGATATTTCTCGTCTTGATAATTTGTTTACATATAAAATGCCTATGCATAGGAAGTATGTTAGACTTAAATGTGTTTGTCACATGTATTATGATGCTCTCTTTGTGCTTCAATTCTTATCTTTCATGTGAGCATCATTGAAATCTCAAAGCCTATCTTAATGGCTATAAAGAAAGAGCTTCTTGGGAGGCAACCCAATGAATAAAATAAATTTTTACTTTTTTGTTTCTGTTATTGTGTGCTTTCATATTTATACTACTGTTATGATTGTGTTTTTTTGTTTTTAATTAGTGTTTGTGCCAAGTAAAGCCTTTAGGATGATTTGGAAGATAGTATAATTGATGCTGTTTGGAAAACAGAAAGTTTTGCGTCCAGTGCTGGAATTTTGGTTCTGTACTGGAGGGTCAGAAAAATCTGTGATTTTTACACAGTATTGGTATATGAATTTCCCACGTTTTCCTAATTTTTCAGAATTTTTGGAGTTACAGAAGTATGGCTTTTAAATAGATTGCTACAGACTGTTCTGTTTTTGACAGTTTCTGTTTTTGATGCACTACTTGCTTGTTTTCATGAATCTATGGATTGTATCGGGGGGTATAAGCCATGGTGAAGTTAGAGTACAGTAGGTATAATGCAAAAATATAATATGAATTGGTTTACAATAGTACTTAAAGTAGTGATTTATTTTGTTATACTAACGGATCTCATGAAGGTTTTGTTGAGTTTTGTGTGATTGAAGTTTTCAAGTTTTGGGTGAGATCACGATGGATGAAGGAATAAGGAGTGGCAAGAGCCTAAGCTTGGGGATGCCCGAGGCACCCCAAGGTAATATTCAAGGAAGACTCAAGCGTCTAAGCTTGGGGATGCCCCGGAAGGCATCCCCTCTTTCTTCTACCAACCATCGGTAATTTTACTTGGAGCTATATTTTTATTCGTCACATGATATGTGTTTTACTTGGAGCGTCTTGTATTATATGAGTCTTTGCTTTGTTTGTTTTTTAGTTTGTCACAATCATCCTTGCTGAACACACCTATCTTGAGAGCGCCACATGTTTATCATCATTTGTTAGAATAGTCTATGTGCTTCACTTAAATTTTTTGAGCTAGGCAGTTGCTCTAATGCTTCACTTAAATCTTTTTGAGCACGGTGGTGGCTATATTTTGAAGAAATAAACTCTCATGCTTCACTTATATTATTTTGAGAGCTGATTGAAATTTTGAAGAAATGAATTCTCATGCTTCACTTATATTATTTTGAGAATTGATAAGATTGAAATTTTGAAGAAATATTTGCACTCTCATGCTTCACTTAAATCTTTTTGAGAGTTCATAATAGTAACGGTAATTTGCACAAGATATGAAGTTGGTCCCAAAGTGATGAATATTCAAGAGGGATATAATAAAAGCTTTCATATAGATCATTGGATATGATAAGTGTGATTCCTTGCAATAGTTTTGCGATATGGAAATGATGATATGTGAGTCATGTTAATGAGTAATTGTGATTTAGTAAGACTATTAGTGTTAAGGTTTGTGATTCCCTATGCATGCACATTAAGTCAATAGTTATGCAACGAAATTATATCCTACTTATGGTGCATTATTCGGTGTTAGTTATGTTCAATGCATGTTTATGACCGTTTTCACTTTTTGGTTGGTTGCTTCTCAATCTATTTGCTAGCCTTCATTTGTACTAAGCGGAAATACTGCTTGTGCATCCAAAATCCTTAAACCCAAGTTGTGCCAAATGAGTCCACTATATCTACCTATATGCGGTATTTCAATGCCGTTCCAAGTAAATTTGCGTGTGCCAACTCTAATTTTTAAAATAATTTTTCCGTTTTGTGTGCCCGTACCGCTCATGAAGCGGCAGGGGGTGGCCATTATTTTCCATGCTAGGTGTGTTATTCTCACGATGAGTGTTTATTCACTTGTCATTGCACGAGAGAATGGTTGGTAATAGGGATGCCCAGTCCCACAATGAATCAAAAATTAATAACAACAAAATTCCTTGGAAAGTGTTGGTTTGGAGGGCACCCGTGGATATGGCTAGCCATGGATTGTGAAAGAAAGGTGGAAAGGAAATAAATTTTAATTTCTGTTTGGGATTCGCCTATGATGTGTCTAGCATGGAAAATAATGGGAATTCTCGGTCGTTTTCGTTGACAGGAAAAGCATGCCTCTAAAAATATTTTATCTCTTTAATTTCAGCCTTGAGCTCTGGCACATTTCACAAATCTCTGCTTCCCTCTGCGAAGGGCCTATCTATTTACTTTTATGCAATTTTTATTTTTATTTGAGTCTCCATCTTCTCTTACAAAAGCACCAACTAGAGAACACTATTGTCATACTTGTGCATTGTGTGTAGCTAATATTTGAGTGTGTTTCATGAATGGATCAATGATTGAGAATAATGGGCTAGGGATAACTTTCTTTAGCGTTGATATTTTGAAAGACATGGTTGCTTGTTAGCATGCTTGAGTATTTATATCTTCATGTCAAATTATAGACTATTGCTTGAATCATTCAGGTCCAATGTCCATGCTATAAAAGAAAAGAATATATGATGAATATGATAGGTAGCATTCCACATCAAAAATTCTGTTTTTATCATTTACCTACTCGAGGACGAGCAGGAATTAAGCTTGGGGATGCTGATACGTCTCCAACGTATCTATAATTTTTTATTGTTCCATGCTGTTATATTATCAATCTTGGATGTTTTTATATACATTTACAGCAATTATATATAATTTTTTGGGACTAACCTATTAACTTAGTGCCCAGTGCCAGTTGTTGTTTTCTGCCTGTCTTTGGTTTTACAGAAAATCAATACCAAACGAAGTCCAAGTGCCACGAAACTTTTTGGAGATTTTTTTCTGGACAAGATAAACACTAGAAGCTTCGGGAGAAGGCCAGAAGCCCCAGGGGGTGCCCACGAGGCACCAGGGCGCGCCTGGGAGGGGGGGGCAGGCGCACCCTAGTACCTCATGGGGCCCACAGAGCTCCGTTTGACCTAATTCCACCACTATAAATTCCCAAAAAAATTAGAAACCCTCAGGAGAGTCCACGAAATAATTTTTCCGCCGCCGCAAGTTTCTGTTCTCGAGAGATCCCATCTGGAGGCCTTCTCCGGTACTCCGCCGGAGGGGGAATCGATCACGGAGGGGCTCTACATCAACCTTGCCGCCCTTCCGATGATGTGTGAGTAGTTTACCACAGACCTTCGGGTCCATAGTTAGTAGCTAGATGACTTCTTCTCTCTTTTTGATCTTCAATACAATGTTCTCCTCAATGTTCTTGGAGTTCTATCCGATGTAATCACTTTTTGCGGTGTGTTTGTTGGGATCCGATGAATTGTGAGTTTATGATCAGATTATCCATGAATATTATTTGAGTCTTCTCTGATCTCTTTTATGCATGATTATTATAGCCTCGTATTTCTTCTCCGATCTATTGATTTGGTTTGGCCAACTAGATTGATTTATCCTGCCATGGGAAGAGATGCTTTGTAATGGGTTCGATCTTGCGGTGCTCAATCCTAGTGACAGAAAGGGACATGACACGTATGTATCGTTGCTATTAATGATAAAAAGATGGAGTTTATTCATACGTGAGTTTATCTTGTCTACATCATGTCATCGTTCTTAAGGCGTTACTCCATTCTTTTATGGACTTAATACACTAGATGCATGCTGGATAGCGGTCGATGTGTGGAGTAATAGTAGTAGATGCAGGCAGGAGTCGGTCTACTTGTCTCGGACGTGATGCCTATATAAATGATCATTGCCTTGGATATCGTCATGATTATTTGCTTTTCTATCATTTGCCCAACAGTAATTTGTCTACCCACCGTATGCTATTTTCTTGAGAGAAGCCTCTAGTGAAAACTATGCCCCCCGGGTCTATCTAAATCATTTACTAAAACCCTAAAAATATTGCTGCACTTTTTCTTTATTTATTTTATTTTGTATTTTTGTTTCAATCAATCTATCTATCACATACAATTTAATCTTGCAATTGACCGCCGAGGGATTGACAACCCCTCGTTTGCGTTGGGTGCAAGGATTTGTTGTTTGTGTGTAGGTACTGCTAACGAGGTGTTGCGTGGTTCTCCTACTGGATTGATAACCTTGGTTTCATAACTGAGGGAAATACTTACCTCTGCTATGCTGCATCATCCCTTCCTCTTCGGGGATAATACCAACGCAAGCTACAAGTAGTAGTAAACAAAATAACTCGGAAGGGAGACTTACTATGTCAGCAGGATTGTTGTACGATAGCCCGTCTTGGAACTGACGCTTAGCAAACTCCTCCGCGGATCCTTGGTACATGCTAGCCAGTACGGCTCCGAGGGTCATTTGGTCCATAAAAGCTCCCTTGATGGATCGGGAGGCGTCGTTGGACCCATTATACTCACACAATAAATGCTGACACTGCCGGAGGGGTTGGACTCTTCGGTCTAGGGCCACCGCCATCACATCAATGATGGTGAGGAGAGAGCTCGACAGTAGCTTCACTTTGGCCGCTAGACTGGTCACGGCTTCGTCTTCCTCTTGCGCCGAGCTCTGCGGTCTCCAGCTGTAACGTTTCCTCGTTGGATCCAATGAGAAGGGCGGGGGGCCTGGCCGGGCTCGCTCGTACAGCGGGACGTCGTTAATATAGAACCACTCGGAAGGCCAGTAATCGGCGTCCTCCCGAGGCGTTCCCGCTGGATAGCCAGTCTTGTCGACTCGGCTGACTTTGGCTCCTCCAACCTCGAATAGCTTGTCGGCCGAGGAGCGGGGCACGATACAGAAATACTTTCGCCATAATCCGAAGTGCACCTGACAGCCGAGGTGTAGCTCGCAGAGCGCGATGTGCAATATCGAATTCGGGGAGAGATGGTGTAACTGCAGCCCCTAAAACTCCAGCAAGCCGCGAAGGAAAGGGTGGATTGGAAACCCTAAGCCGTGGAGGAGGAAAGGCACGAAGCATACCCGCTCGTCTCCTCGTGGCGAAGGGTAATTCTCAACATGGGCTTGACTGTTGATGGACGTTAGTCCGGGACGGGTAGGGGCCAGATCCGCATCCGGCAGGTAGCCTTGCGTCGCCAAGCGCTCTAATTGAAGGCGCGCGACGGAGCAGCTCCCCCAGTCCCCTCTATCAGGGCCGTGAGGACGCCTTGACGATCCTTCACCACTCGCCATTGTTCGGGCTCTTGAGCTTGGGCTGGGGAAGGGGGGGGGGGATTTTCTGCTGCGGTTGCAGATGCGTATTGCCGCTAGCAAAGGCTACGCGTTTATTAAGTAAGGGCAGAAGGGGCTGACGCTTCGGCGTTTTTTCCATAAAGGGGCCCGATTCCCTAAATGACACAATTCTCAAAATCTGAAAATGGGCCCCAACGGAATTTTAAGGGTTGGCCGAGGTCTTTAAGTCTGGTTGGAGAATAAAGCACGGGAACTTGTCTATCGAGCCAAGACTCCTGAAATTGAAGGGCGTCGACTTCGGCATCGAAGACCAGTTCAGGGGCTACTGACGGTGTCCTGGATTAGGGGGTGCTAACCTAGCCAGCCCGTCTCCTCGGTTGGGCCGATGGGCCCTCGTATGTGATCAAGATGGACTCCGGAAGCCGCACATAAGAAGCGTGATCGAGACTGTCTCTACCGAAGACTTGACGTATACTCCAAGATCTTTCCAGCCGCCTTACTACTAGTTACCGACTTTGTAACCCTAGATACCCTCCCTGGCGTGTATATAAGTCATAGGGTTTAGCCCGTACAGGGCACATCAACGCAATATCGCTCACCTAGCCCTAGAAGTTAGACACACATTACGATCTCGAGGTAGATCAACTCTGTATTTGATACATATCCATCAATATAAACAGAAGCAGGATGTAGGGTATTACCTCCATCAAGAGGGCCCGAACCTGGGTAAACATCGTCTCCCTTGTCCTTGTTACCACCGATTCGAGATCCACAGCTCGGGACCCCCTACCCCGAGGTCTGCCGGTTTTGACACCGACACTGAGGAAGAACCATCGGATGAGCGTGGCGTCGATGGCGGACCACTCGTGATCCGCGGGCACGAGGCTTGAGTCAACGAAACCGTCCACGTGATCGATGAGGTTCTACTCTCGAAACACAAGGGAGAAGTAAGTTTTCCATGCGTAGTAGGTGGAGTCGGCCTGAGCAAGACGAACCGGGACCCGCTCATAGATGTTGAGGTTGCGGATGTCGGCGGCGTCGGGTGGGTTGGCACCGGCGAACGGGGTGCTGGCTTCGGACAGCGAGTGGGTGGAGGACATGGTGACGGGCTAGGGTTGGGATGGGGAGAGGGATGGCGCGGCGGCGGCAGAAACTAGGGTTGGATGCGGCGGCGGCAGAGGAGAGCAGCGGCGGCGTGGAGAGGAGATCACGGTGGCGGGTTGGGAGGAGCACGGCGTAGGCAGTAGGGAGATGCGGCGGCGGCGCTAGGGCAAGGGCGCGGCGGCGGCGCGGGTGCGGAAGCTAGGGTTAGAACTTGGAAACTGATACCATGTAGAATATTGGAATTGCACAATGTATTGATCATGTGCTATGTGCACGGTATATATGATGTACAAGGTGGGCCTCTACCTCAATCTATACAACGAAAAGTAGAGAGGTGGGCCTGATGTACAAGAGACAATATACATGCAATACAACGTGCTCAACAGACATATATAAATTGATGGGATCCTGTGTAAATTAGCGAGGTGATATTATTAATTAATAAGGAAACCTTTTTTGACAGAACCGAAAGCTAGCCCAATGGCCCAACAGGGAGAATCGTAGGACGTGGTCACGACAAAGCGGGACGATACCAAGAATATCACCTCCCGACCCAATAGGGAGAATCGTAAACCAAAAATATCACCTCCCTTTATTAGTAGGTAAATGGAATAGATAATAGATATAGATACCCATAAAAAAAGATATAGATTTATCTAAATTACATGCACTCGATAATTAGGCAAAGCTAATTAACAATATGTAGTATATGCCCCGCAAAAATAAATCAATAAATAATGATATGTAGTATCCGCTGAATTTATTGTATCATTTACATACTTGCACAATTTTTTTTGAAGGGTGCATACTTTTTTTTTGCGGTTGGGGTGTGGCGACTTCCGGTGATTGTCCGGCGACTGGCGTGATGCCGTCTTCTTCCTCCCCGGTGCAGTTCCCCTTCTTTCTCTGATCTCCTCTCTCCATCCCTTGTTTCCTCTGGACTCCATCTGCTCCACCTCTCTTGTCCATAGCTGTTGCCTCTCCCAGATCCCCTTCTCTCGTTTCCTCTCTTCAACTAGATTCTTGGCCGGCGTCGCTCATCCCTCCTGGATCCAACGTTGCCGCTCCTCCTCCTTTGATCTTCTGTTTCCCCTGCTTCTTCCAGCCTCACATCTCTTCGTTTATAGTCGTTGCGTCATCCCCGCCATCTTCTTTGCTATCCTTGCCGCCGATCTCCCCCTCACCACCCATCCCTCATCCTTCTCCAGTGCTCAGTATTCTAGTTCTTCCCTGTGTCCCGTCCTCTCCTCTCCATCTGAATCCTAGCGAGGCTTGCTGCTGGCTCTCCCTAATCTCTGCTGCTCGGCTGATTTTTCTAGCTTCTTCCATCAATGAATCCATATCATCAAAGTGGATCTCAGGAGTGGTCAGTTTGGAGAGGAGATGGAATTTGATGCTGAAACAGACAGGAACATGGCAGTCTCTTTTTCTCGGGTAGCGGCGCGTGGCCCTAATGCGCCCCGGGCGCCATGAAAGCGATAGCTTGGAATTGCCGGGGTATGGGCCGGGATCTCGGCAATGATCGTATGCTTTTCCTGGTTAATCTGATCCGTTCTACTAGAGCCCAGGTAACCTTTGTTTCGGAGATCAAATCTTCTAAGGTTCGATCAATTGATCTTGTTAATAGGTTTGATGTTGCTAACAACTTTGTTGTTCCTTCTAGAGGTGCTTCTGGTGGGCTATGGCTTATGTGGAATGATGAACTCAAAGTTTCTGTTCATAGTGCCTCCTTTCACTATATTCTAGCTAATGTAGTCCATCTAGCTTCGGGTGTCCACTTTTGCTTGATTTGTATATATGGTGACCCCTATCATAGGCAGACTAGTACTATCTGGAATAAAGTTGCTGCTTTTGTGTATGATAACCTAGGGAAGCCCATGATGTGTATGGGTGACCTTAACGACATCTTGTATGATACGGATGGTTGTAATGGTAGTATTAATTATTATCGTATGTCTGCTTTTCGTTCTCTTGTTAAAAATTGTGGTTTTTTTTATATTGGTTTCAGTGGTCCTGCGTATACTTGGCGTAACAAACAACATACGGCTAATCCTATTTATAGACGCCTAGATCGATGCTTGGTTAACTCTGAATGGTGTATGCATTATCCTAATACTAAAGTGCTTAATCTTCCTATTATTCTCAGTGACCATGCTCCCATTCTTCTTTCTACTGATGGTAATTTTGTTAAGCCTAGGCAAACGTTTAAATTTGAAAACTGGTGGTTACTTGAGAAAGATTTTAGCAACTTTGCTAAATCTGCCTGGAATAATTGTACATCTCACTCCTTTGCTACAAAGTCATCTTCTTTGGCAGGCTCTTTGAAAAAGTGGTGCAAGAAGAAAAAGCCTCTTCAGCAAGAACTCTTGCAACTTGAATCAAGTATCAATCAGATTCAGCAGCTTCCTTTGCAGCAGCAAAATCATACTTTGGAAGGCTCTCTCACTCTTAGGTATGAGCAAACTCTTTCCAAACTTAATCAGTTTTACAAACAAAGAAGTAAAAAGGGTTGGGCCACGGCTGGTGATCGCAATACTAAATTTTTTCATCAGGCTGTGATCAAAAGAAGAAAAAGGAATATTGTTTGTTCTATTAAGGATGAGAATGATGTGATACATTTTAAGCCTAGTGCTATCACTAATACTTTTGTCAACTATTTTAGATACATCTTCTCCTCGCCTAACAATGACATTGGAAGGCCTTTTCTCACTACTCAGTTGCCTGTCAACTCTTTGGATCCTACTTATTTTCTTCCTGATAAAAATGAAGTTTTGCAGATTCTCAAAGAGATGAAGTTGAACGCTTCTCCGGGTCCGGATGGTTTTAATGTGGAATTTTATTTGGCTGCTTGGGATTGGATTGGGGAGGAGGTCACTCAACTTGTGATTAACTTTTATCAAACGGGTATTTTACCTCCTCACATTAATGATACTAATATTGCTCTAATCCCAAAGAAGTTAGTTCCTCAGGTTCCTATGGATTATCGTCCCATTAGCCTTTGTAATGTTGTCTATAAAATCATTGCGAAATCGCTAGCTAATAGGATTAAGCCTCATCTTCCGGACTATATTGATCCTGCTCAGCAAGCCTTTATTGAGGGTAGAAGAATTAGCGACAACATTATTATTGCTCAAGAGATTACTCACTCTTTCTCTCTTGCTTCGTGGAATCATCATGCTTTCATGCTAAAAATAGATCTTGCTAAAGCTTTTGATCGTCTAGAATGGAACTTCATTGTGTCTGCTCTTGCACGTAAAGGGCTGCATCCTCATTTCATTAATTTGGTTCATGTGTGCATTTCTACTCCTACTTTCTCTATGCTTGTTAATGGGCAGCCTTCGCATAAATTTAGAAGTTTCAAAGGTATTCGTCAAGGCTGTCCCATGTCGCCTTATTTGTTTGTGATTGCTATCAATGAATTGTCTATTGCTCTCAATGAAGCTCTTGCTGCTCAAAATCTTCAAGGAAATTCGCTTGGGCCAAATTGCCCTTCTATTCATTCTCTGTTGTTTGCAGATGATTTGTTGGTTTGTGGTCAAGCCACTATTCAGGAGGCCAATGCTATGGCTCAGCTCATTCACCACTGTTGTTCTATTTCGGATCAAACTCCAAACTGGGCCAAATCTGCCATTCTTTTTAGTTCTCGAGTTAGCCAACCTACTATGCAGGAGATTAAGCAAGTTTTTCCCGTTTCCTCCTTGGATAGCAATTTCACCCATCTTGGTCATCTGCTTATTCTTCCTGCTAAAAATAGAACTGCCGCCTATAACTTTGTTCTTGATAAATTTATGAATAAATTGCCTGCTTATAAAGCCAATATGCTTTCTCATGCTGCGAGGCTTGAATTGATTCGCTCTGTTTTCTCTGCTATTCCTGTTTATTATATGGCTAACATCTTGTTCACAAAGAAGTTTATTGCAAAGCTCACTGCTGTCATTAGAAATTTCTGGTGGACAGGTATTAGGGAGAATGATTCTACAAGGAGTCTTTGTCTTCGTGCATGGAAAGACATCTGCAATTCTAAAGAAGAAGGTGGACTGGGCATAAGAAATTTGAAGGCTATCAATGAGAGTCTTGTTCTTGCAGCTGCTTGGAGAATTGCTAAATCCCCTTTTTCTCAGGTGTACTTAGTTCTTAAGGCTAAATATTTTCACGACTCTTCCATCTGGGTTGCTCATTCTTCTGCTCCTAAATCAGCTTTTTGGGCTTCGGTTTTAAAAATGATTCCTAAATTGAAAGCTCATTCTTTTTACCAATTAACTCAAGGTAATATCTCTATTTGGAGCACACCTTGGTGCACCCTTTGGGCCTCCATTCATGATCATCTTATTATTCAAGAACCGGGCTTTAGATATCCTTCTTTAGTTAAGGATCTTTGGCTCCCTGGACAAAAAAATTGGAATAATGAGCTTGTTCATTTACTTTTCCAGCAACCTATGGCCTCAATTATTCTCCAAACTGATATTATCAATGATGATGGTCCAGATTTGCTTTGTTGGGATCTCACTCCGAATGGCATTTGTTCTTCCAAATCTGCTTATAAGCTTTGTTTGCAGGACATCCATGCAGTTCCTAGGAATGCTCCTTCTGTACTTTCTTTGGAATTGAAGAATCTTCTCAAGATGGTTTGGAAACAAAAACAGGTTTTGCCTAGGGTGCAAACTTTTGCATGGAGGCTTCTTAGAAGGGCTTTGCCTACAGGTTTGCGAGCTAGTCGATTCTCTGTTCATATATCTAAAAACTGTTGTAGGTGCGGCCATCAGGAGGATGAATCCCATTTATTTTTTCTTTGTCCCTTTGCTCGCGCGGCTTGGTTTGCCTATCCTTGGTTTATTAGGTCTGATGTTTTAATCCAAGGTCATACTTCTATGCATTCTATCCTTATTGCTTTGCTTCAAATGGGACATCCTAATGGTTCTATCTCTAACATTCTTAATTTCTTGTGGTGTCTTTGGAAGGCTAGAAATGATTTTCTTTTTGACAGGAAAAAGGCTCTTCCTCATCATGTGCACATTGCTACTATGGCCTTGTCCTCTGATTCTTATAATGACTTGCCTCATTTCTCTAAGATGCAGGTGATGCCACAAGTTCTATCTCCTCCTGATCATCTTCCTATGCAGGGTCGAACTCTTAAGTCGGATTTGCTCATTACGGGGCCCAAAATATTTTCTGACGCAACTTTCAGAAGTTCAAAAGTTCCTGGTCTATTACAGGGAGCAGTTGCTACTGGAGTAGGAGTCTATCTTGCTTTGCCTCAAGATCGTATTGAAATCAATGTGCAAATTCAAGCATCAGCTCCTCCCACTACTTCTCCTCTACATGCAGAAGCTCTGGCTCTTTCTTTTGCTGCTCAAGTGGCTAGTAAGCTCAATATTCTTCAGCCAACCTTTCTCATGGATTGCCTCTCTTTATCTTTGGTGGCTGCTACCGGCAAGATTGTGGAATCTACCACCCCTTGGAGCATCAGGAAGCCTTTGGCTAATTTCTTCAAGCATGCTAACAGTTTGCAACCTCGAGTATTTCATATTTCTAGGGAAATTAATGGCATAGCACACAATGTAGCTCATCAGGTTCTTCATTCTAGGGTTGAACCTCAAGTTTGTTGCTTTGCTTCAGCTCATAGGCATAGTTCCTGTCCTGTGGTGTCTCTTCTCTCAAATTTTCAGGTTCAGGAGTTTGTAATTCACGTTGTACATTGTTACTGAGCTGAAATGAATTTGGCGCTTAGAGCGCCTTTTGTTGTTAAAAAAAGAAAAAAACATTTACATGCATACGCACGCACACATATTCTGTATCCAGTCTATAATGTCCGACCCCCACAACGTCGCTTCCAGATAGAACATTCTACTTGGTGGCGCACTCGGGCGGGGCGCCGTCCTTGAACCTCCAGGTGTCCGCGCAGTAGTTGTAGATCATGTAGTTCTTCTGCACCCACTGGAGGCGGTCCAGCGCCGTGGCGTCCAGCTCCTGGTACATCCACGCGCCGTTGGACCTGGCGCACGCCGCCGCGTCCTGCGATGCGCAACCGCTCGCGGCGAGCCCCTTGTACGACGCCACGAACGGCGCCCGCGACCAGTCCGTCTTCACCCGGCCGCCCTGCGTCGCCCACTCCTCCGCGTCCCACACGCTCGCGTACACCCGCATCGCCTGGCTCCTCGGGTACGCCACCCCCGTCGCCGCCTCCCGGTTCCGGTGCTCCCGGATCGGCGTCCCGTCCACGTAGAACCTGCATGCGGAGAAACGGTACGTGCATGAGATCTTGTCCTGCGTTGAGAAGAGGTAGAAGAGAGAGACTCGTGATGCTACGTACAGGATGTGTGTGGGGTTCCAGACGACGGAGTAGGTGTGGAAGTCGGCGGTGGGGTCGAACCACATGCGGAACTGCTGCTCCCGGCCGCCCTTGCCCTGGCTGTAGACGTTGGTGTGCACCGTGTAGGGCTGCCCGCTCGCGTTGCCCAGGAACTCGAAGTCGATCTCGTCGTGCGCCGACCCCTGCGACGACAGCTGCAACACCCACACGCACGGATCAGTACAGTGCTCCCCATGGCGTCAGTCAACGCGTACTACGTAGAAAGTGGCGACGGTGCACGTGCAAGGAAATTAACAGAGCGCGTGCGTGGGTGCGTGCGTACGTAGAAAGTGGCGACGGTGCCGGCGGAGTCGCCAGGGACGAGCTTGATCTGCATGTCGAAGCGGCCGTACAGGTACTGGTTCTTGGTCTGGAACCCGGAGCCGGAGGCCCGGTCGAGGGACAGCGTGAGGAGGTCGCCGCCGCCGAGGATCTTGCCGCGGCCGTCGCCCCACGTGATGTCCACGTCCTGGTAGAAGTTGCCCGCCGCGCGGGTCACGCCGGCAAGCAGCAGCAGCAGTGGCAGCACAGGGCACGGGACTGTTCTCGTGGGACCGGACGCCATGACTGGGGTTGAATTCTTCTGCACTCGGTATTATATTCCGGTGTATTTGTGTGAGTTGAGCCAGGTGCAGGTCGTGATTTTTATAGGCCACTGGGACTGGGAGGAGGATGACATCCTCTCATTCCATTCCTTCGATTCCTTTCGTCGATGGGTAGGAGGATGGTTGGACCAGAGAAAGGGAGGAAGGTTGTACGTGAGCTGGATCGATCAATAGCCCGGCGATGCTGACCCGATCGACTCCATCACAAACCACACGGCTTTGTTTGCCAGTTATTTTGCTTCTGGCCCGTGGAATTCTTCGTCTCCAGCAGGAAATCCATTGATGGCGTGGAAACATTGGCGCCCGGGTGATCGGGCTGCATTCGCTTCTTGGGCAGGGTCTGGCGACTCGCGCGCGTCACCTATTTTTTGTCCCGCTTGAGCAGCCGTGCGTACGTGACTCACTGCATGCACGTGCATCACCGATTATTGATCAGTCTTCAGAACTAGTACGTTACCAGTCTACATGTCAAGTCTCTTCTCCTTTTGTTTTGTAGGTATGATGAGCAAAGTTGTGATTAGGCTAGGAACAGGTATATGAGCTCTCCATGTATGTACGCGAAGTTGTTTGCATGTCATGTCCTGTATCAACTAGCTTGAGCCAGCCTTGCAGGCTCATCTGATAAGGGGAATTTATGTAGCACCTAATTGTAGGCTAATTAGGGGTGACAATCATGTATCAACGCATATTTATGAAGAATCTAATTGCATGGTCTGCGGACGCCGTGACCTTCTTGAAGGCGTCGATGGGCTGCTCTACTTCTCTCTGCTAGAGACAGCACCAGGGAAACCCCTAGTATGATGGGGCGTTTCGATGTCGTTCCCCTCTCGAGGGTATCATTTTTGGAGCTTCACCCAGCCAGCGGGACATGAGGAGGGCGGCACGAGAGTGTTGCGCCGTGGTGGCGATGATGGTGAGGGCTGTTGCGGCGCTGCCCGGTGGAAGTCAGCGGTGATGGCGTGAGGGATTCTGTGGCAACAACGATGAGGGTGAGTGATGTCGGGGCGCGACATGGTTGCGGTAGTTAGCTCTTCTTCGACGTGTCCATGGGTTCGTCTCAAGTTGTTTGTTGCGGCCAAATAGGAGCTGCGGCAGCGGGGTTCGGGCGGCAACAATGACGGGCGATTGGTGGTCTCACTGGTGCAGATTGGGTCTATGCATATGGTTAAAACCCCTTTTCACTGACACAGTTTCGAACCGTCGCCTTGCAATGGTGTGCTATAGGTGGTCTTTTGATTTGTCTGTTGATTTTCCACGACACCAACTTTGCATATTTCTCCTTCGTACCTCTCCATCAAAATTGGAGCTGCGTTGTCCTTGCCGCATGTGGCTGTGTGATTGGCATGGATCTTCATGTGGCTTCGCACGGTCTCGATGGAGTGGGCTGCATCGGTGGTCATTTGCGGCGAAGTCGGAGTCGCTTGCACAGAGAGAAGGGATGGCCATGACGCTGCTCAGGGATAAGTGACGGCGATGATGCCAATGTGCTACCTCGACAAGGCTTTCTTTGCACTCGTCTGTATAGGGTATCTTGTGTGCGCCGTTTAGCAGATTGTGGTGGGATTTTGCTCGGTTTTTCACTAACTAACGTGGTAGCTTCTTCTCAATTATGGATAAGGCAAATATTTTGCCTCCATTTCAAAATAATTGTCTGGTCCAACATTAGCATGCATAAACGTCGGTCATGATCATAAGATTTCGACGACATGTGACATTCCTTCGCTACACCTATGTATTACAACAACTTAATTTTGCATAGT
Source organism: Elymus sibiricus (assembly GCA_039707655.1). Taxonomy (NCBI): domain Eukaryota; kingdom Viridiplantae; phylum Streptophyta; class Magnoliopsida; order Poales; family Poaceae; genus Elymus; species Elymus sibiricus. Next base: position 383,745,919 of record CM077676.1, read on the forward strand.
CTTTAATGCATAACTTTAACTTGGACATGTATGAATGGTATCATTGTATTTACTTGCAAAATATATTTTTTTATATGTCTTAAGTTATTTGTCGAAGACCATAAAAATCAATAGGGTGTTATATTTTTGGGAAGGAGGGAATAGCAAACACATTTGATAAGCTGCTATATATACAGGGAATTTGGTGTTGGGTCAACCAAATTTTTTTTTTTTTGACGAAAAGCAACAGGTTGCATTTCATTGATGAAGAGGAAGACACATTACATAGCCCAGACTGAGCACACAAACCCACAACACACAAGTACAACGCAGCAATACGACCACAACACCACGCCCTAGAAGAGAAGCAACTCGGCTTCAAAGATCACAAAGGCTCGACAAGCGGACGGAGATCTTCGGCTTCCATCATCATCTAACCAAGCAAGGCGGACGCTTTGAGCTTGGCCGTCTGGTTGCCACCCGACAACACCCCTCAAAGAGAGGGAGGAGTGTTGTATGGGAACGAGGTAATCCGGGAAGGATCACACTCGCTAACCCGGCTTCAAATGCAAACATCGGACCTGCCCACCACAAGATCGAGAACTCGGATCGCATCCGCCCAACACCACCGACCACCGCCAACCACTAGTCCCTCCAACCGGTAGCCACTCCTAAGACGACACCCCAAGAGGAGCGCCACATCGACGCCATCATCGTCCGATCCCCTAGAGGATCTGAGGTTTCCCTCGGAGTTGCTCTCCAGGACGAAGAAGTGAGCACGCCGCCTTGACAAAGCCTTCAAGAAGGAAGCGAATGCCCTCGGGCATCGCCATCGTCTACCCCGGCCACAACCAGTAGCAAGGCCTTAGCCCAGCACAGTGCCACCACCTCTCGCCCGAGCCCATACCGGTCAGACCACCGCCACCATCCCCTGCCCGCCAGCCGCCAGCCCCACGCGCCCGACGACTGCCGGGACCCAAACCCACCGAATTCCACCCACGAATGCCGACCAGAGTGGAGCACGAAACCGACCACCTCCGCCAGAACCACCACTTTCAACCACCCCCACCACCTCGCCCGCCGGACCCAGATCCATCCCGCGCGAGACGAGGCAGGGCACTGCCACCACGCGTCATGGTTGGTACCACCAGAGCTACGCCGGCCCGGCATCACGCCCACACGGCCGTGGACAGCGCCTGGCACTGCCACGACCAGGATGCAGGATGCAGACACGATGGCCCAGATCTGGCCCACCCTCTCGCCACCGTGCGACCACCAGGGCGGCCCTGCTGTCGAGAGGGACGCCACACCGCGAGCAGCTCGCTGGCGGTCCGCCACATGGCCACCGCGCTCCATCGGGCCGCCGTGCTTCACCTGGCCACTGCGGGAGCAGCCGACCGAAGAAGGATGCCCCGCCGCCGCCTTCCCAGGGGCACGCACGGGCTTCGCCGACGTCTCCTCCGGCGGCGGCGAAGCGAGGGAGGAGCGTGGGAGGGGTTCCTGGCGGCGCGGGCTAGGGTTTCCCCCCGTGTCGCCGGGGGGCAAGACGATTCTGACGACCAAATTGTAATTTCACTAAATTCATAAAGAACTACACATCTGCATTGCATATATACATCTTTTACGTTTTCTATACTGAGATAATTCATTTGCCAAATAACCAAATTTGCTGATTAAACCAAAGCACCTAGTCAAGCTTTTGCGTTGAAGTAGCATACACTTTCCACTTGCCCGTCCAAGAGTTGGGTGGGCATCATAATTGTGCTACGTGGAGAGTCCAAGAGCAATCCCCAATGGGAATGGGATTATGGGATATGGTCATCAGGCCACTTAATTTGCACACCATGAACCACACACACTAAAACTAGGTAGAATATTGCATTTTATGCCGACCAGCCGACCATGGCCAGGCCGGCGCCTCCACTTCGAAGTTCCAACTCGAGCATGCACCGATCCCCCATGGACACGTACGTACATGGTACACCATGCAACCCAGTGCACGCAGCACCGGTCAGTAACAAGCAAGTCTCTGATGTTGATGTTTATGACAACTAGATGATACCCGCGTGTTGCTGCGAGAATTAGTTGCAATATATTTTGATGAGATTTAGTTGTCTGGAACATTAACATTTTAGTTAATAACATGAGAATCAAAACCGAAAAGACATGTGCTTCATTGCATTTTAATATTGTATGTATAGTACTGAGATAATTATTGAATATAAGTTGTATAATTAAATAAAAAGCATTTCTCATCCACTATTGCATGTTGTGGTTGACCTTTCTTCATGCTTGGTTATGTTTAGGTGGGCCTTTTTCATGCATGATTATATGATGAGATGACATACTTGCATGTCAAGATAAATAAGTTAGTGGAGACCAACTATTTAGGCATGTAGGATTCCATTTAACTCCCGTGTCGATATGCCCTCCTCTCGCACAGTGATGGAGGTAGGGGGGCTAGCAGGGGCGTTCCCCCCCCCCCCCCCCCCCCCCCCCATGCTCTCACATGTGCGTGTATATTTGCTTCCTAATCCTTCTTATATGAGAGCAAATTTGATAAGCTAGATGGTTTGGCCCCTCCTGACATTACAAGAATTTTTTTGGTCCCCTCCATTTTGATTTTCTGGCTCCGCCACTGCTCTCGCATGCATGCACGGTGCAAGTAATCAAGCACCGAAGGAGTACACGGGTTGCTTCCCAGATCGAACTTCCATCGAATAGCAAAAACGCCGCCGTCTCTCCAACTATATGATCAAATAGTTAACAACGTACACGTACGTGCGCCGCGGTGGCATCAACATCCGGCAGAACTCCCAACGAGCGCCGCCCGTGTAATCAGCATCCATGCACGCACATCTCGATCGATCGATCTTGTTCCAGAGGTGCCCTGGCAGAGCACTCCACTCCACATAGCCTTATCGATCCACCCAACCAAATGCCCATTCCAATCAATCTTCGCCACTATCTTTATCTCGTGTTAAACCCATCTTTTCCGATAAGAAATTGAAGGGAGGCACGCACCACGCAGGACTACTCCTACTCGCATTGCAACAGTACGTGTTGGGGCCGGCCGGACGTCGCCGTCGATCAAGTGGAGTCGCCGATCGATCCCTGGGCTAGCTGGGCTAGCTGATGATCATGGGTCAGCCGTTAAAGTTGGGCAACTTCCCGTGTCTTTTCTAGCCTTGTGCCACTAGGCTGTTATCGCCATTGGCCACACTAGCGACATGGTTACTGCTAATGGAACGAGATCACGTCTCGTTGCTGACCGGCGGGTTTTGCTCAGAGGGACACGTATGGGACGTAGTTTTCCGAGTTTTAGGTAACAGATGATGGTGTAACAGTCGTGTTGTTTGTTAGCCCAGAGTAATGATGACCAGGGAAAACACGTACTCCCGATGCCCAACACCTGGTACATGGTTTCTAGCACCAGTTGTCTTTCTTTTTCAGAGTTCTTCTTTTTGTTTTTACAAGGGAAATGTTAACTGGCGAACGTTCGCTGGGGGAGGTCTCAGCGAACGCCGCACAACTGTGTGATCGGTATGGGACGAATGACATAATATTTATAAAAATACATTGCGTTCGCTGGCTACTCTTTCCTACACAAGGCATGTTTCCCTTCCGTACATGGCAAGTCTCTAACAAACGAGCATGGCCTTTTTAGTTGTTTTGGCATGGCAACTCCGGCGTTCGCTGGCAATTTTACTCTCTGCGAACGTTCACCATATATTCTCGTCTTTTTATAAAGGAGAAGAAGTTCTCACAAAGACTTCAAATCTAAGAGCATTACAATGAAACTAATAAACTTGCAGTACTAAAAACAAAGTGGCATAAAAATTATTGAATACAACCACCTTTAGCAAAATCAACTCTACAGACAAAAAAACTTAAAATGAAAACACTTACAGGACTACAAAGGATTTGAAGCCAGGTTCAACAAGTGAAGTTCATCCCAAGTTCCCAATGGCATCCATTCCAAGAAGCATATTGATACGTCTCCAACGTATCTATAATTTTTTATTGTTCCATGCTATTATAGTATCAATCATGGATGTTTTATATGCCATTATATATTATTTTTTTGGACTAACCTATTAACTCAGTGCCCAGTGCCAGTTGCTGTTTTTTTACTTGTTTTTGTCATTTCAGAAAATCATTATCAAAAAGAGTCTAAACGAGAAAAAACTTTGAATTAATTTTTTCTGGACCAGAAGAGACCCACGAAGTTTCGGGAGAAGATCAGAGGAGCCACGAGGAGGCGGCAAGCCTGGAGGGCGCGCCCCCAGGCTTGTGGGCCCCTCGTAGCCCTTCCTGACCTAATTTCAGCGCTATAAATTCCCAAATATTCACAATATACCAAAAAGACAGAAGAGAAAACATTTCCGCCGCCGCAAGCCTCTGTTCTTCCACGATCCCATCTGGAGGCCTTTTTCGGTACTCTCCCGGAGGGGGAATCGATCACGGAGGGCTTCTTCATCAAACTTGCTGCCCCTCCGATGATGTGTGAGTAGTTTACCACAGACCTACGGGTCCATAGCTAGTAGCTAGATCGCTTCTTCTCTGTCTTTGATCTTCAATACCATGTTCTCCTCGATATTCTTGGAGTTCTATCTGATGTAATCTTCTTTTGCGGTGTGTTTGTTGGGATCCGATGAATTGTGAGTTTATGATCAGATTATTCATGAGAAATATTTGAGTCTTCTCTGAACTCTTTTATGCATGATTATTATATCTTTGTATTTCTCTCCGATCTATCGATTTGGTTTGGCCAACTAGATTGGTTTATCTTGCAATGAGAGAGGTGCTTTGTGATGGGTTCAATCTTGCGGTGCTCAATCCCAGTGACAGAAAGGGACATGACACGTATTTGTATTGTTGCCATTAAGGTTAAAAAGATGGGGTTTAATCATATTGCTTGAGTTTACTTTGTCTACATCATGTCATCTTGCTTAAGGCGTTACTCTGTTTCATACTTAGTACCCTAGATGCATGCTGGATAGCGGTCGATGGGTGGAGTAATACTAATAGATGCAGGCAGGAGCCGGTCTACTTGTCTCGGACGTGATGCCTATATACATGATCATTGCCATGAATCCGTCATAATTATTTGCTTTTCTATCAATTGCCCAACAGTAATTTGTTTACCCACCGTATGCTATGTGTTCGAGAGAGAAGCCTCTAGTGAAAACTATGGCCCCCGGGTCTACTTTTATCATATATTAAAATCAAAATTATTTTACTGCAATTTATTTACTTTTATTTTATTTAGTATTTTAGTTTATCTATCTATCACTATCAGAATTAATCCTTGCAAATAACCGCTAAGAGGATTGACAACCCTCTTATTTGCGTTGGGTGCAAGTGTTTGCTTTTGTGTGTGCGGGTGCGTTTAACGGGATTTTGCTTGGTTCTCCTACTGGATTGATAACCTTAGTTCTTAACTGAGGGAAATACTTATCTCTACTATACTACATCATCCTCTCCTCTTCAGGAAAATACCAACGCAGTCTACAAGTAGCAGGAAGAATTTCTGGCGCCGTTGCCGGGGAGACATCATCAAAATTATCAAGTACCTTCGCACAAAGTATCATCCACTTGCATTTATTTTATTTGCCTTTTTATTTGCATTTGCCTCTCGTTTTCATCTCCCCCACTTCTAATTTTTTTTTACAAAAACACAAAGATATTTTTATTTGCTTGTTTGCTATTTTGCTTGCTTTGCTTGAAATCGTTATCATGTCTGAACTTGAGAAAGTTGTGGTTGAAAGTGCTAGTGAGGATAGTGGTAGTGAATCTCTTGGGGAGAAAACTCACCCTTTTGATCTTAATCATGACACTCCTGAGATTGACCCCCCACTAATTTTAAGACTAAAGTTTATCATGTGGGAAGTGGTAATATTATCGGGAAAAACATTATTCAGGAATTCTTTAATTGCGCGGGGGTTATACCAATAATTAGTGGATCTATTCTTGATAAAACAAATTGTTATGTGGATGCTATTGCCATGCTTGTGGTTAAATTAGAAAGAAATTTTTTACATATCCACCCCGCCTTACAAAAGATATTTTATAAACTTCCCAACATCCATGATCCTAGGGCTAAGAAAATTGTCACTATAATCCTTATGCATGAATTTGATTACATAATCCGAGAAGCTAGGGATATTTTTTCCTTTTATAAAATTGATTTTGAGCATCCTCCTATAGAGGAAATTCTTCATGATAAAGATACTATTCGCGGGTTGGAATCTAAAGATTACTTTGCTTATGGTGAAAATATTAGAAGGAGAGTTCCATATGCTGAAATAATTAAAACTATGTATCACCATGCTTGTGATAAATTTGAGTGGGTTACTAAAGGAATTGATGAGGGATTTAGTGAAGAATGGTTTGAGGGTACGCCTAGAGATCCTATTGATGATGAGATACATGTTTTGTATGAGGATGTTTATGGTGATGATCCTGAGTTTGAAGTTATGAATGTTAAAGTTACCAATCAAAGCCCCTTCAATTACCTAAGCTCACCTACTAGAAAAGAAGAGCATGAGAGTAGAGAATTAATGAGAAAAGTTTTGAAAGATTTAATTAAAAGGGATTTGGGGATGAAAGATGACAACACTTGAAACCATGCATTATGCCTAGCTAGGGGCATAAAACAATAACGCTTGTTGGGAGGCAACCCAATAAATAAAATAATTTTTTGTTTTACCTTCTATTTTTGTGTGTTTACACAATTATAGCCTCTGTTATGATTGTGTTTTCATATTTTAATTAGTGTTTGTGCCAAGTAATGCCTTTGGGATGATTTGGATGATAGTATAATTGATGCTGTTTGGAAAACAGAAAGTTTTGCGTCCAGTGCTAGAACTTTGATTCTGTACTGATGCGTCAGAAAAATCTGAAATTTTTACACAGTAATGGTATATGAATTTCCCACGTTGTCCTAAGTTTTCAGAATTTTTGGAGTTACATAAGTATGGATTTTAGATAGATCTTTACAGGCTGTTCTGTTTTAGACATATTCTGTTTTTGTTGCATAGTTTGCTTATTTTGATGAATCTATGGATCGTATCGGGGGGTATGAGTCATGGAGAAATTGGAGTACAGTAGCATTATGCCAATATTAAATATGAATCAATTTACAATAGTACCTAAAGTTTAAGATTTGTTAGTTATACTAACGGATCTCACGAGATTTCTGTTGAGTTTTGTGTGCTGAAGTTTTCAAGTTTTGGGTGAGACTACGATGGATAAAGGAATAAGGAGCGGCAAGAGCCTAAGCTTGGGGATGCCCAAGGCACCCCAAGGTAATATTCAAGGAAGACTCAAGCATCTAAACTTGGGGATGCCCCGGAAGGCATCTCCTCTTTCGTCTACAATCTATCGGTAACTCACTTGGAGCTATATTTTTATTCATCACATGATATGTGTTTTACTTGGAGCATCTTGTGATATAGTTTGTTTGCCTTTTAGTTTGTCACAATCATCTTTGCCGAACACACCTTTTTGAGAGGGACACACATTATTCGTGATTTGTTAGAATACTATATGTGCTTCACTTATATCTTTTGAGCTAGGCAGTTGCTCTAGTGCTTCACTTATATCTTTAGAGCACGGCGGTGGTTATATTTTAAAGAAATAGTTGCACTCTCAAGCTTCACTTATATCTTTTTGAGAGTCTAATGAATAGCAATGGTAATATGCACGGGTTAGGAATTTGATCCTAATATGATAGGTATTCAAGAGGGATATAATAAAAACTTTCATGTAGATCACCGAATATGATAAGTTTGATTTCTTGCAATAGTTTTGCGACATTAAGATATTAATATGTGGGATGTGCTAGTAGATAATTGTGATTTAGTAAGAATATTGGTGTTAAGGTTTCTGATTCCCGAAGCATGCACGTATGATCTGTCGTTATGCTAAGAAGTTGGAGCATGATTTATTCTTGATTATCTACCTTATGAGTGACGGTCGGGGACGAGCGATGGTCTTTTCCTACCAATATATCCCCCTAGGGGCATGCGTAGTAGTACTTTGCTTCGAGGGCTAATAAACTTTCGCAATAAGTATGTGAGTTTTTTATGACTAATGTGAGTCCATGGATTATACGCACTCTCACCTTTCCGCAATTTGCTAGCTTCTTCGGTACCGTGCATTGCCATTTTTCACATCGAGAGTTGATGCAAACTTCGCCGGTGCATCCAAACCCCGTGATATGATACGCTCTATCACACATAAGCCTCTTTATACCTTCCTCAAAACAGCCACCATACCTACCTATCATGGCATTTTCATAGTCATTCCGAGATATATTGCCATGCAACTCCACCGTTCCGTTTTTATGACATACATCGTCATTGTCATATTGCTTTGCATGATCATATAGCTGACATAGTATTTGTGGCTCAGCCACCATTCATCATTTTTTTATACATGTTACGCTAGTATCACTGCACATCCTGGTACACCACCAGAGGCATTCATATAGAGTCATATTTTTGTTCTAGTTTCGAGTTGTAATTTTTTTGAGTTGTAAGTAAATAGAAGTATGATGATCATCATTATTAGAGCATTGTCCCAGTGAGGAAAAAAAAGAGGCCAAAAAGAGCCCACGAAAAAAAATGAGAGAAAAAGAGAGAAGGGGCAATGTTACTATCCTTTTCCATACTTGTGCTTCAAAGTAGCACCATGTTTTTCATATAGAGAGTCTCCTATTTTGTCACTTTCATATACTAGTGGGAATTTTTCATTATAGAACTTGGCTTGTATATTCCGATGATGGGCTTCCTCAAATGCCCGAGGTCTTCATGAGCAAGCAAGTTGGATGCACACCCAATTAGTTTTCATGTTGAGCTTTCATACACTTATAGCTCTTAGTGCATTCGTTGCGTGGCAATCCCTACTCCTCGCATTGACATCAATTGATGGACATCTCCATAGCCCGTTGATTAGCCTCATCGATGTGAGACTATCATCTTATTTTTGATTTCCCCTTATTAATCTCTACCACCATACTCTATTCCACCCATAGTGCTATATCCATGGCTTGCGCTCATGTATTGCGTGGGGGTTGAAAAAGATGAAGCGCGTTAAAAAGTATGAACCAATTGCTCGGCTTGTCATCGGGGTAGTGTATGATAAATATTTTGTGTTAAGAAGATGGAGCATGACAGGATTATATGATTTTGTAGGCATAACTTTCTTTAGCATTTTCATTTTGAAAGACATGATTGTTTATTAGTATGCCTGAGTATTGATGTCTTATTATTCATACCGTAAGAGAGATTACATGATAAAACATGATAGGTAACATTCCACATCAAAAATTCTGTTTTTATCATTTACCTACTCGAGGACGAGCAGGAATTAAGTTTGGGGATGCTTGATACGTCTCCAACGTATCTATAATTTTTTATTGTTCCATGCTATTATAGTATCAATTTTGGATGTTTTATATGTAATTATATGCCATTATATATCATTTTTTGGGACTAACCTATTAACCCAGTGCCCAGTGCCAGTTGTTGTTTATTGCTTGTTTTTGTTTTTTCAGAAAATCATTATCAAAAAGAATCCAAACGACAAAAAAAACTTTGGATTAATTTTTTCTAGACCAGAAGAGACCCACGAAGCTTCGGGAGAAGACCAGAGGAGCCACGAGGAGGCGGCAAGCCTGGAGGGCGCGCCTAGGGGGGTAGGCGCGCCCCCAGGCTTGTGGGCCCCTCGTAGCCCCTCCTGACCTAATTCCAGCGCTATAAATTCCCAAATATTCCCAATATACCAAAAAGACAGAAGAGAAAACCTTTCCGCCGCCGCAAGCCTCTGATCTTCCGCGATCCCATCTGGAGGCCTTTTCCGGTACTCTGTCGGAGGGGGAATCGATCACGGAGTGCTTCTTCATCAACCTTGATGCCCCTCCGATGATGTGTGAGTAGTTTACCACAGACCTACGGGTCCATAGCTAGTAGCTAGATGGCTTCTTCTCTCTCTTTGATCTTCAATACCATGTTCTCCTCGATGTTCTTGGAGTTCTATCCGATGTAATCTTCTTTTGCGGTGTGTTTGTTGGGATCCGATGAATTGTGAGTTTATGGTCAGATTATTCATGAGAAATATTTGAGTCTTCTCTGAACTCTTTTATGCATGATTATTATAGCTTTGTATTTCTCTCCGATCTATCGATTTGGTTTGGCCAACTAGATTGGTTTATTTGCAATGGGAGAGGTGCTTTGTGATGGGTTCAATCTTGCGGTGCTCAATCCCAGTGATAGAAAGGGACATGACACGTATTTGTATTGTTGCCATTAAGGATAAAAAGATGGGGTTTAATCATATTGCTTGAGTTTACTTTGTCTACATCATGTCATCTTGCTTAAGGCGTTACTCTGTTTCATACTTAATACCCTAGATGCATGTTGGATAGCGGTCGATGGGTGGAGTAATAGTAGTAGATGCAGGCAGGAGTCGGTCTACTTGTCTCAGACGTGATGCCTATATACATGATCATTGCCATGAATCCGCCATAATTATTTGCTTTTCTATCAATTGCCCAACAGTAATTTGTTTACCCACCGTATGCTATGTGTTCGAGAGAGAAGCCTCTAGTGAAAACTATGGCCCCCGGGTCTACTTTTATCATATATTAAAATAAAAAATACTTTGCTGCAATTTATTTACTTTTATTTTATTTAGTATTTTAGTTTATCTATCTATCACTATCAGAATTAATCCTTGCAAATAACCGCTAAGAGGATTGACAACCCTCTTATCTTTTAGTACAACGGTGAGAGAGAGAGAGAGGGAAGGAGGAGGGAGAGAGGGGGAGGGGAGGGAGAGAGAGGGAGGAGGGAGAGAGAGAGGGGAGGGAGAGGGGGAGCGAGAGAGAGAGGGTCCATTTTCATGTTGAACTTTCAAAACTGGACAAGTTTCATCCCTCAATGAAACTAAAGTGGTTTCTTTGATGACGAGACGTGGTCTTTTTATGAGCACACAAAAAAAAGTACATCACAATGATACAGAGGCAGAAGCAACCCCATTTTGTAAAGAACCCAAAAAAAGACTAAACACAAAGAAAAACGTGACCGAAACAAAATAAAAGTTCAGTCAACCAAAATAGCAAGAACGGAAATTTATTATACCAGTTCTGACTATCAATTTATCCTATTGTATGAGTTGCTCGGTGCATGTGACACAAATCAATTAGGCCCCATTTAAAGCAAAGGAAAACCATAGAAATTTTGGAGGATATAATTCCTACAGATTTTTTCCTTTGGTGCCGCTTGGAACAAAGGAATTGCTATCCTACATTTTTTTTAAAAATTTGCCATTATTCCATGAGCAGTTTCAACATGGTCCCTTTTACCGCATATTTTCACATGAGAGGTAAGAGTACATAATAGATCCGAGTCGTTGATCCCATTAATTAATGGTCTGATTAACACTTACCTTCTTCTCTCACATGTAAAAAGAGGATTTAAGAGGGGTCATGTTAAAATTTGCCATTATTCCATAGAAATTTTGGAGGAAACCAAATAGGAGGTCCTGCCTCATGTTTTCTTCTCTTTGTATCTACAATTTCTGCATAACATTCAAACGACGGTTTTATAGTTGTCCCATGGTTTGAGTTCCCGCGTATTTTCTATTTCTATGTTTTGAATGTCTGTGTTACAAACGGTGGCCTAATTAGGGCATCTCCAACGCCCCCAAAACGGACACGGTATCCGTCCGTGAACTGGTCTGGACCAGTCCACGGACAGTGATGCATGAGCCGACCATCCAACCGTGCCCACATCCATTTCAAAAAATAAATAAATAAATAAATAAGCCATACAAATTTCATCAAACACGATGGAATTCAATAAAGTTTGGACATAATTTACATAAAACGGACGATATTTCGTTCGTTTAAGTAAAAACTTTCAAAGAAAACTAGGAGGCTAACTTATAGTGGATGGTGACCTCGTACACGTGGCCGCCTTGGCCGGCCGCACCGCCATCATCGTCCTTCCAGCTGCAGAAGGGTGCGGGGGTGCGACAGCCTTGCCCGGCCGCCGCTTGGCACTTGCAGAGGAGCCTCTCCGCTTCTTCTGCACCGAGCGGAGGGCCGCCGCAACCAATGCTGACCCCGACCGCGGTGCCCTGGCGGCGGCCTCACCCTTGCCGACGGCGGTGGAGGTATCGCTTAGCGACCACCCCTTGCCGATCTTGGCAAGCTCCCCGTTGAGGCGGCGGACGGCTACTGTAACACCCCCATTTATTAACTACAGTGATCTCCCTCTGATAATGCCAAGTCACCATGATTAACAAGCTTGATCAACATTTGGTTTCATATCTCATTTGAAATTCCACTCCTATTCAAAATTCAAATTGCAAGTGAAAACAAAAGTTGTTCAAACCTGCAAACTAAATAGCTCATGATTTAGGAAATATTCCATAGGTAATTGTTTTGAGGAAAGCAATATCACCCAAAGGCCCTAGGTGACTCTACCGTCATGAAAACAGTAACAAAACAGTCCCATTTAAATCATTTCTAATTAATCCAAATTAAAGTGAAATCTAATAAACCTCAAACATTTTGTGGCAGTGCTAAATAATGCATAGTATTTATGTGGCAAGTCCCACATTTAACAAAAATCAATTGCTATTTGATTTAATTGCAAGACAGAAAGGAAAAATAGAAGCAGAAAAAGAAAAGAGAAAAGAACAAATCTACTGGTGGACTGGGCCTAAGTGATGTACAGTGCAGCCCAGCCCACCAGCCAAGGCCTTTCCCCTACCTCTAGACAGAGGCAGAGGCCATGGCGCCGAGCACGCGCGCGCGCCGTCCACGCGCCCGATCTCCTCGTGTCGTTCGTCCAGCGAGCCCCGATACGCATAAGACCCTTCCCGACGCCGATGACAAACCCTAGGCCACCCATTCTTCCTCCCTCGCTTGTCCCCTTCAGTTTCCTCGTCGCCCGAGCGTGTGGTCGCCGCCACCTTGTCGATCCCGCGGCCACCGGTCTCCCCTCGTCGCGCCATCATCGTCTCCTTCGCCCCCGCCTAAGGGCTCGGGCTAGCAGGCCCCGTACGCTCGCCATCGCCGTCGTCTTCACCCACGGCCGCCGCATCTTGTCGTCGGGCTCGTCGCGTCCGGCCACCCACGCACCTCCTGGCCATGTCCACGAGCTTCGGAGTGAGCTACTCGCCCGTTTCCCCCCTTTTCCCCTTCGATTCCGTCACCTTAGGCCGTCGTAGCCGCCGCCTCGGAGCCCTTTCTGAGCTTGTGCTCACTGCAGCCGCGCCCCGTGCCCTGGCCGTCCCGTGCGCGTCCTGGCCATGCCAACGCGCGCGCGCTCGGCGGCCCTGGACCGCACCCTACTGCTCCGCCTCGCGCCGTTCGCGCCCACTGTAGCCGCTGGTGCTCTGTGCTGCCGCCGCTGCCTGCTAGCTGTCACGGCTGCTGCCCTGCGTGCTGCTCTTGCGGCTGCTGCTGCCCCTTGCCGCTACCTGCTCTGCTGCTAGCTACTGCAGCTGCCACTGCTAACCTGCTACTGCTGCTGCCGCGTAGCTGTTGTTCGTGCTGCTGCGCTGCTGCTCAAGCCGCTGCCGCTGCTGGCCATGGCAAAGGCCATGGCCGTGGTGTGTGTGTGCGCGCAATGTGTGTGTGTGAGTGTGTGTGCTCTGTGTGTGTGTGTGTGTGTGTGTGTGTGTGTGTGTGTGTGTGTGTGAGTGTGTGTGCTGTGTGTGTGTGCGCGCTCTGTGTGTGCGTACGTGTGTGTTAGGGCCGGCCCTGTTAGTGCTAGTTTAGGTTAGTTAATTAGGTTAGTAGTTAATTAGTTGTCTATGTATAGATGATATGTGGACCTCTATGTTAATTTAACTTCCCCCCCATTTTAATTTAACCATCAATTAATTTATGTGCCAATGACATGTGGGCCACACCTATCCCTTTTGACTAGTCAAATTGACTTGGTCAATTTGGATTTAATTAAATACAAAATTTTCAGAAATTCCAGGAAGTCGATAAAACTTTAAAAAAATCATATTAAATAAACCATAACTCGGATGAAAATAATTTATATATGAAAAATGATCAGAAAAATGAGACGAATCAGAATACCTCATCCACATACATGATCAACCTCTCTAACACGATGAACATGGAACTTATCTGTGCTGCATTTGTGTGTGTTATATTTATTGTTTCTTCCCCCTCTTTTTCTCCGATAGACCTTGCGACCGCTGCCGGAGCCCCTGTGATCGACTACGTCACCGACGATCCTTCCTCCTTGTCAGCAGAGCTTCTAGGCAAGCAAACCCCCCTTGATCATACCTATATCACCCATTCTTTCCCTCTCATGCTTGCTTAGATTTTGCTACTGTATTCGATAGCTCCTATTCTGATGCATGGCCTGTTTTTGTAACCTGCTATTGTTACTATACCCGTATATTCTATATGCTTAGTATAGGTTGGTTAGTGATCCATCAGTGGCCCCGCACCCTTGTCCGTGTTGCTAGCTAGATTATCGGCCGTGATCCCCTTTGGGCGAGGATCGCGGGAATGCTTACACTATTATGTTCCTATGTTGTTACGGGGGCTGAAGGGCAGGTGGTACCATACAGTAAGAGATGGACCCGAGTCCCGACAGCTCCTTACTAAAGTCGGGTCGGTTCCAGGAGCACCCGCGAGTGAATACAAAAGTCGGGTTGGCCCGTAGAGCGCCCGCGAGTGAAATTGTGGCGGAACGACAGGGCAGGTGGAGATCACCTAGGAGAGAGGTGGGCCTGGTCCCTGGTCGTTGAACCGCGGGTTACCAAGTCGGTGCGACAGGGAGTCGAAGGTGAGCCTTGAGCCCTGTTCGTGTCTGCGAGTTACTAATAACACGCTTAACGGATTTGGGTATTTGATCTGAGTTGGCCACTGGCCTATACGCACTACCACCACGCGGGATAATGGTTTAATGGGGCCCTCGGCGCCATATGTATCAGCCAAAAGCTCTGTCAGACGTCCAGTTCAGCATTGTGGCTGGGCCGGATCGCACCATCCAGGCAGAGGTGGCGCTGGAATCCCCCTGCGCACAACGACCCAGAGTGCAAAGGGCGATGGGCCCAAGACCCCTGAGCACTTAGGATGTAGACCGGCGAGGACCTCTCTGCGGAGCCTAGGTAGGACTACGTCGTGTCGATCAACCGAGGCCGGGCATGACCGAGAAAAGTGTGTCCGTCCAGAGTTAATCGAGCGTGTTGGGTAACAGTAGTGCACCCCTGCAGGGAAGTTATCTATTCGAATACCCGTGTCCACGGTAACAGGATGCTCAGTGTTGTATCCCGATCTACTACAACTTGAACTGGATACATGCTACTCTAACAAATATGATGGCTCCGGGATCGCTTCCTCGCAGGGAGTCGAGGAAGGATCTCTGGGCATTGCTAATATATATTTGTTAATATAATATATATTATTCTACTCTCTTCTGTTGCTGCAAGACGATGGAAGATGCTAGTCTTCGATAGGCTAGGCCTTCCCTTCTATTCTGGCATTTCTGCAGTCTAGTCCACAGATACATCCCCTTCATTTGATACCGATGCATACTTAGTATAGATCTGATGTAAGTCTTGCGAGTACTTTGGATGAGTACTCACGGTTGCTTTGCTACCTCTTTTTCCCCATACCCGATTGCTGCGATCAGATGACGGAGCCCCGGAGCCAGCTGACCCCGTCGACGACTACTACTACCCCACCGGCGGAGCTTACTACTACGTGGAGACCGACAACCAGGAGTAGATTCGGAGGCTCCCAGGCAGGAGGCCTGCGCCTTTTCGATCTAGTTGTCGTTGTTTTGCTCAGCCTTCTTAAGGCAACCTTTGTCTAATTATGTCTGTACTCAGATACTAATGCTTCCGATGATGCTTGTGTAACTCGAGCTTACCTGGCTTGTAATATAAAGCTTGTATTATTTTATTTTGTGTCTAGAGTTGTGTTGTGATATCTTCCCGTGAGTCCCTGGGCTTGATCGTGCGCATTTGCGTGTATGATTAGTGCACGGTCGGGCCGGGGGCGTCACAAGCTGGTATCAGAGCCGACTGCCTATAGGAAGCCTCTTTCCAACTCCTTGGTCGAAGTTGAGTCTAGTATTTGAAAAACTATTTTACTAACAGTGTTGTGTGGCTTACGGGCCCCCATCGCAAATGGATGGGATTAGGATCTTTTATTCCGCATCTTTACTCTGGGTTCTGATTTCTCTTCTCTTCGGGTTAAATTTTTTGGTAACTCTAACTCTAGGATCTCGTAACTACTTCCTCCCGGAGAGTCCCTCATTCCAGATGATCGCTTGGTTCACCAGAAGATTCTGAAGATACTCTTCGATGTTTTCCCGAGACCCTAGTGTCCACCGCCTTTTCAATTCCCTACCACCGATAAATCCTTATGGATAACTACCCGATCTTGTCGTTCATACATTCATTCCAAGTTGCTCTTGTGATTGCAAGATGCCCTGAAATACTCTTCGACTTTCTGAGGATCCTACATGTCCTGCTGCTGTTGAAATTCCTTGTCGCTTACTTACACTTGTGGTTAATTCCATGTGTTCGACAATCTTCGTTAAAATGTCTATGATTGTCATTCTGATCCTATTGATTCATCATGTGTGCGAATGCACGTAGTCATCAGTTGATCCTTAAAATTTATCTTTCCGGCTCAGACGTCATTCCGGACATGAACTGGTTCTCGGCCAATCAATTTGCGATCGATTGTGCCCCTAAGTCTATTTAACTTATCCATCCTTGATCAGAGCGTCTGCTTCTGATCCCCCGATTTGGAAATCATAATTCCTTTGTATTTAAGCTTCAAATTATACAGATGTTTCTATAATCCGATGGCTTGACATTCTTCCTTCTTCTGGTTGAGTACCGATACTCACATCAGCTCCGTTGTGGATCGTCAAATCCTTTGACGGATTGATATCCGACAGTGTCCCTCATATTCAATAACCTTGTGGGATCTTCCCTTGAAGCATAATGCCTTTGGTAAATTGTATCCTCTGCTTCTGTCAACCATGCTCTGCTTTCGAGCTTGTGTTATTTACTCTTGAAGTATGAGGTATATGTTCCTAAGATGCCCCGACGGGTTGAACCTATGCCTTCCCTAATCAGAGTGAACCCGAAAACTTTTACGGGTTATACTCTACTGGCGTTTCGTCAAATAATTTTCAACACTACAACTTCTTCGAAAACGAGAAGTGAATGAAAGGTTATGCATTGAAGAAGTGGGAGTCGACCTTGAACCTTTGTGTTCATGCCCATGGACACGATGTAGACCTTATCATGGAAGCATCTTCGTCATATCGTTTTGCCTTGAACAACAAAATTGATTCCGAGTTTGTATCATATCCGTGGTCCCAGTGACCTTCTGCTTCATCACATCTTCGTTTTGATCATGTCACCTTGTTGTTATCTCCTCATCTTGCCCCTCGATAATTTGTGTCGTCATCAGCAACATCCTTGCCTTCCTTCTAACACAAACTGGGTCAAGTTCTGGTTATACCTTGCATTTCTTGTTATTCTTGGAATTGTTCCTTGTGCATTTCTTGTGATCTTCAAAT
The DNA here is from genome assembly GCA_039707655.1 of Elymus sibiricus. Classification (NCBI taxonomy): domain Eukaryota; kingdom Viridiplantae; phylum Streptophyta; class Magnoliopsida; order Poales; family Poaceae; genus Elymus; species Elymus sibiricus. The sequence continues at coordinate 383,763,489 of CM077676.1, forward strand.
CCAATCTTTACTTGAAACACCATATCATTGCTACCCCGAAGCATGATTGTGGTACTCTGAATATCAACAAGAACATTGGAAGTGCAATGCTAAATGTTTCCTGATCAATTATCCAAACACCATTGTATGGGTAAACATCATGATTCTCCTTGCCCCTTTATCTAAATGGTTATGTAATTGCTACCCTGTCATAAATATCATGCCCTGCACGTTCTTGAGAAAGATATACCCCTAACACTTGTGAATAAACACATTTTCCTTTCCATTGGTCTGTTTAACCTCTCTTGTAATTTTCATGATCTAAGAAGTAACAATTCCCTGCTTATGTAAACACCTCGGTGTACAACTCTCTCAGTAAGACCCTGTTGCTATTGTTGATGACATTCCGGTAACCGTCGGTGGACGAGAACTTTGCCTATTGGTCCGCCTCATTTCGACGAGCAGGAAAATGGTTCTCTTCATTCCCCGCCCTTGGTACCGACGTTGTTGCCGACATTGCCGACATATTACCCTCTGACATGCCTTGCTATCGTGACCGTTCAAGATGTCACCGCCCTTCCTACTCTTAATCCCCACTAGCCATAGTTCCACAGGATCGAAACCTGACTCTCCTATACATCCCTGTTTCCAAAGTTATACCTCGCGCTTGGCTTCGTATGCATTTCCGTGAGCCACCTTCCTTGAGATGATCTATTCCGGTATCAGTCGTAAGATTCATTCTTCGACACTCTAAACTCCATTCACACTCTGGGTTAGGGCCTTAAATGATTGCCTGCCTGCTTGAAACTTCTTATGCTTTTTTTTTTATTATTGCTCTCGATGTATTTCTTGGTTTCCAACTCGAGAGATAACCTGTGCCTAATTCCATGAGATAACCCCAGAAGATTACCCCTTGTAGAATTCCTTCGTTGCCAAGTTATCTCTTACCCTATTCGTAAGCACGATGAAGACCCTGAAGGAAGAATGACAACTTCGTCATGACGCACCGATGCAGAGAAAATGAAGACATCAATGCCATGGATCGATCTCTTCGGGAAGAGCAACCAAGACTGAGAAGACTCGTTAGAATTTCGTAACCAAATCTTACCCCCTTACCCTACCTCTTAAATCTCGGGACGAGATTTCTTTTAGTGGAGGAGATTTGTAACACCACCATGTATTAACTACAGTGATCACCCTCTGATAATGCCAAGTCACCATGATTAACAAGCTTGATCAACATTTGGTTTCATATCTCATTTGAAATTCCACTCCAATTCAAAATTCAAATTGCAAGTGAAAACAAAAGTTGTTCAAACCTGCAAACTAAATAGCTCATGATTTAGGAAATATTCCATAGGTAATTGTTTTGAGGAAAACAATATCACTCAAAGGCCCTAGGTGACTCTACCGTCATGAAAACAGTAACAAAACAATCCCATTTAAATCATTTCTAATTAATCCAAATTAAAGTGAAATCTAATAAACCTCAAACTTTTTGTGGCAGTGCTAAATAATGCATAGTATTTATGTGGCAAGTCCCACATTTAACAAAAATCAATTGCTATTTGATTTAATTGCAAGACACAAAGGAAAAATAGAAGCAGAAAAAGAAAAGAGAAAAGAACAAATCTACTGGTGGACTGGGCCTAAGTGATGTACAGTGCAGCCCAGCCCACCAGCCAAGGCCTTTCCACTGACTCTGGACAGAGGCAGAGGCCATGGCGCCGAGCACGCGCGCGCGCGCCGTCCACGCGCCCGATCTCCTCGTGTCGTTCATCCAGCGAGCCCCGATACGCATAAGACCCTTCCCGACGCCGATGACAAAACCTAGGCCACCCATTCTTCCTCCCTCACTCGTCCCCTTTAGTTTCCTCGTCGCCCGAGCGTGTGGTCGCCGCCACCTCGTCGATCCCGCGGCCACCGGCCTCCCCTCGTCGCGCCAAGACGTCCAGGAGCTCCGCCATCATCGTCTCCTTCGCCACCGCCTAAGGGCTCGGGCTAGGAGGCCCCGTACGCTCGCCATCGTCGTCGTCTTCACCCATGGCCGCCGCATCTCGTCGTCGGGCTCGTCGCGTCCGGCCACCCCCACACCTCCTGGCCACGTCCACGAGCTTTGGAGTGAGCTCCTCGCCCGTTTCCCCCCTTTTCCCCTTCGATTCCGTCAACTTAGGCCGTCGTAGCCGCCGCCTCGGAGCCCTTTCTGAGCTCGTGCTCACCGCAGCCGCGCCCCGCACCCTGGCCGTCCCGTGCGAGTCCTGGCCACGCCCACGCGCGCGCGCTCGGCCGCCCTGGGCCGCGCCCTACTGCTCCGCCTCGCGCCGTTTGCGCCCGCTGTAGCCGCTGGTGCTCTGTGCTGCTGCCGCTGCCTGCTAGCTGCCGCGGCTGCTGCCCTGCGTGCTGCTGCTGCCCCTTGCCGGTGCCTGCTCTGCTGCTAGCTACTGCAGCTGCCGCTGCTAATCTGCTACTGCTGCTGCCGCGTAGCTGCTGTTGGTGCTGCTGCGCTGCTGCTCAAGCCGCTGCCGCTACTGGCCATGGCCGTGGTGTGTATGTGTGCGCAACGTGTGTGTGTGAGAGAGTGTGTGTGCTAATTAAATACAAAATTTTCAGAAATTCCAGGAAGTCGATAAAACTTTTTAAAAAATCATATTAAATAAACCGTAACTCGGATGAAAATAATTTATATATGAAAAATGAGACGAATCCGAATACGTCATCCACATACATGACCAACCTCTCTAACACGATGAACATGGAACCTTTTCCTCCAAATCAATACCGAAGAAAGTGCCTGGAGCTGCGAAAATATTACCGGATATTTTCCTGCTCCGTCGGAAATACTTAGTAACGAAATAGAGCCCCTCTAGCATAATGTTTTGCCATGTGTTGCATCTGTGCTGCATTTGTGTGCATTATATTTATTGTTTCTTCCCCCTCTTCTTCTCCGATAGACCCTGCGACCGCTGCCGGAGCCCCTGTGATCGACTACGTCACCGACGATCCTTCCTCCTTGTCAGCAGAGCTTCCAGGCAAGCAAACCCCCCTTGATCATACCTATATCACCCATTCTTTCCCTCTCATGCTTGCATTAGATTTTACTACTGTATTCGATAGCTCATATTCTGATGCATAGCCTGCTTTTGTAACCTGCTATTGTTACTGTACCCGTATATCCTATATGCTTAGTATAGGTTGGTTAGTGATCCATCAGTGGCCCCGCACCCTTGTCCGTGTTGCTAGCTAGATTATCGGGCCGTGATCCCCTTTGGGCGAGTATCGCGGGAATGCTTACACTATTATGTTGCTATGTTGTTACGAGGGCTGAAGGGCAGGTGGTACCATACAGTAAGAGATGGACCTGAGTCCCGACAGCTCCTTACTAAAGTCGGGTCGGCTCCAGGAGCACCCGCGAGTGAATACAAAAGTCGGGTTGGCCCGGAGAGCGCCCGCGGGTGAAATTGTGGCGGAACGACAGGGCAGGTGGAGATCACCTAGGAGAGAGGTGGGTCTGGTCCCTGGTCGTTGGACCGCGGGTTACCAAGTCGATGCGACAGGTAGTCGGAGGTGAGCCTGTAGGAGATATGCCCTAGAGGCAATAATAAATGTTATTGATTATCTCCCTGTTCATAATTAGGTTTATGTTCCATGCTATAACTGCTATGGTTCTCGAGTCTACAATAACCACGAGGCTCGGAGGAAGACTCATATGCACGTGTGGAATAATAAACGGTAAAATGTATTCCTAGTCTGGCCTCTAAGGCTGGCTCAAGTATTGCATGATGATCCTGTTTTCCTGATCATGGGCATGGCTATGCCGACAATTTTGAGGGCACAATGTTAGAAGAACATTTGTGTTGAATCGACCCGAATTGATGTTATGCTATGAGATTCATTCGTCATAAGTTAATGGTTTATAACACAGAGATGTTTAACGTTTGCATAATTCCTTAGACCATGAGAGTATCGAGTTTCTTCATGCTTGCTTCATGAACTTTGGGGTTTGTTAAACGTCATCCGTAAATGGGTGGCTATTACGGCGGCTTACAGGATCATGGAAAAGTGTGTCAAGTAACTTGATAGCTCGAGATTGGGATTTGCTCCTCCGATGATGGAGAGATATCTCTGGGCCCTCTCGGTGTTTCGGTATCCATCATCGTCTGGCCAGACACAGGGTGATTTGATCACAGGGATGCCGGAACACGGGAACGAGAAAAGAGAACAATACCGGTAACGAGGTAACTGGCATAGTGGACAAGTTGTTGATCCACGGGGATGCCTACATGTCTCACCTCGGGTATTTGTAACATATCGCGAAGCAACAGGAATAGCACACGGCAACTGGAGGTTCACTCGAATATTCATTCGTGTGGGTATAGGGATCAATATGGGTGTCCACGGCTCCGATGTTGATCATTGATCGGAAGGGGTTCCGGGTCATGTCTATGCTTCACCGAACCTATAGGGTCACATGCTTAAGGGTCATCTATCTGCTGAATACTAGACAGGGAGTCTGAGAGAAAATCACCGAAAAAGTTTTCGGACACCGGAAAAGTTTCGGACAGCGGAAAACTTCCGCAGAGAGAACACCGGAACAGTTTCGGTAAAACTGAAAAGTTGTTTCAGGGGATACCATAAAGTCAAATTGGTTTTGGCACATGCCTGATAATTATTGGAGGGTGCCAGAATCATTCTGGAAACTTTCTGGAATTTTCCGGGATGAAAACCGGAAATGTTCCGGAGCTGCCGAAACCGCTTCAGATGCTTTTCGCAGATGAAAATCACTAAACCGGAATTGTTCCGGATCGCATTGAAAATTATTTTAGTGGGTACTGGAAATGTTCTAAGCCCACATAAATATTTTCAGTTCGACCGGACGCTGAAAAATGTCGTCATGAATAGTGAAAGTGCTTTTTGGTTGCTTCTTGGAGAAGCTACCTTGAGGGCATTTTGGTAATTTTCATAGTGGATGGAAATATCTGAAAATATCTGGATAACACTATTCATGAATAGTGGAAACACTATTCGTGAATAGTAGAATCACTATTATGAATAGTGAAAATATCTGAGGGCATTTTGGTACTTTTACCATTGTCTCTCACCCTATAAATAGAGGTGGAGGGTGCTCTCAAATATGACATCCTTGCTCTCATACACGTGCCATGACATTTCTGGCTTCTCTCTCCCTCCCAGCGAAATAGTTTCGTAGAGCCGAAAGGCTGTCTGGGTTCCGGTGGGAACTAGTTCTGGACGGCGAAGCCCTGCCGGATAGATGACACCGTATGTGTGCAACTCTGTAGAGAGATCGTAGTTTCGGTCTTAGTTCGAGAGTGCCTCCCGAAGGGCTGTCCGAGTTACTGTCCGTGTTTCGGGGGTCCTCCCGAAGGGCTGTCCGAGTAACCCGCCCGAAGGGCTGTCAGTGAGGCCTCCCGGAGGGCTGTCCGAGGATCCGTCCGGTGGGACTATCCGAAGGACTGTCCAGAGGTCTCCCGGAGGGCTGTCCGAGGATCCGTCCGGTGGGACTATCCGAGGGACTGTCCAGAGGCCTCCCGAAGGGCTGTCCGAGGATCCGTCCGGTGGGACTATCCGAGGGACTGTCCTGAGGCCTCCCGAAGGGCTACCCGGAGATCCGTCCGGGAAGCAGGCGAGGGAGTACATCCTCGCGGTTGGGAGGTTGTAAATCCTAGCTGCGGGGATCTGCACCGCCGATCGTCATCGACTCTACTTCCGCTGCGCTAAGAGTCGGTAACGAAAAAGATCAAACCTTGTATGCAGTCTCCATAGTTGTCCTGGGCTGGTGCGTAGGTCGAATTTTTTTTGTTTTCTACTGTGTTACCCTACGGAGCCTTGAGCCATGTTCGTGTCCGCGAGTTACTAATAACACGCTTAATGGATTTGGGTATTTGATCTGAGTTGGGCACCACTGGCCTATACGCACTACCACCACGCGGGATAATGGTTTAATGGGGCCCTCGGCGCCGTATGTATCAGCCGAAAGCTCTATCATACGTCCAGTTCAGCATTGTGGCCGGGCCGGATCGCGCCATCCAGGCAGAGGTGGCGCTGGAATCCCCCTGCGCACAACGACCCGGAGTGCAAAGGGCGATGGGCGCAAGACCCCTGAGCACTTAGGATGTAGACCGGCGGGGACCTCTCTGCAGAGCCTAGGTAGGACTACGTCGTGTCGATCAGCCGAGACCGGCATGACCGAGAAAAGTGTGTCCGACCAGAGTTAATCGAGCGTGTTGGGTAACAGTAGTGCACCCCTGCAGGAAAGTTATCTATTCGAATAGCCGTGTTCACGGTAACAGGACGCTCAGTGTTGTATCCCGATCTACTACAACTTGAGTTGGATACATGCTACTCTAACTAATATGATGGCTCCGGAATCGCTTCCTCGCAAGGAGTCGAGGAAGGATCTCTGGGCGTTGCTAATATATACTTGTTAATATAATATATGTTATTCTACTCTCTTTTGTTGTTGCAAGACGCTGGAAGATGCTAGTCTTCGATATGCTAGGTCTTCCCCTCTATTCTAGCATTTCTGCAGTCTAGTCCACAGATACAGCCCCTTCATTTGATACCGATGCATACTTAGTATAGATCTGATGTAAGTCTTGCGAGTACTTTGGATGAGTACTCACGGTTGCTTTGCTACCTCTTTTTCCCCATACCCGATTGCTGCGATCAGATGACGGAGCCCCGGAGCCTGCTGACCCCGTCGACGACTACTACTACCCCACCGGCGGAGCTTACTACTATGTGGAGACCGACGAGCAGGAGTAGATTCGGAGGCTCCCAGGTAGGAGGCCTGCGCCTTTTCGATCTAGTTATCGTTGTTTTGCTCAGTCTTCATAAGACAACCTTTGTCTAATTATGTCTGTACTCAGATACTAATGCTTCCGCTGATGCTTGTGTAACTCGAGCTTATGTATTCGAGCCCTCGAGACCCTGGCTTGTAATAGAAAGCTTGTATTATTTTATTTTGTATCTAGAGTTGTGTTGTGATATCTTTCTGTGAGTCCCTGAGTTTGATCGTGCGCATTTGTATGTATGATTAGTGCACGGTCGGGCCGAGGGCGTCACAACTACGCCGCCGTGCGGCCGTCTCTGGGGTGTCGACGGGTCGGTCGCTGGCAGGCCTCCGCCAGGCTGGCGCATCGTCCGATTTAGCGAACACGTAGCGGCATGCCGCGTTGCGCGGCTCCTGCCTGGCTGCCACGCCGCGGGCGGCTTAGGGTCCGCGCTGGAGATGTCCTTAGCACCTCCTTTCAACCGCACAATTCCCAACACATGAGCTAGAAACCGAGAATGATTGTTGGGTGATGCTGATGAGGTCGATCGGGTATGGCCGACGATGGGGCGAAGGGCGGCTCGATTTGCCGCTCGTGGTCACTCAAATCGCTAGACCACACCTCCAGAATTAAACATCACTGTCGAAGTGTCGAGCTTGCCTCCTTGTGTATTTGCCCTTTTCTTACCGGCCATCACCATCAACTTTTCTCCATGGTGCTCGCTCGCACTTGCTCCTTTGGGCTGGAACAGACACGATCTTGTAGGCTCTAGCCAAGATCTATCTCCAATTTCTACTCAGGCTCAGCGGTGCAAAACTTTACACTTTTAGATGCTCTGCGCATTCGAGCAACGCACGAATGTACATATGTTCAGGCAAAGCTGAAGTTAACCTGGCAGAAAGGAAGGAGGGAACTGAACGAACGCGTGCTCTGTTCACGCACCTGTCAGAGTGTCACACCAAATCAATCGACGGAATGGAAGACCAGCCTCCAACGCCCGACCATGCCTGCCCTACCGGTGCTACGTCGCGTGCCCGGTCACGCGAACCCTAATTAATCTCTGAAGCATATCCGCATGCGTGGGTGGAGATGACACGCCGGCCAGACCATTCATAACCCTCGTGTGTACGTGCCATCGACCGGACTGTGCACCAACCGGGACATGCATACACGTCGAGTTCACGGGAGACTTGGATTGGACGGAGGCACGCCCAACGTCCGTCCGTTCCATCCTCCATGAATGCTCCTGCCAGACCTAATATCTCTCCCGTGCTTGCTTGCATGCATGACAAACCGTATACCGACCTATCACGAGAACGACGTACGTACGCCGTATTCAGGAGGCGAGCTGGAGGCAGCTGGCCGGGACTAGGCCCTCTCTGTCGTCGACCAATTCCGTTGATCTCCAACAGTGGTATTTGGTAGCGGTCGCCGTGCGTGCAAGTAAATCGCCAGCACTGTCCGAAAGGGAGGCGTGGGAGAACCGTGGGGAGCTCAATTTTGAGGAGGGTGCTGAGCTGATGAAGATAATGCTGAGACATTTTTTGACGTTCTTGTTTATTGGTGAAGTGTCGTGGCGAGTTGATGCGTTGATGGGAACGTTGGATGGACAAGCAGACATGGTCTACTGTGCAGACGCGAATCGGAATAAGTGTATGGTCGCACATGAATACATGGCGCTTTCTATGTTTTTGGATTTTTATTGGAATGACCAGAAAAAAAAATCACGACCTTTAAAAATGTTTATCTGTGTCAACGACCTGTAATACTTGTTTCAATAGCTAAAATTGCTACATATGAAAAGAAAAAAATGATTAATATATTCCACCATACATTAAAATTATTAATTCTTATCAGAACATCTATTAATACTGAAAAATACATGTTAGTGAACAATAATATTGTTTCCACGTTATATGAAGATAACACACAGGTCAAAGAAAATATAATATTTTTGATTTCTAGTAAAATGTAAAAAATGCAAATGAAAACAATAACGGTAAATAATTCATGAAAAAGAAATTAATGATAAAAATGGAAATTAAAAATAAAATAAGTAGGAAAAACAAAATAAAAACCAAAAGAAGTATTAAAGAAAACACAAAGATAAAACCGAACGCAAAATAAGAAAGCAGCCCCTCAAAAAATAAACTGACATGAGCCGCAACCCAACACAGATGGGCATGTTGTCTTGCGTATTTTGGACAAGGTTGGAATATGATTCGCGGAATATAGAATCCAAAAATTAATTTGTTTGAAAGTTCTATTTTCTCCGCAAACCACATGACATGAGGTATCGGCCTAGCCCATGTTTTTCATGGTCGAATATCATCCCAAAAAAGTGGTTAGCTTTTGTGTAGCTTGTAGCGAGCCATAAACCTAGCTACCCTACGTGTGAGGAGTAAATTCAGAAAAAAAAATAGTAGTAAATTCAGAAAAAATGTTTTTTAAATCAAAGATGCTCGAATGCTATAAGTCTGCAAAAGTTTGTGGTGAAATGATATTCGAGAGGCTCTAAGAAAAAAAGAGAAATTTTGAATGTCAAAGAAACTTTGAAAAAGGGCATTGTTAATGCCCCGGTTTTGTTTTTTCTTGTCGACAATTCCTTGAATGCCATTTCACCACGAAATATTGCACGCGCCTAGTGCACTAGAGCATCTTAGGTGCCAACAAATTTCAGCATTTTTCAATTGTTATGGTTTTTTTATGAATTTACTGTTCATCGGGAGCTGATAAGCCTAGACTCGATCGTGGATTACCCATATTTTGTCTATTAATATTAATTAATCAATTAATAAATAAGTAACTAATAATAATATGTTTCAAGAAATACGTGGTCATACAATTCAAATGGTTTGTGCAATTTAAAAGTTCTTATAAAATTCTTAATGTTCTTGAGTGTGAAACTGTTGCAAGAATAAAATTAAATATATGACCAAAATGTACATATTGTTTTAGAAAAAGTTATTCCCTTATGGAAAGAATAACCATATTTCTCGAATTGATATCGATGTTTGGAACATAAGTATCCAAGTGTCCATAAAAATGTTCTAGTATATCTCCAGACTAATATATTTTTGCTAGGGAAAACAAAGAACAAAAAGAATAAAATGAGAAATACAACATTGCTGGTGTAATGGCCCGACACATGTAGCCATGTTGGGTAACAAATTTTTTGAACACATTACAGACGCGGGCGCTCATACATATGCACATACACTCACACTTATGAACGCACGCATGCATGCGCGCACACCCTAACAACTATGAGTGGACATTATCTATGGTACATCATCACCACGTCAGACATCTCAACGTTTTGAAACTCCAATGAAAAGCTTAGGCCCATTCCAGGCCCGTCAAATGTTTTCAAGCCTTGTTATAGAGGGCAACTAGTGAGTAATCTTTGATTCAACGGCTATTTTGCGCCAAATAGGTGCCACTTTGCACAGGAAGGAGCTCGCCAACGTTTCCTTGGTCCCTACCAAATAGAGCACACGTATGTTCTGTTTTGTCTTTTGTGACCGTAAGGTTCCGGTCCAGTTTTTACTGATTTTTTTTCCTTTTTACCCGTTGATTCTTTTACTGGTTTTCTTTGTTTTTCCCCTTTTTCCTTTTTTTTAAAAAAATGATGGGGACAAAAAAGTTTGGAATTTTCAAAAAAAAAATGTTTGCCCTTCAAATATTTGTTCAGAATTTCCAAAAAATAACCCTATTTCCAAAAATGGTCTAGTATTTAAAATATTGTATAGAATTTAAAGTTTTGTTCATAAATTAAAAAAAGTATGGTTTCAAAAAAAGTTCATGCTTTAAAAACTCGTTCCAAGATTAAAAATATATTCGTGTTTTGAAAGGTGTGTGTTCAAAATTCGAAATTTTAAAATTTTTATTTAATCTTCCTGCTACAGTAGCTCGCTCACTCCACTCATACTACAGCATGCATGGGCCGGCCCATCAAGACCCATCTGTCCGCATGGGTACCGTCAGGAGGATTCACCACAAAAAAGAATTAAAATGGTCTATTTGTAAAATTACTTTACTTAGAGTTTTTAAAAGTACACCACGCTTTAAAAAATGTTATATTAATGTAGTAATTTTTTCGTGCAATTTGTAAAACATGTACATATCATTCAAAAATTGATCATCACAGTAAAAAATTGTGCAAGTTTTTAAATACAGGTTTATGACAATGTAAACAAATCATACGACATAAAAATCACGTAATGTTTTAAAAAAATGTACTATTGAAGAATGTTCAAATGTTTAATTTTTTTTGTCCATGACATTATTAAACAAATCAGGAAAATATACATTTTTTGCGTAAAGTGTTGAATTTTTTGTAACATTCAGAAAAGTGTTATTGACATTTGCGAAATGTCCATATATTTAAATTATGTTTGTTGTCATTTAAGAAAAATCATGAAATGTAAAAATTTGTTCACGCCATTATAAAAAAAATCGACGTGTGTTTGAAAATGTCCACTATGTATTTATCTAATGTTCAACATGTTCTCAAATAAGAAGATAAGAATGTTCAACATGTATATAAACAATGCTCAACGGGTATCTAAAAAATATTCAATCTTTATACGAGAAATGTTCAGTGTGTATAAAAATAAAAAAAACACAAAACATGAAAATAACGAAGAAAACTGAAAAATAAAGGAAGATAAAGACACATAGAAAAAGAGAAAAATCACGTGGAACCTTCCCAAAATTGGTGAAAGGTTCCACGAAGCGGTCTTGATAGCTTTCCAAAACCGCTCGTTAACAAGTTTATTGGGCCGGCCAACTTTGTCAAATCCTGTACGCGAGGCTGATTATTGTCTTGCAATAAGCGAGACATAGCTTTTGCGGGGTGCTGGAGAGAATGGAGGGGATGAGCTAGTGCAAGGTTTTCCTCCTCTGATTTCTTTCGCCTTCCAGGTTTTTTTGGTTTTCCCTTTTCGTATTTTTCTAGTTTCTCGTGTAACACATGGTGTGCTGCACGCTCGCGAAAGTGTCCTCCCTCCACAGGAATGAGTATTTTTTTTCCTTTCTTTGTGTTTTGTTTATTTCTTTGGTTTTCCGCATGTTTTTTTGTTTAGCCTGTCATTTATAGTTGTCCCTAATATGCAGAGTGCATCATACAGTGTAGCATTAGATAAAAACAGGAAGCACAAAGTGCACTGCATGAAAATTTAAGTGCATTATAGTAGTGAGCACAAAGTGTATTATATAAAAGTGAAGCACAAAGTGTACTACAGTAGAGAGCACAGAATGCAGTATGCAAGTGAAGCACAGTGTGAAGCAGAAAATGCACTATGCAAGTGAAGCACAGAGTGCACTATGCAAGGAAGACAAAGTGCATTTTTATAAAGGAAAGCACATAATGCAATACGAGCAGAGCATAAAAGTGCATTGCATAAAGGGAAGCATAGAGTACACTACACGGGAAAGCGCACTATAGTAGGAAGCACATAGTGCGCTATGTGGGAAGCACAAAGTGCACTACAGAAGGGAGCACAAGTGCACTACAATAGGAAGGACAAGTGCACTACAATAGGGAGCACAAGTTGCGACGTAAAAAAAGTTTATCGGAACATAACAACATTAGATCTGATTTTTAACATCTCGACGAGAGGAACACAACGATGCAAATGGTTTGCAATTTGGATGCGTGATTCAAGAGATATTTATTTTTAAAAATTGAATCTAGAAAAAAGGCGCACAACCAATCCATCCATCCGTGGGAAAAAATCTCCTAAATTTAGTTGCGATAAGAAGCAAACATGCGTTGTACCGCTTGTCAACACTAGAATCTATTGAAGGTATCCTTTACAAGAGATACTACCCCTTAACTAGTGATTTTACTTGTTTTGTCTGAACCCGTAGTTGAGCATAAAGGGGTAAAATATGGGGTAAACACAAATTTTATTATGCGGAAAAACTACCCAAATCTATATAAAGGTCCATAAGAAGTATGAAACAACCAAAACATAATAAAAATTACATCGGGGATCATGCACCACCTGGAACCACTACCGCCAAAATGAACCGCCGACGCGCAGTTGTTGCCGATACCCTACCATAGCCAGTTTGACCTTCTCGACAACAACTGGGAAGTCTTCGTGCAAGTTTCCCTAAGAACCAGCTCCCCAGAGCTATAGTCATCGCCGTTGAACCTTGAATCGATCTGAAGCGCCTAACACCAAACAACATCGTTACGCACGAACAACAAGAAGCGGTAATCTTGCCACCACAAGGATACGATAGAAATCTATGCCGAAATTTTGTCGACTCCTTCTCGACGGACAAACTCGACGAGGATCGAAACCCAAAAGACCAGCTCGAATAAAGTGTTGGAAATATTAGCACCTGATCAGTTAATCTAATCCACGAGTAGACAGTAAGCATGGCAATCACAGTATGTAACTCATACCGATACCTAAGCATGTGAGTAAGTACATAGAATCGAAACATCTATAAACACATCATATACTGCTAGCACATGAACGAGTAAATGAGGGATGAACAGATCATACCCTCCAGTTGGCCAGGCCAACGCGGCGGCGGCAACAGCAGCCTCAGCTTCGTCTGTGGCCTTCTTCTTGGCGGCGACGGCCATGGTGTCGATGCATAGGAAGTAGTGGAAGCAGACGATGACGGATCGGGAGCAGACGCGTCGAGACGCTCCCCAAAAACCTTATTGTCGTTCTCCCGGGCAGGATCACGAATGTCGGGGGGATGACCCCCGGGTAGGCCATCAAACCCGGAGCCCTTTTCGAAGCCTCGGGGCAGCCCGTGCCCCTCCAAACCGGCTGGCCGTCCGGCCGGCTTCCCAACGCTGGCCGGCTGGGCCCGGCCCCGTGCCGGGTCCGGCAGTCCGCTAGCCGGCTGGCGACGGGTCAGCGGCCGTCCCATCGCTCCGTACGACAAGACGGCTCTCCACGACGGGGAAGCATGGCTACAGCGCCGCGAACCCAGAGGAGCATGGCTACAGCGCCGCCAACCCCGCTGACCCGGGCGACCGACGTCAGCACAACGGGCCGCTGTAGCCCCATGACGCCAACCACTCCATGACGCACGAGGCGACGGACCACAATGCCGAGCAGCCGGCGGGTCCCAGCAGCCGGCGGGTCCCAGCAGCCGGCGGGCCCCACAGCCGGCTCCAGACGCCAACGTCCGGGCCCCACCCGCGTGTAGTTTTACCTATGTAACCCTGGAGGGTCGGGCTATAAGACCCCCCAGGAGGCCTCCATGCAGAGGCGCGCTCAGTAGCAACCCTCACACACACACACGCACACTCACATGAGAGGTAGAACGGCGACCTAGCCCCTTTTTCCGCATCCGTCCGAACAGCTCCAGGAGCGACCTTGTAACCCTTGTGCTCCCCATACTACATCCGGCAGGACCAGGGGTGTTACCTCCCCGGAGGGCCCCGAACCTGGGTACGTCCTGTGTCCTGCACCCGCACGTACCGACCTCGCTTCCGGAACCCGGCGTCCTCACACAGGCCCCCACTTTTAGCCATCGCATGGCATCTGCCGTGATTTCACCATGACAACGAACGACAGGGTTCCGAAGGCACCTGCTCTCCCAACCAACCGTGCACGCGGTCGTCGGGATGGGATCGCTAGAAGCAGCATAGAGAGGGGAACAATAGAATAACGACAATATAAGGCTCGGCTTGACTCATTCCCATAACCCGCGCGCGCGACGAGGCATGGCGAGGCTGGCGGCGGAGGAGGAGAAGGAGCGTGTGTGTACAGCTCCTCTTCCCAATCTCTCAATGGCACGTGGTAGAGTAGCTCTTATAAAGGGATCTATGGTTCTAAACTTCCCACCACTTGCCATGTACCTAAAGCCAAGTATTTTGGCCGATTCTCCCAGAATCGCCACCCTCCCCAGCTTCTCTCAGAATCGCCACTCCATATTTTTTTTATAATCCTAGCTAATTAGACCTTAACTAGATAGGATTGTAAAAAAATTTATGGAGTGGCGATTCTGGGACAACTGGGGAGGGGGGCGCTTCTGGAAGAATCGGTCAAAAGAACTGGCTCATGGATCTTAGAGATTAACCAGGGATTATTGTCTAATAACCACCACACGTGTGGTGGGAGCAACGCCCGACCACACGACCTATAACCACAGATTGTGCCACGTCACCGCATGCATGCATGTGGGAATCTTTTTGAATTTCCAGTTTTTAAAATGTTTTATCTCTTAAATGAAAAATCTGATTGAAAATCTGTTTTCACCCTTAAATCCGTCGCGACGAGATATTCGAAACTAGATCTCATATCGATATGTTTCGACGAATTTTTTTTGGGTTAAAAGTTGCCATGTCTATTGCATATAAATTGCCATGGTGTTTACACTGAAGTTGCCATGATATGTTTCAGCTATTTTTTCTTCTACATTTAAAGTAAATTTTGACATATTATAAAACGGGAAATTAAGAAACTAGACTTGCCATGAACCATAAACTAAAATTGCCATGGTTCATAATTAAAAAGAAAATCCGTCGTCAATTATTTTAAAAATGCATGATCAATGACTCAAACTTGCCATGAACCATAAACTAAAATTGCATGGTGAATTACTTAAATTTGCCATGATACATGCACTAAAATTTGCCATGGTTCATACAAAAAATAATTTCCATGGTCAAAATACTGGAATTGCCATGGTCAAAATACTAAAATTGCCATGATCTATAAACTAAAATTGCCATGATGGATTAGTAAAAATTGCCATGATCCATGCATTAAATTTGCCGTGATTAATTACTAAAAATTGCCATGGTCAATTAATAAAAATTGCCGTAAAAAGTAGTTCAAATACAACGGTAGCTTTAAATCTAGAAGAAAAAAAATAGATAAAACATGTCATGGCAACTTTAGTGTAAACACTATGGCAATTACGGTGTAAACATCATGGCAACTTTTGGCAAAAAAAAATCGTCGAAATATATTAACATGGGATCTAATTTTGAAGATCTCGTCGAGACGGATTTTTAATTGGTTTTTTTAATTAAGAGATAAAACATTTTTAAGTCTGAAAACCAAAAAGATTCTCGTTGATGTCATCTATTTTGACGTGGCAAAATGGATGGTAATGGAGGCGTTTGGGCCATGTTGCTTCGTGCCACACGTGTGGGCGTTAACATTTAGGGTCTTATATGGGTCAAAGCCCATCTATAATCCAACATAAAGCGCCGTCATCCACCCGAATGCTACTCCTGCGAGAAGAAACAAAACATATCTTAAACTAATAGCCGGAGGCGAAGCACTGTAATTCCCCTCCCTGCCAACGGGTGCCTAAGCGACGGGCAGATGGGAGGTGAATCCACGGGCTTGATGATGAAAGTTGAAAGGGATGGGTGCCGTGGCAGCTGTAGTCGCCAGTGGGAAAGAAAAGCCGAAAGGGCAAACACAGGATAAAAACAAGAAACTGCGTCCTACAATTCTCCGGTCATGTTTTTTCACAGACGAAACTGAAGCTCTTTACATTCTGCCGGCAGCAAATCCAGTCCCTGCAACGAGTCACGAGACAAAGCATGCTCTCTACAGCCTACGCTACGCATGAACGAATTGATGGACGCCATCAGATCAGATCCTCCCGATGGGGATGATGCACTCGGTGGGGAACCCATGGGGGTACCGCTTCCGGTCGGCGCAGTAGTCGTAGGTCATGTAGTTCATGCGCACCCAGTTGAGCGTCATCCAGCTCCACCAGTCCAGCCTCTGCGTCATCCACGACGACGCCGACGACGGCAGGTGGTCGCCGCCGCACTGCGTGGATGGCGCCCGGCCGTCGCCGTTACCGCGCCAGACGCAGGCGCTGCTGGCGTCGAACCGCCGGTAGGCGGCCACGAACGGCGCCTCCGACCAGTCCGTCTTGACGCGCCCGCCCTGCGTCGCCCACTCCTCGGCGTTCCAGATGCTGGCGAAGACGTGCACCGGCTGCCGCGTCGGGAACGGCACCCCGTTCGCCTCGTTGTTCTTGAACACTCGGATCGGCGTCCCGTCGATGTACAGGCTGCATTCAATCAACAAGATCATGTCAGGAACTCAGGACGGAGAGATCAGAGATGAATCATTGATGACGAAGCTTGTGGAGAAGAGATCTGAGGGCGTAGTACATGATGTTGAGTGGGTTCCAGAGGATGGAGTAGGTGTGGAAGTCGGCCGTGGGGTCGAACCAGAGCACGAACTGCTGCTCCCGCTCGCCCTTGCCGTCGCTGAAGATGTTGGTGTGCAGGATGTAGGGCTCGCCGCTCACGTTGCCCAGGAACTCGAAGTCCACCTCGTCGTGCCGCGCGCCACCCGTGCAGATCTGCACCGTCCATCATCTTTCTTAGTTATACACTAAAATGGAGCGCAGATAAGATTTAAACGTGGACACCATGACTACATATGCTCAAAGGGGCAGAAAAATTCCAGATTATGTCGCCTGAAGAATACAGAATCCAGGTTCCATCTCCTGAAGAATACAGTGTTCAGATGCTGTTTAGTCGGCCTTAGTGGAATCCACGTCTAAGAAAAAACCTGGCTAGTTCACCATGACTACATACGCTCGAGAAAATTATTGTTTTTGCCTCCTCAAAACGGCAGGATAATTTCAGATTCTGTCTCCTGAATAATGCAGAATCCAGGCTCTATCTCATGAAGAATACATTATCCAGATGTTGTCCAAGTCGGCCTTAGTGGAATTCACGTCTAAGACAGACCTGGCTAGTTCACCATGAATGTTTCTTTAGCGCAATTAATGACTTAATTAAGCCACTGTACATCATGTATTAACTGCTGCTGCTGTGATATCTGCGACGTCGATGCTATCAGATTTTTCACCTCAAGAAAACGAAATGCTCTCGCATCGTACAAACAGTAAGTGTAGTAGATCTGTGTAGCCACTGGTACTTCGCCCCCATTCATTGCAGAAACCCAACTGAATTCAACAATCACTAACACATTTATGCGTCAACTACTAGTACAGAATTCACTGCAGTTGGGCGTCAGTTAACCTCCCAATCGGCTAAGCGCTGAGCTCCTGAATTCACACTTGTTTCTCCGGGGATTAAAGTTGGCGACAAATGCAGGGGACCAAACAAGACATTTTCCACCTTAATTTGCTCGAGATTTTTTACCCTTTGCTTTCTCAAGCAAAATTCACTCTAGGAATGACAAGTGCCGAACTCGCGCGGGCACTGGTAAGTGTTGTCTGAACTCTGAACAGTCCCAGCCTTTTTTTTACTACCGGTTAACGAAATGGCCAATGCCGGTTAATCAGGCAGGCGGAAACGAGAACGAAAATGCAGCCGACCACAGAGATCCATACTTACGTAGAAGGAGGTGATGGTCCCGGCGGACTCGCCGGCGACGAGCCTGATGTCGAGATCGAACCTCCCGAAGAGGTACCGGTCCTTGGACTCCAGCCTGGACCCCGTCTCCCGGTCCAGCGCCAGCTCCACCACCCGGCCCTCGTCGAAGAAGCGCGCATTGCGCTTCCCCCACACGGCGTCGAAGTCCCGGTGCAGGCTCCGGCCGGCCTTCACGGCGGCCGCCGCCCGCGTGGCCGCCGCCACGGCCACGGCCACGGCCAGCAGCCGCCAGAGGGAGCAGCGCAGCATCTCTCGTGTGAAATTTTGAAATGGGGTGGCGATCGACGACGAGATGTCGCTAGAAAGTGAGAAGAGTGGGGCGACGGGGGCTCACGCCCAATTTAAGGGCACCGTCGTGGGCGCTTTCGCCAAGTGCCAGCGGGCTGCGGGGACGGGACGAGCCGGCATGGGCGTCGCTTTTATGTGGCGACGGCCGTGTGGGCGTCCGTGGTGCCGCATCGCACCGTCTCAGCGGACGGGCGGCAAGACGATGGGGCTACAGAGTCGACGGCACAGGGGGATCGGATCCGTGGGACGTGCTGTATGCTCGTGGTTGTATGGGTCGCGCTGGCTGATCTCTCCGGCTCCGGCAGCTACTACGACGTGGCTGTACGATACGACGTGGCAGTCGCGTAAATGATATCTTGACGGTGATGTGCTGAAAACTGGCGGGCAGGGAGGCTGCATGACTGAGATGAGTGCGCGGCACGAAGCGAGCGGGGGATGTGATCACGGCGGGCCGGCCGCGGCCGGTTGGTTCGCAGCTTTGAATGCGAATGTACCGTGTTCTTGATTATTGACCTCGAAAGAGCTTCTTCCTTGGAGTGACAGCGGGCATGCGCGGCTGGTTTGTGATTACGGGCCAGATGAAACGGCGATCGATCGTAACAATGCCAAAATATGGCATAGCTGCGACGGAAATAGCCAATAGGTCTCGGGTCCCATTGCATCTGAATTGGTTTTTTATTTTAATTTTTTTTGAGTTGTTGATTGTTTTTGAGGTAGCTACCCGCTTGTTTCAAACGGTAATTGGATATTTGTTTTAAACATATCAAAAAGAGTCAAAATTTCTGAAACTTCTTTTATAACAAATATGACTCGGTGCAATACTCGCGTGAAAATTTTCGCGAAGGAATGACTATCGTGGTATTCTGGACGGGAAAAAACAAAATCGATACTATATAAAAGTTACTATTCACATTTTCTGGAGTTGCCTCTTTTTTGCCAAGGATACCACCCATTGAAGTGAAAGCGAACATTCAATCGTACTAATGTATATTTCGGAGGATTTTTTTCCATGGGAAGTTTCATCAAAACAGAGGAGCTCCCACAAATAAGAAGGGGGGGGGGGGGGGGCTTGAAAGGAGGAATGTAGTACAAGAGGTTGTAAATGATTTCACGTTTTGTCCAAGATGACTTTCCTTTAAACCCCTCGGCAAACCAGAAAGAGGCGCCGCAATATCGGCACAAGAACTCCGGAGGGCCGCAACTATCTTCATATGAAGCTAACTACCCCAAGAACACAGAGCGGCATGGGTCATTTGACAGCATGAGACGATATGCGGAAACTAATAAGATAATGCACACCAACAACAGTCAATCTAGAACACGCACCTGCATATAAAAAACGGCACAAGTCAATGCGTAGCCTACACTTTCTGTGTTTCATGGTCGTTTCAGACGTACTCAGATAAGGAAATCAACTATCGCCTAAGCAGGGTCAAACAACATGGAAAAACAAAAGGATCAGCAAACCTAGAACTGATAGAACCTATGGATCATGTAGGCATGGGTATTCCGGTAGTTGGGGGAAGGATGGGGATGATTACCTTCTCCCTGGTGCTGTGAGGAGCTGCCGCCGGTGGCCATGGTCGAAGGGCAGCGGCGGTGATGGGAGAGAGATGTGAGGTAGCGGCGGTGGTGCTTCCCGTGAGCACTGCGTAAGACCTAAATCGGTAGGTTTGTGGGTGGGGAGTGCGGCGGCGGTGAACCTCGTGAACCGTGCCCCGGCCCCCACCACTCTTTTATATACGCAGGTCACAGGGGGCCACCAACAATATGAGGGTTGGACGCCCCCGATCAGGGCGCGATGACCAAGGGCCCGATAGGCCGTTGGGCCTATCGGAGGAGATCAACCTAACATTCTCCCCCTTGATCTCAACTTTTACTTTTAACCTTATACTTTCTACTTTATTTGTTCCATCACATATTGGTACATAGAGCATGTCTCATCGTCACAGCTTAATTGCCGATAGAATCATACAGCTACAACATACGTTTTGTTTAGAAACAAATTCTGTTCCTTTTGGGCCTCTCATGATCCAGGAATCATAGGCTTTCTCTTAAACCCATGCCGGCTAAGTGTTCCTTGAACACATTGGGTGGTAAGCCTTTCGTAAGCGGATCCGCAAGCATATCCTTTGTCTTTATATGCTCGAGACTTATAGTGTGATCCTGGATTTTATCTTTCACAACATAATACTTTATCTCTATTGTTTTGGCAGCATTACTCGACTTGTTGTTGTGAGCATAAAATACTGCGGGCTGGTTGTCACAGTACATCTTTAGTGGTTTGTGAATACAATCTACCACTTTCAAGTCGGGTACAAATTTCTTTAGCCATATCGCCTGCCCCGTGGCCTCGAAGCATGCTATGAATTCTGCATACATCGTGGATGATGCAACTGCTGACTGTTTGGAGCTTCTCCACGAAATAGCCCCTCCAGCGAGAGTGAAGACGTATCCTGACGTGGATTTTCTATCATCTCTGTCCCCCGCAAAATCTGCGTCTGAATACCCTTTTATCTCTAGGGAATCAGATCTCCTGTATGTTAGCATGTAGTGCTTCGTGCCTTGCGCATAACGCAATGCCTTCTTTGCCATCTTCCAGTGCTCCATGCCTGGATTCTCTTGATATCTACCGAGTACCCCGGTAACAAAAGCTAAGTCAGGGCGAGTGCACACTTGTGCATACTGTAAGCTTCCAACGGCCGAAGCATATGGTACTGGTTTCATGAGATCGATCTCGTACTGGTTCTTGGGACATTGGAATTTCCCAAAACTGTCGCCCTTGATTATAGGAGCAGGTGTGGCTTTACTCGCATGCATATTATACTTTTGAAGAACCTTTTCTAAATATGCCTTCTGCGATAGTCCTAAGACTCCATTGTTCCTATCTCGGTGAATTTCTATGCCCAAAACATAGGATGCTTCACCAAGATCTGTGATATCAAAATTTGAGGATAAGAACTTCTTTGTTTCTAGTAGTAGACTAACATCACTGCTAGCAAGCAAGATATCATCCACATACAAGATTAGGAAAATGTATTTCCTATTTTTAAACCTTGCATAAATGCAGTTATCCTCAATATTTTCTTTAAATCCAAAACTTTTAATTGTCTGATTAAACTTTAGATACCACTGTCTAGAGGCTTGCCTTAATCCATAAATGGATTTCTTCAGGCGGCATCCCATATTTTCCTTGCCTTCCATGATAAAACCCTTGGGTTGTTTCATGTAAACTTTTTCTTTTAAATCACCATTCAGAAATGCCGTCTTGACATCCATTTGATGTAACTCTAAATCAAAATGTGCAACTAATGCCATTATGATTCTGAAGGAGTCCTTACATGAGACTGGGGAAAAAGTCTCATTGTAATCTATCCCTTCTCTTTGTGTAAATCCTTTTGCCACAAGTCGGGCTTTATACTTTTCTACATTCCCATTAGGGTCATGCTTAGTTTTGTAGACCCATTTGCAGCCTACTGTTTTGGCTCCTTTAGGAATTTCCACTAAGTCCCAAACATCTTTGGAACTCATTGATTTCATTTCATCTTCCATTGCCTCTAGCCATTTCGATGAGTGAGGGCTTCTAATGGCTTCTTCATATGTAGTGGGATTACCTTCCATATGAACCATTTCTGTGTTATAAACTTTATAATCAGTAGAAATAGCTGATCTTCTTGTTCTATTAGATCTTCTAAGAGCCTCAGTTTCTGGCACATTATGTGCCTCAACTTCCGGCACATCTTCTACAATTGGCTGCTGCACCTCCCTTTCATGCTCAACAACGGGTTCAGTCGGCTCCTGACGGACAGGTTCCGGGTCTACCCCTATAGTTGTCATGGGTGAAGTTGCAACTGGTAGTGAGAAAAATGGCTCCTGAATCATCGGATTAGGTGCATGCACCCTCTTCTCCTCAAGATCAATTTTCCGAGCTACCAAGCTCCCCCTCATCATTTCGTCCTCTAAGAAGACTGCATGTCTTGTTTCTACAAACTTTGTATATCTGTCTGGACAGTAGAAACGAAAACCCTTTGATCTATCTGGATAGCCAATGAAGTGGCAACTCACTGTTTTGGGATCCAACTTTGCAATGTTTGGATTAAACATTTTGGCCTCAGCAGGGCACCCCCACACCCTGAAGTGGTGTAGAGAGGGCACTCGTCCTGTCCACAGCTCGTACGGTGTTTTGGGCACCGACTTGCTTGGCACTCTATTGAGAATGTGAATGGCGGTTTTAAGCGCCTCCATCCATAAACCCAATGGCAAGGTAGAGTAACTCATCATGCTGCGCACCATATCCATCAGGGTACGGTTACGCCTTTCAGCTACCCCATTTTGCTGAGGCTCGCCCGGCATTGAATACTGGGCTACTATGCCAGTCTCCTGTAAATTTTTTGCAAAAGGTCCAGGGATTTGGCCATATGGAGTATGTCGACCGTAGTACTCCCCCCCACGGTCAGACCTTACTATCTTTATTATTTTATCATGCTGATTTTCAACTTCAGCTTTGAATATCTTGAATTTATCCAATGCTTCAGATCTTTCTTTGATTGGATAAATATATCCATAGCGAGAGTAATCATCTGTGAATGTTATGAACGAGTCATATCCATCCACACTTTTCACCGGAAATGGTCCACAAATGTCAGTGTGGATGATTTCTAGTGTGCCTGTGCTATGGATTGCACCCTTTTTTATTTGTTTTACATACTTTCCTTTGATGCAATCTATGCATTGTTCTAAGTCTGAGAACTCTAACGGAGGAAGAATTTCACTTTTGACTAATCTTTCTATTCCCCCCTGGAAATATGGCCCAAGCGACAGTGCCATAATTTCGACGAGTCGTGAGTTCTCTTTCTTTTCTTTTGTTCTTTGTTCGACGCGGAAGTATGTTCATTCACATTACACACATAATGCTCTTTTTCACGGAGTGATAATAAATAAAGCTCATCGTGTAGTAAAGCAACACCCACATAAGCATTATTAAACCATATGGCACACCTGCCATGTCCAAAATAACATTCATAATTGTCTTTGTCCAAACAAGAAACACTAATCAAGTTTCTATGACACGAAGGGACATATAAGACATCTCTAAGTAGAAGCTTGAACCCATCAGCTAACTCCAAGGAGATGGCACCGACAGCTTCAACTTCTGCTTGTATTCCATTAGCGACTTCAACGCGTCTTTCGTTTCTTTGCATAGTCCGCGTCGAATGGAATCCCTGTAAAGAATTCGCAACATGAACAGTTGCACCCGAGTCAATCCACCAAGTAGATTTCGAAAACCGTGTATACAAGGATTCATTTACAAATGAAACGATGTCGTTACCTCTCTTTGCCATGATTGACTTTAACCAGACAGGGCAATCCTTTTTGTAGTGCCCAGTCTGCTTGCAGTGGAGGCAAGTGTCTTTGTCCACTGGAAAGGACTTCTGCTGATGCTGATGCTGCATGTGAGATTTGCCATGCGCCTTTGAAGGAGAACCTTTGCTACTTTGATTGTAATTCTTTTTCTTGTTATCCTTCACATAGTTGAGTGAACCACCATGTGAGGCTTTGAGTCTGTCCTCTTCTTGGACACACATTGCTATTGTCTTTTCAATGTCCCATGTTTCAGGCGACATATTGTAGTTTACAACAAAGGTTTCAAACTCCTTTGGCAGTGAAGCCATGACCAGGTGGACCAGGAGTGCTGGTTTGATCTCCAGATCCGCATCCATGGGCTTGAGCTTTGCTGCCATGTTGCTCAACCTGAGGATGTGCTCTCTTATTCCATGACCACCGCCAGTGTAGTTCTCTGTTACCAGTTGCTTTATCAACTAGGTGGCATATGTCTTTGAAGAACCAGTGAACTGGTTCTTTATCTTTGTAAGCAACTCCCCTACGGAAGTGCACTCTGCAATTGAGCCCACAATAGCGTTCTCAATTGTATTCTTTATAAATGCCATACACTTTTTGTTGGCGTTGATCCACTTTTGATTGTTGAGGGTGTAAGACATCTCCAATGGAGCATGACCCCCTCTCTTTTTATCCCACGCAGCATCATCATCAGTGGCCTCTCTGACTGGCTCTGTAGGTCTAACCGGTTGTGGTTCATCCACAACCCAGTCGACCTCAGCACAGACAAATGCCAGGTCTACTTTCTTCCTCCACTCAGTGTAATTGTCACCTCTGAGTGTCGGAACATCTTTTAGGCAGCTCATCAAGTGATAGCCTCCTGAAATCACAATTTAAGTGAGATCATTATAACAATCATATGCATTAATCTAACGTTGGTCAAATTAAACATACAATTGTCTATGCAATTAAATCTATATTACCGTTGGGCAAAAAATAGAAATAAATGCACCTTTAATTTCAATAATAAAACATGATCATGTTATTAACAACGTTGGTCATAAAAATAACATAATCATATTCATTTTAATAATCACTTTAATGTGCCCTTTAAATTTAATTCTCTCTAAACTTTTATTTTCTTTATAAAAAGCACTATTGATTATTTACACAGCGGAAAAACATGAATATAAAATTCATGAACTTTTTATTATTTACAGAAACTTTTCTTTGACCAAATAAAAATTCATGAACTTTATTATTTTCTTTATAAAATTCATGAACTTTTCTTTTCTGAAAATTTTCTATTTTCATTTCCAGAAACTTTTATTTTTCTTTGCAGAAACATTTCTATTTCTTTCTATTTTCTAAACACATTTTTCGTTGGAAAAATAATGCACAGAAAAAATATTTGCAATCTACCCAAAAAAATGGACAGAAAACGGATAAACAAAAAACGTGCGCGCTGTTTGGGGCGAAAGCCGGCCCAACCGCTCTCCAGCCGACCTGCAGGCTGGCCCGTCCCGCGGCCCATGGCCTGTTTGCGCTAGGGTTTTCCTGTGGCCGTCGGATCACATCCAACGGCCACGCGCCGAGATCGGGGAGGCAAAACTGGGCAGTGACGAGGACCCGAGGAAACCCTCGGCATTTCCTCCTCCGCCCCCGAGCCGCTCGCCTCTGCTCTCCTTCTCTCGCTCGGGAGACTCTGGCTACGCCAGCAAACGCCGGCCGCCCGCGCTCCGGCGACGGCGAGGAGCACCGCCGCGCCCGCCATCCCTTTCTCTCCTTCCTTCCCCTCCTCTCTTTTTCTATCCAGTAACAGAGAGAGGGAGAGAAACACGGGAGGGCATCCTCAGCTCCTCCGCGTGTCCGACGGCGGGGAAAAGCCTCGCCGGCCGCCGGCGACGGCGTCTGGCCGCCGCGCGAGCCGCGGGCCCCCTTTCCCTTCCCATTTCTTTCTGCAGCCGAAGCCACCACCAGCCCACTGTGAGGAGAGGCGGCGGCCGGACGGCGGTGCCCCCTTGGCCCCCTTGCCGGCGTGCGCGTCCACCCTCGGGTGAGCGCGTCGCCGTCAAGTGGCCCCAGCGGCGGCACCTTTTCCTCCCCGGTGAGATTTTTCTTTGCCCCGTGAGGGGTTGTTCTTCGTCCCGGCGCCTCGGCTTGCCGATGCGCGTCGGGGTCGAGAGGAACGGCGCGGCCATTGCGGCAGCGCAACTTTGCAGGTGGGGTTTCTTTTCTTTCTTCCCTGTTCTAGGGTTCCAGGGGAGGGGGGAAGGTCTTTGCCTTTGATTTCAACCGAAAAAGCCCTATGCCAAAACCCAGCTGATACCATTGATAGAACCTATGGATCCTGTAGGCATGGGTATTCCGGTAGTTGGGGGAAGGATGGGGATGATTACCTTCTCCCTGGTGCTGTGAGGAGCTGCCGCCGGTGGCCATGGTCGGAGGGCAACGGCGGTGATGGGAGAGAGATGTGAGGTAGCGGCGGTGGTGCTTCCCGTGAGCACTGCGTAAGACCTAAATCGGTAGGTTTGTGGGTGGGGAGTGCGGCGGCGGTGAACCTTGTGAATCGTGCCCCGGCCCCCACCACTCTTTTATATACGCAGGTCACAGGGGCCCACCAACCATATGAGGGTTGGACGCCCCCGATCAGGGCGCGATGACCAAGGGCCCGATAGGCCGTTGGGCCTATCGGAGGAGATCAACCTAACAAGAACAACACCCTAGGAGATGAGAAACAACAAGAGCAAGGGATTTGGTCACATGTTTACGCTTTCGAGGAGGAAATCCGAAATCCAGGAGGTTGACGTGAGCAACAACAACACACCCGGTAGCAACACCTTGTGAAGCAACAATGGTCACATGTCGAGAGCCAATGCCTCACGGAGGAGTGGCAGCACCCCGCCCCGCCCAGCCCCCTCCCATGATTGACCTAGTCAAAGTTAACTCGGGGGCTTTTTTAGGTAACTAAGTAAATAGCGAGGGGGTTTTCTGCACACAAGAAAACAATCACGCTCTCACCCAATGCCTGCCCCCGCTCCCAGCCACTGACATGTGGGTCACCGCCATGCTGGCGCGGCACGCGAGCAGGTCATACGGCTGGATACGGGGGGATGCATCGTATTTAGACGCCGAGTCAAGTTCTAGCACGAGTTCCATGTATTTTGTAAGTTTGGTACCAAAGTGACCGCCAGTCGCAAGTTTAGGCACTCCAATGTATTTGCCTCTTTTTTTCTTCAGCTTTTCTCAAAAGTGTGAAAGTAATGCTTATATAATGTGAAGTAATTATCTCATGATTTTTAGATACGTCAGAAAAAAAAAAAGGAATATAAGATGCACAGATAATTAGATGCCAAAATTATTTTGGAAGTTTCATTTTCCTTCTCCTAGAAGAACAACTCTTTCCATCATTCTTACCTCAAAAAAAAAAAACATTTCCATCATACCGCGACGCCGGGGAGAATTCCATTGCTGCCGCTCGAAGGCAGCTGCAGACAGTGAGAGACCGCGTCGAGTTATCAGTCTAACAAATCCACAGTGGGTCCGACCTGTCAGCCGTAGCACACGAGGCGTCCAGCTTAACCCCAGCTTAAACCCCACTCGTTAAAGCATCTCCCACGGGACTACGGCCACCCTCTCTCTCCCCTCGCCGCCGTCTGTTCCTCTTCCTCTCTCCTCGCCGCACCTCCCACTCCGCCGCCATGATCAACCTTGTAACTGTAAGCTCCCTCTCTCCCTCTCCCTCCCTCCCCTCTGAACCCTTTGCCTCGCCGAGCAGCGGGGATCCAGCACACGAGCTCGAGATCTGAGCGGGGGCTGCTCGCCGTGCCCCCTCCCGCACGGGCTTCAAGTTCCTTTTGGATGTAGATGCTCGCAGCTGGAATTCGGCATTGGCGTTTGCCTGTCCGAGTGCCGTTGTTTGGATGGTCTCAGCATTCACGCGTCGAATTGTGCCTCGATATCGAGCCCTCGTCGGCAACACTGGTGCCACCCCTCTCCCAATTTGTTGATTTTGGTTCGCCCTCTGCTTTCTTCTACCTCCCGATCGACCCTGTCTCTCCCCCATGCTCCATCGATGCTAGCCACAATAGTTTCACTGCTCCCCTTCCATCCACCACCGAACCCGCACCACCACCACCGCCTCCCACCTCCCCTTCCCCCTCTCTCGCCAGCCCGGGTCGCGGGGAGCCGAGATCCGCGCAGGGAGCCCAGCCGGCGAGCAGTGAAGCTATTGTTGTAGGATTTCGCAGGAACCCTTGCGTGTTACATATTCTAAACATTCTGATTTTGTAGGATTCCTTCGAGCTTCCTCGGCGGGATTCCTCAAGAGACGGGGACGTTGAAATGGGAATGCATCAACCTGATGCTTCTGATAATTTAAAAGGCTTCCTGAAGAAGGTGCTGTTTAGGGAACTCTTTAGTCTCGTTATTTGTCCATTTTTGCACTTCAGATTAATGACTTGATGCTTTCATACACAGGTGGATGGAATTGAGAGCCTAATAGCTCCGCTGACGAATCTCTTGACTAAGCTCCAGACTGCAAACAAGGAATCAAAAGCAGTTACAAAAGCATGCGCCATGAAAGGTGAGAACTCTTCTCAGGGTCATCCAAATAGCTTCTGGCTTGTATCCTCCTTGTAGCGTTGCTAATGTATTTGGCAACTGGTTACATGGGATTGATCACAGGTTTAGAACTCTTCTCAGGGTGGGAGCGCTTGCCGTTATTTGGTCGCTTTGGCCATGTAGAAATGATAAGGTTTTTAATGATAAAAGTACTTCTCTGATGCAGGTTATCTACAGATGTACCGGGACTCTTCGTTTATAGTCCTCTCTACAACGCGTGAAGAATCGAGACCTGTTTACGGAGGTGTGTACACGATTGGAGGCTACGGCGAGGGATACTTTTACCCAACATGGGTGGCAGCATGATCTTAGGATTGGCCCCCCTACACTTTAGGCGTTATACGGAGTCTACATGTCTCTTTGTATTTCGCCTTTTTTATTTTTTGTTTGTGTGAGAGGACCTTGTTTGGCTGTGTGCATCTTAGTTATGCAGAGGCCGGGTGTAATACTTAAATCTTTTAAGTAATATAAAGCGCCCCTTTTCGAAAAAATGAAAGGTGAGAACTCGTGTGATTTAGCAGACCATTGAAAAATTCCCTGTAGCCACTCTGCTTATAGTCACGCACAACAAAACATTTTTGTAGCAATTAAGCAGCGAATGGAGAAAGATATTGATGAAGTGGGGAGAATTGCTCGTATGGCAAAAACAAAAGTTGATGAACTGGAAAAAGATGTATGTTTTCAGTTGACCTTGTTCGTGTCCGTTATTCTTTCCTAGCTCTATCCGCATAAATTAAAAGATGGACATGCTTATGGTTTGCTGCCCCTGTGCCACAGAACTTATCCAACAGGCAGAAACCTGGATGCAGGGAGGGGTCTGCGGTAGATCGATCAAGGAAACATACTACTGGGTAAGTTTACTGTCAATTTGTGTTTCCAATCTCTTGCCTGCATGAATTAGTCGTCGTTCACTGTGCTTACTGATCTGTACAGAGCAGTGAAAATGAAATTGAAGGAACAGATGGATGATTTTCAGGTTTTGTTTTCCTCTAACTGAAATATCTAAATTGACATGTATGCATGTGATGATTTTCCTGTTCTGTGAACTAGCAAAGTGGCCCCCGCAATGCGTGGGCAGCATTTTTAATGTCTTTAGATTCTTTGCAGTACAATTATTATCTCATACTGATATCTCTGCATTGCATCTTGCTGCGTATGTCAATCCCCCGCTGGGAGCTTCATGAAGATCATGTTGCCATCCATTGAACGCTACACCATGCATCAAAGTGGAGGTGGTGGGTACCGATCGATGGGCATGCATTTTTTGAGACGCGTTAATCACTGGTATTGTTGGGTTTATGATTCCTCTTTTGTACTGGAACTATGCATACAGAGAAAGTATCACGTGGAAACTGATCCTCAGTGGAAACTTGGAAACTCAAACTTCAACCCTCCGATCTGAGATCTAAGGACTGGTCACGCAGCCACTCATTCTGTGGGTTTTACAAGAAACCGCAGGGATTTCATTTAATATAACAACTAGCCCTGCGGGCGCTTATATGCAAAAAAGCGTGCTTCAATTTGGAGCCTACGTTCTAGATCTGATGGTCCACAATTTGGTTTCCAGGTTTCCACCGAGGGTCGGTTTCCACGTGATACTTTCTCATGCATACATAAGCTGAACACATATGTGCATACTCATAGCTCCGAAGACATTGGGGTTTTACAAGAAGTAAATAAGAGTTTGCATTTTGTTGTGATTACTTAGATAGGATAGAAATAGATAGCTTCAAAACTGATAGAACATAAAATATATATAGCTCTGAAAGTACTATATTTCTTTGACATGTGTGATTAATCAATGATTCAATACAAAGTATCAAACGGTTATTCACTGAAACAGTTTATCCTCTGAAGGCAATCCATCTTCGCAAATACATACCTAGATAGCACATACATGTAACTCATTACTATAAAAGAAAGATTATAAGCCCGACAAACGCATGATTCATGGCCTCATATTATCATCAAACACCAAGCTGGGTATGTGTGGAACTAAAAATAGAATCGCTTATGCACTCCTAACATTTGTACATGTGCAATTCAAAAACTATCAGATGACAATACTATGGGAGAATTTCGACATAATTGAATCCGACCTGGACATCGCAGCAGAGCAGAGGGTAACACCGCTGAAGGGCTTGTCCGGAAGAAATCATGAGCTAGCTCTTTTCTCTCTTCTTGAAGTGACGCTGCATTGCATCTTGCTGCGTATGTCAATCCCCCGCTGGGAGCTTCGTGAACATCATGTTGCTGTCCATTGAACGGCACACCACGCATCAAAGTGAAGGTGGTGCGTACCGATCGATGGGTGTGCAGTTTTTGAGACGTGTTAACCACTGGCATTGTTGGGGTGTATGATCGGATGGGCGTTGGTATAAACAGCATGTATAACTCCACATATACCAGTGATCTACTAAAAGGGAAAAAATTGTGATACGAAGTAGTATATGTTGTATTGGTATGGAGTTAAAAAAAAGGTGCACCGATGCTAGAGATGGGTGCACTGCGCGTGTAATGATCATGCATGTAATGCAGGGATAGTTAATTGCTTTGCAAAGATCTATCCTGAAAGAAAAAGAACTGGTGATCTGAATAGTATGAATTTGTACCGATGCTAGATATGGGTGGCTTGTGCATGTAATGCAGGGAGAGATCGATTGTTTTGCAGATTCACCATGAGTTGCATGCTCGCTCGTGCGTGCTCTGAAGCTGGCTTGGTTTGCATGCGCTCGTGCTCTGAAAGCTGGCTTGGTTGCTTCTTGCATGCATGATGGGATCCTGTGCACCACTCATTTATGTATCTTGCATCTCTATACTGAATTACTGATTGACTTGATGATGCTGGAGGAAGAAGTCCTCTGCCCCTAAGGCGATAATGATGGCGGGGCTCGAGGCCGTATGAGCCATGCGGGAGGCAAGATCGGGAAACTGCTATGGTTGAATCAGAGAGGATTTGCGGCAGGCGGTGGAGACTTTTTTTTTTTTTTTGCAGCGGCCGGCGGAGATTTAGGAGAGAGCATGCAACAGAGATTTTTTCTTTCTTTCCAATCAGGGATGGTGAGGATAATGCTTTAGGCCAGATGCTTGCATGACATAGGTGGGTAATTTCGTTAACTTTACATGTTACGAAGATCGAACGACGTGTTCAAAAAAAAAAAAAAAAGATCGAACGACTACAATTCTTTTATATATAATGGTCCATCAGATGTCGGTATTTTCTGATTAACGTGGGATTTTCTAGCTTATTTCTCTATTTTTGACCCGTATTGTTCTTTTAGTATATATACTACTAATAGATAAATGTTCCTCTAATGCCTAATAATCTTTAGATACACGGAAAAAGTTAAAACGAGTCCATATTTCTATTTACTACTTGGGTTATTTGATATGCCTTCATAGAGCAGCAGGGAGAAACCACTCTGCTTTCCCATGTCTATGAGCCATCCAGGCATCCAGCTATATGAATTCTGAACATCTAGCTCTTCAGAAGCGGTGGAAGTGGCTTCATTGATGCTTATATGTTCTAAAAAGTAAAAGAAAGATACTACTGGACTATGTTTTGCAAATTGTCCTCCTTTCGACTTTCATTAACTTTACAAGAATGTTTCTTAGCCATTATGGTAGATTGATAGAATGCTATAAGCCTGATGTCTCTGAAGATAGAGTATATAATGCAATCTTGCAACTATGTGAGTGATACGGTGTTGTTACCCTCTGATGCAGGTATTGAGAGAATCAATCCGGCAGGAGTACCGGGAAGTTGTTGAAAGAAGGGTATTTACTGTAACTGGTAATCGCCCTGATGAAGAGGTATAGCTGCAACCTTTTCTTCTATGGTTAAATTTGTGCTTTGATTTGCCATGTTTTTTCTTCTATTGTTTATCTTACAGTGTGCCTCCTTTATTACTTTGGAACCTGCAGACAATTGACGATTTAATCGAGATAGGGCGAAGCGAGCAAATTTTCAAAGATGCGGTTCAACAGCAGGGGAGGGGCCAGGTATATGAGTTACAACTTGGTCATTATTTGGACACTTGTGGGGAAATGCATCAAAATCTCATGAGGATAATCTTCCATCTTCCAGATATTGGATACTGCTGCTGAGATACAGGAGCGGCATGATGCTGTAAGAGATCTAGAGAGCAGGCTTCTGGAGTTGCAGCAGGTTACCTTTCATTTGCATAAGCTCTTATACAATTTTATGGTTCACACCATGCATATGTGAATAGAAGGAGGGTAATATGTCTTAATGTACCCCATTTCCTGGTTTTTGCCTTGTAGATATTCCTGGATATGGCAGTATTGGTTGAGGCTCAAGGAGACATGATCAACCACATAGAGACGCATGTAAGACGACTTCTGAAAACAGCTTGTTATAAATGGACCTAACCGATTTTATGAAGGAAGCTAACGAAATGTTCCTAACATTTGCACTGTCATGCCGTCATGTTTTTCCAAGGTTTCAAATGCTACCGACCACATACAGCAAGGTGTGGGTGCTCTTCACAAGGCAAAGAAGCTGCAGAAGAACTGGAGAAAGTGGATGTGCTACGCCATCATCCTTCTCCTGATCCTTCTCCTGATATCGGTTAGCGCCGTGGTCGGGATTAAACAGCCATGGAAGAAGTAACCCTTGAGCACGACCTGAAACCCAAGATCTCGGCAGAATATATATAGATATAGATACTGTTTTTCTGTGTGTCCAATCTGTGTAGTTCTAGGATCGATTCACACTCTTCTATGGCTGTACCTATGTTCAACCAGACAAAACCCCTGGGAGGCTGCTGCTAATTCGTTTGTGTTTCGTGTGCTCCAGCTATTTTTATCGGTGAAAGTGATGAACTCGAAACTGAAATGTGCACCCTTGTTCCTGAAATCATTGCAGTTTGTGCTCCAGCCATGGAAGAATGTTTCGCTGTTTGTTGCTGGATCTGATGCTCATTCATCCTGGGGTTGATCGTCGCCGCCTTCGTCGTCGACGACCTCCAGGGGCTTGAAGTGCTTCCCGTCCAGCAGGTACGTGCCGACGGCGAGCCGCACGGCCCAGACGTCCTTTGGCTTCCGCGCCATTATCCTGCGCAACGCGGGGATGTCAGCCTGTCAGAGCCTCAGAGGCATCGCATATGCATTCAAGTGCTTGTATAGAGTATAGGAGCGCTACCTCCCGACGTCGCCGGGCTTGACGCGGCCGGCGTTCTGCCGGAGCGACGGCACTGACGCGGCGGTCTTGAGCATGGGCGGCTCCTCGACGATGACGATCGGCGAGCCGACCTTCAGGTTCGCCTTCGAGGTATCGGGCGCGTCGCGGTTCACGCACCGGACAGCTATGTCGGCGGAGCGTCGCCGGGCCGGAAATGCTGTGAATCGCGGCGGTGGGGCGTAGTTGGATGACGGATAAACAGCGGCAGCCGCTGGCCGGAGCATCCTGCCCTGCTGAAACGGGATAAAGATACGATAAGGGCCTTGTGCTTGGAGAAACGCCTCTATGGACTCGGCGGCAGCTGATCCGGGCAGGTGCCCAACTCCTATTGGTCCACGCGGAGGTGAGGTCCACCACAGCGGCAACAATTGTTTTGATACAATGCATACAAGAGAAACCAGGAGAAAAATCACATGTGTAACTCGCAGGTGGGCCAAGTTGGCTGACAGTTTGATTCCCCATGCTGCCTACAACCTCAATTTATTGGAGCCTAGAGCATCTACAACCACAATTGTCTAACTTGGCACCCTACATGATCCACGGTCGTGTCCGTGGACAGTGACCAATCAAACCAACCCCCCCCTCCCCATTTCTCCACGTCCGCAACCGTGTTCCTCAAATGTCCGCTCTCAAATTCATACAAATCATGCAACATAAAGACATAGCATGTCCATACATAGATTGGGGGTTAAAGTTTTGCACAATTCAACCCAAAATAGCAAGTTCATCCACGTAACTAAAACAAGAAGCAAGATTAAGTAAATAAACGAAGAGGGCCGCCGGACTTCACCACTTCCTTGTCGACCCCTTCTCCTCCGGAGCGGCGGTTGTAGTCCTCGGCGACCAGAGGAGAGTCGTGATACGTCTCCAACGTATCTATAATCTACTATATCTAAATAGGAGCACCCCACTATCTATTTCTCTTGACATGCAACCTACCCACATCAGCGGTTTACATGGAGTAATCCACCTCAGCAAATATGCCATCTCAGCAAAAAAATCCACTAAACCAACTGCATGATTTAATCTTTTCAGCACACATCCTTTCGCACACTTTGGTCTGCAGGTATGTCTCATCTTCTCTCAATCGGAAATCCTAAAGCCTCCATGGAAGAGAGCTTGCGTTGCCCCACTTGATGGCAGGCGTCCCAGCCCCAACGCTCTCTCTCCTTCTGCCTTCCGCCCATCGGCTTCTTCCGCCTGCCGCCGCTCGGCCGATTTGAGAGGTTGGGACGAGGGAAAGTAAGGGAGCATGGTGGATTGTGGCTGCGGCTGTGTCAACAGGGACAGAGAGGGGTGCATGCTCTGAGGGTTAGGTCTACTAAATTTGGATTCGATTTTCTCATATTGCGGTCGTGGTGGCCATAAACCACATGGAGGCCCGCCATAATGGTGCTCCGGCGGAAACAACCAGACAAATCCAAGAGATGACATCAGACACCAAGATCCGGAGGCGCCAAGGTCTGAACGACAAAGGATCTTCAGTTTCAACCCGCGGAAAAGGTTCGAACATACATTTTTTTTCTCCTAGATTGATCAGAAGTCTCCTAAAAAATATTGATTTGGAATGAGGAAAGGAGGATTGCATCCCGATTGGGACATTAATTTTATTCCTTTCTTTTTGGTTTGTTATTAGGAAAGTAATCATTTTGGATGTCATATGACTTACACAGATTACTTTTGTAATCTGATTTCTTCATGTTTTGGCATGTAATCAATCAGGAACATCTCGATTTTTATTTTATGCAAGTTTGTCAATACAGATGGATGTGGATTCACATGTATCATACAACTTGGAATCTGTCAATTAGGTGGAGCCAATTTTCAGGTCCCGCAAAAAGAAGGGACCAATTTTCAGGAATATGGGAAAGTTCAGGTTGCTGGAATCCGTTCTGATATATACTATTTTTGTTCGGAACATTTTTTTTTTGTTGGATGCTACTAACTTAACCTTAATCTCTTACCATTTTGTGCAGCAACATGTGAGAGTTGCGACAGAGCATCATATTTTCATGTGAGCTGCCTCAAAGTTTCAGGTTTGAACTATATATGAACAAGATTATTTGTACGAAGAAGATAAGTCATGGCCTGACTACAGTTTAGTACTTCATTATTGTATATGATTCCTTCGGCAATTGATTCCACTTAGGAGATGGTTGTCTCGGTAATATTTTGTTTAGGTGTACGATTGATTCCACTTAGGCTATCCACTCATGTACCAAAAGTATGTGTATTAATTTTTTTGTATGTTCAATGTCACTTTATTGGCTCCGACTTTGTTATTCAAATAAATGGTTTATTT
The DNA here is from genome assembly GCA_039707655.1 of Elymus sibiricus. Taxonomy (NCBI): domain Eukaryota; kingdom Viridiplantae; phylum Streptophyta; class Magnoliopsida; order Poales; family Poaceae; genus Elymus; species Elymus sibiricus. The sequence goes on from CM077676.1 coordinate 383,799,377, forward strand.
AAGATAAAGTGTGACAATTTTTTGTACTATCATGGACGGCATGTGTTGAATGCTTAGAGAATACCTATGTAGTTAATGTTTCCTTTTTTGCAAGAAAATAGCATTCCGTAATATAATTTACAAGTTTTGCACTTCTCTATACATCATTTTGTTACAAACTTTAGGTTTTTAATTAAATTAAATCAAGGACAGTTCTACATTTTCCTTGCATTAATTTTAGTTGATTTTGTAGAACATATTAATACATTTTCTTAACAAGGTTCCGCAGCAACGCGCGGGGTATCATCTAGTTTATGAAGTATTCATGCCATGTTAGAAATAATTTTATATGGTTTTGGTACACTTTTATATGACTTTTATATAATTTTCATGGACTAACATATTAACCTAGTGCCCAGTGTCAGTTGTTGTTTTCTGCTTGTTTTTGGTTTTCCAGAAAATCCATACCAAACGAAGTCCAAACGCGACGAAACTTTTTGACGATTTTTTTGAAACATAAGAGACCCCCGAAGCTTCGAGAGAGTACTAGAAGAACCACAGGGGCCCCACAAGGCAACAGGGCGCGCCCAGGGGGGTGGCCGCGCCCTGATGCCTTTTGGCCCCCCTGTGGCTCCTCTTCGCGTGATTCCAACGCTGAAAATTCTTATAAATAGAGAAACCCCCAGAAATAAACCTAGAACTTCGATTCCGCCGCCGCAACCCTCTGTTCCAAAGTTGATTGATGCGTGTCATATGGTGTTATTCTAGTATGCACTCTAGGGCTATTTGTGACACTTATAGGGATGGCTCAATAGATTGATCGGAAAGGATAACTTTGAGGTGGTTTTGCTACCTACAACAATTTCTTCTTATGTTCTCCGTTTGCTAGGAACTTTGGAGTGATTCTTTGTTGCACGTTGAGGGATTGTTATATGATTCATTTATGTTAACACTGTTGAGAGATTGCACTAGTGAAAGTATGAACCCTAGGCCTTGTTTCTAAGCATTGAGACAACGTTTTTACAAACTTTTGTTACTAGCTACCTTGCTGTTTTTATTATTTCAGATTACAAAAACCTATATCTATTATCCATACTACACTTTTATCACCATCTCATCGCCGAATGATGTCTACTACACAACTTATTCTTGTAGACTCGTGTTGGGCCTCCAAGCGCAGAGTTTTGTAGGACAGTAGCAATTTTCCCTCAAGTGGATGACCTAAGGTTTATCAATCCGTGGGAGGCGTAGGATGAAGGTGGTCTCTCTCAAACAACCCTGCAACCAAATAACAAAGAGTCTCTTGTGTCCCCAACACACCCAATACAATGGTAAATTGTATAGGTGCACTAGTTCGGCGAAGAGATGGTGATACAAGTGTAGTATGGGTAGTAGATATAGGTTTTTGTAGTGCGAATAATAAAAAACAGCAAGGTAGCAAGTAACAAAAGTGAGCATAAACGGTATTGCAATGCTTAGAAACAAGGCCTAGGGTTCATACTTTCGCTAGTGCAATCTCTCAACAATGCTAATATAATTGGATCATATAACCATCCCTCAACGTGCGATAAAGAATCACTCCCAAGTTCCTATTAGTAGAGAACATAAGATAGAAATTGTTTGTAGGGTACGAAACCACCTCAAAGTTATCCTTTCCGATCGATCTATTGAGCTATTCCTATAAGTGTCACAAACAACCCTAGAGTTCGTACTAAAATAACACCATATGATACACATCAACCAACTCTAATGTCACCTAGATACTCAAATGTCACCACAAGTATCCGTGAGTTGATTATACGATATGCATCAAACAACTTCACAATCATAATATTCAATCCACACAAAGAACTCCAAGGAGCACCCCAAAGTTTCTATCGGAGAAAAGATAATGAAAACGTGCATCAACCCCTATGCATAGATTACCCCAATGTCACCTCGGGAATCCGCGAGTTGAGTGCCAAAACATATATCAAGTGAATCAATATAATACCCCATTGTCACCACGGGTATTCATATGCAAGACATACATCAAGTGTTCTCAAATCTGAAATATTCAATCCGACAATAATGAAACCTCAAAGGGAAAAGATTCTATTCATCACCACAAGGATAGAGAGGGAAGAAACACCATATGATCCAACTATATTAACAAAGCTCGCGGTACATCAAGATCGTGCCAAATTAAGAACACGAGAGAGAGAGAGATCAAACACATAGCTACTGGTATAAACCCTCAGCCCCGAGGGTGAACTACTCCCACCTCGTCATGGAGACCACCGGAATGATGAAGATGGCCTCCGGTGATGATTTCCCCCTTCGGCAGGGTGCCGGAAAAGGGCTCCAGATGGGATCTCCTTGGTACAGAGGCTTGTGGCGGCGTAAAAACTCATCTAGGTTAACTTTCGGGGGTTTCTGAATATATATGATTTTTCAGCGTTGGAATCACGCAAAGAGGTGCCACAGGGGGCCCACGAGGCACCAGTGCGCGCCGGGGGGGTGGGGTGGCGTGCCCTGGTGGCTTGTGGGGCCCCTGTGGGTCTTCTGCTGCTCCCCTGAAGCTTCCTGGGTCTGTTTCCTTCCAGAAAAAATCATCAAAAAGTTTCGTTGCATTTGGACTTCATTTGATATGGATTTTCTGGAAAACCAAAAACAAGCAGAAAACAACAACTGACACTGGGCACTAGGTCAATATGTTAGTCCATAAAAATCATATAAAAGCCATATGAAAGTGCACCAAAATCATACAAAACTATAATAAACATGGCATGAATACTTCATAAATTATAGATACGTTGGAGGCGTATCAGCATCCCCAAGCTTAATTTCTGCTCGTCCTCGAGTAGGTAAATGATAAAAGAAATAATTTATGAAGTGTGAATGCTAGCATAGTGCATAAGTTTGATCAATGATAATTTCAATCACTTTTCCTAGCATCATAATAGCAACTCTTTCTCATAAAACTCATCATGATAAAGTAGCAATCAATTCACATGTTATGGTTCAAACAATGCAATCTCTTGAAACTTAACAACCTATGTTCTTAGTCACCAAACAATTGCAATTCAACTTAATTTCAACAAAGTCTAAGTAAGAGCTCCACATACTCAATTATCATATAGTCTTCTATGATTGCTAGTACTCAAAGTATATTTATAGAACAAATGGCATCCATCGAACACAGAGAAAGATAGGGGCTTAGTGTTTCGCCTCCCAACTTATTTATCATAGAGATAATTGTCCACAATAATAATTCATGATCAAATATATTTGACTGGCCATATGTGCCTGGATCTTTCCCCACCACATGATGCTTGCCAACTAGAGAATAATTAAGATTGAAATGAGAGTGAATACTTATTGACTCTTGCATAAAGGTAAATTCATAAAAGTAAATACATAAAGGATAGGACTAACTTCCGAACGTTATGATTATAAGTAACAGATCCGAACGATATTATTCCTGCGCACCACATGAGACATGTCGCCTTCCAATCGCAGTGCACGACGAGTGAATCAACGATTAATTCTATTCAAATGATCAGAGTATGCATGCATGCATGTGAGATAAAATAGCTTACATCAGCAATGATTCCATTGAAATCCAGAATTCAAAATGTTTTGTAGCTTAAACCAGCGCTCCGATCGAAAAACTATTTTCACATAAAAGATTCGTCGCGACAAGACCTTTGAAACTATATCCCATGTTGGTATATTCCGATGACTTTTTTATTTCAGGTCAAAAGTTACCACGCGTGGACTACGTAAGTTATCATGCCAGTTGAGTATAAGTTATCATGTGGTTTACACAGAAATTATCGGGCATAAAAAAAGTTCCTCTAACCTTCTCTTCACATACAGGTGAGTGCATGCATTAAATAAAAAAAAATGATGTCATCCTATTCTATCTATTTCGAAACTTCAAAATGTTTTATAGTTCAAACCGTCGGTCCGATTAAAAAATTGTTTTCACATAAAAATCCGTCACGACAAGATCTATGAAACTATATCTCATGTTGATATGTTTGAACGACTTTTTTTCCATGCGAATAGTTATCAGGCCTGGGCTAAGTAAGTTATCAGCTCTCATGTGCATATATTATCATGCTATTTATACATCAGTTACCGTGGTACGTTTTCAACAATTTTTTTTCGGAATAAAGTTACCACAGTGTTTGTGCGTGAGGTACCACGCTCGCGGTCCGTATGTTACCGCGCTATTTGCACATAACTTATCGAGGGTATGTTTTCAAACAACTTCCCCCCGGGGTCAAAGTTATCACAGTGTTTGTACGTGAGTTATCAAAGTCTACGGTGTGCATATTACTGTGCTATTTACACGAAAGTTATGGGGGGGGGGGTATTTTTTCAAACAACTTCCTCCTCTCCCCCATCCCCGGGTCAAAGTTATTGCGGTGTTTGTGCGTGAGTTATCACGTATACGGTGCGTATAGTATACCATACTATTTACACGGAAGTTATCGACGGTATGTTTTTAAACAACCCCCTATGGTCAAAGTTACAGTGGTGTTTGTGCGTGAGTTATCAGCTCTGTTGTGAGTATGTTACCATGCTATTTATATAGAATTTATCGTGGGTATGTTTGAATATTTTTTTTGCCCCGATCAAAAGTTATCATGGTGTTTGTGCGTAAGTCGGGTCTGCAATTCGTACATTACCATGCTATTTATACAGAAGTTACCGATGCATGTTTTCAACAACTTTTTCCCCGGGTTAAAAAGTTATCACTGTGTTTGTACCTGAGTTATCAGGTCTACAGTGCATATATTACAATGTTATTTCCACAAAAGTTATCGGGGATGGTTTGCGCGTAAGTTATCAGATCCGTGACGTGTAATCATGCTATTTAAACAAAAGTTATCAGGTGTATTTTTCAAACAAATTTTCTCCGGGTCAAAATTACCATGATGTTTATGTGTAAGTTATCAAGCTTACAGTGTGTGAATTATCGTACTATTCACACATGTGGCCTAGTAGGTTGCTGAGCAGAGCTCTAACTTACTATGTGAACTAGTGTGAAATGTGCAGGAGAAAATGATGAGTCAACAAACCCACCTAATATTTTTTGGGGTTCAAACTCATTAGTAAAAAGGGTACAAGTAGCATATAATTTGTGTGTAATCAAATTAGGTGGCCTAGTCCAGTTTGTTTTTACGCTTGGAACCATCACGTGAGCACTTAGGTTCGATTCCCATTACCGCATGTTATTTTTTGGCTATTTCACCTTTGCCTAAGGTAACGAGGAACGGGCTGAACTTACGTCGACATGAACCTGGTGTGCATGCAAAAAAAAGAAAGCGGGCTTGCAAGTTGTACCTGGTGTGCGTACGGAAAAAGAATTGAAGAAGCGGGCTTGTGAGCCGAGCGATGAGAATCGAAGGACGAACTAATCGTTCGGAGCTATCGCTAAAATCAGGTGGTTCGGAGATTAGTTTTCTCGATACATAAAAGTAAAAGATAGGCCCTTCGCAGAGGGAAGCAGAGGTTGTCATGCGCTTTTTATTTTTGGATGCACAAGCCCTTAATGCAAAGGAACGTCACGTTATATTGCCCCTTGTGATAGCAACCTTTATTATGCAGTCCGTCACTTTTATTTCTTTACCATCACAAGTTCGTACAACGCTTATTTTCCCTTGCAATAAAAGATCATACATATTTAGGAGCAATTTTTATTGCTTTTTGCACCGATGACAACTTACTTGAAGGATCTTATTCAATCCATAGGTAGATATGGTGGACACTCATGGGAAGAAACTGGGTTTAAGGGTTTTTGGATGCATAAGTAGTATCTCTACTTAGTACGAATTTTTGGCTAGCAAAAGATCCTAAGCAAGCGCCACATGTTGGAGGATCTATAACAATATAACTTCTATGCAAATATACCCAAACATAACTCATTACGTTGTCTTCCTTGTCCAACTTCAACTAATTTGCTCAAGTTTGAAAATAATTAATGGGTATTCACAATCATAAAAGATGTCCAAGATAATATATTTATATGTGAAAGTTCTTTTCCTTATACTAATCATTCATGAATTTCTTGTATGACCAATATTGTGATTGTCAAGCTTCAATAGATTTCACTTTCTAACCCAAATGTGAAACTACTACTAGACATGATACAAGCATATGAAGCACATATAATTTCAACTTTATGATATTCAATTTATTCAACAATTTACTCATATGATATAAGTGAAGCACAAGAGTAAATGACAAACTACTCCAAAAAGATATAAGTGAAGATCAAATGAGTAGTTAAATAAATAGGTAGCTATGTGAGGACTCTCTCTCATTTAAAAATTTCAGATCTTATTATTTTATTCAAACAGCAAGAAAAAAAATGACATTTCAAGAATAGCACATATCATGTGAAGAAGCAAAAACTTAGGCTCAACCAAAACTGACCGATAATTGTTGATGAAGAAAGGTGGGATGCCTACCGGGGCATCCCCAAGCTTAGATGCTTGAGACTTGTTGAAATATTAATTTGGGATGCCTTGGGCATCCCCAAGCTTGAGCTCTTGTGTCTCCTTAATTCCTCTCATATCATGGCTTCTCCTAAATCTTTAAAAACTTCATCCACACAAAACTCAACAAGCACTCGTGAGATAAGTTAGTATAAATCAACTCAAAACCTTAACATTCTCTACTATAGCAAATCACTAAAATTATAATTTAACATTGCATACTAAATGTCTCTGCATATTTAATACTCCTATCCTCAAATAGAATTATTAAACAAGCAAACATATGCAAACAATGCAACTATAACAGCAATCTGCCAAAACAGAACAGTTTGTAAAGGGGGAATAAGAATCCATACTTCCCTAACTCCAAAAATTCTGAAAAATTACCACGTGACAGAGAACTCATGCATTCTTACTGTGTAAAAATTTCAGATTTTTATCATGTTCTGAATATTCAGGAATATTCTGAACATAACAGAAAACTTTCTGTTTTCAAACAGCAACACATAAACTTGCAAACTAAGCATGGTTAAGGCTTATAATTGGCATTTTATTGAACTAAAAGATACAAAACATGATTATTGATAACATCAAGAAAATCTCAACAAAAGAAAATGACGCTCCAAGCAAAACTCATATTATGTGACGAATAAAAATATAGCTCCAAGTAAGGTTATCGATAATGTTGAAGACGAAAGAGGGGATGCCTTCCGGGGCATGCCCAAGCTTAGTTGCTTGGGTCTTCCTTGAATATTACCTTGGGGTGCCTTGGGCATCCCCAAGCTTAGGGTTTTGCCACTCCTTATTCTCCTCATATCGATATCTCACCCAAAACTTGAAAACTTCAATCACACAAAACTTAACGGAACTTCGTGAGATAGGTTAGTATGATAAAAATAAATCATCCACTTAGGTACTGTCAAGACAAGTTTAATAATTGTTCTCACATAATTCCTACTATTTTCTATCATTTCCACAATTTATATTACTCAATATAATCTATGGAAACACTAAAACAAGCAAACTATGCACCGAAAACAGAATCTGTCAAAAACAGAACAGCGTGTAGTGAGCGATTTAAAAACCACACTTCTGTACCTCCAAAAATTCTAAAAAATTATGAAAACTTAAAAAATTTGTAACTCAACGCTGTGTAAAAATTTCAGAATTTTCTCACGCTCTAGTACAGAATAGAAATTCCATCCCTGGACGCAAAAGTTTCTGCTTTTGCACAGAATCAAATCAACAAGCATCCACACTATCCCAAAGGCTTTACTTGGCACATTATTGAAAGAAAACATATAAAACATGATTACCACAGTATATTAATCATGTGAATACAAAAAAAACAGTAGGGGTAAATGTTGGGTTGTCTCCCAACAAGCGCTTTTCTTTAATGCCTTTTTAGCTAGGCATGATGGTTTCAATGATGCTCTCATAAAAGTAAAGAATTGAAACACAAAGAGAGCATCATGAATCATATGACAAGCAAATTTAAGCCTAACCCACTTCCTATGCATAGGGATTTGGTGAGCAAACAATTTATGGGAGCAAGAATCAACTAGCATAGGAAGGCAAAACAAGCATAACTTCAAAACTTTCAACACATAGAGAGGAAACTTGATATTATTGCAACACCTACAAGCATATGATCCTCTCTCATAATAATCTTCAGTAGCATCATCAATGAATTCAACAATATAACTATCACATAAAGCATTCTTTTCATGATCTACAAGCATAGAAATTTTATTACTCTCCACATAAGAGAATTTGTTCTCATCAATAATAGTGGGAGCAAATTCAACAAAATAACTATCATGAGATACTTGATTGGCATAATCCAATTGAAAATTAAAATCATGATGACAAGTTTCATATTTATCATTATTCGTTATAGCATACATGTCATCACAATAATCATCATAGATAGGAGGCATGCAATCATCAAAACTTGGGGGACTAAAAATATCATCTTCATCAAACATAGCATCCCCAAGCTTGTGGCTTTGCATATCATTAGCATCATGGATACTCATAGAATTCATACTAACAACATTGCAATCATGCTCATCATTCAAAGATTTTATGCCAAACATTTTATTGAATTCTTCTTCTATCAATTGAGCACAATTTTCCGATCCATCATTTTCAAAAAAGATATTATAAAGACGAATAATATAAGGCAAACTCAATTCCATATTTTTTGTAGTTTTCTTTTATAAACCAAACTAGTGATAAAACAAGAAACTAAAAGATTTGATTGCAAGATCTAAAGATATACCTTCAAGCACTCACCTCCCCGGCAACGGCGCCAGAAAAGAGCTTGATGTCTACTACACAACTTATTCTTGTAGACTCGTGTTGGGCCTCCAAGCGCAGAGTTTTGTAGGACAGTAGCAATTTTCCCTCAAGTGGATGACCTAAGGTTTATCAATCCGTGGGAGGCGTAGGATGAAGGTGGTCTCTCTCAAACAACCTTGCAACCAAATAACAAAGAGTCTCTTGTGTCCCCAATACACCCAATACAATGGTAAATTGTATAGGTGCACTAGTTCGGCGAAGAGATGGTGATACAAGTGTAGTATGGATAGTAGATATAGGTTTTTGTAGTGCGAATAATAAAAAACAGCAAGGTAGCAAGTAACAAAAGTGAGCATAAACGGTATTGCAATGCTTAGAAACAAGGCCTAGGGTTCATACTTTCGCTAGTGCAATCTCTCAACAATGCTAATATAATTGGATCATATAACCATCCCTCAACGTGCGATAAAGAATCACTCCCAAGTTCCTATTAGTAGAGAACATAAGATAGAAATTGTTTGTAGGGTACGAAACCACCTCAAAGTTATCCTTTCCGATCGATCTATTGAGCTATTCCTATAAGTGTCACAAACAACCCTAGAGTTCGTACTAAAATAACACCATATGATACACATCAACCAACTCTAATGTCACCTAGATACTCAAATGTCACCACAAGTATCCGTGAGTTGATTATACGATATGCATCAAACAACTTCACAATCATAATATTCAATCCACACAAAGAACTCCAACACTACTAGAATCAGGCACTTTGCCGTCTGCTATAGCAGACGGCAAAGGCATGCTTGGCGGACGGCAAAGGCTTTGCCGTCAGCCAGCAGACGACAAACACTCCGGCTGAACGGATGCCGGCAAAGGCCGCTTTGCCGTCTGTTGGCAGACGGCAAAGAACTTTCCTTCTTTGCCGTCTGCCAGCAGACGGCAAAGAGCGTGGACGGCACAGAAAAGGTTCCATCCCCGTTAGGTGGCTAACGGCGCTCTTTGCCGTCTGCTGGCAGACGGCATAGAACTTTCCTTCTTTGCCGTCTGCCAGCAGACGGCAAAGAGCTGTAGATGACGTCAGCTGACGTCAGGCTTCAGCTGGGCCCAAGCAGGCTCTTTGCCGTCTGCTGGCAGACGGCAAAGAACTTTCCTTCTTTGTCGTCTGCCAGCAGACGGCAAAGAGGCCACATAGGCCAGCCCAGGTTGCACAGGCTGCTGCCACGTGGCCTCTTTGCCGTCTGCCAGCAGACGACAAAGTGGCTATATAGCCCCTGTTTTTTCTGTTTTTTGTTATATCAATTCATTTTCACAGAAATTCAAACACACACATATATATATATTCAGAATCACATAGTTTCAAACATCAAACATCATACATCAAACGTAGTTTCAAACATCAAACATAGTTTCACCATCGTCATCAAACATCATACATCCAATTCATATATACATAGTTTCACAAACATCTAATATGTAAACAGTAGCATTCTGCCCTTCCATGAAGTGAATCAAACCTGCAAAAATGGGAGTAAGAAATTAGAAGAAGAAGAAGACTAGAAGAAGAAGAAGAAGAAGAAGAAGAAGAAGAGGAAGAAGAAGGAGAAGAAGGAGAAGGAGAAGGAGAAGAAGGAGAAGGAGAAGAAGGAGAAGAAGAAGAGGAAGAAGAAGAAGGAGAAGAAGAAGAAGAAGAAGAAGAAGAAGAAGAAAGAAGAAGAAGAAGAAGAAGAAGGAATAGAGGAGAAGAAGAAGAAGAAGAAGAAGAAGAAGAAGAAGGAGAAGAAGAAGAAGAAGAAGGAGAAGAAGAAGAAAAAGAAGGAGAAGAGGAGAAGAAGGAGAAGGAGAAGGAGAAGGAGAAGGAGAAGAAGAAGAAGGAGAAGAAGAAGAAGAAGAAGAAGAAGGAATAGAGGAGAAGAAGGAGAAGAAGAAGAAGAAGAAGAAGAAGAAGAAGAAGAAGAAGAAGAAGGAGAAGGAGAAGAAGGAGAAAAAGGAGAAGAAGGAGAAGGATAAGCAGGAGAAGTAGGAGAAGCAGGAGGAGGAGAAGGAGAAGGAGGAGAAGGAGAAGGAGGAGAAGAAGAAGAAGAAGAAGGAGCTAAATAGGTCATATTAAGTCATTTTGGAGCTAAATAGGTCATTTTGGAGCATATTAAGTCATTTTGGAGCTAAATAGGTCATTTTGGAGCTAATTAAGGTTATTATATCATTTTTGAGCTAGCTAAGCATATAAATCCATTTTTGGAGGAATAAATGCTAAGTATAGGTCATTTTAGAGCTATCCTAGGTTAAATAGGTCATTTTGGAACTAATTAAGGTTGTTATGTCATTTTTTAGCTAGCTAAGCATATTAAAGTCATTTTGGAGAAATAAATGCTAAGTTTAGGTCATTTTAGAGCTATCCTAGGTTAAATAGGTCATTTTTGAGCTAATTAAGGTTATTATGTCATTTTTGAGCTAGCTAAGCATATTAAGTGATTTTGGAGGAATAAATGCTAAGAAGAAGAAGAAGAAGAAGATGATGATGAAGAAGATGATGAAGAAGAAGAAGAGGAGCTCTTCTTCTTCTTCTTCCTCCTATTCCTTCTTTTCCTCCTCTTCCTTGTTTTTGTTTCATCTTATTCATTATTTGTGTCATTTTAGAGTTAACCTATCTAAGTATGCCATTTTTTTGCTAACCTAGGAAAATTATGTAAGTATAGGTCATTATTGTGCTTACCTTGGTAATTATGCCATTTTTGAGCTAAATTAGGTAAGTATATGCCATTTTAGAAGAAGAAGAAGACAAGAAGAAGACAAGAAGAAGAAGAAGAAAAGAAGACTAGAAGAAAAAGACTAGAAGAAGAAGAAGAAGAAGGTGTTTACCCTTTTCCTTCTCATTCTTCTTCTTTTATTCTTTCCTTTTCTTCTCTTTCTTCTTTTATTCTTTCTTTTTCTCCTCTTAATTGTTTTTCTTCTTCTTATTCCTTATTTGTGTCATTTTAGAGCTTACATAGGTAATTATGCCATTTTTGAGCTAACTAAGCTTATTATGTCAATTTGGAGGAAAATAAGGTAAGTATAGGTCATTTTTGTGCTAACATAAGTAATTATGCCATTTTTAGATAATTAAGAATATTAAGTCATTTTGGAGCTAAATAGGTCATTTTGGAGCATATTAAGTCATTTTGGAGCTAAATAGGTCATTTTGGAGCATATTAAGTCATTTTGGAGCTAAATAGGTCATTTTGGAGCATATTAAGTAATTTTGGAGCTAAATATGTCATTTTGGAGCTAATTAATGTTAAGTATACGTCATTTTAGAGCTATCCTAGGTTAAATAGGTCATTTTGGAGCTAATTAATGTTGTTATGTCATTTTTTAGCTAGCTAAGCATATTGAGTCATTTTGTTAAGCTAAACACTTGGGAAAACTTACCGTCATCACTTAGATGTAGGTGAAGGACCGGTCGCGCCAGTGGCAGACGGAGAAGCATCGGTCGATGCTTGTCGGGAGTTATGCTGCACCAAAGATCATTTGCAGTGTATCGTTAGCATGATGCAACTCAAATGTGAAGACTAGTAACTAATGACCATTCAAATGAAACTCACCGTGCCCGCCGGAGCAATGACTGGCATCGGCGGAGGGGTCGTGCCATTCTTTTCGCACATGCTCTGCACATTTGGTTTTCTAGAGTCAGTCATATTAGTTAGTAATGAAAGGAACATTACGTGCATGATTTGGCTAATATGCAGAAGAAACTTACCACGAAGAGCTCGTATAGGGCCCGTTGACCCGCCTCGTTCCGGTTCCTCTCCTCCTCCAATAGCTTAGCCGTCCTCTCCTCCGCCTCCCTCTCCCTCGCCGCCGCCTGCCGTCTCTCTTCCTCTAGAAGCGCCTGGGTCCTCGCTTCTGCTTCCTCAAGAGCAGCCTGGGTCTTCGCTCTCTCTGCCTCAATAGCAGCCTGCAACACCACTCGTTAGCATTGTAATCATCGACGGCCGCACACACAATGTAATGGAGGAAAGGTATCTGAGTCCGTATAACTAACCTGGAATTCGAGCTCCATTGGCCGTGCATGAGGCCTTATCTCAGGATCGGAGCTGGTCTGGCGCTTCTTGATCTGCGGGAGAGTGCTAGTACAACGTATCAGTCCATCCCCAATGGCTAACAAGCCATGGTGCCTCCCGCCACCAGATATCATCACCAGCTCTGGATCAAGAGGTTGCTGGCTCGGGTTAAACTCCGGCCCTTTCCTCGCCTTCCCCTCGTCTCTGTACCTCACAAGCTTGTGGTGGGAGGCACGGTTGCTGAATTTCTCTGGATCATCGAGGTCAGACTCAGAGAATGCCTTGGCCTTCTTGTACGAGGCAGTATTGGACATGGCATAGAGGTCGAACAGCTCTGGCATTGGAGCCTTGTTGTGCCGCGCCTAAAAGAGAGGAACAAAGTATTAGTTAAGGGCTCAAGCTAGCATGAAGAATGAATTTGCATGAATCATGAAGCAAACCACATACCCAGTTTTCCCCGAACCCACGTAGGTTGACGCTGCCTAGATGGTGTGGGACACCTTTCATTTGGGCACGCTTCTCCTTTGCACCGTCGTGGACGTTGCGCCATTGGGGAGTGCACCACTCATCCACCAACGCCTCCCAACAGTCCATCCTATCCGCACACCATCTCGGGGGCACCTAAGTTAAGCAAGAGAAATTTGAGCGCTACGCATACGAATCAAATCAAGGAACTAAGTACAAGGCCTTAAGAATAGGTAATTACCATCATGTACTTCTCCTTACTCAGATAGTTGAGGCGACACTTCTCTTTTTTCCTCCGAATACCAGTCGAGGCGTAGTAGTCTCGAATAGCCTGCGTCCGAGCCTCGTGCCGAAAGTTTTGAAGTAGGCGCCTACACTCGTTGTCGATAACCCGAGCCGCGGCCTCCTCCTGTCCCTCAGCACACCTGTAGAAGGTCTGCAATCAAACAAGAAAACACGGATTAGTACAATCACTAGGGTTGCCAATCAAAGAAGAAAACACAACGTAGACGGCAAAGGAGAAATTACCCAAAACGTCTGGATCACAATGTCGGCGACCGTGTGGCACTCGACATCGCCGATCCTATGCCCCGGCCGGGCCGGGGCAGCCAAGTAGTGCTCCCAGGTCATTCCTAGCTCTGGAACCCGGCCCTCACCGGGCAACGTGACCCACCCCGGGAAGCTCTGGTGACAAATCACGCCAAGGACACTGTTGGGCTTGCGGCAACCAGGCCCGTGTGTCCAAGACCTGCAGTATGACAAGGCCAACGCATTAGATATTCGAAGAAACGTGAAGACAAAAGGTTAAAAAAGAGTAAATGCACTTACTTCTCCCCCTGCGGCTCAATCAACCACCTCTGGTCGGGGGTCGCCGGGGTGGGCGGGAGCTTTGTACCACCACGCTGGTAGACTTTGCGCCCCTCAACCCACTCACTCTCGCTATAGCTATCAGAACTATAGCCACCCTCAGCACGGCCACTCGACGAGCCCGCACCTGGGTTCTGCTGCAACTCAGCATGATCCCCAGTCTCGTGGGACGAAGGCTCGGCGGCCCGACGCTCGTCGGCCCCAGGCTCGTCGGCCGTAGGCGCGTCTGTCGTAGCCTCGTCTGTCGTAGGCTCGTCGGCCTGAGGCTCGTGGACCGGAGTCCGAGACGGCTGCACCTCAGGCTGCTCCATCTCAGACGGAGCACTCCTGTGGTCGGGTGAATCAGCTGGGGGTGGCGGCGAGGAAGGCGTAGTAGCAGCCTTCCTACCTCTCCCGCCGCCACGTCCACCTCTACCAACCTTCTTCCCCCCCGACCTCTCCCGATCGAAGAAGAAGCGCCCGCCGGTGTCTGCATACTGAGATCCAGCGCTCTCCGGAGGTGGTGGGGTGGGATGGAAGTACCCCTCCCACCACGCGCCGAGGAAGGAGCCTCGGAGCGCTCTCGACCCGCGCCCACCATCTGTCAACACCTGCAATGACAAAGAGTAAACGAAGTTAGTACAACATTAAAAAAATGAATACCTGACATGAATATAATTTAAGTGTATCATCATCATGAACATAATAAAAAATTGAATACCTAACATGAACCAATTAATAATATATATGTACATAATAATAATTGAATACCTGACATGAACTATAATATTAATCTTCATCGTCATCATTAATAAATGCATCATCATCGTCTATATATGCTTCGGGGTCAATAAATGCATCATCATCATCATCACTATCAGTAATGACGTGCTCATCATCATCATCAATAAATGCATCAACATGTGGAAGGCCTCCTGTACGTAATCGGTCAAGCATTGACAGGTCATCCGCATCAGTAACCTCTTCTTGTTCCGGCTCTTCTTGTTCCGGTTCAGGCTCGGATTCACTGCCGCTGTCTACTTCAATGTTCTGAGGTGAAGTAGAGCGGTTCTTGAAACGTTTTTTGGAAAGACGTGTTTCTTGGAAGAATTCTCCTTCATATGTGTCTGGGTTAATGTGAGGTGCATAATCCTCTTCATTGGGGGGAGGTGGTCTAACATGTGGCGGCACTTCATAAACGACATCCCAACCTTTGAGATTTGGATCACTTTGGCAGGCCCACGGTAGATAGAAAACTTGGGTTGCCTGTTGAGCCGTAATATAGACATCGGGAACATCCAAATGGGTGCTTTGTTTGATTTCGACTAGCCCTAGATGTTCATGAGTCCTTCTAGTCTCCTTCGGCTGGAACCAATAACATTTGAAGACTACGACTTTCGGTGGGTTTGCACCATAGAATAGAAGTTCATAAATTGCTTCAACTCTTCCATAATACTCGGTACCTCCTTCGCCGATAGCAGAGACACAACAATTTGTAGACTTTCGGTCGGCCATAGATAGCTCTTTGCCATAGGTACGAAAGCGATACCCGTTGATGTCGTATTTGTCAAATGAACGGACCTTATAGTCAAAACCATTAGCGACTTGTCTCAATTCGGCGTCCATAGACTCTGAACTAGCCTACAAGTTTAATACGAAAGGATTGTTGCATTAGCCGGAAATTAGACGAAGAAATGAAATGGTCTAATGGAAATTACCGTTTGTTTGAACCAAGAGATGAAACCGGGATAGCCGCCTCCATGCATTGCCAGAAGCTCATACTCTTCGACGGAATCCTTTTGGATCACCGCTCCATACGAGAATTTGGCGACGTATCGCCTGTATCAAATATCCGGGAATAAGAGCAGTTCAAAGGAATTAGAGGTTGCGAAACAATGTACCGAGAACTTACTCGATGTACGGCCGCACTTCTGTTAGGTTGTTCAAGATATACAACGTAATGGTCCGCCATTCGTCGACATCCAGCGATAAGGAAGTATAAGCACCTGCTGGTGCGAGCTTCCCTTTGAATAGGCTGAGGTTGGATCCACCCTTTTTAGGGTCGCCAGCATTGTACCGAGGCTTCGGATTATGCAAATGACGATTTTTGGCTTCGTAGTGTGCTGTCACGAAGTTTGCCGCCTCCTCAGTAATGAATGCCTCGGCCATCGATGCTTCAATTCGACGTTTATTTTTACATTTTTCTCGAAGCGTCTTCTGCATCCTCTCAGTTGCGTAGCACCAACGATTCTGTACGCCCCCCCCCCCCCAATCGTGCCTCGGTCGGGAGATGCAAAATCAAATGCTGCATTGGATTAAAGAAGCTCGGTGGAAAGATCTTCTCTAACTTGCAGATCAACTCCGGCGCCAACTCTTCCAGTTCTTCTAGCAAGCCAGGCGATAGTTCTTTCGCACAAAGAACACGAAGAAATACCTCAGCTCTGCCAGTACTAGCCATTCATCCTCAGGGATAAAGCCACGCAACATCACCGGCATTACCCGCTCAAGCCATATGTGCCAATCATGACTCTTGAGACCAAATATTTTCAATTTTTCAAGGCTCGCTCCCCTCTTTAGATTCGCTGCATACCCATCGGGGAACATCAACTCCTTTTTCACCCACAGGATAATTTCCCTCATAGCTGGCCTTCCAAGATTGAACCATGCCTTTGGCTTCGTCCAGTTCTGCTTTCCTTTCAGTTGTCACATATTTTGTAGCGGTCTATCACATAGAGCCTCCTGATCAACTCTAGCCTTAGGATTATCCTTTGTTTTCCCCTCTATGCCGAACAATGTACCAAAGAGGGCCTCGCCGACATTCTTTTCAGTGTGCATCACGTCGATGTTGTGTGGGCAAAGGAGGTCTTTGAAGTAAGGCAGATCCCACAAGCATGTCTTGTGAGTCCAGGCATGTTCGGAATTATACCCCTTGAAATACCCTGGACGCTCCGGATCCGGCTCGAGAGAGTTGAACTGATCCAGGGTCTGTTGGCCTGTCAACGCAGGTGGTGCAGAGTTTTTGACAACTCTACCTTTGATGAAGTTCTTCTTGTCTTTTCTGAACTTATGGCGAGGATCCAGGAACTGTCTATGCATGTCGAAGCAAGAAAACTTGCCACCCGCCTACAGCCGACAAAACTCAAGAGCTGCCTTGCATGTGGGGCACGGGAACCTTCCATGCACACACCAGCCAACGAATAGCGCATACGCCGGCAAGTCATGCATCGAGTACATGTACCACGCACGCATTAGGAAGTTTTTTTTTGTAGCGGCGTCGTATGTCTTGATCCCATTATCCCAAGCTTCTTGCAGTTCATCCTTAAGCGGCTGCATGTACACATTCATATTCTTTCCCGGATAGTTGGGCCCCGGAATTATCAACGTCAGGAAAATGTTCTTTCTTTGCATAATCTGTCCGGGGGGGAGATTGAGTGGAATGACAAATACAGGCCAACAACTGTATTGAGCTGCCATCATACCAAACACATTGAACCCATCCGTGCTTATGGCGATTCGAGGATGCCTTGGATCTGCCGCTTTAGCATGATGTATTGCATCGAAGCGCTTCCACGCAAAAGCGTCCGATGTGTGTACCAACATCGGCTCCCCATCTGCATCTAGTTCGGTTCTTTTGCCCAATTTGTGCCATGTCATCTGTCTGGCCGTCTCTTCGACCATGAAAAGACGTTGAAGTCTTGGTATGATTGGTATATACCGAAGAGCATTAACTGGGATTTTTGTCTGACTCTTCTCACCCATACCGTTGTCTACCTCAACATACCTGGAAGACTGGCAAACGGGACAATACTTCAAGTCCGCATACTCAAGCCTAAATAAGGCACATCCTTTCTCACAGGCATCTATCTTCTCATAGGGCATCTTAAGTGCACGGAGGATTTTGTCCGACTGGTACAGGTTTGCAGGCATTACATGGCCTTTGGGTAGAAAGCGTCCAAATAGTGTCATCATCGCGTCGTAGCATTCTCTGCCCAAGTTGAATTGAGCCTTCAGAGCCATTACTTGTGCGATGGCATCCAGCTGACAAAGCTAAGTGTGCTCTTGGAGAGGACGTTTTGAAGACTCCAACATATCATTGAAGGCCTTTGCAGATTCCTCCATCTCATCGTCCGAATCCCGAGCATCATCAAAGTCTTCCACCATGTCTTCCATCCCGGTACCATGCTCGTCGGTGCGACGACGGCCCTCCTCGGCTCTGGCACGTTGGGCAGACTCACCATGAAATGTCCAGACCGTATAATCAGGCGTAAAACCCAACTTCTGCAGGTGTTTGATCATTTCAAACTCGGACTTCTTATGAAAGTTGTCGCAGTCGACACAGGGGCACCAGTTTGTTTCCTGTCCATTTGCAAATGCGGCTCTCACAAACCCCTTGGTTTTTCTTAGCCATTCATGGGTCATGTCTTTCTGACTAGTGTGACCGGTGTACATCCACGCACGATCACTCATCTTGCCTAGCTACTGGACACACAAGAAATATATACATAATTCAGCAAACCATATTCATTAGTTAATAGAGTTTGTCAGTTTTATTACGTCCATGCAACCTAGACGCTAGTAGGTAAAGATGGGTCCTAATCCCACCCGAGTATGTGTAGATTGGGTTCGTTTTCCCATGCTCTGCTCCGGATCCGACGCAAAATTTCGGCAGCACCTCCCCGCTGTTCTCCTGATACACGTCTCGGCAATAAGCAGAGAGGATGTGTACCCGGAGAACAACAGGGAGGCACTGACGAAATTCTGCATCGGATCTGGAGCAGAGCATATGGGAAAACGAACCCAATCTACACATACTCGGGCTGTCCATGGATAATGTTGGACAATTCGAAAGAATCATGGTTATAAATATGCAAATGCATGCATATTTATAGATGTAACCCTTTCGAACGGGAGACGCATAGTGGTCACGCATACTGATGATTGACACCTATAGCTAGCAAGTTTCATCGGCACGAAGACCGGAACAGAGCAAATGAAGGGGGGAGGAGGAGATGTCATTTGTGCTCACCCACGAACGCAGGGGCGGAGCTCGTCGAACGCACGGGGAGGTCGTCGAACACCAGACCCTCGCAGCCCCGAAAGAACTGCACATTTAAATCCACCTGATCAACACAAATATATATGATGTTTTTCTTAACAAAATCGGGAAATATACTTCCTAACTCATAATTCACAAATATATGACCCCATCGGCCTCTGGAAGGCCGAAGAGCACCTTTTCGGTCAACAGGAGGCCGAAGAGGTGTCGGGGGTCGGGGGTGTCGTGTCTGGGTGGCGTGGTGTCGGGGTGTCGGGGTGTCGTGTCGGGGTCGGGGTGTCGGGGGGTGTCGTGTCTGGGTGTCGTGGTGTCGGGGGTGTCGGGGTCGGGGTCGGGGTCGGGGTGTCGGGGGGTGTCGTGTCTGGGTGTCGTGGTGTCGCGGTGTCAGGGGTGACGGGGTCGGGGTGCCGTGTCGGGGTCGGGGTGTCGGGTCGGGGTCGGGGTGCCGTGTCGGTGTCGGGGTGTCGGGTCGGGGTCGGGGTCGGGGTGCCGTGCCGGGGTCGGGGTCGGGGTCGGGGTGTCGGGGTCGGGGTGTCGGGTCGGGGTCGGGTTGTCGGGTCGGGGTCAGGGTGCCGTGTCGGGGTCGGGATCGAGGTCGGGGTGTCGGGGTCGGGGTGTCGGGTCGGGGTCGGGTTGTCGGGTCGGGGTCGAGGTGCCGTGTCGGGGTCGGGGTTTTTTCTCTTTTTTTCTTTTTTTCTTCTTCCTCTTCTTTCTTTTCTTCCTTTTCTTCCTTTTTTTTCCTTCTTCTTCTTCTTCTTCTTCCTCCTTTCCTTTTTCCTCTTCTTCTTCTCCTCCTCTCCTCTTTTTTCTTCTTCTTCTTCTTCCTCTTCTTCTTTTTTCTTCTCCTCCTCCTCCTCTTCTTCTTCTTCCTTTCCTTTTTTCCTCTTCTTCTTCTCCTCCTCTCCTCTTTTTTTCTTCTTCTTCTTCTTCTTTTTTCTTCTCCTCCTCCTCTTCTTCTGTTTCTTCTTCTTATTATTATTTTTTGTTCTTTTTCTTTTTTATTTTTCCTTTTTTTTCATCTTCTTTTCTTCTTTTTTTTCTTCTAGGTTTTTTTCTACCTAAATGTCTAAATATTTTTTCCAATTTACCCAAACACCTAAACAACTATTTGCAAAACATCTAAAAACAGAAAACTAAAAATCTAATTAGAAAAACAGACAAAAAAATTAAAAGGGGGGGCAGGGGAAGCTCACCAGAGAGGGGCAGGGGGCAGGGCGGCCGGCGGCGAGGAGAGGAGGCCGGCGGCGAGGAGAGGAGGCCGCCGGGGAGGGGGCGGCGGCGGCAGGAGGGCCGTGAGGAGGGGGCGACGCCGCGGTGGTGGAGGTGCGCCACGGGGAGGGGGGCAGGCGGTGGTGGAGGGCGGGGAGGGGGCGGCGGCTTCTGCGGTGAGAGAGGGGGGGAGGGGGCGGCGGCGAGAGGGCGGGGAGGGGGCGGCGAGAGGGCGGGGAGGGGGCGGCGGCGGCGGCGGTGAGAGAGGGGAACGGGCGCGGGTGTGAGAGAGAGAGAGGTGAGAGAAAGAGAGAGAGGCGGGAGGCGCGGGGGGATGGCGAAAATTAAGCCCCCTCTTTGCCGTCTGCTGGCAGACGGAAAAGTTCTTTGCCGTCTGCCAGCAGACGGCAAAAAGGGGGGCCGTTAGCCCGTCCCCGCCGTTACACTGTGGGGCCCCCTCACCTCTTTGCCGTCTGCCAGCAGACGGCAAAGAAGTGGCCCGTGTGACCTGGCAAGTGCAATACCAAGTGGGGCCCACTTTGTTCTTTGCCGTCTGCCAGCAGACGGCACAGAAGTGCAGATGGCAAAGAGCCTCTTTGCCATCAGCATGTTCTTTGCCGTCTGCTTTATAAAAGCAGACGACAAATATCCTCTTTGCCATCTGCCAGCAGACGGCAAAGAGCTGGCAGATGGCAAAGTCCCTGATTCCAGTAGTGCAAGGTGCACCCCAAAGTTTCTATCGGAGAAAAGATAATGAAAACGTGCATCAACCCCTATGCATAGATTACCCCAATGTCACCTCGGGAATCCGCGAGTTGAGTGCCAAAACATATATCAAGTGAATCAATATAATACCCCATTGTCACCACGGGTGTTCATATGCAAGACATACATCAAGTGTTCTCAAATCTGAAATATTCAATCCGACAATAATGAAACCTCAAAGGGAAAAGATTCGATTCATCACAGCAAGGATAGAGAGGGAAGAAATACCATATGATCCAACTATATTAACAAAGCTCGCGGTACATCAAGATCGTGCCAAATCAAGAACATGAGAGAGAGAGAGATCAAACACATAGCTACTAGTACAAACCCTCAGCCCCGAGGGTGAACTACTCCCACCTCGTCATGGAGACCACCGGGATGATGAAGATGGCCTCCGGTGATGATTTCCCCCTTCGGCAGGGTGCCGAAAAAGGGCTCCAGATGGGATCTCCTTGGTACAGAGGCTTGCGGTGGCGTAAAAACTCATCTAGGTTAACTTTTGGGGATTTCTAAATTTATATGATTATTTCAGCGTTGGAATCACGCAAAGAGGTGCCACAGGGGGCCCACGAGGCACCAGTGCGCGCCTGGGGAAGGTGGCACGCCCTGGTGGCTTGTGGGGCCCCTGTGGGTCTTCTGCTGCTCCCCCGAAGCTTCCTGGGTCTGTTTCCTTCCAGAAAAAATCATCAAAAAATTTCGCTGCATTTGGACTTCATTTGATATGGATTTTCTGGAAAACCAAAAACAAGCAGAAAACAACAACTGGCACTGGGCACTAGGTCAATATGTTAGTCCATAAAAATCATATAAAAGCCATATAAAAGTGCACCAAAATCATAAAAAACTATAATAAACATGGCATGAATACTTCATAAATTATAGATACGTTGGAGACGTATCACCGAACTAGTGCACCTATACAATTTACCATTGTATTGGGTGTGTTGGGGACACAAGAGATTGCTTGTATTTGATTGCAGTGTTGTTTGAGAGAGACCATCTTCATCCTACACCTCCCACCGATTGATAAACTTTAGGTCATCCACTTGAGGGAAATTTGCTATTGTCCTACAAAACTCTGCGCTTGGAGGCCCAATAGAGTCTACAAGAATGAAGTGGTGTAGTAGACATCAAGCTATTTCTACCACCGTTGCCGGGGAGGTGAGTGCTTGAAGGTATATCTTTAGATCTTGCAATTGAATCTTTTAGTTTCTTTTTTATCACTAGTTTGGTTTATAAAAGAAAACTACCAAAAAAAGGGAATTGATGTTGCCTCAATTACTTCATCTCTATAATGTGTTTCTTGAAAATGATGGATCGGAAAATTGTGCTAAAGTGTTAGAACAAGAATTCAATAAAATGTTTGGCCTAAATTCTTTGAATGATAAGCATGATTGCAATGTTATTAGTATGCTTTCTTTGAATATCCATGATGCTAATGATATGTAAAGCGATAAGCTTGGGGATGCTATGTTTGATGAAGATGATATTTTTTGCCCCCCAAGTTTTGGTGAGAAAATTTATTATGATGATAGCATGCCTCCTATTTATGATGATTACAATGATGAAAGTGGGTTTGGAAGAGTGTCAACTCTAGGTAGTAATGATCCCACTATTTTGGAGGGGCTTGAATATTATTGTAATAATTATGAAAGTGGATTTGGAGAGGTCATGACTTTATTTAATGATGATTCCACTATTTTGGAAGAGGTTTCAATTGATTATGTCAACAAAGTTGCTATCTATGATGATTATTGTGATGACATGTATGCTATAAAGAGTAATAATAACCATGAAACTTGTCATCATGATTGTAATGTTCAATTTGGTTATGTCAATAAAGTATCTCATGATAGTTATTTTTTTGAATTTGCTCCCACTATTATTGATGAGAATAGATTTGCTTATGTGGAGAGTAATAAAAATTCTATGCTTGTGAATCATGAAAAGAATGTTTTGTGTGATAGCTATATAGTTGAATTCATTCATGATGCTACTGAAAATTATTATGAGAGAGGAACACATGCTTGTAGGTTTCTCAATAATATCAAGTTTCCTCTCTATGTGTTGAAAGTTTTGAAGTTATGCTTGTTTTGCCTTCCTATGCTAGTTGATTCTTGCTCCCATAAATTGTTTGCTCGCAAAATCCCTATGCATAGGAAGTGGGTTAGGCTTAAATGTGCTTGCCATATGATTCATGATGCTCTCTTATATGTTGCAATTCCTATTCTTTTGTGAGCATCATTAAAATCATCATGCCTAGCTAAAAAGGCATTAAAGAAAAGCGCTTGTTGGGATACAACCCAATATTTATACCTACTGTTTTTGTGTGTCCACATGATTAATATACTATAGTAATCATGTTTTATATGTTTTCTTTCAATAAAGTGCCAAGTAAAACCTTTGGGATAGTGTGGATACTTGTTTATTTGGTTCTATGCAAAAAAAGAAAGTTTAGCGTCCAGTGCACAATTTTACATTCTGTACTGGAGCGTGAGAAAATTCTGAAAATTTTACACAGTATTTATATACAAATCTTTTTGTTGTCCTAATTTTTCGGAGTTTTTGGAGTTACAGAAGTATGCCTTTAATTCACTCACTACATGCTGTTTTGTTTTTGACAGATTCTGTTTTTATTGCATAGTTTGCCTGTTTTAGTGTTTCCATAGATTATATTGAGTAATATAAATTGTGGAAATGATAAGATACAGTAGGAATTATGTGAGAACAATTATGAATCTTGTCTTGACAGTACCTAAGTGGATGATTTATCATACTAACCTATCTCACAAGTTTCGTTAAATTTTGTGTGATTGAAGTTTTCAAGTTTTGGATGAGACAACGATATGAGAAGAATAAGGAGCGGAAAGACCCTAAGCTTGGGGATGCCCAAGGCACCCCAAGGTAATATTGAAGGAAGACTCAAGCGTCTAAGCTTGGGGATGCCCCGGAAGGCTTCTCCTCTTTCGTCACAGAATATGTGTTTTGCTTGGAGCATCATTTTCTTTTAGTTTGCTTTGCTTGCCAAGTATAGCCTTACCATGCTCAGTTTGCAAGTTTATGAGTTGCTGTTTGAAAACAGAAAGTTTTCTGTTATGTCCAGAATATTCCTGAATTTTCAGAACATGATAAAAATCTGAAATTTATACACAGTAGGAGTGCATTAGTTCTCTATCACGTGGTAAATTTTCAGAATTTTTGGAGTTAGGGAAGTACAGACTGTTCTGTTTAGACAGATTGCAGTTATAGTTGCATTGTTTGCATATGTTTGCTTGTTTAATGTTTCTATTAGGTGATGGGAGTATTAAATATGCAGAGGCATTTAGTATGCAATGTTTAATTATAATTCTTTTAATTTTCTAAAGTAGAGAATATTAAGGTTTTGAGTTTATTTATACTAACTTATCTCACGAGTTCTTGTTGAGTTTTGTGTGGATAAAGTTTTTAAGACTTAGGAGAAGCCGTTATATGAGAGGAATTGAAGAGACACAAGAACTTAAGCTTGGGGATGCCCAAGGCATACCAAGTTAATATTACAAGAAGTCTCAAGAATCTAAGCTTGGGGATGCCCCGGTAGGCATCCCACCTTCCTTCATCAACAACTATTGGTTAGTCTCGGTTGAGCCTAAGTTTTTATTTGTTCACATGATATGTGCTATTCTTGGAGTGTCCTTTTATTTTCATTTTGTTTGATGTTTGAATAAAATCCTTGGATCTGAAATCTTTATTTTGAGAGAGTCTTCACATAGCTACTTAATTGTTTAACTACTCATTGATCTTCACTTATATCTTTTGGAGTAGTTGTCATTTACTCTCGTTCTTCACTTATATCCTAAGAGTAAATTATTTTTTTGCGGGAAACTAAGAGTAAATTGTTGAATGAATTGAATATCATAAACCACAAATTATATAGGTTCCATATGCTTAGTAATATTTTTACATTGGGTTAAGATAGTAAAATCTATTGAAAGTTTGACAATCATAATATTTGGTCATACAAGCAATTCATAAATGATTAGTATATGGAAGAGAAATTTCACATACAAATATATTATCTTGGACATCTTTTATGATTGTGAATACCCATTAATTATTTTCAAACTTGATCAAATAAGTTGAAGTTGGACAAGGAAGACAATGGAATGAGTTATGTTTGGATATATTTTCATTGAAGTTATATTGTTATGGATCCTCCAACATGTGGTGCTTGTTTATAATCTTTCCTAGCCAAAATTTCTGTACTAAGCGGGAATACTTCTTGTGCATCCAAAATCCTTGAGCCAAGTTTCTTTCACGAGTGTCCACCATACCTACCTATATGCGGTATTACTCTGTCGCTCCAAGTAAATTTGCATGTGCCATCTCTAAAACCTTCAAATACACATCTGTTTTGTGTGCCCGTACCGCTCATGGAGCGACGGGGCGGTCAGTATCTTCCATGCTAAGCATGTTATTCTCATAATGGGTGTTTATTCACTTGTCCTTGCACGAGAGAGGCTGGTAATTGGGATGCCCAGTTCCGTTAAACAAAAAAGAAAAGAAAAAGAAAGATATAATAAAATAAACTCCCCCTGGAAAGTTGATTGTTTGGAGGGCACTCGTCAATTCGGCTAGCCATGGCTTGTGTCTGTATGGTTGAGGGTGAGTAAACTTTTCATTTCCGCATGGGAACCGCCAATAATGTGTTTAGCATGGAAGATATTGAAATCCTTAGTCGTGACATTGACAGGAAAAGCACACCACTCAAAATGTATTCATATCTGTTTTAAGCAATGAGCTCTGGCACATAAGCAAATCCATGCTTCCCTCTGCGAAGGGCATATCTTTTACTTTTTCTGTCAATTTTATTTTTATTGAGTTGACTTTTTATTCCAACCTCATTATTCTCTTGGCAAGCATCATGTGGTGGGGAAAGATCCAGACACATATATCCATTCTAATATATTTGATCATGAATTATTATTGTTGTCAATTATCTCTATGATAAATGAGTTGGGAGGCGAAACATTAAGCCCCTATCTTTCTCTGTGTTCGATGGATACTATTTGTTCTAAAAATATGCTTTGAGTACTAGCAATCATAGAAGACTATATGATAATTGAGTATGTGGAGCTCTTACATAGACTTTGCTAAAAATAAGTTGAATTGTAATTGTTTGGTGACTCAGAACTTATTTTGTTAAGTTTCAAGAGAATGCATTGTTTGAACCATAACATGTGAATTGATTGCTACTTTATCATGATGAGTTTTATGAGAAAAAGTTGATGTTTATGATGCTAGAAAAAGTGATTAGAATTATCATTGATCAAACTTATGCAATATTGTAGCATTCACACTACATAAATTATTTCTTATATCATTTACCTACTCGAGGACGAGCAGGAATTAAGCTTGGGGATGCTGATATGTCTCAAACGTATCTATAATTTATGAAGTATTCATGCCATGTTAGCAATTATTTTATGTGGTTTTGGTGCACTTTTATATGACTTTTATATGATTTTCATGAACTAACATATTAACCTAGTGCCCAGTGCCAGTTGCCGTTTTCTGCTTCTTTTTGGTTTTGCAGAAAATCCATACCAAACGAAGTCCAAACGCGAAGAAACTTTTTGAAGATTTTTTTTGGAACATAAGAGGCCCCCGAAGCTTCGAGGGAGTACCAGAAGACCCATAGGGGCCCCACAAGGCAACAGGGCACGCCCTGGGGGGTGGCCGCGCCCTGATGCCTTGTGGCCCCCCTGTGGCCCCTCTTCGCATGATTCCAATGCTGAAAATTCTTATAAATAGAGAAACCCCCAGAAATAAGCCTAGAACTTCGACTCCGCCGCTGCAACCCACTGTTCCGAAGAGATCCCATCTGGAGGCCATTTCTGGCACCCTGCCGGAGGGGGAAATCATCATCGGAGGCCATCTTCATCATCCCGGCGGTCTCCATGATGAGGAGGGAGTAGTTCACCCTCAGGGCTGAGGGTATGTACTAGTAGCTATGTGTTTGATCTCCCTCTCTCTCTCATGTTCTTGATTTGGCATGATCTTTATGTACCATGGGCTTTGTTAATATAATTGGATCATATGGTGTTCTTCCCTCTCTATCTTTGTTCTGATGAATTCAGTCTTGCCCTTTGAGGTTTCATTATTATCGGATTGAATATTTTGTATTTGAGAACACTTGATGTATGTATTGCATGTGGATACTGTCGGTACCAAAACCGGCAGATCTCGGGTAGGGGGTCCGAGCTGTGGATCTTGGAGTTAATGGATAACAAGGAACGTAGAGACAGCGATTACCCAGGTTTGGGCCCTCTCGAGGAGGTAAAACCCTACGTCCTGCTTGATTGTATTGATGTGTTTGTATGATGATTACAGAGTTGATCTACCTCGAGATCAGATGGACTAAACCCTAGGTGGGTATGATGATAATGGTTCTCCTCCCTCTACGGACTAAACCCTCTGGTTTATATAGACACCAGGGGGACCTAGGGTTACATAGGGTCGGTTGCCATCAGGTGATAAACATGTCGGCTACGCTAAACATCTCTTGGAGGAGACGCTAAGTCTTCGGAGGTTTCCGTCTGGTGCACGGGGTCGCCTACAATCCGGCCTTCCTTCGATGAGTAAAGAGCGTCCCATTAGTCCGGCCTATGAGAGATAGGCCGGCAGCCCGAGTACCCCTTAGTCCGGGACACCCTCAGTAGCCCCCGAACTAGTCTTCGAAGCCGAGGTATATACCGAACACTATCGGCTTTGTGGACCAGGTCCTTCCCTTCTGTGGTACTTGTGTCAAGCCTGCAACCCCTCTGAATCAAGTCCTCAAGGGTTGCCTAGCCATATGTTCCCCGAATTATGCTTCGGTCTCCGAAGTGTATCAATAACTTAGCCCTGAAGGCCAGTCGCATAGGTGTGAACAGTGACCTCATCTGACAACTTTTGCCGAAGGGTCACGACCTGCCACCACCACGAGTTGGTTATGAAAACTCGATTCCCGGTTCGAGGCGGTTCCTCCATTGGCGCGTCCCATTGATGCGGAGATCGTGTCCTGTTTTTAAGGGATATGATCAATGATTTGAGCTATCTCCTGCGCGCATAATGGCATGATTATATGGGGAAGCGGCGAGGCCTGCAGCGCAGTAAAAGGACCCTTGGTTTTACAGTAGCCCATAAAAGGGGAGCGGCCACCATTTTCTTCGCGCGCTCTCACTTCCTCCTTCGCTGTTGCCCTCCCAATCTCTTGAGCTCCAGCGCCCAGATCTGTTCTCCCTTCCAAGAACCTCTCCAGCCATCCCCTCAATCCGGCCATGGCCGGCTCCGGGTCTAAGAGCAAGTGGGAGGCCTCCATCGTCACCGAGAGCGCCATCCTGGAGCTGAAGAACGCGGGTTACCTTCCCGCCGATGTCACTCACCGCGCTCCGGAGGCGGGTCAAGTCATCCCCACGCCGAGGCCTGATATGTCTCCAACGTATCTATAATTTATGAAGTATTCATGCCATGTTTATTATAGTTTTGTATGATTTTGGTGCACTTTTATATGGCTTTTATATGATTTTCATGGACTAACATATTAACCTAGTGCCCAGTGCCAGTTGCTGTTTTCTGCTTGTTTTTGGTTTTCCAGAAAATCCATATCAAATGAAGTCCAAATGCAGCGAAACTTTTTGACGATTTTTTCTGGAACATAAGAGACACTAGAAGCTTCGGGAGGAGGCCAGAAGACCCAAAGGGGCTCCATGAGCCACCAGGGCGCGCCACCCCCCCAGGCGCACCCTGGTGCCTTGTGGGCCCCCCGTGGCCCTTCTTCGCGTGATTCCAATGCCAAAAAATCATATATATTCAGAAACCCCCGAAAGTTAATCTAAATGAGTTTTTACGCCGCCGCAAGCCTCTGTACCTCCACGATCTCATCTACAGCCCTTTTCCGGCACCCTGCCGGAGGGGAAAAATCATCACCGGAGGCCATCTTCATCATCCCGGCGGTCTCCATGACGAGGAGGGAGTAGTTCACCCTCGGGGCTGAGGGTTTGTACCAGTAGCTATGTGTTTGATCTCTCTCTCTCTCGTGTTCTTGATTTGGCACAATCTTGATGTATCGTGAGCTTTGTTAATATAGTTGGATCATATGGTGTTTCTTCCCTCTCTATCTTTGTTGTGATGAATCAAATCTTTTCCCTTTGAGGTTTCGTTATTGTCGGATTGAATATTTCAGATTTGAGAACACTTGATGTATGTCTTGCATATGAATACCCGTGGTGACAATGGGGTATTATATTGATTCACTTGATGTATGTTTTGGCACTCAACTCGCGGATTCTCGAGGTGACATTGGGGTAATCTATGCATAGGTGTTGATGCACGTTTTCATTATCTTTTCTCCGATAGAAACTTTGGGGGTGCTCCTTGGAGTTCTTTGTGTGGATTGAATATTATGATTATGAAGTTGTTTGATGCATATCGTATAATCAACTCACGGATACTTGTGGTGACATTGGAGTATCTAGGTGACATTAGAGTTGGTTGATGTGTATCATATGGTGTTATTTTAGTACGAACTCTAGGGCTGTTTGTCACACTTATAGGAATAGCTCAATAGATCGATCGGAAAGGATAACTTTGAGGTGGTTTCGTACCCTACAAACAATTTCTATCTTATGTTCTCCGCTAATAGGAACTTGGGAGTGATTCTTTATCGCACGTTGAGGGATGGTTATATGATCCAATTATATTAGCATTGTTGAGAGATTGCACTAGCGAAAGTATGAACCCTAGGCCTTGTTTTTAAGCATTGCAATACCGTTTGTGCTCACTTTTGTTACTTGCTACCTTGCTGTTTTTATATTTTCAGATTATAAAAACCTATATCTAGTATCTATACTACACTTTTATCACCATCTCTTCGCCGAACTAGTGCACCTATACAATTTACCATTGTATTGGGTGTGTTGGGGACACAAGAGATTTCTTGTATTTGGTTGCAGGGTTGTTTGAGAGATACCATCTTCAACCTACGCCTCCCACGGATTGATAAACCTTAGGTCATCCACTTGAGGGAAAATTGCTACTGTCCTACAAAACTCTGCGCTTGGGGGCCCAACACGAGTCTACAAGAATAAGTTGTGTAGTAGACATCAAGATCTTTTCTGGCGCCGTTGCCGGGGAGGTGAGTGCCTGAAGGTATATCTTTAGATCTTGCAATCGAATCTTTTAGTTTCTTGTTTATCACTAGTTTGGTTTTATAAAAAGAAAACTACAAAAAATGGAATTGAGGTTGCCTCATATTATTCGTCTTTATAATGTCTTTCTTGAAAATGATGGAGCGGAAAATTGTGCTCAATTGATAGAAGAAGAATTTAATAAAATGTTTGGCACAAAATCTTTGAATGATGAGCATGATTGCAATGTTGTTAGTATGAATTCTATGAATATCCATGATGCTAATGATATGCAAAGCCATGAGCTTGGGGTTGCTATGTTTGATGAAGATGAAATTTTTAGTCCCCCAAGTTTTGATGAGAATTTTTTTTATGATGAAACCATGCCTCCTATTTATGATGATTATATTGATGACAGTGGATTTGGAGAGGTCATGACTTTATTTAATAATGAATCCACTATTTTGGAAGAGGTTTCATTTGATTATGACAACAAAGTTGCTATCCATGATGATTATGGTGATGACATGTATGATATAAAGAATAATGATAACCATGAAACTTGTCATCATGATTTTAATTTTCAATTGGATTATGCCAATCAAGTATCTCATGATAGTTATTTTGTTGAGTTTGCTCCCACTACTATTGATGAGAATAAATTTGCTTATGTGGAGAGTAATAATAATTCTATGCTTATGTATCATGACAAGAATGCTTTGTGTGATGGATATACTGTTGAATTTCTTCATGATGCTACTGAAAATTATGATGAGAGAGGATCATATGCTTGTAGGTGTTGCAATAATATCAAGTTTCCTCTCTATGTGTTGAAAGTTTTGAAGTTATGCTTGTTTTGCCATCCTATGCTAGTTGATTCTTGCTCCCATAAATTGTTTGCTCACAAAATCCCTATGCATAGGAAGTGGGTTAGGCTTAAATGTGCTAGTCATATGCTTCATGATGCTCTCCTTGTGTTTCAATTCTTTACTTTTATGTGAGCATCATTGAAATCATCATGCCTAGCTAAAAGGCATTAAAGAAAAGCGCTTGTTGGGAGACAACCCAATATTTATACCTATTGTTTTTGTGTGTCCACAGGATTAAGCTACCGTGGTAATCATGTTTTATATGTTTTGTTTCAATAATGTGCCAAGTAAAGCCTTTGGGATAGTGTGGATGCTTGTTGATTTGATTCTGTGCAAAAACAGAAACTTTTGTGTCCAGTGCTGGAATTTCTATTTTGTACTGGAGCGTGATAAAATTCTGAAATTTTTACACAGTATTGGGTTACAATTTTTTTACGTTGTTATAAGTTTTCAGAATTTTTGGACGTACAGAAGTATGGTTTTTAAATCGCTTACTACATGCTGTTCTGTTTTTGACAGATTCTGTTTTCGGTGCATAGTTTGCTTGTTTTAGTGTTTCTATAGCTTATATTGAGTAATATAAATTGTGGAAATTATAGAATACAGTAGGAATTATGTGACAACAATTATGAATTTTATCTTGACAGTACCTAAGTGGATAATTTATTTTTATCATACTAACCTATCTCACGAAGTTCCGTTAAGTTTTGTGTGATTGAAGTTTTCAAGTTTTGGGTGAGATATCGATATGAGGAGAATAAGGAGTGGCAAGACCCTAAGCTTGGGGATGCCCAAGGCACCCCAAGGTAATATTCAAGGAAGACCCAAATAACTAAGCTTAGAGATGCCCCGGAAGGCATCCCCTCTTTCGTCTTCAACATTATCGGTAACCTCACTTGGAGCTATATTTTTATTCGTCACATAATATGAGGTTTGCTTGGAGCGTCATTATATTATGTTAATATTTGCTTAGTGCTATCAATAATCATGTTTTGTATCTTTTAGTTCAATAAAATGCCAATTATAGCCTTTACCATGCTCAGTTTGCAAGTTCATGTGTTGTTGTTTGAAAACAGAAAGTTTTCTGTTATGTCCAGAATATTCCTGAATTGTCAGAACATGATAAAAATTTGATATTTTTATACAGTAAGCATGCATGAGTTCTATATCACATGGTAATTTTTTATAATTTTTGGAGTTAGGGAAGTATGGATTCTTATTGCCCTTTTACAGACTGTTCTGTTTTGGCAGATTGCTGTTATAGTTGCATTGTTTGCATATGTTTGCGTGTTTAATGTTTCTATTTGAGGATAGGAGTATTAAATATGAAGAGGCATTTAGTATGCAATGTTTAATTATAATTTTAGTGATTTGCTACAGTAGAGAATGTTAAGGTTTTGAGTTGATTTATACTAACTTATCTCACGAGTTCTTGTTGAGTTTTGTGTGGATGAAGTATTTAAGATTTAGGAGAAGCCTTGATATGAGAGGAATTAAGGAGATGCAAGAGCTCAAGCTTGGGGATGCCCAAGGCATCCCATTATAATATTTCAAGAAGTCTCAAGCATTTAAGCTTGGGGATGCCCCGGTAGGCATCCCACCTTTCTTCTTCAACAACTATCGGTCAGTTTTGGTTGAACCTAAGTTTTTGCTTCTTCACATAATATGTGCTATCCTTGGAATGTCATTTTATTTTGTTTTTCTTGCTGTTTTAATAAAATAATAATATCTGAAATTTTTAAATGAGAGAGAGTCCTCACATAGCTACTTAATTAGTTAACTACTCATTTGATCTTCACTTATATCTTTTTAGAGTAGTTTGTCATTTAGTCTTGTGCTTTACTTATATCCTATGAGTAAATTGTTGAAATGCATTGAATATCATAAAGTTGAAATTTATATGCTTCATATGCTTGTCCCATGGGGAGTAGTGACTTCACATACAAGAAGTATAAGTGGTAAAATTTATTGAAAGTTAACAAACATAGCATTGGTCACTTGAACAATTCATGAAAGAATTTTGAAGGAAGAGAAATTTCACATATAAATATACTATCTTGGACATCTTCTATGATTGTGAGCCCCCATTAATTATTTTCAAGCTTGATCAAGTAGTTGACGTTGGACAAGGAAGACAACGTAATGAGTTATGTTTGTTTATATTCACATAGAAGTTATATTGTCATGGATCCTCTAACATGTGGTGCTTGCTTAGGATCTTTTGCTAGCCAAAAATTCGTACTAAGTAGAGATACTACTTGTGCATCCAAAAACCATTAAACCCAGTTTCTTGCCATGAGTGTCCACCATATCTACCTATGGATTGAATAAGATCCTTCAAGTATGTTGTCATCGGTGCAAAAAGCAATAAAAATTGCTCCTAAAATATGTATGATCTTTTATTGCAAGGGAAAATAAGAGTTGTACGAACTTGTGATGGTAAAGAAATAAAAGCGACGGACTGCATAATAAAGGTTGCTATCACAATGGGCAATATAACGCGACGTTCCTTTGCATTAAGGGCTTGTGCATCCAACAACAAAAAGCGCATGACAACCTCCGCTTCCCTCTGCGAAGGGCCTATCTTTTACTTTTCTGTATTTACTTTTATGCAAGAGTCATTAATGTTCATCCCTATTCCGCTCTATTTATTCTTTAGTTGGCAAGCATTATGTGGTAGGGAAAGATCCAGGCACATATATACAGTTGAATATAGGTGATCATGAGTTATTATTGTTGACATTATCCATGAGATAAATAAGTTGGGAGGCAAAACATCAAGCCCCTATCTTCCTATGTGTTTGACTGAAACGGTTTGTTCTAAAAATATGCTTTGAGTGTCAGCAATCATGGAAGACTAAATGATGGTTGAGTATGTGGAATTTGCTAGATCAAAGTTCTTACATAGACCCTTCCTGAAAATAAGATGAATTGCAATTGTTTGATGACTGAGAACATAGTTTGTTAGTTTTCAAGAAAGTTTATGGCCTATACTTTAAACATGTGAATAGCTTGCTACTTGATCATGAGAAGTTTTATGAGATGAGCTACTGATTATGATATATAATGATGCTAGGAAAAGTGATTGAAATTATCATTGATCAAAATTATGCACTATGCTAGCATTCACACTTCATAAATTATTTCTTTTATCATTTACCTACTCGAGGACGAGCAGGAATTAAGCTTGGGGATGCTGATATGTCTCCAACGTATCTATAATTTATGAAGTATTCATGCCATGTTTATTATAGTTTTGTATGATTTTGATGCACTTTTATATGGCTTTTATATGATTTTGATGGACTAACATATTGACCTAGTGCCCAGTGCAAGTTGCTGTTTTCTGCTTGTTTTTGGTTTTCTAGAAAATCCATATCAAATGAAGTCCAAATGAAGCGAAACTTTCTGACGATTTTTTCTGGAACATAAGAGACACTAGAAGCTTCGGGAGGAGGCCATAAGACCCACAGGGGCTCCACGAGCCACTAGGGCGAATCACGCGAAGAAGAGCCACAGGGGGCCCACGAGGCACCAGGGTGCGCCTGGGGGGTGGCGCGCGCTGGTGGCTCGTGGAGCCCCTGTGGCCCTTCTTCGTGTGATTCCAACGCCAAAAAATCATATATATTCAGAAACCCTCGAAAGTTAACCTAGATGAGTTTTTACGCTGCCGCAAGCCTCTGTACCTCCATGATCTCATCTACAGCCCTTTTCCGGCACCCTGCCGGAGGGGGGAAATCATCACCGGAGGCCATCTTCATCATCCCGGCGGTCTCCATGATGAGGAGGGAGTAGTTCACCCTCGAGGCTGAGGGTTTGTACCAGTAGCTATGTGTTTGATCTCTCTCTCTCTCTCTCGTGTTCTTGATTTGGCACGATCTTGGTGTATCGCAAGCTTTGTTAATATAGTTGAATCATATGGTGTTTCTTCCCTCTCTATCTTTGTTGTGATGAATCGAATCTTTTCCCTTTGAGGTTTCGTTATTGTCGGATTGAATATTTCAGATTTGAAAACACTTGATGTATGTCTTGCATATGAATACCCGTGGTGACAATGGGGTATTATATTGATTCACTTGATGTATGTTTTGGCAATCAACTCGCGGTTTCCCGAGGTGACATTGGGGTAATCTATGCATAGGGGTTGATGCACGTTTTCATTATCTTTTCTACGATAGAAACTTTGGGGTGCTCCTTGGAGTTCTTTGTGTGGATTGAATATTATGATTATGAAGTTGTTTGATGCATATCGTATAATCAACTCACGGATACTTGTGGTGACATTGGAGTATCTAGGTGACATTAGAGTTGGTTGATGTGTATCATATGGTGTTATTTTAGTACGAACTCTAGGGCTGTTTGTCACACTTATAGGAATAGCTCAATAGATCGATCGGAAAGGATAACTTTGAGGTGGTTTCGTACCCTACAAACAATTTCTATCTTATGTTCTCCGCTAATAGGAACTTGGGAGTGATTCTTTATCGCACGTTGAGGGATGGTTATATGATCCAATTATATTAGCATTGTTGAGAGATTGCACTAGCGAAAGTATGAACCCTAGGCCTTGTTTTTAAGCATTGCAATACCGTTTGTGCTCACTTTTGTTACTTGCTACCTTGCTGTTTTTATATTTTCAGATTATAAAAACCTATATCTAGTATATATACTACACTTTTATCACCATCTCTTCGCCGAACTAGTGCACCTATACAATTTACCATTGTATTGGGTGTGTTGGGGACACAAGAGATTTCTTGTATTTGGTTGCAGGATTGTTTGAGAGATACCATCTTCAACCTACGCCTCCCACGGATTGATAAACCTTAGGTCATCCACTTGAGGGAAAATTGCTACTGTCCTACAAAACTCTGCGCTTGGAGGCCCAACACGAGTCTACAAAAATAAGTTGTGTAGTAGACATCAAGGCCCGGCGAGAGGGTGGTGTTCCTCCCCCATTTCATCTGAGGGCTAGGTTTTCCCCTCCACCCCTTCGTCAGGGGCCTGATGTTTTTCTACGGGCTCAATTTCCATGATCTTGCCCCGAACTCTTTTCTGCATATCTCGGCCTTCATCATCATCTGCGAGGCCTTTCTTCGGGTCCAGCCACACTTCGGCCTGTGGCTGAAAATTTTCAATGTCAAGCCGAAGATCGTTGATGGCTAGCCGGCGGACTGCGGGGGGGGGGGGGGGGGGGGGGCGATGGTCAGCAAACTCCCCCGGGTTGAGTGGCAAGAGGGCACTTTCATCGAAACCGTCAAGATCTGGCAGAAGGAGTGGTTCTACATCACAGAGCCGCGGAACGCGGATTGGGGGGAGATTCCCGCCTTCAGATCCGGACCCCCCACGAGGTTGGTCTCTGATACGTCTCCAACGTATCTATAATTTTTTATTGTTCCATGCTGTTATATTATCAATCTTGGATGTTTTTATATACATTTACAACAATTATATATCATTTTTTGGGACTAACCTATTAACTTAGTGCCCAGTGCCAGTTGCTATTTTCTGCCCTGTTTTTGTTTTACAGAATATCAATACCAAACGAAGTCCAAATGCCACGAAACTTTTTGGAGATTTTTTTCTGGACAAGATAAACACTAGAAGCTTCGGGAGAAGGCCAGAAGCCCCAGGGGGTGCCCACGAGGCGCGCCCTGGTACCTCATGGGGCCCACGGAGCTCTGTTTGACCTAATTCCACCACTATAAATTCCATAAAAATCAGAAACCCTCAGGGGAGTCCACGAAATACTTTTTCCGCCGCCGCAAGTTTCTGTTCTCGAGAGATCCCATCTGGAAGCCTTCTCCGGTACTCCGCCGGAGGGGGAATCGATCACGGAGGGGCTCTACATCAACCTTGCTGCCCTACCGATGATGCATGAGTAGTTTACCACAGACCTTCGGGTCCCTAGTTAGTAGCTAGATGGCTTCTTCTCTCTTTTTGACCTTCAATACAATGTTCTCCTCGATGTTCTTGGAGTTGTATCCGATGTAATCACTTTTTTGCGGTGTGTTTGTTGGGATCCGATGAATTGTGAGTTTATGATCAGATTATCCATGAATATTATTTGAGTCTTCTCTGATCTCTTTTATGCATGATTATTATAGCCTCGTATTTCTTCTCCGATCTATTGATTTGGTTTGGCCAACTAGATTGATTTATCTTGCCATGGGAAGAGGTGCTTTGTAATGGGTTCGATCTTGTGGTGCTCAATCCCAGTGACAGAAAGGGACATGACACGTATGTATCATTGCTATTAAGGGTAAAAAGATGGGGTTTATTCATACGTGAGTTTATCTTGTCTACATTATGTCATCGTTCTTAAGGCGTGACTCCGTTCTTTATGGACTAAATACACTAGATGCATGCTGGATAGCGGTCGATGTGTGGAGTAATAGTAGTAGATGCAGGCAGGAGTCGGTCTACTTGTCTCGGACATGATGCCTATATACATGATCATTGCCTTGGATATCGTCATGATTATTTGCTTTTCTATCAATTGCCCAACAGTAATTTGTCTACCCATCGTATGCTATTTTCTTGAGAGAAGCCTCTAGTGAAAACTATGGCCCCCGGGTCTATCTAAATCAATTACTAAAACCCTAAAAATATTGCTGCACTTTTTCTTTATTTATTTTATTTTGTATTTTTTAAATCTATCTATCTATCACATACAATTTAATCTTGTAATTTACCGCCGAGGGATTGACAACCCCTCGTTTGCGTTGGGTGCAAGGATTTGTTGTTTGTGTGCAGGTACTGCTAACGAGATGTTGCGTGGTTCTCCTACTGGATTGATAACCTTGGTTTCATAACTGAGGGAAATACTTACCTCTATTGTGCTGCATCATCCCTTCCTCTTTGGGGATAAAACCAATGCAAGCTACAAGTAGTAGTCTCGTGGACCAAGAAGGGCCTCGACTGGGGGTCAACCAAGGAGGTGGCGTTGCTGCAGAGCCGAATATCCAAGATGATAGAGCGGGGGGTTGAGCTGCCCAACGTGATTCAGATCATGCTCTTCCGCCACATCCTCCCTTTTCAAGATCGGGCCTCTCCCATGTCGGTCTACAAGCCCGAAGATCCCGCCACCGTGCTCAGCTTCTACCGCACTTCCCACGCACAGCTGTGGAAAGTGCTATTCAAGCCGCAGAAGGACTGGCCGGCCGAGGAGGAAGACATCGGTCTCGACGCCGCAAACCCCCCTCGCAAGGTATGATAAGTTTCACTCTTATGTTCGGATGTTCCTTTTTGAAAAAGTACTCAACTCCCTTTTCTCCCATCCATAGAGTTGGCTGAAGAAGGCCGAACGAATCGACAGCCCAGCCTCGCTGCCCGAGGGCCCCAGGATGGCCTTGCTGACGGCCATGTTGGCCGAGGAG
This sequence comes from Elymus sibiricus, assembly GCA_039707655.1. NCBI lineage: Eukaryota > Viridiplantae > Streptophyta > Magnoliopsida > Poales > Poaceae > Elymus > Elymus sibiricus. The sequence goes on from CM077676.1 coordinate 383,837,935, forward strand.
CCGTACGAGGTGCCGGAGAAGAAGGAGAAGAAGAAGGAGGCCAGAGAGGGCCTCCGTTCCCAAGGACCCCCGCACACTAGATCCGGGGACACCCATGCCCCCTCCGCCCTAGAGGAGGAGAAGGAGCAGGGAGAGGATGGGGAGGAAAGTGATTCCTCCCGAACAAGGAAGAGGGCGGTGTCCGAGGACGCCGAGGAGGAGCAGCCTCCTCCCACCCATAAAAGACTATGCAGGGCCAAGGTGGCCCTGACCAACAACAGCTCGGCCTCTGCCAAGGAATCCGAGGCCTCCGAGGAGGTTCCTCGGAGGACCCCCAGGGTCAAACCGCGGGGCCAAAGGTACGTATCCTAAGATACACCTATGCATTTTTAGCCGAACTAAGTCTGCGATTGATCACGCTTCTGCTTCTAACATTGCAGCCCGCTGCGTGACCTCCCTGCCGATCGAGTCTTGGAGGGGGATTCTCCACCGGCCGCGTTGGCGGAGAGCGGGACCGAGTCGCGCGCCTCGCCTCCTCCGATAGTCGAGGAGGCCGAGGAGGTTCTGTCAAAGAGGACCCCTCCCGTGCCGCACACAGGGGGAGGCGACGCTGTTATGGCCGAGGCGCATACCTCGGCCACCGAAGACCAGGAGGGGAGAACCCTCCTAGTGAACGAAGAGGGGGAGCCCGGACCACCCGAGCTCTCCCCGAGAGTGGCTCCGGAGCCGACCATCCCAGTCTCCATAGAAGGAGGAGCCAAGGTGTGCTACTTGTAGCTTGCGTTGGTTTTATCCCTGAAGAGGAAGGGATGATGCAGCACAGCAGAGGTAAGTATTTCCCTCAGTTATGAAACCAAGGTTATCAATGTAGTAGCAGAACCACGCAACACCTCGTTAGCAGTACCTGCACACAAACAACAAATCCTTGCACCCAACGCAAACGAGGGGTTGTCAATCCCTCGGCTGTAAATTGCAAGATTAAATTGTATGTGATAGATAGATAGATTAAAACAAAAATACAAAATAAAATAAATAAAGAAAAAGTGCAGCAATATTTTTAGGGTTTTAGTAATTGATTTAGATAGACCCGGGGGCCATAGTTTTCACTAGAGGCTTCTCTCAAGAAAATAGCATACGATGGGTAGACAAATTAATGTTGGGCAATTGATAGAAAAGCAAATAATCATGATGATATCCAAGGCAATGATCATGTATATAGGCATCACGTCCGAGACAAGTAGACCGACTCCTTCCTGCATCTACTACTATTACTCCACACACCGACCGCTATCCAGCATGCATCTAGTGTATTAAGTCCATAAAGAACGGAGTAACGCCTTAAGAACGATGACATGATGTAGACAAGATAAACTCACGTATGAATAAACCCCATCTTTTTACCCTTAATATCAACGATACTGTAAGTGCATCAAGTGCCCCCTTAGTGGTTTTGGAGTTTTGAAGACAAATGGGTTGAGGAACTAATGTGTTTGTGAGTATACACGGGAGACAGAGTCCCTGAAGATTAGGTTTAACACATGGAAGACGACCCCTAAAAATAGATTTCTTCAAGTGAAGAATTTGATGATGAAATTGGTACGGCTTTTGAAGAAATTGATGTGAAGACTTTGAAGCTTGAAGACTTTGGTTTTCGTAGTTTCTTTTCTTCTTATTTGAGTCATAGGAAAAACCGTACTGTTAAAGGGGGTCTAGGTGAAACATATTTCACATTTCCAAAGTGATGCTCAAAACTTCTCAAACCTACACACACAAAAGCCGCTTCGAGTGAAGCCTTTGGAAATCTCCAATACAGCTGACGCATTTGCTAGCGACAGTGACGAAGTTCATCTGGTCGCTGACGAATTTGGTCAGGCTGATGAGTTAGGAGTTCGCCAGTGCGAGCTGCCTACCGTGAGGAAATTGAGTGCCCTGACGAATTGAGAGTTTAATTTTCCGACCGTTGCTGTGACGCGTGCCAGCTGTCGAGTGGATCCTTATCCTGACAACGGTCGAATCAGACAAGGGCATTTATGACAATTCATGTCGGGTTGCCCCCTGGCTATAAATAGCCGCTCCCCACAACCACTTGTTGGTTGGCTGCTCCGAGAGAACTTGACACTTGTCATTTGAGAGCAACCCATCCTCTGACGACTTTGAGTGAACCCAAGTGAGGAAAAACCCAACCAGAGCCTAAGTGATTGAGCATCACTAAAGAGATTGATCTGTGTGATCCGACGCTTGTTACCTTTGAGGACTGTCATTCCTCCAGACGGTTAGGCGTCATGTTCTGAGCACCCAAGAGTAATTGTGGCGTGCCGGTGAACAAGTCTATGAAGGTTTTGAAAGTCTACCTTGAAGACTTACCACGAGTGATTGGGCGAGGTCTAAGTGACCTTAGCTCAAGAGGAATACGGTGAGGACTAAGTGTTCTCTGAGTTGTGACTCAGCCGCCTCAACCAGACGTACAGTTGATACAACAACTGGAACTGGTCTACCAAATTCCATTGTCTTCACCGAGCCAACCTAGTTTCAAATTCCTCACCCTCCCTTACTTTCTTCTGCTGCTGAAGAATTTGTGATCTATCCTCTCACGAATTTGAACTGAAGTATTTGATCGTGCTATCTTTTATTTCCTCAGTTCATATTCCTCATGCTTGTATGATTGTATGATTGCATGTTCTTCACTCTTATGTATCCTGATCGCATGTACTCTGATTCTGTGATGACTTAGTTTCCCTTGCGTTTCTATTTCTTCACTCTGATCTTCGTCAAATTCATCAGAGTTTGACGAATTTCTGAAAATCTCCCATTCACCCGCCCTCTGGGAGATAACCTGCGCTTTCAATTGGTATCAGAGCAAGGTACTCCCTTGTTCTGTGTGATTTTGGTTTAACCACCTGGAGTTTTAGTTATGTCGACCGCAGGTATGATCAAGGTCTCCGCTGCGTGCCCCATCTTCGATGGCACAGACTATCCCTAATGGAAGAACAAGATGTGAATGCATCTTGAGGCTATTGACAACGATCTCTGGTTCGTCGTCGAGAACGGCATCCCCACCATTTCACCAAGTATCAATGTAGCTGATGTGAAGCGATTCAAGCAACTGGACTCTCAAGCGAAGAACATCATTTGTGGTCATCCCAACAAAGGACAGTATGGCAGAGTGAGTGCACTGGAAACCTTGAAGCTTATCTGGGACCGGCTTTCAAAAGTGAATGATGGCGTTTCCACTCAACGTGACTCCCGAGTTGATGTTCTGCGCAATCTCTTCAATCGTTTCAAAAGACTCGACAACGAAAATGTGCAGCAAACCTTCGACCGCCTCACTGATATCTCCAATGAGCTTCAAGCTCTTGGTGCTGCTGACATCACCGATCATGAGGTGGTGAAAAAATTGCTGAGATCTCTGGACAGTTCCTTCGACACTCTGGCACTGATGATTCAAGAGCGCCCCGATTACAAGTCATTGGATCCTGCTGACATTCTTGAGAGGCTCAACACACATGAATTTCAGCAAGCAGAGAAGAGAGACATGTATGGACCCAGCTATGGTCGCCCCCGCGCTCTGAAGGATAAAGCAAAAGCCAAGGCTATTTCTTCATCTGAAGAAGAAGAAGAGGAATATGAGAGTAGTTCTGACGGTGCTGAGGAAATTGGCAGAGAACTGGCTATGCTAGTGAAGAAGTTCCAGAAGTTTTCCAAGAAGAACAGATTCGGAAAATCTTCAAAGTATGACTCGAAGAACACTAGAGAAGCGTCTGCTCGAGACTACAACAAAAGAACCAGTCACAAATGCAAGAAGCCAGGCCACTACATCGCCGACTGCCCTCTTTGGTAGAAGAAGAAGAAGAAGAAGAGTAGGGATGATGATGAATCTGATGGGAAAAAGAAGAGGTCCTCAAAGTCTTCATCAAAGTCCTCAAAGTCTTCATCCAAGTCCTCATCTCACAAGAAGTCTAGCTCTAGCAAAGCTCGTGCATTCCTTGGGAAGGAAATGGATTCTGAAGAGGAATCTGATGATCAGCCAGCTGAGGAATCTGAGGAGGAGTCAGACACTGGTGTGGCAAGCCTTGCTCTCGCCGCTGAATACGTCAGCAAGTCCATCTTCAACACTGAGGATAATGGTATCTCCACCAACAATGAGGACTGTGCTGATGACTACACTCCCAGCTATTGCTTCATGGCTCGAGGTGCTAAGGCAACATCACGAGAAGCTTACTTTGAAACCTCCAGTGATGGTGACTCTGAGTGTGAATCTAAACCAAGCTATAAGAAACTTGCTAAAATTGCAACTGAACAGCAACATGCCATGGAAAAGATTCAAAAACTGCTAGACAAAAGCGATGACCTGTTGGACAAGGAAATGGATCGTAGTCAGGCTTTGTATAAGGATCTCAGAAGGCTTAAGTCTCAATATGACGAACTTGAAAGTCGTCATGTGTCCCTCTCAGCTGAACATGAGAAGCTGTCCTATGAATTTCTTCAAAGGAAGCAAGATCTCGAGAAGCTGAGAGCGTCTCATGATGATCTTCAAAAAGAAAACGATGCACTCCTCGCTCAACAGATCAGTACCGCTCAAGAAGAATTTGTTCCTCCATGCTTAAAATGCCTTGAACGTGATAATGCTAATTCTTCAGCTGAATGTTCAAATGCATCTGTACTTGCTATTGCTTCAACTGCTACGGTGGCCACTAACCCCTCATCTGAGGAAGCCACCAGTGATACTGATGAAAATGCAGGGCTGAAGGAATTGTTTGTCACTGGTATGTACAAAAGCCTCAAAGGGCATCAAACCCTGTGTGACGTGCTCAAAAAGCAAATTCTTCACAGGAACCCTAGGAAAGAGGGTATTGCCTTTGAGAGAAAGCTCAACGCTGATGGTTCATATTGGAAGCCTGAGCAGTATCCCAAAACCACTTGGGTTGCTGCAAAGGGACCTCCAGTAGACCCATCCATTTTATCTGGCTATACTTGTGATTCTTCATATTCCTCAGATGAGTCATTTGACTCCAACTATAAACTGTTCAAGAATCAGAATGGTGAGGTCTTTGCCAGATTCATTAGTACTAACTGCAGGAACGGTCCACCTGTGAAGAAAATCTGGGTTCCTAAAAGCCTTTTGGAAAATCTTCAGGTGAATGTCATCATGACACCACCGATGAAGAAGAAACTTCCCAGGGCAAATTCTTCATAGGGATCAAAGTCGGCAAACGGACACAGACCTACTTATGGTCGCACTCATGACTCTGTTTCGCAGGGAAACAGACAGCGAGTTGATGAATATCAGCATTATTCTTCGAACCACTATGTTCACAAATCCTCGAAGAATTTCTCTGCTTATTCATTCAATTACTATAACCTTCCTGTGAAGAGAAATGCATATTCGTCAATGCCTAAGTTCTCCATCAATGCACTTCGTCACATTGCTTCTCAACCACCCATTCAGATGTGGGTGGTTAAGAAGAAGAAATAATCTCTTCTGCAGGGTCAGGTCTTCAGTCAACTAAATGTCTGATGAATTTGCTGAAGAACTGACAAAATGCCTGTTGGGATGCAGGCCAACCATGCTGGAATGAATGCTTCATTTCACACATCCCTTATGTTGCTAGATATTATTCCTTGATGAAATTGTCTGACGAAATTGATCATTATCATATTCTTCACTTTGAAGCATATGAATTTGTAAGTCAGACTAATGCTTCTGCAGGATGATACACCTTCAGCCACTGAATGGGTATTGGACAGTGGCTGCACGAATCATATGACCGGAGATAGGAATCTCCTCACTGATGCTCCCCTTACTCTGTCTCATCTGAAGCATATCACATACGCTGACAAAGGAAAAAGCAAGGTATTGGGTCTAGGTAAGGTTGCCATTTCAACGGATCGACACATGGAAAAGGTGATGCTTGTCGAGTCCCTTGGATTCAACCTCATGTCTGTCTCAATGCTTTGTGATCTTGATATGATTGTCATCTTTGGCAAATATAGATGCATTGTGCTGTTGGAATCTGACAAATCCAAAGTCTTCGAAGGCTTTAGGAGAGGTGACTTGTATATTGTAGATTTCTCTACAGGTCCTCAGGCTGCAACATGTCTAATGGCAAAAGCTTTGGAATGCTGGCTATGGCATCGACGACTTGGACATGCTGGAATGAGGAATTTGAGCACTCTCGTCAAGAAGAAGCATATCATTGGCGTCGAGGGTGTCAAATTTGTCAAGGATCACCTCTGTGGCGCTTGTGAGTCTGGAAAGATGACCAGAGCCAAGCACCAGGCGAAGACAATCATGACCACTACTCGTCCTTTTGAATTACTTCATATGGATTTGTTTGGTCCTACACATTATGCCACACTAACCAATGCAGCATCTCTCTACGGATTCGTCATTGTTGATGACTACTCTCGCTACACCTGGGTGCACATCATTACCTACAAGACTGAAGTTCAGAATGTCTTCAGACGATTCTCCAATCGGGCCATGACGAATTATGGTCTCAAGATCAAGCACATTAGGAGTGACAATGGCACTGAGTTCAAGAACACTGGCCTCGACGACTATCTTGATGAACTTGGTATCACTCATGAGCTCTCTGCTCCCTACACGCCTCAGCAGAATGGAGTCGTGGAGCGCAAGAACAGAACCCTCATCGAGATGGCGCGCACTATGCATGATGAATATAAGACACCTCGTCACTTCTGGCCTGAGGCAATTGACACTGCATGCCACATCATCAACCGCGTATATCTTCACAAATTCCTCAAGAAGACCTCATATGAGCTCCTCACTGACAAGAAACCCAATGTGAGTTATTTCGAAGTCTTCGGTGCTAAATGTTGGATTAGAGATCCTCATCACAGTTCTAAATTTGCACCGAAAGCACATGAAGGTTTTATGCTTGGTTACGGAAAGGACTCGCACACCTACAGAGTCTTCAACTCCTTCCACCACAAGGTTGTTGAAACTGTAGATGTGCGGTTCGATGAAACTAACGGCTCGCAAAGAGAGCACCTGCCTCCTGTGCTAGATGAAATGCCACCTGAGGAATCTATCAAGTTGATGGGCACTGGTGAAATTGTGCCTAGTGAAGAAATAGCTCCTGATGAAGAAGTGGTTGTTCCTCGTCGTGAAGAATATGAACATCCTGACGAAAATGATGTTGAGGATTCTGCATGGCAACAACAACAACAAGGCCCTCGTCCGGCACATCCATGAGTGGCGAATGAAGTGCAGATTGAGAAGATCCTCGACAACATCAATGCACCTGGTCCCCTCACTCGCTCAAGAGCTTCACATTTAGCTAACTTTTGTGGGCATCACGCGTTTGTCTCTATTTCAGAGCCCACCAAAGTTGATGAAGCCTTTCTGGAACCAGAATTGATTCAAGCGATGCAAGATGAATTGCGTCAATTCGAGCTCAACAATGTGTGGGAACTTGTTAAGCGTCTAGATCCACGCAAGCACAATATCATCGGCACTAAGTGGATCTACTGCAACAAACAAGACGAAAATGGCCAAGTGGTGAGGAATAAGGCTCGTCTTGTAGCTCAAGGCTACACACAGGTTGAGGGTATTGATTTCGATGAAACATTTGCACCTGTTACTAGGCTTGAAGCCATTCGTATATTGCATGCATATGCTAACCATCATGATATCCTCTTATATCAAATGGATGTGAAAAGTGCATTCCTCAATGGTAGGCTTGAGGAAGAAGTATATGTTGCTCAACCACCAGGTTTTGAGGACCCAAAGCATCCTGACAAAGTCTTCAGACTCAACAAGGCTCTCTATGGCCTCAAGCAGGCCCCTAGGGCTTGGTATGATACACTGAAGGAATTCCTGAAGAAAAAGGGGTTCAAGCCCGGTTCACTTGACCCTACTCTCTTTACTAAATCTTATGATGGTGAACTGTTCATATGCCAAATATATGTTGATGATATTATCTTTGGTTGCACTAACAAGAAATACAGTGACGAATTTGCACATATGATGCAAGAAGAATATCAGATGTCTATGATGGGGGAGTTGAAATTCTTCCTCGGTCTTCAAATTCGTCAACAACCCAATGGCATCTTCATATCTCAGGAGAAATACCTCAGAGACTGCCTGAAGAAATTCGGAATGCAAGATTGCAAAGGCCTCAAGATACCAATGCCAACAAATGACCAACTCAACACTGACGAAAATGGTAAAGATTTCGATCAGAAGGTATATCGCTCCATCATTGGTTCGCTGCTTTACCTATGTGCATCTAGGCCAGATATTATACTTAGCATTTGCATGTGTGCCCGCTTTCAAGCATCACCGAAGGAATCACACCACCAGGCTATGAAACGAATTCTTCGATATTTGGCTCACACCCCAACGCTTGGATTATGGTATCCCAAGGGCTTGTCACTTGATCTTGCTGGATATTCCGATTCTGATTATGCTAGTGATCGTGTGGACCGCAAGTCAACATCAGGCACATGCCATTTCCTCGGACGATCTCTTGTATGTTGGTCTTCGAAGAAGTAGAACTGCGTTTCACTTTCCACAGCCGAGGCTGAGTACGTTGCTGCTGACGCCTTCTGCTCTCAGTTACTATGGATGAAGCAAACCCTCAAGGACTATGGCGTCAACATGAAGAAATCCACTCTACTGCGACAATGAGAGCGCCATCAAGATCGCCCACAACCTAGTGCAACACTCAAGGGCGAAGCATATTTAGATTCGTCACCATTTTCTTTGTGATCATGTGCTGAAGGGAGACATCGTCATCGACCACGTGAAGACTGAAGACCAGCTTGCAGATATCTTCACAAAGCCCTTGGATGAGAGAAGGTTTTGCATGTTGCGGTGTGAGCTAAACATCTTAGAATCTTCGAATGTCGTTTGAAAAGGACACACATCCTAACGCTTATGCATTCTTGATGACTTTGATGCACAACACACGAAGTAACGTTTTTCTTCAATCAATGAAGACTAACCCTCTAAGTGTGAAGAAATTAATGAAGAACTTGATTCTCAGAACCCTACGACAATTGTACGCGGTGTCTGAAATCATCATAGTTCTTATACGGTGGGTAACGCCACCACCTCTTTTTGACATTCTTCAAAGTTGAGTTTTTCGTCATTTGCAATTTCGTCAAACTTTTCAAATTCGTCATTTGAGGTAATTCTTCACTGCTTGTGGATTATATATATATATATATATATATATATATATATATATATATATATATATATATATATATTTGAGTTTTTCATGTCCTCAACAGCATCCACATATAGCTATTTCTTCAAACAGTGTTTTTCGTCATCTATGTGGATGTGATCGGACCCGCTCCCCTCTGTGCTAAACTCAAACCACTCTGTTCACAAATTCTTCATATGCGTTCTACTTGACACTGTTCAAAGTCTTCACTGTGTCCTTGATAGCTGAAGAAATTGCAACACATTTTGAAAATATTCTAATCAATTTTTGGCGGTTGCCATAGTAACTTCATCCCGCGCTTCACTCGCATGGATAAAGGTGAAAATGCATGTGTGACATGTGTCACTCAGATGCGAAACGCCAGGGGCTTATCCGTCCAAAATCTTCGGACCTCTCAGTTTTTACAGTGCCTATATAAAGGCTTTACCTCGTCAAACCTAGCTCATTTCACTCTCGCGCCCCTGTTGCTCTCAAACCCTAGCGCCGCCGCTGGAACTCATCATCGCCGGAGAGGAAGAGCTTCACTGCCTCGACTTCTTCGCCGTCGTACTCGCGCCGGCCGCGGATTTCTTCACCTCCGCCGCCACCATAGACGTGTTTCGTCGCCAAGTTAGGGCACGAAAGATCTGAACTGACGATTTCCTTCGCCTCGTCGTCCAGTTCGTCGAGTTCATCCTTGGGGTAATTAAAATTTATTTTTACCGCCCAAGTTTGATCTTTTTACTGCCACAAAATCTTCAAGTGCTGTTTTTACCACTCTTCCAATTCTTCAGCACTACCTTCTGGCCAGTCTTGAGTATTCTCATCTAAGTTACACTTAACAAGTAGATTCCTCAATTGTGCAATTGCTTCAATCTGTACAACTCTGGAACCTTTGTCAAGAACACTTAGTGAAATGCGTCAAGACGATAAGGGTCAATTTCTTCACCTGGTTTATTTTGAAAAAATCTCTGAGAACGCATGAGACGCTTCCCTATTTCCTCGCAACTATACTCTATTCACAGGTACAATGTCCGCAGACGAATCACTAGGTTCTCATCAAATTAATTCATTTGCAGCATTGCTTGAGGAAAATCTTCAAACATCTTCAGAGTCCTCAAAAGTTCAAAAACCACAGCTGAGGAAAATGGCTGATGGGAAAAGGCCTCAGAAGGGAGGCAAGCGGAAAGAGGAGCATACAACTTTCGAGATACCTGATGGTCTGTATGAAGGATATTGCACTCCAGATGAGGAAATTCATGGAAAAGAAACCAATGAGCAGCGCAAAACGCGCATGCAAAAGATAAAGAGATACTGGACCTATCAGTGGAGAGACTATAATTTCGTCACCTCCAAGTACATGAAGGATTTTGCTGTGAAGCCTCCGTGCAATAGGCCACCGCTAGCTGAAGGTTAAACTGCTCATCCTACCAGCATCAGAAGGGGTGAAGAATTCCCCAAGGAATGGGCAAAGCAACAAGCTAAGTTACAGAAACAGGCCAAAAAGGCCGTTGATGAATTCAACAAGGCCGCAAAGGCCTCAGCTGAAGCTGGAGCTAGCGGCAGTGCAAGTGCTCCGAAGAAAGCTATGCAAAAGAAGCCTGCCACCAAGCCGAAGCCGTCTGTTCCAAAGCGCTCAGTGGCCCATCCGGCAGCTTCAAAGGCTTTAGCACCCAAGATATCAAAATCTTCAGTGCCTCCTCCTGCTTCAAGTTCATCAATAGCTGCAGCAAAAGCTTCAACACCGGTCGTGCTCGCATCTTGCTAGTGCACCGAGGGCTTTCCAACAGCCTCAATTGCTGCATCAAGTGCCTCAGCTTGTGGGCAACCATCATCTTCACTGCCCACGCTGAAGAAAAAGGTAACTGCTGGCCGAGGAACCAGGCCAAGTCCCGAAAGCAAGGCCGTCGTGCCACAGGCTGACGAACATGGGCTGGCTGACGAAGATGAGCCTGCTGAGTTCCTCAGAAGAAAGCAAGAGCAAGTTGCAATTGCTAAGAATTCTTCAGTTCCTATGTTACTGGACCCCAAGAAGCTCCTGGACTTCATTCACATCTGGTGCACCAAGCCAGACACGCCTCTTGATGAACTTAATCTGCCTCCTGGCCCAAGTCACGTGTTATCTGTTTTCATTTTGAATGAGAAGCATAAAATTGCTCAAGCAAAACTAGTAAGGAAACAGCAGCTGCAGAAAGAGAAGGAGCTGCGGAAAAACATGCTTTCAATTTCTCCTCAGCAGCTTGTGTCTTTGCAGTCTGAAATTCAACAGCTGTCTGAAGAATTTGAACGCCAGTCAAGTCACTGCTGTGGTGTGCGTGACAGATTCATCACTGCAACCAACCAGGTTGTTGAAGACCACAACAAGCGTGAGGCAGCCAAGTTTGGTACTGTGCCACCCTCAAGTTCTTCAGCTCCACCACCCACAGCTTAGGCTAGTGAGACTGCGCCTTTATCTCCGCAAGTACAAGACAGGGCAACTGACGATGTTGTGCCTGAAGAAATTGCAAGGGCGACTGCATCAGTCGACCCTGAAGAAATTGAACCATCCAGTTCCTCAGCAGCAGCACCACCAGCAACTTCACCTGTGAAGACTATCACCCTTCCTTCTGCATCAGAAGTGAAGAGGACCAAGGCTGCTGAGAAGGAAGCTAAGAAGAGAAAAGCTTCAACTCCTCCTACCATCACTGAAACAGTGAAGAAAGTGAAGACTGCACCATTGTCTTCAGTTGCTCCAATTGATGCCATTCCTATCTCATCAGCGCCCCCTGCTCCTGCCATAGATGAATGTCAGATTGTTCCATATGGGGTGGATTATGAAATCCCTCAGGCTGATGAATATGATGCTGAAACCCACTCTGCTGCTACCACAGAGCAAGTGGATGAAGAAATCGAAGTTGAAGATGATGATTCGCTTCACCAAATCTTGTCTCGGAAGCCCTCACAGGTTCTGGTGACTGAAGAGAATGACACTGCTTCGTCTGGAAGTAGTGAAGAAACTGAAGAGGATGTGGATATTGATGGTGCTACTACCCCTTCAATCATTGATGAATTTTGGGAAACTTTCCATCCAAATTCGCCCCTCACCACACCTCTGACGCAAGTGCCACAGTCACCCGCCGTCACTGAAGAAATTCACACGGGCTCTGAGGAAAAACAACCATCACCACTTCAGAGCATTCCTGAAGAAATACCAGCTGCAGCAGCTGATGAAACTGCTCAAGATGAATCCACGGTTGATGTCGTCAATACATCTCCTCCTCGTGCAGACTCAATTCCTTCAGCAGACACCGATACTGTTCCCACTGCCACTGCTGAGGAAATTGCCAAGTCCCTTGCTATGACCGATCTGAATGATTCCACTAGGTCCCCACGACCAGTGTTTGATGTACGCAAGAAGATGCACAACCTCCAACCAGTTCCTGTGATGCCTAAGATTAGCAGAACCCTCAGGCGGCCCCAGTTTGATAATGCCAAATTCTTCGAAGAGAAGAATTTCTTCATTGGTGAGTCCCCATATGACTCAGCCAAGATCAGGCACCTGCGATTCTGGACAAGGACACAAATGAACTTTTATGCATCACTGTTGTTCGACAAGAACAAAGTATTTCCGCATCGCCATATTCCTCACGTGGATATGGAGTCTTTACCGTGCTTTCGGCCAGTTCTGGCTGTTCTTCACGATGCTGGATTACTCAGCTTCTGCTCTGACGTCTGCGATTGGAATGAAGAACTCATTCTTCAGTTCTACGCCACAGTGCATTTCTCTAGAGACACTGACGACATTGCTACATGGGCTCTGGAATGGTTGAGTGAAGACACTCACTATAAAGCACCAATTGAAGAACTTCTTCGTGCTCTCCCAGTTGATCCACCCCATGAGGAAGCAAAGAAAATTTATGAAGAACCTGAACTGCCAAACCACCTGATGCAAGTGCTTATGAAGCCAATCGCTGAAGGAGAAGCTCCAAGAACAACCTTCCTAGTGAAGGATTTGCTATATGTGCCAAGGACCGTTTTTCGCATTCTGTCCAAAACCCTCAGTCCAATTAAGGGTCACAACTCAAATACTGAAGAACTTGTAGGAATTATGAAGAATCTGCTATTCCACATCATTCATGGTACTCCCATTAATATTCACGATTTCTTCCTGAGGACTTTGGTCACAGTGGCACAATCACCATTTGATCTAAAGCCATATGCTCCTTGGATCATGAGATTCATCAGATCCCAATCTGCAATTCACTACAAGGCTGACAGGCAAAATCACTTGAGCTATTTGCCTGAAATTGAAGTTCTTCAGAGGACCATCTCCTCTGTCCCTGGCAAAGGCAAGGCTGCAGTAGATGAAGGAATTCGTCCCCTTGATGGAAAATTTCGTCAACCAATCTCCAGCTCCAATGCTGATGAATCTGCTAGCCAGGATACTGCTGCAAAAGCTTCAAGGCCAACTTCTGCACCTGAAGCACCACGTGTCATGACGGACCGTGAGCTGCTCATAAGCCTTCACCAGAAAGTGGACAAGAATCACCGATGGGTTAAGCGTCAGTTTGCAGCTATTCAAGCCAACATGACTGTGACACATAACTCAGTTCGCAAAAACCGCTATTATCTTCATGAGATATTTGACAGATCATGGGCCATCCTATCGAACCTCAAGACAGATGAAGAACTTGCTGATTTGGACTTCCAGATGAACTTTGACTGGGCCGACCCGCCAAGGAAAAAGTTCAAGAACACCAAAGTTCCTCCTGTCATGCCAAGTTCAGAGTCTTCATCGCGCAAGACTGATGAAAATGAAGCCGTTGAAGACACTGCGACTGGTCCATCTGCATAACTCGACCCCAACAATGCTGGCGCTCCCTCGTCTTCACCGCGATGATTTTCTTCAGGGGCGTTAGTCCTCAGCTTCGTCTCCTTTTGGTCACTGATGACAAAGGGGGAGAAGTGTGAGTTAGTCTTCAAGCGGGTCGTTATATGGGCTATTTTGCTATTTCTTGCTGAGTTACAACTCTTGAACTTCATTTGATTCGCTCTCTGACGAGTTGTAACTTTAAATAACTGTTGGTTGTCTGACTCTTTTGCAATGTTTTATATGCGTGCTCTGATCTTAAATATATCTGCTCATGTATGCACAATTTCGTCAGACACCAATTTTTCATCATGCATTCATATTCTTCAAATATCCTATGATCATGCATGACTAGATTCCAAGATATAGGGGAAGATCTCCACAATTTCAACCTGCCATGTGCATTTGCAATCCAAAGCAAATTCCTCATATTCACATCTTCAGGGGGAGTTCCTCAATATCTTGTAATCAATTTCTTCAAACTCTGTACTTACACTTCAATTATTTTTACTCCCGTTGAAAGCATAACCAATTTGTCATCAATCACCAAAAAGGGGGAGATTGTAAGTGCATCAAGTGCCCCCTTAGTGGTTTTGGAGTATTGAAGACAAATGGGTTGAGGAACTAATGTGTTTGTGAGTATACACATGAGACAGAGTCCTTGAAGATTTGGTTTAACACACGGAAGACGACCCCTAAAAATAGATTTCTTCAAGTGAAGAATTTGATGATGAAATTGGTATGGCCTTTGAAGAAATTGATATGAAGACTTTGAAGCTTGAAGACTTTGGTTTTCGTAGTTTCTTTTCTTCTTATTTGAGTCATAGGAAAAACCGTATTGTTAAAGGGGGTCTAGGTGAAACATATTTCACATTTCCAAAGTGATGCTCAAAACTTCTCAAACCTACACACACAAAAGCCGCTTCGAGTGAAGCCTTTGGAAATCCCCAGTACAGCTGACGCATTTGCTAGCGACAGTGACGAAGTTCATCTGGTCACTGACGAATTTGGTCAGGCTGAGGAGTTAGGAGTTCGCCAGTGCGAGCTGCCTACCGTGAGGAAATTGAGTGCCCTGACGAATTGAGAGTTTAATTTTCCGACCGTTGCTGTGCCGCGTGCCAGCTGTCGAGTGGATCCTTATCCTGACAACGGTCGAATCAGACAAGGGCATTTATGACAATTCATGTCGGGTTGCCCTGGCTATAAATAGCCGCTCCCCACAACCACTTGTTGGTTGGCTGCTCCGAGAGAACTTGACACTTGTCATTTGAGAGCAACCCATCCTCTGACGACTTTGAGTGAACCCAAGTGAGGAAAAACCCAACCAGAGCCTAAGTGATTGAGCATCACTAAAGAGATTGATCTGTGTGATCCGACGCTTGTTACCTTTGAGGACTGTCATTCCTCCAGACGGTTAGGCGTCATGTTCTGAGCACCCAAGAGTAATTGTGGCGTGCCGGTGAACAAGTCTGTGAAGGTTTTGGAAGTCTACCTTGAAGACTTACCACGAGTGATTGGGCGAGGTCTAAGTGACCTTAGCTCAAGAGGAATACGGTGAGGACTAAGTGTTCTCTGAGTTGTGACTCAGCCGCCTCAACCAGACGTACAGTTGATACAACAACTGGAACTGGTCTACCAAATTCCATTGTCTTCACCGAGCCAACCTGGTTTCAAATTCCTCACCCTCCCTTACTTTATTCTGCTGCTGAAGAATTTGTGATCTATCCTCTGACGAATTTGAACTGAAGTATTTGATCGTGCTATCTTTTATTTCCTCAGTTCATATTCCTCATGCTTGTATGATTGTATGATTGCATGTTCTTCACTCTTATGTATCCTGATCGCATGTACTCTGATTCTGTGATGACTTAGTTTCCCTTGCGTTTCTATTTCTTCACTCTGATCTTCGTCAAATTCATCAGAGTTTGACGAATTTCTGAAAATCTCCCATTCACCCGCCCTCTGGGAGATAACCTGCGCTTTCAATTGGTATCAGAGCAAGGTACTCCCTTGTTCTGTGTGATTTTGGTTTAACCACCTGGAGTTTTAGTTATGTCGACCGCAGGTATGATCAAGGTCTCCGCTGCGTGCCCCATCTTCGATGGCACAGACTATCCCTACTGGAAGAACAAGATGCGAATGCATCTTGAGGCTATTGACAACGATCTCTGGTTCGTCGTCGAGAACGGCATCCCCACCATTTCACCAAGTATCAATGTAGCTGATGTGAAGCGATTCAAGCAACTGGACTCTCAAGCGAAGAACATCATTTGTGGTCATCCCAACAAAGGACAGTATGGCAGAGTGAGTGCACTGGAAACCTTGAAGCTTATCTGGGACCGGCTTTCAAAAGTGAATGATGGCGTTTCCACTCAACGTGACTCCCGAGTTGATGTTCTGCGCAATCTCTTCAATCGTTTCAAAAGACTCGACAACGAAAATGTGCAGCAAACCTTCGACCGCCTCACTGATATCTCCAATGAGCTTCAAGCTCTTGGTGCTGCTGACATCACCGATCATGAGGTGGTGAAAAAATTGCTGAGATCTCTGGACAGTTCCTTCGACACTCTGGCACTGATGATTCAAGAGCGCCCCGATTACAAGTCATTGGATCCTGCTGACATTCTTGAGAGGCTCAACACACATGAATTTCAGCAAGCAGAGAAGAGAGACATGTATGGACCCAGCTATGGTCGCCCCCGCGCTCTGAAGGATAAAGCAAAAGCCAAGGCTATTTCTTCATCTGAAGAAGAAGAAGAGGAATATGAGAGTAGTTCTGACGGTGCTGAGGAAATTGGCAGAGAACTGGCTATGCTAGTGAAGAAGTTCCAGAAGTTTTCCAAGAAGAACAGATTCGGAAAATCTTCAAAGTATGACTCGAAGAACACTAGAGAAGCGTCTGCTCGAGACTACAACAAAAGAACCAGTCACAAATGCAAGAAGCCAGGCCACTACATCGCCGACTGCCCTCTTTGGTAGAAGAAGAAGAAGAAGAAGAGTAGGGATGATGATGAATCTGATGGGAAAAAGAAGAGGTCCTCAAAGTCTTCATCAAAGTCCTCAAAGTCTTCATCCAAGTCCTCATCTCACAAGAAGTCTAGCTCTAGCAAAGCTCGTGCATTCCTTGGGAAGGAAATGGATTCTGAAGAGGAATCTGATGATCAGCCAGCTGAGGAATCTGAGGAGGAGTCAGACACTGGTGTGGCAAGCCTTGCTCTCGCCGCTGAATACGTCAGCAAGTCCATCTTCAACACTGAGGATAATGGTATCTCCACCAACAATGAGGACTGTGCTGATGACTACACTCCCAGCTATTGCTTCATGGCTCGAGGTGCTAAGGCAACATCACGAGAAGCTTACTTTGAAACCTCCAGTGATGGTGACTCTGAGTGTGAATCTAAACCAAGCTATAAGAAACTTGCTAAAATTGCAACTGAACAGCAACATGCCATGGAAAAGATTCAAAAACTGCTAGACAAAAGCGATGACCTGTTGGACAAGGAAATGGATCGTAGTCAGGCTTTGTATAAGGATCTCAGAAGGCTTAAGTCTCAATATGACGAACTTGAAAGTCGTCATGTGTCCCTCTCAGCTGAACATGAGAAGCTGTCCTATGAATTTCTTCAAAGGAAGCAAGATCTCGAGAAGCTGAGAGCGTCTCATGATGATCTTCAAAAAGAAAACGATGCACTCCTCGCTCAACAGATCAGTACCGCTCAAGAAGAATTTGTTCCTCCATGCTTAAAATGCCTTGAACGTGATAATGCTAATTCTTCAGCTGAATGTTCAAATGCTTCTGTACTTGCTATTGCTTCAACTTGCTATTTCTTCAGCTGTCGAGTGGATCCTTATCCTGACAACGGTCGAATCAGACAAGGGCATTTATGACAATTCATGTCAGGTTGCCCCCTGGCTATAAATAGCCGCCCCCCACAACCACTTGTTGGTTGGCTGCTCCGAGAGAACTTGACACTTGTCATTTGAGAGCAACCCATCCTCTGACAACTTTGAGTGAACCCAAGTGAGGAAAAACCCAACCAGAGCCTAAGTGATTGAGCATCACTGAAGAGATTGATCTGTGTGATCCGACGCTTGTTACCTTTGAGGACTGTCATTCCTCCAGACGGTTAGGCGTCATGTTCTGAGCACCCAAGAGTAATTGTGGTGTGCCGGTGAACAAGTCTGTGAAGGTTTTTGAAGTCTACCTTGAAGACTTACCACGAGTGATTGGGCGAGGTCTAAGTGACCTTAGCTCAAGAGGAATACGGTGAGGACTAAGTGTTCTCTGAGTTGCGACTCAGCCGCCTCAACCAGATGTACAGTTGATGCAGCAACTGGAACTGGTCTACCAAATTCCATTGTCTTCATCGAGCCAACCTAGTTTGAAATTCCTCACCCTCCCTTACTTTATTCCACTGCTGAAGAATTTGTGATCTATCCTCTGACGAATTTGAACTGAAGTATTTGATTGTGCTATCTTTTATTTCCTCAGTTCATATTCCTCATGCTTGTATGATTGTATGATTGCATGTTCTTCACTCTTATGTATCCTGATCGCATGTACTCTGATACTGTGATGACTTAGTTTCCCTTGCGTTTCTATTTCTTCACTCTGATCTTCGTCAAATTCATCAGAGTTTGATGAATTTCTGAAAATCTCACATTCACCCCCCTCTGGGAGAGAACCTGCGCTTTCAGATACATACGTGTCATGTCCCTTTCTGTCACTAGGATTGAGCACCGCAAGATCGAACCCATTACAAAGCACCTCTTCCCATGGTAAGATAAATCAATCTAGTTGGCCAAACCAAATCAGTAGATCAGAGAAGAAATACGAGGCTATAATAATCATGCATAAAAGAGATCAGAGAAGACTCAAATAATATTCATGGATAATCTGATCATAAACTCACAATTCATCGGATCCCAACAAACACACCGCAAAAAGTGATTACATGGGATAGAACTCCAAGAACATCGAGGAGAACATTGCATTGAAGATCAAAAAGAGAAAAGAAGCCATCTAGCTACTAACTATGGACCCGAAGGTCTGTGGTAAACTACTAACGCATCATCGGAAGGGCAGCAAGGTTGATGTAGAGCCCCTCCGTGACCGATTCCCCCTCCGGCGGAGTACCGGAGAAGGCCTCCAGAAGGGACCTCTCGAGAACAGAAACTTGCGGCGGCGGAAAAAGTATTTCGTGGACTCCCCTGAGGGTTTCTGATTTTTATGGAATTTATAGTGGTGGAATTAGGCCAAACAGAGCTCCGTGGGCCCCATGAGGTACCAGGGCGCGCCTGCCCCCCCCCCAAGGCGTGCCCTGGTGCCTCGTGGGCACCCCCTGGGGCTTCTGGCCTTCTCCCGAAGCTTCTAGTGTTTATCTTGTCCAGAAAAAAATCTCCAAAAAGTTTCGTGGCATTTGGACTTCGTTTGGTATTGATATTCTGTAAAACAAAAATAGGGCAGAAAACAGCAACTGGCACTGGGCACTAAGTCAATAGGTTAGTCCCAAAAAATGATATATAATTGCTGTAAATGTATATAAAAACATCCAAGATTGATAATATAATAGCATGGAACAATCAAAAATTATAGATACGTTGGAGACGTATCAGCATCCCCAAGCTTAATTCCTGCTCGTCCTCGAGTAGGTAAATGAGAAAAACATAATTTTTGATGTGGAATGTTGCCTATCATATTCATCATATATTCTTTTCTTTTATAGCATGGACATTGGACTTGAATGATTCAAAGCAATAGTCTATAGTTTGACATGAAGATATAAATACTCAAGCATGCTAACAAGCAACCATGTCTTTCAAAATATCAATGCTAAAGAAAGTTATCCCTAGCCCATTATGCTCAATCATTGATCCATTCATGAAACACACATCAAATATTAGCTACATCCAATGCACAAGTATGACAATAGTGCTCTCTACTTGGTGCTTTTGTAAGAGAAGTTGGAGACTCAAATAAAAATAAAAATTGCATAAAAGTAAATAGATAGGCCCTTCGCAAAGGGAGGCAGAGATTTGTCAAATGTGCCAGAGCTCAAAGCTGAAATTAAAGAGATAAAATATTTTGAGAGGCATGCTTTTCTTGTCAACGAAAACGACCGAGAATTCCCAATATTTTCCATGCTAGACACATCATAGGCGGTTCCCAAACAGAAAGTAAAGTTTATTTCCTTTCCACCATTTCTTTCACAATCCATGGCTAGCTGTATCCACGGGTGCCCTCCAAACCAACACTTTCCAAGGAATTTTGTTGTTATTAATTTTGATTTCATTGTGGGACTGGGCATCCCTATTACCAGCCACTCTCTCGTGCAATGACAAGTGAATAAACACTCATCATGAGAATAACACACCTAGCATGGAAAATAATGGCCACCCCCTGCCGCTTCATGAGCGGTACGGGCACACAAAAAGGAAAATTATTTTGAAAATTAGAGTTGGCACACGCAAATTTACTTGGAACGACATTGAAATACCGCATATAGGCAGATATAGTGGACTCATTTGGCACAACTTGGGTTTAAGGAGTTTGGATGCACAAGCAGTATTTCCGCTTAGTACAAATGAAGGCTAGCAAATAGATAGAGAAGCAACCAACCAAAAAACGAAAACGGTCATAAACATGCATTGAACATAACTATCACCGAATAATGCACCATAAGTAGGATATAATTTCATTGCATAACTTTTGACTTGATGTGCATGCATAGGGAATCACAAACCTTAACACTAATATTCCTACTAAATCACAATTACTCACTAACATGACTCACATATTATCATTTCCATATCGCAAAACTATTGCAAGGAATCACACTTATCATATCCAATGATCTATATGAAAGGTTTTATTATATCCCTCTTGAATATTCATCACTTTGGGACCAAATTCATATCTTGTGCAAATTACCGTTACTATCATCAATTCTCAAAAAGATTTAAGTGAAGCATGAGAGTGTAAATATTTCTTCAAAATTTCTATCTTATCAATTCTCAAAATAATATAAGTGAAGCATGAGAATTCATTTCTTCAAAATTTTAATCTTATCAACTCTCAAAATAATATAAGTGAAGCATGAGAGTTCATTTCTTCAAAATTTTAATCTTATCAATTCTCAAAATAATATAAGTGAAGCACTAGAGCAACTGCCTAGCTCAAAAAATTTAAGTGAAGCACATAGAGTATTCTAACAAATGATGATAAACGTGTGGCTCTCTCAAGATAGGTGTGTTCAGCAAAGATGATTGTGACAAACTAAAAAGAAAACAAAGCAAAGACTCATATAATACAAGACGCTCCAAGTAAAACACATATCATGTGACGAATAAAAATATAGCTCCAAGTAAAATTACCAATGGTAGGTAGAAGAAAGAGGGGATGCCTTCCGGGGCATCCCCAAGCTTAGACGCTTGAGTCTTCCTTGAATATTACCTTGGGGTGCCTCGGGCATCCCCAAGCTTAGGCTCTTGCTACTCCTTATTCCTTCATCCATCGTGATCTCACCCAAAACTTGAAAACATCAATCACACAAAACTCAACAAAACCTTCGTGAGATCCGTTAGTATAACAAAATAAATCTCTACTTTAAGTACTGTTGCAAACCCATTCATATTTTATTTTTACTTTATACCTACTATACTATAACTTCACCATGGCTTATACCCCCCGATACAATCCATAGATTCATCAAAACAAGCAAGTAGTGCATCAAAAACAGAATCTGTCAAAAACAGAACAGTCTGTAGAAATCTATTTAAAAGCCATACTTGTGTAACTCCAAAAATTCCGAAAAATTAGGACAACGTGGGAAATTCATATACCAATACTGTGTAAACAATTCAGATTTTTTTGACGCTCCAGTACAGAAACAAAATTCTGGCACTGGACGCAAAACTTTCTGTTTTTCAAACAGCATCAATTATACTATCTTCCAAATCATCCCAAAGGCTTTAATTGGCACAAACACTAATTAAAAACACAAAGACACAATCATACCAGTAGAATAATTGTGAAAACACACAATAACATAAACAAAAGGGAAAATTTATTTTATTCATTGGGTTGCCTCCCAACAAGCGCTATTGTTTTATGCCCCTAGCTAGGCATATTGCATAGTTTCAAGTATTGTCATCTTTGGTTTCCAACTGCTCAATCACACATCCATTTTTTCTAATAGATTTAACATAGGTGTTTCTCACCATCACACTTCTAGGCACAAAATCAAGAATTTTACTTTTGTGAATAGGTTCTTTAATTATACCAATGAAACCGGGGTGCACACTAATCATTTTAAGATCCTCATTCCCCTTACTAGAAGTAGCACCATTGGTTTTAGGGACATACATAAACTTGCAATTCTTGCTAGGAATAGTTTTTTCAATAATTTTGGTGGAATAAAAAGCCAAACCTAATTTATTAATAATTTCCTCCAACTTATCGATCCTAGCAGGACTTTGTTCCACCTTTTCATTAATTGTTGGTTCTTTCTCTTTTAGCATCTTAAGAGTAATCCCTACTTTTGATCCAAATTGAGTAACATGGTTATGAATCTTTTTATCTAAATTTTCAATATGCTCAACGGTAGGCATTTTATTTTCAATAGCATCTAACCTTTGCATAACATGTTCCAAGGTCAAAGTTGTTTCATTAATAGTAATAGGTGGTGATCCCACTAAATTTCCCATAGCATTAAAAGCATCCGTAGAGGGACACATCAAGAAATTTCCTCCAGTAATAGTATCAAGCACAAATCTATACCAAGTAGTAATGCCCACATAAAAATTGCGAAGAAGGATGGTAGAGGATTGCTTACGAGTTGATCTATTATGAGCATCACAAATCCTATACCAAGCATCTTTTATATTCTCTCCTCCCCTTTGTTTAAAATTAAGTACTTCATTTTCAGGGGTAATAGTAACGAGCGAAGAACTAGCCATAATGATAAAGCAAGCAAGCAAACGAGCAAACAAGAAAAAGGCAAACGAAAAATATTTTTGTATTTTTGTAAAAATGTTTTAGAAGTGGGGGAGATGAAAACGAGAGGCAAATAAAGTAAATGCAAGGAGATGAGAGTTTATGCAAAGGTACTTGATAGATGTTGATAATGTCTCCCCGGCAACGGTGCCAGAAATTATTCCTGCTACTTGTAGCTTGCGTTGGTTTTATCCCCGAAGAGGAAGGGATGATGCAGCACAGCAGAGGTAAATATTTCCCTCAGTTATGAAACCAAGGTTATCAATCCAGTAGGAGAACCACGCAACACCTCGTTAGCAGTACCTGCACACAAACAACAAATCCTTGCACCCAACGCAAACGAGGGGTTGTCAATCCCTCGGCGGTAAATTGCAAGATTAAATTGTATGTGATATATAGATAGATTAAAACAAAAATACAAAATAAAATAAATAAAGAAAAAGTGCAGCAATATTTTTACGCTTTGTTTGGATGTTGATATTCAGGGCCATGGAATTGAATTGGCCCCAATATCAAATCTCCTTGACTTTGATATTGACATTGAACCCAAATTCTGCTGTTTGGATGTGCATAGAATTGCCACTTGGAATTCTCATGACAAGCTCAATTCTGAAGCTTGTTTGGATGGTCATTCTCTACATTGGAATTGATCAGTTGTCATATGATGAAAATTGAACTATGATGTAATGTTTGAAACTAAAGTATATGCAATATGTATATTTTTTGAATGATTATATATGAAGAATACTGTTATAAAATAGATGCACTTACCCAAAACCAATAATTATACATCAACATGACTTATACAGCAGCAGCAGCACATACACATCATCACTTACTCAGCAGCAGCATCACATATACAGCAACAGCAGCATTACACAACAGCAGTAGCACTTGTACAACATCACTAATACAATAGCAGCAGCACTTATTCAGCAGCAACACTTACACAATAGCAGCAACACTTGTACAGCAGCACAAATACAACAACAGCAGCACTTATACATCAACAACACTTATAAATCAGCAGCACTTAATCAACAACAACACATAATATAGGAAATTCAGGTCTCATACATGTAGCAATAACATAGTAATTGGTCCAGCAAGTTCATAGCTAATACATGGAACAAAGAAACAACACTTAAACACTTGAAACTACTCAAACGTTGTTCTTCTCATTGAGCATCAACAACCATTCCTTCCTAAAGTCCATGGGCAACTCCATAAGCGCTTGAAATAAGCGTTCACTAAGGATGAGTTTACCATATGCTCGCAACATGTCTGAACGAGCCAAGTCTGGGATCTTTTCAAGGGCTGCAAGGATTTCAAGAGGAGGAGTAACCTTGGGCAGTTCTAGAGGCTCAAGTGATTTCAAAGCATCTTGGAAAGAACCTTTCATGTCTCCAAGCATGCACAAGATAGCATCACCTGTCCGCTGCCTTTTTTGTGGCAATTCAAGAGAGGCTTCGACGGCTACTACGTCTGGTTCTATTGGTTGCGCTTCAGTTTCAGCACCTGTCATTGCACCTTCACCGGTTGCATGATCTTTGGAGTATATTGTGCAAATTGCCTCCCAATTCTTCACTTCTTTGTTCTTGTAACAAGCTGCCTTCACATTAGCCTGCATACACATACAAAGTAAATCACTTGCATGTATATATGTCACAGAATAAATTAATTAAACATCATTTTTTACCTTGACATATTTGTTCCACACATCGTCACTATCCATGAGTAGCTTGTTATTGACCCAATCCCAACCAAATCCACTCTGAGAAAGAATCTTGCTAATCGTAGCATAATGCTTGTCAAAAGTCTTCATCCTTGAACATATTTTCTCCTTTGTGACATGCAGTCCACACTTATCACGTATTGCCTTTATAGCAGCATTGTAGACATGTGGCTTCCATCCATTTTGGCCTTGATCACCTATGTTGTGATGTTCAACAAAGACATCCAACAATACCTTATCCATCTCATCTGTCCATGTCAAGTAATCTCTACTATACTTCTTCTTTGTTTCTTCAACCATGGTGCTACAAGTAAAAATTTGAATAACAATTGACAAACAAAAGAGAACATATATTAATTGCTTTCTCATGATGATGATGTACAAAATATGCAAAAGTCACCATCCACTAGCTATGCACAAAAGAGAACATAATATCCAACATCTTGCTAATCCATCATCTAGCTAGCCCAAAAGCAAAATACATCATCTTGCTAATCCAACATCTAGCTAGCCCAAAAGCAAAATACATCATCTTGCTAATCCACATGCCATACTACTGCTGTAAATTGGCATGAGCCACAACATATTCAGCAAACATGTCATTAGATAGTTGGTTCCTGAAGTTGGTCCATGCATTAGTGACTTGAACACTTCTAATTGAGTTAGCATCATCAGCCTCTATTGGCTGAGAAGCTAGTTCATTATCCACTTCCTGCAACAATAAGTCGTCCATCATATGTTGCCTATCCCTCGCAAAGTTGTGTAACACACAACAAGCATTAATGATTCGAATCTGCAAGAATATTTTCTTTAAGTAAGCATTAATGATTTGTCACTCCGTTAGGCATCTTATTGAAAACCCAATGGACACATGTACCTGGTCCTTTATATCGAAGAAACTTTGAGTGCGAAGGATAGCCCACTTCTTCTTCCACAACCCAAAAGTTCTCTCTACTACATTTCTAGCACGAGAGTGGCGCAAGTTATATAGATCTTTGGCAGTTTGGGGTTGTAGCTGACTTGATGCCCACTCTTTCAAGTGATACCGAGTGGGTCTGAATGGAGCTAGAAATCCAGGCCCATTCATGTAACCAGCATCAGCCAAGTAATATCTTCCTATTGGTAAACAAGTGAGTTAGGTTGGTTGTGGCATACGCAATTAGAGAGAACAAAATGCCAAGAGAAAAAGCCATACCATGAGGTACAACAAATGCATCTTGGCGATTAGTTCTCATGGAGTCACGGAGGACTCTAGAGTCGGAAGCGGAACCCTCCCAGCCAGGTAAGACATACATAAATTTCATGTTCCAGTCCACCACACCAAGCATGTTAGTAGTGATATCTTGCTTTCTATTCCTGTACCTCCCTTGGGCAGCCACAGGAACCGAAACATCTACATGACAGCCATCTAGTGCTCCAAGTGCATCACCAAACCACTTCCATTTGTAATCATCGGGAGGTTGAACATTAGCATCTGGAAGCTTAATGAACTCCCCATGCATAGATAGAATGGCATTTAAGACTGCAGAAAAGTGAGTACTTATAGTTCCCAAAGACCGCTTGTATGTGCCTCGAAGAAACCTCATTTTCAGACCGTGTCCCACCACTAGCAAGAACATGGCAACCTTTTCTTCCACAGTCACATACACACTACCGCGTAGACCACACCTCTCACGCAACATGGTGCACAAATCATGAAAGTTTCTTTTCGTTAAACGTAGTTGATCATAGCATGCCACTTCTGAGCCATCATACATATCTTTCAACAAGTACTTCCTAAGTGTGTATTTGTGCTCATCGTCACAAAAACTACCTAATCCACGAGGTGCTCTCTGTGAAATAAGGTATGCCATTCCGAGAAGAACCGATTCAAAGTAAAATTCTGTCAAGATTATCCTTTTCCTCTTTCTCCTTTTGTTCTCTTTAGTTATGTAAGAAATCATGTCTACTTGATCTGACAACATGGAACTACACAATAATTACATAATTAGGTATCAATCATTTCTACAACATACGAATCAACAAATTGCACATCCAATCAAGCATTAAACAGACAGAAAGCAAATTTCTACAACTAGCAGACCAACATCACACACCTAACAGAGCAATGACGAGTTCGTCAATTACCTTTGATCTTCCGACTGGGGATCCATGCTCCAATCTAAACCTTCAGACCTTCCACTGACCTGTTGTTCATCAAAAGAAGAAATAGATGAGTATACAAACACATGGGTGGGGATTAGAAGGGATTAGGGTTTCTGTGTTAGGGTTAGGGATGGGGATAGGGGAAGATGGTCATGGGGCTTGAGGAAGAAGCGGCGATGGGGGGAGATGCGGCCATCAAATCCGGCGAGGGAGGGGGCGGGGGGAGCGGTCAGACGACGGCCAGGGGCGGCGACCGTGCCGAGAGGTGAGGGTGCGGGGTGGATGACGCGATGCACAGGGCGTAGATCAAGCGATGGGGAGGAGTGGATCCGCCGGAAGAGGAAAAGAGAAGGAGGGCGGCAGACGGGGGCTGACCTGCGCCGCCGGGAGCTCCCGTGCTTCTGTTCGCCTCCACCCCCGCACCTCTGTTCGTCTTCTCTCCCGCTCGAGTGTGACCCTTTCTTTTCGTGGAGCGCGGTCGAAGCGGTAAGTGGCGGGCTCTTTCCCGAATATCAGCCAAAATCCAGCTCGCCCCCTCCGAATTCGGGGCCAGAGACTGTGACACCCTGGTTTTTGGCAACTTTTTCTTTTCGAAATCTTTCTGGCTTTATTTGCAATTTGGATGGATTTTGAACCTTTTCAGTTGACTTTGGACTTATGAATCGCTCTGATTGATCCAGAGCCCTCAGCATCTTGCCATAATCTTGTCACTCACCCTCTGGATCAATTTCCAATTCTTTATCCTTCCCAAATATTCATTTTCTTCCTTTGGGAAAATCTATCATCACTATGGGTTACAAAGCAACCTATAGTTCTGGTGATCAGAAAAATCCCAAATTAATCCCAGACCTTCTTGTCATCATCTACTCCCTCAATCTTAAAAAACATTTCATGGTCCAGTATACAATTTTGTCCAGAAAACTCCATTTGCTCTCTAGACAGTACTGGTCATTTGTGAAGGAACTCATATTTTCCCTACTCAGTTAATTCCCAGAAAATTCCCTGAGATATTAGGGAACCTATCTTTCCACAATATCCAAAAATATCATTTGGTCCAGTACAAATTTTCATCAGCAATATTCTGCCAAGTTTCTGTCCAATTGGAACCTCTGTGAAGGAAGTACCAGCTAGAGGTATCCAATTGAGCTGAAATTTTTATGGCATCTTCTCCTCACCAAATAACCCTGCCACACCAAAATTCAGCTCCAGCAGATCACCCAGATGAGTGCTACAAGCTCATCTTCTCTCTGGTCCAGTAATAGCAGTTGTACATGAACTATATTCAATTCTTGATCAAATCCTTTCAAACTTGACCAGTCTGGAGTCCTTCCAAGATAGATCACCCCAGACATCTCCATTGGCTCCATCTCCAGCTCACCTCTCCTCTAGATCTCTCTCAAGTTCTCTGTCAGAGACTGTAGCTGAAGCTACACTTCGAACCAGTTTGTATCTAGTCGAACCAGAGGCATGGAGAGACTAAGGGGTCAAGGGTCGACGTGCCAGACAAGAAATTCCAGGCTCGCGAGGCCTCTAGATATCAACTCCCGTGGTGAGCACGACAATGGCATGCCATTGCGCGCGCTCTGCATCGCGCCCGTGCCTGATGCGTCGCGTCCGCCTGCCTCGCGCCGCCGTATCTTGTCTCCGTGCGCCGACTAACTCCCCTGCGTCCACTTGGCCATCCTGGAGCTTGGCCCTCGCCGGAATCGCCCTCGCCGGCCGCAACGCACGCGGGCACTGTGCCTCCCGTGCGGGCACAGTGGCTTTGCGGCGCGTCGCCTTCCTCCGCTACCAGCCACTGCCCGCCATTACTCCTCCTGCCCTCCTCCATCCCGTCGCCGCTCCCAGCCAGCCAGCACATCGTCCTCGCGCCGGCGACGTGTCCCGTTTCCGCCGTTTCCAGAGAGCTCGCCTGAGCTCCTCCCTCTACTATAAATAGCCCTCCCCGGCCTCTCCAGAGCTCCTCACCCCACTCCTCCTCCTCCCAATCGTCCTCTCAAGCAGCGAGCCACGGCCGAGAGGCGCTCTGGCCTCGAACCTCGCCAGAGATCTGCCGCCACCCGAGCCAAGCCACCTCGCCGTTCCACTCTTCCCCGAGCTCAACTGACTCCTCCATCGAGCTCAGCTCATCCTCCTGGTCACGCCCGACCTCTTGCCCGAGCGAATCGCTGCCGGAACCGCCGTCTCCGACGACGCCCGAGCGCCGCCGCCGCCGGAGAGGAAGGGGACGACGCCGTCCGGCCACCGTTCGCCAACCCTCGGATACGTGTGTGTTCATCTCGAAGCGCTCGTTCGATTCCTGCAGTCGCCGGACCTCGCCACCGTCCGTATCGCCGGCGAGCGTCGCCGGAGTCTGGCTTCTCTCTGTTCCCTCTCTCCCTCCCATTTAAACCTGACCGCGGGGCCCGCTCGTCAGCGGCTCAGCCGCGCGTGCCGAAGCGGTAAGTGGAGGCACCTCTCCACTTTACGCCTTCGACGTGGCCCCTGGCAGTTTTTCTATTTTCTATTTTATTTCCAGAGTTGACCAGGAACTTTGACCCTTAATAACTTTTAAACCATAAGTCCAAATCAATTGATTCTTTTTGCTCCGAGTTTGTCTTGAGCTCCTCTATTTGCTTGCAAAATTTGGTATTTTTCCCATGCACACAGAATTTCTGGTGAACAGAACAGTAGTATGTGACATTTTCAATTGCATTTTACAAATATTTTCAGAGGGAAATACTTTTGGATTTGAAGCCCAGGAGTTTGTGGACAACCCAACAGAGCAAGGCAGGCCATGTCATCCATTGCATGAAGCATTTCAATAGTGTTGGTTATTTAATTAAATTTCATGCATTATTTTAATATGTGATAATTCTTAGTAAATTAGTTAAATGCCTAGCTACTGCCATATTGAATTATTCTTGATAAATATCCATACTAGTTAAATTCTTGACAACACTAAACTTAGTTGGTTGATCAAGAGCCACCTACCCGGACTTATTCGTGCAGCCACATTTGCCGGTATGGGACGGCCTTGACTTGGTCTGGCTTTGTGCTCTTTTATCGGTACCACCAAACTAGGGAGGGTTATGCATGCGTGCTGCCCTGATCAGGTAGACGGCGATAATCCTGTGAGCCCAGTTGAGTTATTTTGCCGGCGTCCCCGTTTGGGACAGTTTAGTTTGGGCACGATGGTGGCAGGTGTCACGGGGTGACACAGGGGCCACCCAGGACATGACCGTGGAAGGGTATGATTGTCGGTGGTACGATAGAGGGGTCACGGGTCAGGCAGGTTTCGTTGGAGCACCACCGGTCCACCCGAATGGGATCACGAGGCCAGGTACTCCATAGTGTGGGTAAAGTGCGCAACCTCTGCAGAGGGTAAAAATCTATTCGAATAGCCGCATCCACGGTATTGTACAGTCCGTTTAGGCCTCTCTAGGATGGTCAACCGTAATGATAATAATGATGGAAGAACTTGTCTTATTTTTGGAAGTGCTCTGTGGATGGTGAGCATTCCGAGGGTTGTGGGACAACCCAGAGGAGAGTAAGTTGGTACTGGGTACCAGTAAGTAAGCAACCAAATCACTTAACTTGTTATCTGCTATGCTATTGTTTGCTGCATTGTTTTGGTTGCCATGAGCTTGCGAGTACATTCCAAGTAGGACGGAGGTCCCGAAGCCGAGGACGGAGGTCCCGAAGGTTCGTGCTACGCTAACTAGGCCGTGCCCGCAGCAGTGTCCCTGTGGATGGAGTTTCCCGCGCTATGTTCCGCTATGCCGTAGTCTACCCCGTAGTAACGAGGCCCTGCTATGTTCCATAAATAATGTAGATATTGTCATAGCACGTGCAGTGCTTCTGGCCTCGCTATCATGTAAATTATGGGCTTGTACCCGAGATATTTTAATAAAGTTCAGTTCAGTTCTGTTCCAAGTTGTTGTGAGTGTTTCCAGAAGACATGATCTCTGGGTTGGAAACACTGGTAAACCGGTTCTCTGAGCCGGGGTGCCACAGAGACGTGGGCTTTGAGAGCGGGCCATCGAATATTTCGGGCCAATTCGTTGGACTCGATTCCTTGTCCATCTGAACAGCGGAATTCGAAGAATCCAATGCCAATATCAATATCTGGGCCTTAATATCAACATCTGAACGAGGTGTTAGGGTTTTAGTAATTGATTTAGATAGACCCGGGGGCCATGGTTTTCACTAGAGGCTTCTCTCAAGAAAATAGCATACGGTGGGTAGACAAATTACTGTTGGGCAATTGATAGAAAAGCAAATGATCATGACGATATCCAAGGCAATGATCATGTATATAGGCATCACGTCCGAGACAAGTAGACTGACTCCTGCCTGCATCTACTACTATTACTCCACACATCGACCGCTATCCAGCATGCATCTAGTGTATTAAGTCCATAAAGAACGGAGTAACGCCTTAAGAACGATGACATGATGTGGACAAGATAAACTCACGTATGAATAAACCTCATCTTTTTACCCTTAATAGCAATGATACATACGTGTCATGTCCCTTTCTGTCACTGGGATTGAGCACCGCAAGATCGAACCCACTACAAAGCACCTCTTCCCATGGCAAGATAAATCATTCTAGTTGGCCAAACCAAATCAATAGATCGGAGAAGAAATACGAGGCTATAATAATCATGCATAAAAGAGATCAGAGAAGACTCAAATAATATTCATGGATAATCTGATCATAAACTCACAATTCATCGGATCCCAACAAACACACCGCAAAAAGTGATTACATCGGATAGAACTCCAAGAACATCGAGGAGAACATTGCATTGAAGATCATAAAGAGAGAAGAAGCCATCTAGCTACTAACTATGGACCCGAAGGTCTGTGGTAAACTACTCACGCATCATCGGATGGGCAGCAAGGTTGATGTAGAGCCCCTCCGTGATCGATTCCCCCTTCGGCGGAGTACCGGAGAAGGCCTCCAGATGGGATCTCTCGAGAACAGAAACTTGCGGCGGCGGAAAAAGTATTTCGTGGACTCCCCTAAGGGTTTCTGATTTTTCTGGAATTTATAGTGGTGGAATTAGGTCAAACGGAGCTCTGTGGGCCCCATGAGGTACCAGGGCGCGCTGCCCCGCCCCCAGGCGCGCCCTGGTGCCTCGTGGGCACCCCCTGGGGCTTCTGGCCTTCTCCCAAAGCTTCTAGTGTTTATCTTGTCCAGAAAAAAATCTCCAAAACGTTTCGTGGCATTTGGACTTCGTTTGGTATTGATATTCTGTAGAACAAAAACAGGGCAGAAAACAGCAACTGGCACTGGGCACTAAGTTAATATGTTAGTCCCAAAAAATGATATATAATTGCTGTAAATGTATATAAAAACATCCAAGATTGATAATATAACAGCATGGAACAATAAAAAATTATAGATACGTTGGAGACTGTTCGCACACGAACACGTCACCGTGTACCCTCGACGCCGGGGGTGATGCACCGCAGCTCACATCGTAGGAGACCCGTCCGGAAGCGCGATACGCAAGCAATCCGGCGGGCGCTTTTGTAGACCCGAAACCCCACACGCCCGGGAGGGACCCCGTCAGGGCGCGCGGCGCCTATGGGCTGCCCTAGGTCGACCTGATCGCCCCTAGGGCCTCGTGGATTCGCTGCCTCCAATCTTGAAGAACGACGAAGAACGAGAAGAAGATACAAGGGAGAGGGATAAAAAGTAGATGAACACGAAAAAGTAGTAGATGTGTTTGTTCGATTGTGTGTTGTTCTTCAATCGGCCGTCACCTCTTACATATATATGAGGCGGCTGGACTTTCTGTACAAGAAAAGGACTCAAATCCCATCCAAAACATCAAAAGTTAACCTAACTCAGACTAGGGGGGCCGGAACTTCCGATCGGCCCGGAACTTCCGGGCTAAAATTACATCAAGTAGCCCTCTTGCACTGCTCCTGCAGTCCGTATATGGCTTCAGATCGCGATGGTCTGAAAAGCAAAGTTGTAGATCTTGAAACGGAGAAAAACTCGTTAGTTTATCACTTTCTCATCCGAGGTCGTCTTGAGGTTGAATTTTTACCCGCAAATCTGCAAATAATGTTGAATTTCAGTTTTCGGGGAGCACCGCGTGCAACTTTCTGTTTAACCCGGAACCTCCCCGGAAGTTTTGCCCGGAACTTCGGGGGCAGACTTCTGCAGCACACCGTTTTGGCTCTAACTTTTGCATACGAACTCCGATTGAGACGTTTTTATATCAAAATCGACCGTTTCAACGAGACGAAAACAATCCGTGTAGAAACTTTTCTCATATGGCGCTGTCTTGCAGGCTTAATAGGCCGAACAATACTCTGAATACAAAATCTTAGTACTTTGAGCATAGTTTCGGCCCTTGAGATGAGATCGGATGGCGATGGCCCAAACTTCAAAGATGTTCATGTCGACAATACGGAACTTTTTCATGTAGATCACTTCTCCACTTGAGGCCATCTTAATTAAGTTCTTGACCATGCCAAAATCTGGTGCAACACATGCCCCCCTGTTTTTTGGCAAAACTTGGATGCCAAAAAATAATTTGCCCAGAGCTTGTTCTAAGGATGATGTCAACACTCCATCGGCC
The DNA here is from genome assembly GCA_039707655.1 of Elymus sibiricus. Classification (NCBI taxonomy): domain Eukaryota; kingdom Viridiplantae; phylum Streptophyta; class Magnoliopsida; order Poales; family Poaceae; genus Elymus; species Elymus sibiricus. The sequence goes on from CM077676.1 coordinate 383,871,398, forward strand.
ATTTACATGTGCTTAGGGCGATAGTTATATATCGGCCGTTGCCTATCTAGGCTTCTTGCCACACACTTGGATGGTACTTCTTTAAATATTTGCCATTGAGAGCTCGAGGTAACAATGTACCTTGTACGGATTCCACCAAATATGAGTTTCCGGGAACTACTCTTGTAATCCTAAAAGGACCTTCCCAACTTGGAGACCACTTCCCAAATTTTCTGTCTTTTGAACCAATTGGTAGAATCACCTTCCACACGAGATCGCCAACCTGAAAATTCTTCAACTTGACCTTCTTATTGTAAGTTCTTGCCACCCTCAACTTATCCCTTTCTATGGCCTTCAAAGTAGCCAAACGTTTATCGGCGACTTCGTCAATATTGTCCATCATCAAGTTATAAAAGTCCATCGCCGATAAATCATTTTGTTTGGCTATTCTCAAAGCATTCAAATTCACTTCCACTGGTAAAACGGCCTCTTGACCATATACGAGCTCATATGGAGTTACCTTTGTCGCACCATGCCTTGAGATTCTATGCGCCCACAAAGCCTCGGACAATAGCTCATGCCATCTCCTTGGATTATCCTCAATCTTCTTCTTGATGAGCTTGATCAATATTTTATTGCTAGACTTAGCTTGTCCATTGGCTTGGGCATAATACGGAGAGGAATTGAGCAACTTTATCTTATATAATTCGGCAAATTCTCTAACTTGATGTGAAATGAAAGATGAACCTTGATCCGTAGTTAATGTTTGAGGAATGCCAAATCTATGAATAATGTTCTCACTTATGAATTGAATTACCTCCGTATGCGTCATATTTTTGAGAGGTATTGCTTCAGACCATTTAGTGAAATAATCAGTTGCCACCAACACGAACCGATGCCCCTTTGAAAAAGAAGGATGAATCTCTCCAATAAAGTCTAATCCCCAACCTCTAAAAGGCCACGGCTTGATAATAGGATGTAACATAGCAGCGGGAGCCAACTGAATATCACCAAACTTTTGACAAGCTTCACATCCTTTATAATACCAGAAGCAATCATTAATCATCGTCGGCCAATAAAACCCAGCCCGTCGCAATAACCATTTCATCTTGGGAGCCGACTGATGAGTGCCACAAATTCCTTCATGAACCTCTCCCATAGCAACTCTCGCTTGGTCCTCATCCAAGCACTTTAAAAGAACATCATCAACCGTTCGGCGATAAAGATCATCATCTCTCATCGTGTATTTGAAAGCCATACGCTGAACAGTCCTGTCCACCCTTTTACTAGGATCACACAAATAATCAATAATGGGTTTCCTCCAGTCTTGATTTTCTCCTGCATTAAATTCTTCGCTAGTGGCCGAAACGGTGGGCTCCTGTTCGGCCTCCCCTACATTGGCAAGGCTAGACATCGGCCTTTGAGAAATATGAAACATGCCATGATCAACATGATAGCCGGATGCTTGTTTAGCCAACTCATTTCCTCTCCAATTGTCATGTCTAGATATATGAGCAATGCTAAAATAATCAAAAGTAGAAATTATATCTAGACATTTATCAAGATAAACATTAAGTGATTCGTCAAAACATTGAAAGACTTTGGATATTTGTTTCACTACTAATAACGAATCACCGAAAGCCTCAATATGTATAGCACCTATAGCAAGTAAAAGCTCCAATCCGAATAACAATGCATATTCGGCTTGATCATTTGTGCATAAATATTTTAAGCGGCATGAGGCATCACCAAATAGCACCATCAGGAGATATATAAACAACACCAATACCTTGGCCTTTGTTATGAATTCAACCATCAAACATAATCTCCACAATACTAGAGAGACAAGGTTAATATCAATATTATGCATGTCATAAATCGGATGCTCAATAATAAAAACAGCTATGGTTTGGCCTCTCATACATTTCAAAGAAGTGTAAGCCAAATCATATTCAATCAAAGTATGAGCCAATCGCCAATTCTGTGAATTGGCTTATGCAACATATATTGAATTGCATCGGTTATAATGTCTCAACTCTATCTAAGCATAACATAGGTATAAGTATAAATTTCAATGAATATATGCCTTGTCTCGGTATCCAACTGTGCTAAGGACGATGTCAGAATACTGCACCGGCCATCCTTAGATAGATTCTCAGGGCAATTGTCAAATATCGGCCATTAGCATAAGTTGCATGTATACTTCATCCACCAAAGCATTTATAGCCGAAATAAACAAATGAAATGAAAAATCAAGTATTTCAGCCGTTTGGATCAGCAACAAACTTGTAGCTAATCAAATGTATAATGATTTGGTAATACCCTTTCATGATATAAGAAATTATATTGCAACCATGGATCAAAGTAAGCCCATGGAGGGTAACCAATCATACCTGAGGATGAGTTCCATGGCATAGGCATCAATGAGATGTTTGATGAATATGGATGATGTGCTAACCGAAGATTTTGAGGGGGTGATGGAAACCTTCGGCTGAATTGTTTACTCCTTTTATTTTTCTCCTTCTTCACTTTTGTAACACTTGTTGCAATAGAAGGCTGGACATCATTTTTATTTTGACTGCTCTTCTTGGGAACCCATGCCATGTTCTTCTTTCTCAGTTCATGTGCACCAAGCTTTTGTAATTCCTTCTTTTGCCAATACGATAAGCCGAGTGGGCACCTCGGCTGTGATTCTTTTTCAACCGATGGCAATTATTTCTCGACGTCGTGCACTCTCAAATTCTTTTCTTCAGATTTGGCACTTTGACTCTCAATAATTGATTGCTTCATCTCATTGCCTTTAGTAGCTAATGTCAACATCTTAATTGGCTCTTTTTCATTTAAAACCAAATCTAAACTAGCACACTTGCGACCATCTTTCTTGACTTGATATACTTGCTTGACCACCTCTACCTTCTTTCTTGAGCTCCGGACCAATTCTTTTTTATTGAAACGGTCTTGAATATAAGACTGCTCACTGAACGTTGGTCTTCTTGGAGCTGCATAATATTGGTGAGATGGTTTATAATAAGATGGAGAATGTGCCCTTGTATCATACCTATCCCATGATGGATATGGATTTACGTGAGCATAGGGAGGCATCCACGACATTGGCATTGGCGGCCCAAAATAAGGATATGAATATGTTGCACTGAAATTCTCACTTTGCCAATACCGATCCTCATATTTGCGCCTAGGGGGTGATCTTGATGCTTTTGAATTACTTGTCTGATAAGCACTTTTCTCTTCACTCTTATTTTGATATTTATCTAATAATTGTGCAAAAGTGACTTTCGATTTCTTGTGCTTGTGCTTATTGCGGCCTTCATCTCCTTTGGTTTCGCTTGCATCAATCTTTGGATCCTCTTGTTGCCACCCCAGTACTCAGTGCAACCTTGATGGAATTCCCGCCTTCAAGAATATTTTCATTGTGTTCTTGAACAACTTCTTCACTTCAAAGCTTGATCCCGTCATCCACAGTTTTTACCTTCTCATCATTTAATGAATCAGCTCGAAGAAGCCGATGCAAAAACTTTTTGCCATCAGGACCAATCGGAATAGACTGGTCATCCTTTGGTGTTTCAACAAATCTCAATCGTCCTTTATCAATGGCCGATTTGACTATTTGACGAAACATATTGCAATCCTCAAAATTATGTTTGAACAAATGACGCAACCTACAATACATTCGTCCTTGGATTGATGGCTTGACATGGTAATCAAGAATTCTAATGTAATTATTTTTCTGCAACAAATAAAATATTTGATCACACATGCTTGAATTGATGGTAAACCTTTTATTTTGTAGCCGATCTTGCTTTGAGAACGGCTTTGGAGTTAAGCAAACGAATGGTTCAAATTCGACATCTCCCCATTCGGCTATGCATTGTGTTTTGCACTATACCTCCGATGTCTTTGAAAAAGAAATTATACTATCATCGGTTTTCTCAATAGAATATAACCTTGGCTTTAAATTTCTGAAATCAAAATAGTTAGAACATACATGTCTCAATTGAGACCATGTGTAAGCCAAGTATGAAACAAGCAAAGCTACCCACTTAGATATAAGTTTTAAGTAAAGCAACGGGGAAAGCTTTGGCTGCAATAATAAGTCACTATCGGTCTCTATAAATGGCACAATGGGTTGACCGATATGCTGTATAACATTTTTATTGCTAACAAGTAAATTACCCTTCATTGGTCTTTCAAAATTACTTATAAGATTTTTCCTAATAGATGCATCAACAATAAAGTTGTGACCAAATCCGAAAATAGGTAAATCACTTGCCAGACATACCTCTTCAAATATGTTGGGAAAGCATGATGGTGGTGTGGCTTGAACAATTTCGTGCTTCGCTTCTGGATAGCTTCCCAACACCTCGTTGCCCTCTTTTTCTTGATTCCGTGCATCATTACATTGAAGATCTTTGTCAACCAAACCTTGTTCGGCTACTTGTTCTTGTCCTTGAAGCTCGTCAATTTCTATGGCACGAAACTCATAGGGTAGGAAGTAGGTTCCATTAACTTCAGAAAAATCAAGCATGGTCGTTTTGCTATGCTTGCCATGCCCTTTCTCAATAATGCTTGCCTTTTTGGATTTGATGGATTCAGAATATATAATACTTGATTCGGCTTTTTCAACCGAAGCACTTTCATGTTCCGAATCATCCTTCTTTTCATTGATACTACCAATTGGCAATGCATCTTTTATCTGAGCCGCTTCTTTTTCTATTTGTTTCTGGCGGCGAGCGGCAAAGTTGGTTTTAATCTTTTTCTCAATTTCAGCCCACTCCGGATATGATTGCCCCCCAAAGCTTTTAGATTCTTTCGGCAATGACACACGGGTGTTGCCGAAACTTTGCAATTGTGTAGGGGGTGTATAATATGATGTAGTACTAGGTGAAGGCATATGCATTGTTGTAAAACCATATTTTTGCTCGCCAATTATATCAATTGGCAAAGATTCATCTTCTTGCAAAACTCTACCTCTTATTGCATTATAATCAGGAACTAGCCCCTTATCATGTTCTTCAAGGCAAAGAGCACTAATCTTGTTATTTCGGGCTATATCCCTTTTTAATGTAGCCACTTCCCATTCTGTAAGGGATTGCTCCACAATATTTTTAGATTCTTTCGGCAATGAGGTGTTGCCGAAATTCTGCAATTGCGTAGAGGATGCATTATATGCTACAACATTAGGTGAAGGCATGTGCGCTCCTGCAAAATTGTCACTTATTCGGCTATGACCATGAAGGTGCAGAGCCGAATTATGAACATCTACAGTTGTGTACGGTGCCGAAAAATTAGCAGCATGAGGTGTAGCATAAGATCGTTGAGGGTAATTGGCCGAATAACTAGTAGTAGCATAGCCAATTCCCCTATCCACCGGCATGTTTGGATCAACATATTGCAAGTTAGTTGCCGATGAATAAACAGGTGAAACACTTTGTTGCATGCTATTCGAAATTCTTACACGAGGTGTTTCAACTTGATTGACCAAACTCATCATGTTGTTCATCGGCATAATGATATGTGGGTTGCCGATGCATGAGAGTTGGAATACATATGGTGCATGTTACTAGTAACATAAGAACTTGAAGCATGTAAATTACTTTGAATCGGCCTTTGCACGTAATTAGATGCATGGTTGAAAGAACAAGGGATGGCCGATAGAGTATACTCATTGAGCGATCTAGTAACACCATATGAATTATTTGCATCTACACTAGGGGATTGGGTATTCATATTACCTTTGTAGATTGCAAACCCTAGATGACGATCTCTTCGTAGCAAGAACGGGCCGGAGACCGTTCAAAGCTTCGGTCCCCAGCGGAGTCGCCAAAAAAGTGTGTTCGCACACGAACACCTCACCGTGTACCATCGACGCCGGGGGTGATGCACCGCAGCTCACGTCGAAGGAGACCCGTCCGGAAGCGTGATACGCAAGCAATCTGGCGGGCGGTTTTGTAGACCCGAAACCCCACACGCCCGGGAGGGACCCCGTCAGGGCGCGCGGCGGCTATGGGCTGCCCTAGGTCGACCTGATCGCCCCTAGGGCCTCGTGGATTCGCTGCCTCCAATCTTGAAGAACGACGAAGAACGAGAAGAAGATACAAGGGAGAGGGATAAAAAGTAGATGAACACGAAAAAGTAGTAGATGTGTTTGTTCGATTGTGTGCTGTTCTTCAATCAGCCGTCACCTCTTACATATATATGAGGCGGTTGGACTTTCTGTACAAGAAAAGGACTCAAATCCCGTCCAAAACATCAAAAGTTAACCTAACTCGGACTAGGGGGGCCGGAACTTCCGGGCTAAAATTACATCAAGTAGCCCTCTTGCACTGCTCCTGCAGGTCGTATATGGCTTCGAATCGCGATGGTCCGAAAAGCAAAGTTGTAGATCTTGAAACGGAAAAAAACTCGTTAGTTTATTACTTTCTCATCCGAGGTCGTCTTGAGGTTGAATTTTGGCCCGCAAATCTGCAAATAATGTTGAATTCCAGTTTTCGGGGCGCACCGCGTGCAAACTTTCTCTTTAGCCCGGAACCTCCCCAGAAGTTTTGCCTGGAACTTCCGGGGCAGACTTCTGCAGCACACCATTTTGGCTCTAACTTTTGCATACGAACTCCGATTGAGGCGTTTTTATATCAAAATCGACCGTTTCGACGAGACGAAAACAATCCGTGTAGAAACTTTTCTCATATGGTGCTGTGTTGGAGGCTTAATTGGCCGAACAATACTCTGAATACAAAATCTTAGTACTTTGAGCATAGTTTCGGCCCTTGAGATGAGATCGGATGGCGATGGCCCAAACTTCAAAGATGTTCATGTCGACAATACGGAACTTTTTCATGTAGATCACTTCTCCACTTGAGGCCATCTTAATTAAGTTCTTGGCCGTGCCAAAATCTGGTGTCAACAAAGACGTATCAAGGTGCCCCCGCCACCCCCGCCCGCTCCAGGGCGGGTTTCGACTAGGTGGCCGGATGAGATGGAGGAAGCTTTAACCAGCTCCTCTATCGCCAAAGAGCACCATGCCCTGATGGGCACGGTGTTACAAAGTCTTCGGTCCGTGGACAACGGACTAAAGGAAGCCTTCAGCGGCCTTCTGACAGGCTTCAAGGTAGGCCACGTAATGCTTTTTCCTTAGGATATTTCTTTTATATGAATATGTAACCTCGTACACAGTAGCCCCCGAGACTCTGGCTGGCTTGAAGAAGGAAGGTCAGAGGATCGAAAATCGATAACTCAGATCCTAATTTGCTTAGTGTAATGCGCAGGCGTCATCCTCGGCGGCAGCTGCCAACGCCGAGGAGTTGACCGAGCTGAAAAGGAAGCTCAAGAGCTTCGAGGACGACCTTTGCCTGCTGAATAAGCGGTTCGACGAGGCGCAAGGCAAGTCCGAACTACACTGTTTACTACAGCAGTTTAAGTAAGGTTTAAGTAATTAACCTAAACAGGGTGCAACTGATATTACTGCAGCTGCTGCCGCGGAGGTCGAGAACCTCAAGGCCGAGCTGAGGAAAGCTCAGCTGGAAGCCGCGGAGAAGAAGGCTGCGGCCGAACAGGCAGCCACCGAACTGGCCACGGTGAAAACCGCTAGCCAGAAGCACGAGGCCAGAGTGTCTGAGGTGCAGCAAGAGCTCAAGGATGCCGTCACCAAATGTGAGGTCCTTGATAGAAGAGTAAGGAACAGACCACCGAGCTTACCTCGCTGAGGTCGGCAATTAAGGAAGCGCGGACGGAGGCGCGAGGCCACCAGGAGGAACTCCGCCAAGTCAAGCTTATTGCGGATGGTAAGCCGTACTTACTGCAAAGTGTCTTTGGTGGTAACAGGTTCGCTTTGCTCACCCGAGTATGGCATTCCCCAGGCGCTTTCACAGACCTCCCGAGGAGTGCATCCGACGCGGCTAAGTACTTTGCGTCCCAGGAGGGTCGTGCCGAGCAGAGGTTGTTTTGGGCGCAGTTTCAAGCACCCGGACACCCTCCCCTCCTCAACAACCAGATGAAGCAGCTGATGGAGTTGCATCGGATGGCAGAGCCGGCGATGAAGGACCTCTGCGTCAAATTGTGGCCTGCAGAGCCGCTGCCGAGCAGCTACTTTCGCTTGCTGCAGAGGTTGTATGACGCCACTCCCCGGATCGATGTCTGGAAGCGCTCCGTATGCATTGAGGGAGCTCAGATGGCCTTCGGCAAGACCATGGTGCACTGGCCGAAGATTAAGCCAGCCGAGGTGGCCACTGGACCTCCGCCCCCTGGGAAGGAGCACAGGTTCCCCGAGTAGTACTTTCCCATCGTGATGGATGGTGCTCGGGCGATAGAGGCCCAGTGCTCGAAAGATGTAATTTATGAATGAATGTATTTTCCTTGTATCCAAGAAGTTTGAAACTTTTGTGCTTTAAAATGCGATTGGTCGGCTTTATATGTAATGCCTATGTGTTTTTATTTTGACTCCTGTGCGGCCGTTTAAAACTGAAAGTTACCAGTCGTCGGCTTCAACCCCCTTGCAGATACTACATGGGGTGTTTCTCCCGAACACCTTAACCCTTAGCCGACGTCTCGGTGCCCGGAGACGGTTGTGTGTGAGGAAAACAAGGCAATCGGACTATGCGGCTTTAGTGCTTTCACTTAGCCATAGGAGCTTGACTGCGGGGGCTGTTGGGGAACGTTGCATGGGAAACAAAAATTTTCCTACGCACACATAAGATCTATCCATGGTGATGAGCATCTACGAGAGGGAGAGTGAATCTACATACCCTTGTAGATCGCTAAGCGGAAGCGTTAATAAACGCGGTTGATGTAGTCGAACGTCTTCGCGATCCAAATCGCCGAGCGTCCCGCGATCCAATCACGATCCTTCCGATCTAGTGCCGAACGGACGGCACCTCCGCGTTCAACACACGTACGGCTTGATGACGCCTTCACCTCCTCGATCCAGCGAGCGATGGTGAAGTAGTGGTTGAGTTCCAGCAGCACGACGGCGTGGTGATGGTGGTGAGGAACAATCTCTGCAGGGCTTCGCCAAGCACTACGGAGATTATGACGGAGGAACTAGAGGGCTAGGGTTGCCGGCACACGGCTTGGGAAATCCTGATGTGTCCCGTGTGCTAGCCCTGCCCCTCTATTTATATGTTGAGCCTTGGGGTCTAAACTTGGAGTAAAAGCCTCCTCCGGGTCGGTTTTGCCCGCACAAGGTCGGTTTGGCCCGCAGGGAAAGAGTCCAGCTCGGATCCCTGCCGAACCGTGCACAGCCGCACACAAGCGGTAGTACCGCTTCACACAAGCGGTAGTACCGCTTGGGCGGTAGTACCGCTTCACACAAGCGGTAGTACCGCTCCGGCGGTAGTACCGCTTCACCAAGCGGTAGTACCGCTTACGCGGCAGCAAAACTACTTTTGCAATTTCCAATACCTTGTGGGCTTTATCCCTTTGGCTCATATAAAGTGTTGCTGCACCCGAACACTTCGGTAAACATCCGGAACCCCTTCCGGTGAACTTCGGAACTCTTCCGGAGATCGAAACACTATTATCACATATATCAATCTTTACCTCCGGACTCTTCCGGAGATCCTCGTCATGTCCGGGATCTTATCCGAGACTTCCGAACAACTTTCGGTCACCAACATAATAACTCAATTATACTAATCGTCACCAAACGTTAAGTGTGTAGACCCTGCGGGTTCGAGAACTATGTAGACATGACCGAGACACCTCTACGGCCAATAACCAATAGCGGGACCTGGATGCCCATATTGGCTCCTACATATTCTACGAAGATCTTTATCGGTCGAACCTCTATGTCAAGGATTCAGTTAATCCCGTATGCTGTTCCCTTTGTTCTTCGGTATGTTACTTGCCCGAGATTCGATCGTCGGTATCACTATACCTAGTTCAATCTCGTTACCGGCAAGTCTCTTTACTCGTTCCGTAATACAAGATCTCGTGGCTAACACTTTAGTCACATTGCTTGCAAGGCTCATTGTGATGTTGTATTACCGAGTGGGCCCTGAGATACCTCTCCGTCATACGGAGTAACAAATCCCAGTCTTGATCCATGCCAACCCAACAGACACCCTCGGAGATACCTGTAGAGCACCTTTATAGTCACCCAGTTACGTTGCGACGTTTGATACACACAAGGTATTCCTCCGGTGTCAGTGAGTTGCATGATCTCATGGTCAAAGGAACAGATACTTGACATGCAGAAAACAATAGCAATAAACTGACACGATCAAATGCTACGTTTACAGTTTGGGTCTTGTCCATCACATCATTCTCCTAATGATGTGATCCCGTTATCAAATGACATCTCATGTCAATGGCTAGGAAACCTTAACCATCTTTGATCAACGAGCTAGTCAACTAGAGGCTTACTAGGGACACAGTGTTGTCTATGTACCCACACATGTATTTGAGTTTCCAATCAATACAATTATAGCATGGATAATAAACGATTATCATGAACAAGGAAATATAATAATAATCAATTTATTATTGCCTCTAGGGCATATTTCCAACAGTCTCCCACTTGCACTAGAGTCAATAATCTAGTTCACATCACTATGTGATTTACATTGTAATGAATCGAACACCCATGCAGTTCTGGTGTTGTTCATGTTTAGTCCTTGGAAGAGGTTTAGTCATCGGATCTGCAACATTTAGATCCGTGTGTACTTTGCAAATATTTATGTCGTCCTCCTTGATGTAATCGCGGATGGAATTGAAACGTCGCTTTATGTGTCTGGTCCTCTTGTGAAATCTTGGTTCCTTGGCTAGAGCAATGGCACCAGTATTATCACAAAACAGAGTCATTGGGTTAAGCGCACTAGGCACTACTCCAAGATCTGTCATGAACTCCTTCATCCAGACACCTTCCTTCGCCGCCTCCGAGGCAGCGATGTACTCCGCTTCGCATGTAGAATCTGCTACCACGCTTTGCTTGGAACTGCACCAGCTAACCGCACCCCCATTAAGAATAAATACGTATCCGGTTTGCGACTTAGAGTCATCCGGATCAGTGTCAAAGCTTGCATCGACGTAACCCTTTACGACGAGCTCTTGATCACCTCCATAAACGAGAAACATGTCCTTAGTCCTTTTCAGGTACTTCAGGATATTCTTGACCGCTGTCCAGTGTTCCATTCCTGGATCACTTTGAAACCTTCCGACCATACTTATGGCAAGGCTGACATCGGGTCTTGTGCACAGCATTGCATACATGATAGAGCCTATGGCTGAAGCATAGGGGATGACACTCATCTTTTCTCTATCTTCTGCAGTCACTGGGCATTGAGTCTTACTCAACTTCACACCTTGCAAAACAGGCAAGAACCCCTTCTTGGACTGATCCATTTTGATCTTCTTCAAAATCTTATCAAGGTATGTGCTTTGTGAAAGTCCTATTAAACGTCTTGATCTATCTCTATAGATCTTGATGCCTAATATGAAAGCAGCTTCTCCTAGGTCCTTCATTGAAAAACTCTTGTTCAAATATTCCTTTACACTTTCCAGCATTTCGATATTGTTTCCAATCAGCAATATGTCATCCACATATAATATTAGAAACGCTATAGAGCTCCCACTCACTTTCTTGTAAATACAAGCTTCTCCGTAAACTTGTATAAACTCGAACGCTTTGATCACCTCATCAAAACGAAGATTCCAACTCCGAGATGCTTGCACCAGTCCATAAATGGATCGCTGGAGTTTGCAAACTTTGTCAGCATTCTCTGGATCGACAAAACCTTCTGGTTGCATCATATACAACTCTTCCTTAAGGTAACCGTTAAGGAACGCTGTTTTGACATCCATCTGCCAAATTTCATAATCGAAAAAGGCAGCTATTGCTAACATGATTCTGACGGACTTAAGCATCGCTACGGGTGAGAAGGTCTCATCGTAGTCAACTCCTTGAACTTGTGAAAAACCCTTTGCCACAAGTCGAGCTTTATAGACGGTGACATTACCGTCCGCGTCCGTCTTCCTCTTAAAGATCCATTTGTTCTGAATGGCCTTACGCCCTTCAGGTAATACTTCCAAAGTCCATACTTTGTTTTCATACATGGATCCCATCTCGGATTTCATGGCCTCTAACCACTTCTCGGAATCCGGGCCCATCATCGCTTCTCCATAGCTCGTAGGTTCATCGTTGTTTAACAACATGACCTCTAAGACAGGGTTGCCGTACCACTCAGGAGCAGTACGCGTCCTTGTCGACCTACGAGGTTCGATAGCAACTTGATCCAAAGCTTCATGATCATCATCATTAACTTCCTCTTCAGCTAATGTAGGCTCGACAGAAACAACTTTCTGCGTTGCGCTACTCTTAGGTTGAAGTAAAGGTTCAATAACCTCATCAAGTTCTATCTTCCTCCCACTCAATTCTTTCGAGAGAAACTCTTTCTCAAGAAATGTTCCGTTTTTAGCGACAAACACTTTGCCTTCGGATCTGAGGTAGAAGGTATACCCAACTGTCTCTTTTGGGTATCCTATGAAGACGCATTTGTCCGCTTTGGGTTCCAGCTTTTCAGGCTGAAGCTTTTTGACATAAGCATCACATCCCCAAACTTTAAGAAACGACAGCTTTGGCTTCTTGCCAAACCAAAGTTCATATGGCGTCGTCTCAACGGATTTCGATGGTGCCCTATTTAAAGTGAATGCAGCTGTCTCTAATGCATAACCCCAAAACGATAGTGGCAAATCGGCAAGAGACATCATAGATCGCACCATATCCAATAAAGTTCGATTACGACGTTCGGACACACCATTACGCTGTGGTGTTCCAGGCGGTGTCAATTGTGAAACAATTCCACACTGTCTTAAGTGACTGCCAAACTCATAACTCAGATATTCTCCTCCTCGATCAGATCGTAGGAATTTAATCTTCTTGTTACGATGATTCTCAACTTCACTCTGAAATTGTTTGAACTTTTCAAATGTTTCAGACTTGTGTTTCATTAAGTAAATATACCCATATCTACTTAAGTCATCAGTGAAGGTGAGAAAGTAACGATAACCACCGCGCGCCTCAATACTCATCGGACCGCACACATCAGTATGTATGATTTCCAATAAGTCACTTGCCCGTTCCATTATTCCAGAGAACGGCGTTTTAGTCATCTTGCCCATGAGGCATGGCTCACATGTGTCAAGTGATTCAAAATCAAGTGACTCCAAAAGTCCATCAGCATGGAGCTTCTTCATGCGTTTTACGCCAATATGACCTAAACGGCAGTGCCACAAGAAAGTGGTATTATCATTATCAATTCTACATCTTTTGGCATCAATGTTATGAACATGTGTATCATTACTATCGAGATTCAATAAGAATAAACCCCTCACATCGGGTGCATGACCATAAAAGATATTACTCATATAAATAGAACAACCATTATTCTCTGATTTAAATGAGTAACCGTCTCGCAATAAACAAGATCCAGATATAATGTTCATGCTTAACGCAGGCACCAAATAACACTTATTTAGGTTCATCACTAATCCCGACGGTAATCGAAGAGCGAGCGTGCCGACGGCGATCACATCAACCTTGGAACCATTTCCCACGCGCATCGTCACTTCGTCCTTTGCCAGCCTCCGTCTATTCCGCAGTTCCTGTTTTGAGTTGCAAATATGAGCAACCGCACCGGTATCAAATACCCAGGCACTACAACGAGAGTTGGTAAGGTACACATCAATAACATGTATATCATATATACCTTGTTTGTTGTTGGCCGCCTTCTTGTCAGCCAAATACTTGGGGCAATTCCGCTTCCAGTGTCCAGTTCCCTTGCAATGAAAACACACAGTTTCTGGTTTGGGTCCAGCCTTGGGTTTCTTCACGAGAGGAGCAACTGCTTTGCCACTCTGCTTGGAGTTACCCTTCTTACCCTTGCCATTTTTCTTGAAACTAGTGGTTTTATTGACCATCAACACTTGATGCTCCTTCTGAATTTCAGACTCAGCGACTTTCAGCATCGCAAACAGCTCGGCGACTGACTTGTTCATCCCGTGCATGTTATAGTTCAACACGAAGCTCTTGTAGCTAGGCGGCAATGATTGAAGAACTCTGTCAGTGATAGCCTCTGGCGGAAGGGGCATCCCTAACTCAGCCAGACGGGTGGAGTACCCAGACATTCTGAGCACGTGATCACTGATAGACCCGTTCTCCTCCATCTTGCAAGCATAGAACTTATCGGAGATCTCATATCTCTCGATCCGGGCATTCTTCTGAAAGATAAACTTCAACTCCTGGAACATCTCATATGCTCCATGACGTTCAAAACGTCTTTGAAGTCCCGGTTCTAAGCCATACAACATTGCACATTGAACTATTGAGTAATCATCAGAACGAGCCTGCCAGGCGTTCACAACGTCTAGAGACTCAACTGGAGCGGGTGGATCACCAAGCGGTGCATCAAGGACATAAGCCTTCTGGGAAGCCGTAAGGATAATCCTTAGATTACGGGCCCAGTCCACAAAGTTACTTCCATCATCTTTCAACTTAGCTTTCTCTAGGAACGCATTAAAATTCAGGGGTGCTACTGCGCGAGCCATGATCTACAACATAAATATTGCAAAGACAACTTAGACTATTGTTCTTAGATAATGAGTTTAGTTAATCATATTACTTAAAAACTCCCACTCAAATTGACATCCCTCCGATCATTCGAGTGTAACATGATCCAAATCCACCAACTCAAGTCCGATCATCACGTGAGTTGAGGTGGTTTCAATGGTGAACATCTTCATGTTGATCATATCTACTATATGACTCATGTTCGACCTTTCGGTCTCTTGTGTTCCGAGGCCATGTTTGTACATGCTAGGCTCGTCAAGTTTAACCCGAGTGTTCCGCACGTGTAACATGGCTTACACCCGTTGTATGCGAACGTAGAGTCTATCACACCCGATCATCACGGCGTGTCTCGAAACGACGAACTTTCGCAACGGTGCACACTTGGGGAGAACACAATTTATCTTGAAATTTAAGTGAGGGATCACCTTATAATGCTACCGTCGTCCTAAGCAAAATAAGATGCATAAAAGGATTAACATCACATGCAAATCATAAGTGACATGATATGGCCATGAACTTGTGCTTTTGATCTCCATCTCCAAAGCACCGGCATGATCTCCATCGTCACCGGCATGACACCATGATCTCCATCATCTTGATCTCCATCAACGTGTCGCCATAAGGTTGTCGCGCCGACTGTTGCTTCCACGACTATAGCTAACGTTTAGCGATAAAGTAAAGCATTACATAGCGCTTAATGATTGACACGCAGGTCATACAATAATTAAAGACAACTCTATGGCTCCTGCCAGTTGCCGTACTCATCGACATGCAAGTCGTGATATTCTATACAATACATGATCATCTCATACATCACATATATCTCATCATGTAATTGGCCATATCACATCACAACATACCCTGCAAAAACAAGTTAGACGTCCTCTAATTGTTGTTGCAAATTTTACGTGGCTGCTACGGGTATCTAGCAAGAACGATTCTTACCTACGCAAAACCACAACGTGGTGTAGTGATTGCTTTTTGATCTTATAAAAGAACCCTCTTCATTGAACCGATTCAACTAAAGTGAGAGAGACAGACACCCGCCAGTCACCTTTATGCAACAAGTGCACGCAGCGGTGAAACCAGTCTCGCGTAAGCGTACGCGTAATGTCGGTCCGGGCCGCTTCATCTCACAATACCGCGGAATCAAGTATCAACTAGTAACGGCAAGCAATATGTATACATCCACGCCCACAACTCGTTTGTGTTCTACTCGAGATCTCATCTACGCATAGACCTAGCTCAGATGCCACTGTTGGGGAACGTTGCATGGGAAACAAAAATTTTCCTACGCACACATAAGATCTATCCATGGTGATGAGCATCTACGAGAGGGAGAGTGAATCTACATACCCTTGTAGATCGCTAAGCGGAAGCGTTAATAAACGCGGTTGATGTAGTCGAACGTCTTCGCGATCCAAATCGCCGAGCGTCCCGCGATCCAATCACGATCCTTCCGATCTAGTGCCGAACGGACGGCACCTCCGCGTTCAACACACGTACGGCTTGATGACGCCTTCACCTCCTCGATCCAGCGAGCGATGGTGAAGTAGTGGTTGAGTTCCAGCAGCACGACGGCGTGGTGATGGTGGTGAGGAACAATCTCTGCAGGGCTTCGCCAAGCACTACGGAGATTATGACGGAGGAACTAGAGGGCTAGGGTTGCCGGCACACGGCTTGGGAAATCCTGATGTGTCCCGTGTGCTAGCCCTGCCCCTCTATTTATATGTTGAGCCTTGGGGTCTAAACTTGGAGTAAAAGCCTCCTCCGGGTCGGTTTTGCCCGCACAAGGTCGGTTTGGCCCGCAGGGAAAGAGTCCAGCTCGGATCCCTGCCGAACCGTGCACAGCCGCACACAAGCGGTAGTACCGCTTCACACAAGCGGTAGTACCGCTTGGGCGGTAGTACCGCTTCACACAAGCGGTAGTACCGCTCCGGCGGTAGTACCGCTTCACCAAGCGGTAGTACCGCTTACGCGGCAGCAAAACTACTTTTGCAATTTCCAATACCTTGTGGGCTTTATCCCTTTGGCTCATATAAAGTGTTGCTGCACCCGAACACTTCGGTAAACATCCGGAACCCCTTCCGGTGAACTTCGGAACTCTTCCGGAGATCGAAACACTATTATCACATATATCAATCTTTACCTCCGGACTCTTCCGGAGATCCTCGTCATGTCCGGGATCTTATCCGAGACTTCCGAACAACTTTCGGTCACCAACATAATAACTCAATTATACTAATCGTCACCAAACGTTAAGTGTGTAGACCCTGCGGGTTCGAGAACTATGTAGACATGACCGAGACACCTCTACGGCCAATAACCAATAGCGGGACCTGGATGCCCATATTGGCTCCTACATATTCTACGAAGATCTTTATCGGTCGAACCTCTATGTCAAGGATTCAGTTAATCCCGTATGCTGTTCCCTTTGTTCTTCGGTATGTTACTTGCCCGAGATTCGATCGTCGGTATCACTATACCTAGTTCAATCTCGTTACCGGCAAGTCTCTTTACTCGTTCCGTAATACAAGATCTC
This sequence comes from Elymus sibiricus, assembly GCA_039707655.1. Lineage (NCBI taxonomy): Eukaryota > Viridiplantae > Streptophyta > Magnoliopsida > Poales > Poaceae > Elymus > Elymus sibiricus. Next base: position 383,888,494 of record CM077676.1, read on the forward strand.
GTGGCTAACACTTTAGTCACATTGCTTGCAAGGCTCATTGTGATGTTGTATTACCGAGTGGGCCCTGAGATACCTCTCCGTCATACGGAGTAACAAATCCCAGTCTTGATCCATGCCAACCCAACAGACACCCTCGGAGATACCTGTAGAGCACCTTTATAGTCACCCAGTTACGTTGCGACGTTTGATACACACAAGGTATTCCTCCGGTGTCAGTGAGTTGCATGATCTCATGGTCAAAGGAACAGATACTTGACATGCAGAAAACAATAGCAATAAACTGACACGATCAAATGCTACGTTTACAGTTTGGGTCTTGTCCATCACATCATTCTCCTAATGATGTGATCCCGTTATCAAATGACATCTCATGTCAATGGCTAGGAAACCTTAACCATCTTTGATCAACGAGCTAGTCAACTAGAGGCTTACTAGGGACACAGTGTTGTCTATGTACCCACACATGTATTTGAGTTTCCAATCAATACAATTATAGCATGGATAATAAACGATTATCATGAACAAGGAAATATAATAATAATCAATTTATTATTGCCTCTAGGGCATATTTCCAACAGGGGCTGGTGACTAGCCCCTGGTATATGTGATATCCGGGCGTACCGAGGTTGATACCATTACCACTTGGTTCCTGTAACAGCGAACCCTTCATTTGACACGGATTAACCTCCATCGATTTTTAGTTTGACACTTGTCATCGGATTGCCGACCAGTTCTCGCTTATTATGACAGTCGGTTTTCGGCTTTCTCCACTGAGGTACTTAACCAGGCTAGCTAGAAGTACAATCGCAGTGGTTCTCCCTTTACCCTCCTAGCCGCACAATGCGGAACGTAAGAGGGCAAACACAGGAGCCGGGCAACCTAACCATTGACCAAAGACATAATTCAGAACTGATTCATATAATGCAATATCCATGAAGCCGAGCACATGTAATGAAATTGGTGCCGGAATGATGTTTGGGGCAAGATTTATGGTCGAGCCCCCGGTCTATTAGCCGATCACATCTAAAAAGGAACGTATCATAATAGTTTACTTCGGCCGAAAAGCGGAAAGGAAAGCGCAACATAATTGACTGCAGTATGACCGGAGAAATATGGTCTTTATTTCCTTTGAATTTGTGACGTCTATCCGTACAATCCGAACTGCCGAAGTAACTTTTACAGATACTTTATAAGAAATAAACACATCAGAGGAAAGGTTTACACATGGCCTTCATGAGTGGTTTGACGTACCTACTGCGCCCTGCCGCACGTCTGCGCCTTTGCTCTTTATGAAACTTCCGTGTGATTGGAGTCGTTGATTGGATGCTTGGCGGAAGTAATAATGTTCGGCGAACGAGCCCTTGGGAAAGGGTTTTAAGAAGTCGCCGCGAGGTACCGACTTGACGCTGGTTAGGCCCTAGATGGTGCCTGTTATTTAGTGGTGTTCCGAGAACTTCTTTGGCCGTGGCTTGGTCGAACCGAGCTCTCGGCCCTTGAGTCGTTTGCCCCCACAGCTGCCCATGGAATCTTAAGCGCGAAGTTGTGCACTCGAGGTACGTATTTCGCGGCTGGGTAGGCCGTGCTGTGGGGCGCGTATCCCTATTTAGGGTGAGCCGGGAGGGCTCCAGGACCGAGGCCGTAGCTCGGGCGCGTTTGCGTGCGTCCAGTGCCTTGATGGTAGACTGGGCCTTCGAAGCCTCTTCGGCGGCCTGGACTTCGGTGGCTAAAGCCGCTGTGTGTTCCTCTGTTCGGAGCGAGCGCTCAGTGTTACCGTTGACGGTAATAACACCCTTTGGTCCTGGCATCTTGAGCTTCAGATATGCGTAGTGCGGGACGGCATTAAAGCGGGCGAACGCTGTTCGGCCGAGGAGCGCGTGATAACCGCTGCGGAAGGGAACAATGTCAAAGATTAAATCTTCGCTGCGGAAGTTGTCGGGCGAACCGAAGACGACTTCCAAGGTCACGACTTGGAGCTCGGATGCAGTCCGGCATTGGAGCTCGGATGCAAGAGGACACCGCTGCATGGGAAAAACTTCGAAACTGAGGTATGGCGTAAAAAATAACAAGGCATTGATAAAGGCCAAGAACCCAAAGGGGCTCCTCGGATGCCCGACGTGTCAACTCTTCGGATACACCTCGGCGATCTTTGAGATCGGAGATGCGAATATTTGTTGAACCAGTTTTCAAGACCGACAACCGAAGACGAAGAACAGTTCGGAAGAACCGAGGAGCATCCCCAACTTGAAGACCGGTTCAGGGGGCTACTGATGGTGTCCTGGACTAGGGGGTACTCACCACATCGTCTCCCGACCAGGTGGATCGGGCCGAGGACCCCCATGGCGGTTCACTGAAGGGCCACTTCGGGCAGCCCATGACATATACAAGGAAGATTCCACAAGACTTGGCACCCAAGACGAGGACTCTCCTAAACCCTAGGCCTCCGGTGCATTATATAAACTGAGGCCAGGCTAGTCAATAGATGATCTCATATTCATTAGAACAATCTCGTGGTAGAAACATGTACTCTGTATTGTCCTCCATACGAATACAATCAAAAGTAGGATGAAGGGTATTATCTCTTCAAGACAGCCCGAACCTGGGTAAAATCTTGTGTCCATGTTACCATCGCTCCAAGACGCCTAGCTTAGGACCCCTACTACGAGATATGCCAGATTTGACAGGGGGTCCGAGCTGTGGATCTTGGAGTCGATGGATAACAAGGAACGTAGAGATAGCGATTACCCAGGTTCGGGCCCTCTCAAGGAGGTAAAACCCTACGTCCTGCTTGATTGTATTGATGTGTTTGTATGATGATTACAGAGTTGATCTACCTCAAGATCGGATGGACTAAACCCTAGGTGGGTATGATGATAATGGTTCTCCTGCCTCTACGGACTAAACCCTCTGGTTTATATAGACACCAGGGGGACCTAGGGTTACATAGGGTCGGTTGCCATCAGGGGATAAACATGCCGGCTACGCTAAACATCTCTTGGAGGAGACGCCAAGTCTTCGGAGGTTTCCTTCCGGTGCACGGGGTCGCCTGCAATCCGGCCTTCCTTCGATGAGTTAAGAGCGGCCCATTAGTCCGGCCTATGAGAGATAGGCCGGCAGCCCGAGTACCCCCTAGTCCGGGACACCCTCAGATACCCGTGGTGGCAATGGGGTATTCTATTGAGTCACTTGATGTATGTTTTGGTAATCAACTTGCGGATTCTCGAGGTGACATTGGGGTAATCTAGGCCTAGAGGTTGATGCACGTTGTTGTCCTACTTTCTCCGATAGAAACTTTGGGGTACTCTTTGAAGTTCTTTGTGTTCGATTGAATATTATAAATCTAAAATTGTTTGATGCATATCGAATCATTAACTCATGGATACTTGTGGTGATATTAGAGTTGATTGATGCGTATCATATGGTATTATTCTAGTACGAACTCTAGGGCTATTTGTGACACTTATAGGGATGGCTCAATAGATTGATCGGAAAGGATAACTTTGAGGTGGTTTTGCTACCTACAACAATTTCTTCTTATGTTCTCCGTTTGCTAGGAACTTTGGAGTGATTCTTTGTTGCACGTTGAGGGATTGTTATATGATTCAATTATGTTAACACTGTTGAGAGATTGCACTAGTGAAAGTATGAAACCTAGGCCTTGTTTCCAAGCATTGAGACAACATTTTTACACACTTTTGTTACTAGCTACCTTGCTGTTTTTATTATTTCAAATTACAAAAACCTATATCTACTATCCATACTACACTTTTATCACCATCTCTTCGCCGAACTAGTGCACCTATACAATTTACCATTGTATTGGGTGTGTTGGGGACACAAGAGATTGCTTGTATTTGATTGCAGGGTTGTTTGAGAGAGACCATCTTCATCCTACACCTCCCACGGATTGATAAACCTTAGGTCATCCACTTGAGGGAAATTTGCTGCTGTCCTACAAAACTCTGCGATTGGAGGCCCAACAGAGTCTACAAGAATAAAGTTGTGTAGTAGACATCAAGTCATCGTTGTTGTACATGGTTCCGATGTCGGAGGAGGAGAAGGAAATGATCCCAGTCATACGATGGGCGGCTTGCTCCTCGGCGGCTGCCTTCTGCCTCGCGAGCCGCCCAGACTCCTTGAGCCCGATGCGGAGGGCCACCGCATTTTATGGGGCCGACGGCGGGCATCCGTCTTCGCCCGGGTGAAGGAGAGGCAGATGGCGTCGATGAGGATCTCGTGGTCGTCTGAAGTGGGCAGAGCGGCTCCGGCGCGGATTTGCAGGACCCGCAGCCAGGCCGATGGAGGCGTCCTGCGCTGCCATCTACCTTGCTCCGTGATACGCGCGCACCTCGAACTCCGGCAGTCGCGGTCTCGGGCTCGGCGGTGTGGGCACGAGCACCCAACACCGCCCGGGAGGAGCAGGGGCTGGTGGTGCCGGGCGCCACGGGTCGCCCGACCGCCTAACCAGGGAAGGCATGGACCATGACGTGCGGCCACGGGCCGGTGCAGAGTTGCAGCTGGCCCTCTGGGCCACCAGAGATGCCGTGAAGGAGGAGCTCCCACCCATTCCCATCCACGACTGGAGGAGGGCAATGCGGGGTGCGAACTCCTCGTCGTCCAGAGCAGATGAGGTGGAGTCCTCCTTGACGAGCGCCGCCTATTCGATGGAGTCGGAGTCGTTGCCAACCATGGTGGAGGGGGGAGAGGAAGGGGAGGAGATGGGTAGTGGAGCAGACCGGTCGAGAGGAGTGACTAGGGTTTGATCGGGGTGGGGTTTTTGTGGGGACAGGGTGGAGATGGCGGAGTTAGCGTGGGGTGGTCCAATGTGGCGGCGGCGTCTAGGCGCATCCAGTTTGCCCCCTATCCACCCAGATATGGGAGATATGGGCTGGGTATGGGGGTGCAGGGTGCCAGTTAGCCCGGACGTTTGGGTTAGCTATGTGTGGTCCAGTTGGGTGGCAATTGTTATCTGAGCAATGACCGGGCAAGCCGCCCGGACCATTAGGAAGGATACGAGGGCTTCGGTTGTAGATGCTCTTAGGGCACCTCCCAACTCTATACTGCAAATCACCCCTAAACATCAGGACCACGGTGTTCAGACGTTTTTTGCCACCCAACGTCGTGCCGCAAACGTCCGCGGATGCACCGAGAGTCTGAAATCCCGCTAACCGGCACCAAATCAGTGGGAGGTTTGTGGGCGTCCGGACTCGTGCCACATATGCATCCGCTCGCTCGTCCCCACCCAAAACCCTCTCCCGCACATCCACTCCGCTCTGGACGCCACATTCATGCCGGTCCAGAGCGAACTTGACCGACCACTACTGCATGTCGGCCGAAAGGTGCATGATACGTCCATTTTGCATCATGTTTTCCTACTGTTATTTATTATGTTTTGGGTCATTATTTCACTTTATGATACAATTCTTAAGCCTTTTCTCTCTTATTTTGCAAGTTTTACATGAAGAGGGAGATTGCCGGCAGCTGGAATTCTGGACCGGAAAGGGCTACAGCAGAGATAGCTATTCTGCACATCTCCAAATGACCTGAAAATTTACGAAGAATTGTTTTGGAATATAAAAAAAATATTGGTTCAAGAAATACCAGAGGGGGACCCACCAGGAAGCCACAAGCCTTGGGGGCGCGCCCTACCGCCCTGGGCGCGCCCCCCGAGCTTGTGGGGCCCCTGGCAAGCCTCCGGGGCCCATCTTCTCCTATAAGATGCTATCTTCCCTAGAAAAAATCGAGGGAAGACTTTCGGGATGAAGCGCCGCCATCTCGAAGCGGAACCTGGGCAGGAGCAATTTAGCTCTCCGGCGGAGCGATTCCATCGGGGATACTTCCCTCCGGGAGGGGGAAATCGAAGCCATCGACATCACCAACGATCCTCTCATCGTGGAAGGACCAATCTTCATCAACATCTTCACCAGCACCATCTCATCTCAAATCCTAGTTCATCTCTTGTATTCAATCTTTGTCCCAAAACCTCAGATTGGTACCTGTGGGTTGCTAGTAGTGTTGATTACATCTTGTAGTTGATGCTAGTTGGTTTATTTGGTGGAAGATTATATGTTCCGATCCTTAATGATATTCAATACCCCTCTAATCTTGAACATGAATATGATTTGTTAGTAGTTACTTTTGTTCTTGAGGATATGGGAGAAGTCATGTCATAAGTAATCATGTGAATTTGGTATTCGTTCGATATTTTGATGATATGTATGGTGTTGCTTCCTTTAGTGGTGTCGTGTGAACGTCGACTACATGACACTTCACCATCTTTGGGCCTAAGGGAAGACATTGTGGAGTAGTAATTAGATGATGGGTTGCTAGAGTGACAGAAGCTTAAACCCTAGTTTATGCTCTATTCCGTAAGGGGCTGATTGGGATCCATATATTTCATGCTATGGTTAGATTTATCTTAATTCTTCTTTCGTAGTTGTGGATGCTTGCGAGAGGGGGTAATCATAAGTGGGAGGCTTGTTCAAGTAAGAACAACACCCAAGCACCGGTCCACCCACATATCAAATTATCAAAGTAGCGAACACGAATCAAACAAACATGATGAAAGTGACTAGATGAGAATTCCCATGTGTCCTCGAGAACTCTCTGCTTTATATAAGAGACCGTTCTGGCTTGTCCTTTGCTACAAAAAAGATTGGGCCACCTTGCTGCACTTTATTATACTTGTTACTTGTTACTTGTTACGAATTATCGTGCTATCAAAACTATCTGTTACCGCTACTTTCAGTACTTGCAGAGAATACCTTGCTGAAAACCGCTTGTCATTTCCTTCTGCTCCTCGTTGGGTTCGACACTTTTACTTAGTGGAAGGACTACGATTGATCCCCAATACTTGTGGGTCATCAGTGTACCATTCAACTGGCGCGTAGGTTGAGAGTGCCATGTGTGTCACCTGCGCTCGCTCTACGCACCGCGTTAATGCCGAGTCAGTGCGACATGATCAGATGAATTCCTACTACAATAAAGTCGGCTGCCTGTCCGTCTGCCTGCCCAGCATTGAATTGACGCGTCGGTCGAGAAATTCACTCAGGGCGCCTACATTCAAACCGGAGCTTGGCCTGGCCGGCGCCTGACATACAAGCATGGCCGCGCATGGCAGAAATGCACTACCTCCGCTTCCCTTAATCCCCCGTTCATGACCGCCAGTGCACCTCCACTTCCATTCATACTCCTTCCACGACAACAGCTGACGCAATGACCGCAAGCGACACAACATGGTGGAAGCACCTGTCGTCACAGCGCCAGCGCGAGATCGCGGGTATCGTCCACAACTGGCAGGCCCGAAGCGTGGAATAGATAGAGTTGGGACTGCCTCCAATCTTGCCGGAGGAGAGCTCGGAGGACGACGAACGGGCGATGGAGGAGGTGTCTCATAACACGGCCGAAGCCGACTGTGCTCCGGCAAGGGCTCTCCACCGTCTCCGACTAGGGTGTCCGGTTGGACGGCTCCGCTGGCTCTGACTAGGGTGGTCGGCCACGACCATGGTTGTGGGCTTCTGTGCTGGCCGCTCGTCGCCATCAGCTGGTCCATGTTCGGGATGGATTGCGTGAATTTGAGCACTCACGACATGTTCTTGCGCGGGTGTCGCCGAGGGGAGTCTGGGCTACAGGGTGATTAGGGAGCTTGGATGCAGGATGGCGACCTTGCTTGGTGGGTCTCACGGTGCTGGTGGGCAGAGCCCGTGAGTCTGTTGCTGGTCGGCTTCCATGGCCGTGAGGACGGCGTGTTGGACGGAGTGCGGCGTTCGGTGGTTGCCGATGGTGCGTTACATCGCTCTGGTCGGATTCCTGGTCCCTGCGACACCAAATCCTATAGGTGTGGGTGTTGGCGGTGGGGAGCTATGTCCGGGAGAAATCCCCAACTGACTTTGTCGGTCTTGCCTACGGTGACGCCTACAGGCGTTGTTTCCCTCCCTAGAGGCGTGGGTTTCGACATATCTCCCCCCTTCCTCCTCGGTGCTCCCGGGTGGAAACCTAAACCGCTGGGTTGGATGACAGTGGCGTCTTCTGGCGTCGCGATCTTCTTGAAGACTCCATCTTGGGAGTGTTGGCGGGTTGTGAAGGTCCCGTGTGGAGCTTCTCTTCTGGTCTCCATCGACGCCGCTGTCAGCTTCTTCTCTTCGTTGTGATGATTATGTGGCTTCGACGGTGATTCTCGCACGGTGAGCTAGGCGCGACGAGGTACTTGTGCTCAGAGACCTCCCACTGGGGTCCCACCACTCAGGCTCAGGGGAAGCATCCTCATCGTTCGACGGTACAACGCCTTTTGATCCAAGGCGAGGGGGCTGGGGGCTCCTTTCGATGATGGGACTGGATGGTGATGTTAGGTCATGTTTGGACTCCAATGGATGGTGAAGACACTGCCTCCCATGCCGGGTAGTCTTCCCGTCATGATGGCCTCTTTCTCTGCTCCAGGCGTCTGATCCGGATGAGGGCTTTGATGACTCCAAGCAATGCTCCATTGTTTCATTTGTTGTTTGCTTGGTGCAATCTGGGTTGTGTTGCTGTCATGCAACACCATGCATCCTGCCTACTCCCTTCGTTCCTAAATATAATGCTTTTTAGAGATTTGAATGTGGACTACATACGGAGCTAAATGAGTGAATCTACACTCTAAAATTTGCTTATATACATCTGTATTGAAATCTCTAAAAAGTCTTAAAGCATCTATAGCCGGGCGCCCCAAACCCGCCTCATACGCCCGGGCGGGCCGCCCGGTCACTGACCGGTCACGAAATTTCGACCCAGACGGGCGCCTCAAACGGGCCTCAAACGCACGGGCTGACCAGCACCTCCCATATCCAACCCAAATATGAGGCGGATATGGGGGCGCCTGGGCGCGTCCGCCACGTTGGACTGATGTCGGGATCCCACGCGGAATGGCCCGAAAACCCGGCGGTCCGACGGACGTCGCCGCGGTGTGAACGCCGCGTGGCGCCGCTCCGGCTCACCGCCAGAGGCCAAATCCGGCTATTTAAGCGGGCCGGCGTCCCCCAACCCTAGCCCATCCACCTCCTCCCTCTCGGTGGTGCACCCCGAGCCCATCCGCCTCCTCTCTCCCGCTCTCCCAACGCTCTCTGGCATCGCCATGGTCCGGCAGAAGATCACCACGTACGCGATGCTCACGCCGGAGTGCCGGTACCAGATCGCGGAGGAGATCCGGGAGAGGCGCGCCGCCCGCATCGCTGCCGGGCTGTCTCCGGACTCGCCGGAGCCGGAGGAGGAGGAGCAGCAGCCGAAGGAGGAGGAGGGAGAGCAGCCGGAGCCGATGGAGGTGGCGGATCCGGAGGAGGACGAAGCAGAGCAGCCTGCTCCGGGCTTCAACATGGAGGAGGCGGAGGCGGAGTTCGCCGTCGCCCAAGCCGCGGAGATGGCGGAGCAGCAGGCCATCCTGGAGTCCATCCAGGATGAGGCCTATGTGGAGGCCAACTGGCAGTTCCTCCGGCAGGAGCGGGCGGTGACCGACGCGCTCTTCGCCGAACTTGACGCGGAGATAGAGGAGGAGGCCGGAGCGGAGCAGCCGGAGGAGCCGGAGCTGCAGCTGCCGCCCATGTACCCGGAGCCGGGCAAGGAGATAGTCGACATCTCCGACGAGAACTAGAGTAGTTGATCTACGTAGTACGTAGGGTTTTTTCTTTGCATGCTTTTGTATGGATTTAAGAATTCTAGTATGAGGTGTCCGGATGCAGTTGCGCAAATATGAGGACTGACCGGTCACTGCCCGCGGACGCGCGCGGGCGCGTCCGCGGGCGTTTGAGGGGTCATATTTGTCATATGCGGCTGTAGATGCTCTTATATTTAGAAACGGAGGGAGTATCTCTTTTTTCATTTCATTTTCTTCCGGACGCGTCCACGGGCGTTTGAGGGGTCATATTTGTCATATGCAGCTGTAAATGCTCTTATATTTGGAAAACAGAGGGAGTATCTCTTTTTTCATTTCACTTTCTTCTTGTCTTTCATGTGGTGTAATTTAACGCCGGGCCGTAGGCCTTTTGTCTACAAAAAGTTTGAGGACCAAATGTGCACTTTTCTCAATTGGAGCCGTATACTTCGGACACTTCACAATTCGAATTCGTGTCAATAATGTCAGTACGACAGGTCGGCAGCGCGCATATGCTCTCATGGTCCCGAGCTGAATCTGTGGCAGTTGGTGGTAGTGCGCAAGTGTGCAAAAGATATGTCCCGTTTACATGGCCCCCGGGGTGTGACAGGAATCATTTCTGTGGCTTTGTGGTACAGGTACAGTCAGCGTTGTCTATTCACATTCGTTTTGTTTACTACCACCACTCATATTGCTCAACCAGCATGCCGTCTTCCCACGGCTATTAATAATCCAAATCGGATAAACTTCCCGTTTGCAATGGTTAGATTTAGAAAGGTGCTGTGATTCTTTTGTTGCCGTTGATCATATTGAGATGGTATTTTCAACAACAATAACAACAAAGCCTTTAGTCCTAAATTGTTTAGGGTAGGCTAGAGGTGAAACCCATAAGATCTCGTGATCAACTCATGGTTCTAACACATGGATAGCAAGTTTTCACGCACCCCTGTGATAGTATTTTCAGTAGCAATAAATTGACTGTGCTTCCTCCATGCCTCTGTTGTTTCTTTTTCGAAAGGGAGAGGAAAACCTCAGCCCTCTGCATACAGTCATCATATTACCGCAACATTTTCAACATTCAATGTAAGAAAACAGGGGCCAAAAAAGCACAAGGGCTCGCACAACCGAAAACAAATAAGGTACAAAAGAGACTCATGCTTCTACAATCTTATTACTGAACCCCCATCCAAAATGGTTGAACATAGCCTAAGCGACCATCTCCCAAAGCCGTGCACTTCTGCGCCTCTGCAAGCTCAAGGACCATGGAAGAATCCAACCAGTGACTCGATATATTACCTGCAAATAGTTTGAAACTTCCATTAGATTAAAAACAGAATCATTTCGGCAGTTTCATATTCGCATTTCCTATGCGGATTTGTGCTTTGAGCAGTGTAGCAAGAAGGCAATTAACTTCTTGAGCTCTTTGGATTGAGGATCCAAAATGGTTGAACATACTGTTCGTGACAGTGTGATGTTGTAATGGCCAGATGTAACCAGTATCAATAGTACAACACAATTTATTGGGAAGAATAAGTGTTCATGTCCAAGCCAATTTCGCTTCCTTTCTATTCACCGCAAACTATCTCTAGCTTCTCTAGATGCAGAACCAATTCTTTGGTTGCAAAGTCTTCGTGGCATCCTTAATCCTAACTTTGTTCAAGTGACAATATTCTATTATACTCTTTTGATTTTGAGGTTTGTGCAATCCCACCGATTTCCATGACAGCAGAATCAATTCTTGTTTTCTTTATCTTCCAGTACAATTAACTCCCATCGTCAGAGAAGACAATGTAGTAAGGACCATGAGCAATTTTGTCACTCTACTTTACATCCTTCTTTTGATTACTGACTCGGTATCTAGTACTCCCTCCATTTCACAATGTAGTGCGTCCGCGCTTTCCGAGATCTAAATTTGACCATAAATTTCCCGCCGCAGTCTGTCTCGTTGGTTAAATTTATAATCAAATTTAGATCTCGGAAAACGCAGGCGCACTACATTGTGGAATGGAGTAAGTAATACCATAGCAGATCTGACAAAAGGAAAAGAACAATTAACAATAGCCTTAGATTTTACCTTTTGTACTGTTTCGCCTCCCAAAGTAGCAGGATCTCCTCAAGACTGAACTGGAGGCGCCTTGTCAGAGACAATGTCGTCTATGAACTTGATGAGCGAGCAGAGGCCGCCCAAGAAGTTGTGGTCGATCACCCCCTCGCTCTCCACCACATGCGCGAAGTCCACCAGCTTCACCCTCGGCGCGCCGCCGGCCGCGGTAACCGCATTGGCGTCATAGCTCAGCAGCACCGACGCCGAGTAGAAGTGGAACAGCGTCTGCACCTCGAACCACGCCTTGAGCTCGCGCAGCTGCGCAAGGACCCCGCCTTCGCCCCCGTACACGGCCGCCGCGAGCGCGCAGTCCTCGCCCCCACCGTCGCCGCCGGCCGACGACACGTAGCGGCGGAGCATGCGGCGGACGCCGGGGATGTCGGTCCCCTTGAGCTCGGACCTGTCGGGGCGCCAGACGGCGCCCCCGGCGTCGGAGACCATGACCCCCGAGACGCGAAAGCCGAGGAGGACGCTGGTGGACCCGCGGTCCTTGGCGAGGCACTTGGCAACGTAGGGCTCCGGCGCGCGCGGGGGCCACGTGCAGGCGCCGATCTTGATGTCGGTGACGGAGGGCGCGGCGAGGCCGTCGAGGAGGTCGTCGAGGACGAGGGGCGGGTGGGACTCGCCGGGGGAGGCGGCGGTGGGGAGGAGGCGCGTGCCGTGGAAGCGCGGGAAGAAGGTGTCCCGGATGCGGGGCGGCACGGCGGGGTGGGCGGAGAAGGCCGTGTAGAAGGCCAGCTCCTGCTCCCCGCGGTCGAGGGCCTGCAGCGTGTCAGCGCCCCCACTACGCCAGGCCTGGCCATCGACACCGACAAGAAGGACCCACCCGGCAGCGGCTCGCAGCGCTCACCTGCTGCCCAACGACCAGCCCGAGCCAAGAAGCCCAACACCCGCTTCGCTGGGCCGGAGTGGGTGCAGTGAGCCCACTCGGTGGCAGCCACTACTTGAGGCCGCACCCGCGAGGAGCAACACATCCGCGTAGGATCAGGCGAACGACTGGCGGCTACCTACCTCCCCTGCTTTCCCCTTTTTGTACCCTAGTTCGTCTGTAATCAGGGTCGAATTCTCCCTGGTGGATCGTTGTAAGCTACTATAATCGCCGCAATACATCCTCCCTCTTACATCTGGTATCAGAGGCCAGTCCACCACCTCCTTCCCGTGCTCGATCTGGCGCAATTCGTCGAAACCAGGAGTCTGCGTCAAGCGCGATCTCGCCTGGAAGCCATGGATCCATCGATCCAATCCTTCCTCGACCGGTGGGAGTCCCTCTTCGCCGCCAAAACCAAGGCCCAGCAAGCTACAGCGACGAAAATCGATGACCTCCTCACATGGAGGTCCGATCTGGAGCAGCGCGTCTCGGAGCTGGGTGAAGCGGTCGCGGCGCTGCAAACCGCGGCGCCGACGGCTCAACCATCAAGCGAGGACGCATCGGCGGGCACGACGATCATCCCGCCACCGCCAGCGACGCTCGGTGCCCGTCCAGGCACCGGCGCAGGCGTGGCGCGCGATCCCCACGGGTCTGATGACCACGGCACGTTCAACATCACACGGGGGCCACCGGCGGCGTCGTTCCGGACGCCGCCGCCGCTCCCGGCAAACGGTCAGTCCGACGCGTCCCTCTCACCTTCTGCCCTGTCGCCGTTCGCGCACGCCAGCCAGCTGCTCAAGGGGCTCGGCCAGGCGCATCCCTCCATCTCGTTTCCGCAATTCTCTCGGAGAACCCCAACCTGTGGAAGACTTTATGCGAGCAATATTTTCACATGTTTGGGATACTGCCATCCTTTTGGGTGCCCATGGCCGCCTTGAATTTTTCGGGGTCGGCATCGATTTGGTTATAGTCCATCCAAAAACGGCTCTCTAAATATGATTGGGATGCTTTCACCGCACTGCTGTGCACGCGTTTCGGCCGCGATCGACATCAAATGTTGATCCGACAGTTCTACACTGTCCGACAAACTTCTTCAGTTGCAGATTACATTGAGAAATTTGAATTGATCATTAACCATTTGAGTTCGTATTCTGACACAATTCATCCATTTTATTTCCTCACTCGTTTTGTGGAGGGGCTTCGGAAGGATATCCGGGCGGTGGTCCTAGTCCAGCGGCCACCGGACCTGGACACGGCGTGTGCCCTCGCCTTGCTGCAAGAGGAGGTAGCTGATGGGGTTTTCGGCACTCTCCCTCGACCTCCCGAGATGGCGCCACGAGCGGGAACGGCGTGTCCCCTGCCACCTCCTCCCCCGAGTCGTCCTGTCACGATGACGGGCGCCTCGGATCGCCGCGGCACCGATGCAGCGCGGGCAGACAATTCCAAGGTCAAGGCTCTTCGAGATTATCGCCGTGCTCGCGGATTGTGCTTCAAGTGCGGCGAGCGCTGGGGACCTGATCACGTCTGCCCGACCACCGTGCAACTTCATGTGGTGGAAGAGATGCTTGAACTTTTCGGCATCGATTCGACCTCCGACAACAACGACGAGATACAGCAAGCCCACGCCACAGTCATGGCCATCTCTCGTTCTGCACTCGATGGCGGAGTGTCACCCAAGGCTTTCCAGCTTCTCGCCACCATGCAAGATCAAGAGGTGCTTATCCTGGTGGACAGTGGCAGCTCCACGTATTTCATCAACCAGAAGTTGGCCGAGCGCATGACTGGCGCCATACCTCTGCGTCAGCCTTGTCGCGTTCGGGTGGCCGACGGGGGCGAGCTTCTCTGTTCGGCCTCGATTCCAGCATGTCGCTGGTCGTCCCAGGGACTGGATTTCGTTACAGACATGAAGATCTTGCCGCTGGGAGTGTATGACGCCATTTTGGGTATGGACTGGCTGGAACAGCACAGCCCAATGACGGTTGACTGGCGCAACAAGCACCTGCGCATCCCCACAGCTTTGGGCCCTGCCAGTTTGTTCGGGCACGAGGCTCAATCCACCATCTGTCATGTGATCAACAGCGTGCAGCTGCAGCAACTCTACCGCCAGGGCTCTCTTCTGCACATTTGCCTTCTCTATCCCATCAACAAAGAGCAAGGGGCGCCACTGTCTGAACCCCAGGGTCTGCAACCACTTCTCGCAGAATTCGAAGACGTCTTTGGTGAGCCTCAGGGGCTGCCACCGCGCCGAGCCTGCGACCACACCATTCCTCTCATGCCTGGAGCGCAGCCAGTCAATCTCAGACCTTATCGCCACAAACCAGAGCACAAGTCCGAGATAGAACGCCAAGTCCAGGAACTTCTTTAGTCGGGCGTGATTCGGCGCAGCCACAGTACTTTTTCCTCCCCCGTCATCCTGGTCAAAAAGAAAGATGGCACCTGGCGACTGTGTATTGATTACAGGCACCTCAACGCCATGACTCGAGTTAGCAAATTTCCAGTGCCCATCATTGAAGAGTTGCTCGATCAATTGCACGGCGCGATGTGGTTCTCCAAGCTGGACCTCCGCGCTGGCTATCACCAGATCCGATTAGCCGAGGGCGAGGAATTCAAAACAACATTCCAGACACATTCCGGGCAGTATGAATTCAAGGCCTTGTCGTTCGGGCTCGCGGGAGCACCGGGCATGTTTAATGGTGCTATGACAGACACGCTCCACCCCCTCCTAAGGCACTGTGTCTTGCTTTTCTTCGACGACATCCTAGTTTTCAGCAAAACCTGGGAAGATCATTTAGTTCACCTACGGCAAGTCTTCGAGTTGTTGCGTCGGGACCAATGGAAAGTGAAGCGCTCTAAGTGCGAGTTTGGGCAGCAGCAATTGTCCTACTTGGGTCACGTCGTCAGCAACCAAGGGGTAGCCACAGAACCCAGCAAGATCAAGGCAGTGGAGGAGTGGCCAACACCTGCTGATGCTAAAGAAGTTCGCAGATTCTTAGGGCTTGCCGGGTACTATCGTCGTTTTGTTCGTGGATTTGGCATCATCGCTCGCCCTCTCTTCAACCTCCTGAAGAAAGGTGTTCCTTTTGTCTGGACTGACAACACCAATCAAGCCTTCTGTCTGCTGAAACAACAGTTGATCTCATCGCCGGTCTTAGCCCTTCCAGACTTCAGTAAAACATTCACAATCGAGACAGATGCGTGCGATAAAGGGATTGGGGCAGTGCTACAACAGGAGGGACACCCAATTTCCTTCATGAGCAAAAGCCTCAGCCCGCGCTACCAAGGCCTTTCTACCTATGAGAAAGAGTACCTGGCTATAGTGGTTGCAATCGACCAGTGGCGACCATACCTTCAGCATAATGAGTTTGTCATCTACACGGATCAGAAGAGCTTAATTCACCTCGAAGAACAACGATTGACGACACCGTGGCAGCAAAGAGCGTTCACCAAACTGTTGGGTCTCCGTTACATCATTCGTTACAAAAAGGGGTCAGAAAACATGGCCGCCGATGCGCTCTCGCGCTCGCAGCCCCCAGAATTGCTGTTTAACATCTCTACTTGTCAGCCCAGCTGGCTTGATGATGTGCTTGCCAGCTATAACTGTAACCCCCAGGCCCAGAAATTTCTGCAACAACTTGCTCTCCGTGAGGACCCCAAAGGGCGTTTTGCGCTACATAACGGCATCCTGTATTTCCGCGGCCGGCTTTGGCTAGGAGAATCGACAGCGATGCAGCAGAGGATCATGTCGGCGTTCCACGACAGTCCAGTGGGGGGGGGGCACAGTGGATTTCCAGCTACCTTCCGCCGTATCCGTCGCTTGTTTGCTTGGCCTAAGATGAAGCCACATGTTCTGCAATATGTGAAGTGCTGCTCTATTTGTCAACAGGCCAAACCGGACAGATCAGCATCCCCTGGACTGTTAGAGCCACTACCTATTCCACAGCATCCCTGGGAGATGATCACTATGGATTTCATCGACGGGCTGCCGCAATCAGGGAAATTCAACTGCCTCTGGGTCGTCGTCGACAAGCGCACCAAATTTGCTCATTTCTTACCTCTGGCACATCCGTACACAGCTTCTAAAGTGGCTCTCCTCTACATGTCCAGCATCTACCGCATTCATGGGTTCCCCAGCTCAATTGTTTCGTACCGCGACCCAGTCTTCACCAGCCACTTCTGGCGCGAGTTGTTCAAGTATGCTGGCACGGACCTGCGCCTGAGCTCGGCTAACCATCCTCAGACGGATGGGCAGACGGAGCGAGTAAACCAGTGTGTCGAGACTTATTTGCGCTGCTTCGTCCACGCTTGCCCGAGCCGTTGGAGCCACTGGATTCCGCTGGCGCAATTCTGGTATAACTCCTCTTATCACTCCAGCATCGGCATGTCCCCGTTCAAGGCGATGTTTGGGTACGAGCCAAGGCAGTGGGGCATCACACCCACAGTTGACTGCTCGGTCCCAGCTCTTCATTCGTGGCTGGACGAGCGGGCGGTTGTGCAGGACCTACTACAGCAACACTTGAACTGCGCGCAGCAGCACATGAAGGCCCAGGCGGACAAGCGCCGGTCCCCTCGCACCTTTGAGGTGGGCGATTCCGTGTACCTCAAGCTCCAACCGTATATCCAAACATCGGTGGCCAGGAGGGCCAACCACAAGCTCTCCTTCAAGTATTACGGACCCTTCCCAGTCATCGCCAAGATCAATGACGCGGCTTACAAGCTGGAGCTGCCATCGCACTCTCAAGTGCACCCCGTTTTTCACGTCTCCCAACTCCGGCACTACCTGCGCCCGGGTACGCTCTCTTCCACCGAGCTTCCACACATTACTGATATACCCGTCGTGCCAGTCGCAGTTCTGCAGCACTGTTGGCGCCGGAAGAATGGCGCGCTGGTGGAGCAGGTACTTGTCCGCTGGTCTGATCGATCGGCGCTCGCGGATACATGGGAGGACAAGGTGGCGCTGCAATCGCGCTTCCCCAGCGCAGAGGCTTGGGGGAAAGCCTCGTCCCAAGGAGGAGGGGATGTCAGCGCCCCCACTACGCCAGGCCTGGCCATCGACACCGACAAGAAGGACCCACCCGGCAGCGGCTCGCAGCGCTCACCTGCTGCCCAACGACCAGCCCGAGCCAAGAAGCCCAACACCCGCTTCGCTGGGCCGGAGTGGGTGCAGTGAACCCACTCGGTGGCAGCCACTACTTGAGGCTGCACCCGCGAGGAGCAACACATCCGCGTAGGATCAGGCGAACGACTGGCGGCTACCTACCTCCCCTGCTTTCCCCTTTCTGTACCCTAGTTCGTCTGTAATCAGGGTCGAATTCTCCCTGGTGGATCGTTGTAAGCTACTATAATCGCCGCAATACATCCTCCCTCTTACACAGCGGCTTGTAGAAGAGGCCGGCGCCGTCGACGAGCGGCCCGAGCTTGTTGGGCGCCGCGCGGTGGCCGGCGACCTGGTGCTCCGGGGCGCGGAGATCGGACATGATGGTGATGATGGCGGGGCGGCGGGTGGGTTGGTTGGGGAGGGGGAGGAGGCCACGGGGGATATAAAGGGTGTCGTCGCTGGAAATCCTTTTTCTCGAAGAGGCAGAGGGAGCTGGAAATCTCCATGTTGTGCGATTGGTTTTGTCTATTTTCCTCTGTCTCTACGCTGCGAGTTGACTTATTCCTTTTACACAGCCGGTGCGGCGCCAACATCCGCAATAAATCCTGGCGCATCAGCGGCGTCGACATACACGGGGCCCGAATCTGCATCGCCGTCGACATGCGCAACTCTCTTCGTTCGTCCTCCTTTTTTTTGCGAATGGATTCGTTCGTCCTCCTGCCTCGTTGCAGATTCAAGTTGGAACGAAAGGTGAATCATGGTGCACGTGTACGTTTTGTTTTTATCACGATAGATCACTGTGTGATCATGTGCACGTAAATCTCGATGGCAAGACAGGATGGCCGTGCATCTCACTATAAATCTGACGTCAGATTTTTAGAGATCCGGTCCGAACGCTTTACCAGACGTCCATTCTGAAACACGGATCTTGATGCGTTTTATGTTGCCACGTCATAGAACCAGGGCGTTCGCTAAGAAATTTGCTCTGGCGGCTAGGGGGCGCGGCTTCTGCGTGTGCAGCTGGAAGGCGACGCAATAGTGCGCTCGGTGGCATGATGTGCGTTGCTCACGCGTGCCGGCCCGCGAGCGAAGCACCGCGGCGGCGGCGCCTCCCGGCACACCCTCGACCTGCTCTATCGAAACAATGGCGGCGCCCAACGCGGCAGCGATGCCCTCCAGCGGCACGGCGTCCGGGCCTCCAACGCGAGGTGTGGCCGTGCTCTCCCCTGCAACGACATCATTGGCCTCCCGCCGACATTAGTTATGGGGCAGCCCCCGCTGCTCAACACGTCTCCGCGCGACGGACGCCAGGTTTGGCGGTCGTGGGTGTGGTCGAGCCGCCGCCATCTGGCATCGTGTGCTCGCCGACCTGAGCGCCTCTCGTTCACGCCTCCACCTTCGTCAGGCTGGGCCCCGTTGTCACCGTTCACCTCACTGGTGAGCCCAGTGGATTCGTGGCTCGCCCTCCTGCTCCTCCCATCGCTGCGTTGCCAGAGCCTCCACGCTTACACCATCATGACCGAACGAATCCAACAACTTGCCTCACGCGGCGGCTGCAACCCGTCGCAAGAAGGATTGACGCCGCCGCCGTCGGATTGGGCATGCGCCACCCCCCAACTCGCGCCGGAACCCGCCCAATTACCAAAATCCTCCATTACCTCCTCTTCTCCCTTACATTTTATAGCAAATTTGTCAAAGTTGCTATGGTTTTGATCAGATGGCAAGTTTTAGAAATTGTTCTTTCAACAATCTTGCAAGTTTCCCATGGCAAACATGTATTGTTTGTTTTGCCATCATTTTTCTGACATGGTGTATATATATCTGCAATGACAGAAAAAAAATACTTGCTCTAATTCATGGCAAATTGTTAGGAACATATTCTCTAGTTCATGGCAAAAAAAAATTAATTGATCATATGGCAAGTTTAGGAATTTTCTTACAACAAATATTTTAAGTTTTTTCATGGCAAACATGTTATGTTTGTTTGCCATGGCAGAGAAACGTAATAACCAAAAAATTGCCATCATTTTTATATGTTGTATGTATAGGTGGGCCAAAAAACATCTTATAGCTGATCTCTACTTCATGGCAAAAAGGAAAAAAAATATAGTTTATGGCAATTTTAGACATTTTTTGTATTGATCACATGGCAAGCTAAAAAAACTGTTCTTATAAGAAAATTGTAAGTTTTCCATGGCAAACATGTTAAGTAGCATAACCAACTTTACCATATGGGAATTTTTTTCCATTTGGGCACTAAATTTATGCCATGATATGTATACAATTTCCCTGATACAAGTAGTTTTTCTACACATTTTGCATGACCTACATTGGGCCATACCATGGTAAGTTTATATTTCATACCATGGCAATTTTTCAACCATGGCAAAGTTATTGTTTGGACCATGGCAATTTTGTAAGTTAGACCATGGAAAAATTATTTTTTGGCCATGGAAAATTTACTTTTTAAACAATGGGAAAGTTATTTTTTGGCCGTGGAAAATTTACTTTTTGAACAATGGCAAAGTTATTTTTTGGCCACGGCATATTTATTATTCGAACCATGGTCAATTCATACTTCATACCATGGTACATTCACATGTTTTGTACCATTGCTAATTTATTGTTTGCATCCTGGCAGATTTATTTGACAACACATGAAAAATGTATTTGTTTGGATCATGGCATTTTTTGTACTTTATACCATGATAAATTTAGTTTTTTGGACCATGGCAAATTTATCACTTTAACCATGGCAAACTTATTTTGTTTTTAGACCATGGAAGATTGTTTTGTACACACCAAACCATGGAAAATTTATATTTTGAATTATGGAAACTTTGTTTTTATTACACATCAAACCATGGCGAATTTATATTTTTTGGACCATGGCAATTTTATTGTTTGCACCATGGCAAAAAAATGTTTGGACCATGGGAATTTTGTATTTTAGACCACGGCAAAATAATATTTATTTACATGGAAAATTTATTATTTTAACCATGGATTTTTTTTGTTTAGAGCATTGCAAATTTATTACTTTAACCATGGCAAACTTACTATTTACACCTACATGTTTTGACACCACTATGGAAACTTCTATCGCATACACCATCATAAATTCTTGTTTTGTAATTTTTTTGGAAACATGGCAAAAAACATTTACTACAACATGGTAAGAAATGTATACCATGGCACTAATTTGTTTCTTTTGCAATGGACCATGGCAAATTGGCAATCCCATGTAGGGTTTTCTCCCAAAAACATTGCCTTTTAGTGTGGGAGAACAAGTTTTGGTAAGTTTGCCATGTTACAATTTTCTAAAACTTTTTTTTTTACTTTTTCCATGTTCTAGAGAAAACTTTAGAATTTTTGGTTGTCACATTGCAATTTTACAACTTTTTGATCCATGGGACATGGCAATTTGTGAAAATGAATGAGATTTAGGATGGCAATTCCCTGTTATTTTTATTCGAAAAGGAGGATGACCCCCAGCCTCTGCATCTGGGCGATGCATCCAGCCATTTTATTAATTATTCACAAAGACCTTACAAAGTAATACATCAGTAAGCCTGAAGCCACCATCTTGGCAACATCTGTCGCTACTCCTATCCACTTGATGAAGGGGTGCCGATTGTCCGAACCGAATACCAAATAGACCTCGCACCAAAGCCTAACATCTAAAGCCGGAGGCCCCAACCAAGCCGCATTGCCGGGTCTGGGGCACACACCGACCTGGCACACTCTCAGAGGCCGCCACCGCCGTCTTCCACCAATCCATCTTCAGAGCAGGTACTAACGCATCGACCTTGCCAGGCCTGTCGTCGATGCCACCACGACGCCATACAACGCCACCTCCCTGTGCACGCCCATCATCACACATCCGTCGCCAAGACCCTGTCGTGCCACGCTGCCGAGACTCCACGTCGTCGATGCGTCACATGGAACGCCGCTCCACCGCTGGAACCGTCCACTGGTCCCTCAAGCCAATGCACACCTCCAAGAATGACGCCCCCAAGGAGGGAACGACACAAGGGCGCCGTCGTCATCCGATCGACTGATCTTGGGTTTCCCCCAGAGGTAGCGGGAGGAGTTGGGAGCTTCACCTCGATGATGCCTTCAAGAAGGAAACAACGCAATTGCGTCGCCATCACCGGCTTCGGGCATCTGCCTAAGACAAGATCTTCACCCGGATCTGCTGCACGAGACTCCAACCGACAACTATGCATCTGCAAGACCACCTTCAAAGCCCCGGATCTGGCCGCCCAAATCCAACGATTATCCACAGCCGCACTGCCACCCCGGTGTACCCTGACGCTCCGGCCACTGCCGAAGGGCGCCACCACTGGAGCATGGAGCGAGGGCTGCCACCCCACCATGCCATGCCGGAAGAGCCGTTAGGATGGATCCCAAGCACGCCTTCACCGTCTCTGTACCGCACGGGAACCGGGAACGAAACCGCCGGAGCAGCTCCGCCTTGGTCATGGGTAGCTCCGCGCTATGCAGTCGAGGATGACATGGGCTTCACCGGCCGCCGCCGCCCGGGGCCGCCGCCCCGGCATCCGCAGCCACGCAGCGAGGCGACCACCCCGGCCAAGCCATGACCGGAGGCCGCCGCCGCATGCACCTGGCCCGATCTGCCCAGCCAAGTCCTCCACGACGTCCTCTCCACGCCGCCACCACCGGCCTACCAGCCGACGACCACGCCGCCGCCCAAGGCCGTCGCCCGGAGCAAGCCGCCGCACCGCCATGATCCAGATCACGGCCGCGCCTCCTTGCGGGAGGAGGTCCTGCCCACCCCCTTCCCCCCCCCCCCAATTGCGAGTCAGGGAGGAGATCCCGAGCCACTGCCGTCGGAAAAAATGGGGGAGAATTTCACTTCCCCGGCTTTTGCACCAACTAAGGATGCATACAGCCATTAAGCATGAGTACCAGGATTTTTATCTTGGTTAATAACCAAGCCTGGTCCTCTAGATAAACCACATGAGTACCAGGAAAGGCTGGTCCTCCAGAATAAATAGGAACCTAAATTCGTCTCCGTGAGGATTTGAACTTAGGTGTTGGGTCCCTGTAATAGATGCTAAGTGCAACAATTTAGGATGTGCTTGAAGATGGGATTCACTTACATACGTACATACAATTAGTGGCCAAGATTTTGAATCCTGGTCTACATGTATAATTATATACCTTTATTTCTAAACAGAGTGGATGTACCATATTGGGTGTATCATCTACTACCTCCGTTCCTAAATATAAGTCTTTGTAGCATATATAGTGGAATCTCTACAAAGACTTATATTTAGGAATGGAGTGAGTATCATGTTTAATTAACAGAGTTGTGCCATGAGGTAAGCAAGCGCATAACAAGTACAATAGTGAGCTATAAGCCTGCTTCCATGGCACTTTTGCCTATGTGAAGGAGAGAGACATGAAAAAAGTGAAGGAGTGGGCTCTTATGTAAGAGCTCGCCTCTACGCGTGCTCCTAGGTAAAAGCATTTAATGAGAGAAAAGAGATAGAGAGAAAGTGAGAAAAAGTTGTAACCTTATAGCCAACATTATAGTCAACACTATTGTATGAGTAATTAATAATGCTAACTCTTGATGACATGTCATGCTCATATAGCCAGCAACTACTATTAACCATGCTCAATAGAAGCAGTTGGGCTCCAGAGATTCTTTGGAAGTTGGTGAAGTAATAATGGCTTAAATCAAAAGCTAGTATACTTGTTGGTGACACACCGCATTATATATACACTTGTCTACAAGTGTGTAATAGATCAATTGAGCAAATGAAAGAACAATTCTCATTAGCACTGTCGTGGGAAACGACTATCTATGGGACCAAATGGGTCCCTTTGCGATTCGGCTCAGGGGACATGCATGGGACAAAGAGCAGATTTTTAGTAGATGCAAGAACACGCGAGGGATTTATCCAGGTTCGGGCCGCTATGAGCGTAAGACCCTACTCCTGCTCTGTGGTTGATCGTATATGAACTCTGGTTACAGGGAGCGCAGTTTTCCGGCAAGATGCTCGGGAAAATGCAGTTATCGCGTGTAATTGAGCTGGGTGTCGACCGTTCTACCTGTAGCCGTGGGCCTCCTTTTATAGGCCAAGGGGTTACCACAATGGCTAATACGGTCATTACAGAGTGTGAACAGTGACTTGCACGGTCATCACGTCTATCTTCCAACGGGGTAAGACAAACGCATTTAATGCACCGTTAGGTGCTACGTCGGGGAGGTGAGGCCTTGGGCAAAAGATCTGTACCACCGGTCCTGGCGCCCTCCTGTAATCTCGACACGTCCCAGGGACGGGTGTCATTAAAGTTAATCTTGGCGTGGCGTACTGACACGTACCTTGGCCGGCTATGTTGACTGCCTGCCCGCTCGACACCCAGTATACGAGCCTATCTGGTCGATGGTGAGGTGGAGCGGTAACGAGACAGAACAAGCCTGCTGGCACGGGGCTTGCCGGGCCTTGCTTGCCGGCAAGGGAGCTTGCCGGCAATCATAGCCTCGGTCTTCACCTTGCCGAGACGGAGCTTGCCGGCAAGGATAGCGTCGATCTTCAGTACGAGAATAGTACTTTTCGATAACCTGCCTTGAGGTCTTCTTCACGGTCTTAGTGTTGAGTCTTGATACGTCCATTTTGCATCATGTTTTCTTACTATTATTTATAGTGTTTTTAATCAATATAACACTTTGTGGAGCAATTCTAATGTCTTTTCTCTCTTAATATGCAAGATTTACATAAGGAGGGAGATTGTCGGCAGCTGGAATTCTGGACCAGAAAAAGCTATGTCAGAGATACCTATTCTGCACATCTCCAAATGAGCTGAAATTTCACGGAGATTTATTTTGGAATAAATAAAAAATACTGGAGAAAAGAAGTACGACAGGGGGCCACCCAGATGCCCACGAGGCACCAGGGCGTGCCACCCCCCCCCCCCCCACAGGCGCGCCCTGGTGGCTTGTGGGGCCCCTGGCCAGCCTCTGGTGCCCATTTTCTGGTAAATAAGCCCATTTGCCCTAGAAAAAATAAGAAGAAGACTTTTGGGACGGAGCGCCGCCGTCTCGAGGCGGAACTTGGGCAGGAGCACTTTTGCTCTCCAGCGGAGCGATTCCGCCAGGGATACTTCCCTCCGAGAGGGGGAAATCGAAGCCATCGACATCACCAATGATCCTCTCATCGTGGGAGGACCAATCTTCATCAACATCTTCACCAGCACCATCTCAACTCAAACCCTAGTTCATCTCTTGTATTCAATCTTTGTCTCAAAACCTCAGATTGGTACCTGTGGGTTGCTAGTAGTGTTGATTACATCTCGTAGTTGATGCTAGTTGGTTTATTTGGTGGAAGATTATATGTTCAGATCCATTATGCTATTCAATACCCCTCTGATCTTGGACATGAATATGATGTGTGAATAGTTACTTTTATTCTTGAGGACATGGGAGAAGTCTTGTCATAAGTAATCATGTGAATTTGGTATTCGTTCGATATTTTGATGATATGTATGTTGTTGATTCTCTTAGTGGTGTCATGTGAACGTCGACTACATGACACTTCACAATCTTTGGGCCTAAGGGAATGCATTGTGGAGTAGTAATTAAATGATGGGTTGCTAGAGTGACAGAAGCTTAAACCCTAGTTTATGCGCTATTCCGTAAGGGGCTGAATTGGATCCATATGTTTAATGCTATGGTTAGATTTATCTTAATTCTTCTTTCATAGTTGCGGATGCTTGCGAGAGGGGGTAATCATAAGTGGGAGGCTTGTTCAAGTAAGAACAGCACCCAAGCACCGGTCCACCCACATATCAAATTATCAAAGTAGCGAACGCGAATCAAACAAACATGATGAAAGTGACTAGATGAAATTCCCATGTGTCCTCGAGAACGTTTAGCTTATTATAAGATATCGTTCCGGCCTGTCCTTTGCTACAAAAGGATTGGGCTACCTTGCTGCACCTTAGTTACTATTGCTACTTGTCACTTGTTACCAATTATCTTGCTATCAAACTACTTGTTACCGATAATTTCAGTGCTTGCAGAAAATACCTTGCTGAAAACCGCTTGTCATTTCCTTCCGCTCCTCGTTGGGTTCGACACTCTTACTTATCGAAAGGACTACGATTGATCCCCTATACTTGTAGGTCATCAAGTCTTATGCTGTAATTATCCTCTACCAGGCCCTTGCCGAAAGGGAGGCCACTACTGCCTGTGCACAAGTCTGGGTACGAGGGCACCCATACACCGACAGGAGCCCCTGGGCCTGGGCCACACGCGCATGCGAGGCGTCGTTGGGCTAAGCCCAAACAGTGCACAGGCGGCGCGGGGCAGAGGATAACTGTCATAATCTTCTCTTCTACCGCACCCGCCCACGATGCGCATTAAATGCGGGCGTGGGAGAGGTGGAGCGAAGCGGCGGCAGGAGGTGGAGCATCTGAAAAGCGTAGCCACGTAGGACAAAAAAGAGCCTGCCCTCGCGCCTTCACCATAAAAAGAAAAAACATGGAGGGCGCTGCTCATTTCGCCTGACTTCTCGCATCTCCTTCCTCGATTTCTGCCATTTAAGGGAGGCGAGGCGGCAGGGAGAGTAATCCCCCTAGGGCGCTATAAGAGAGGGCGGGGGGAGTGGCAATCTTCCCCACCCATCTTCTGCCTTTGCCATTCTCCTCCTCCAACCTTTCATTCATCCTTGCTTTCCTTGAGGTCTACCGCTGCGATGGCGAGGGGTGGAGGTCGGGCCCGCTAACGGTGTCCTGGATTAAGGGGTGCTAACCGGGCCGACCCGTCTCCTCGGTTGGGCCGAGGTACCCCCGTGCGTGACTAAGATGGACTCCGGAGGCTATACGTGGGAGACGTGATCGGCGCTGTCTCTACCGAAGACTTGTAGTACACTTCAAAATTTGTCCAGCCGCCTTACTCCTAGATACCGACATTGTAACCCTAGGTACCCTCCCTGGCGTGTATATAAGCCATAGGGTTTAGCCCGTAGAGGGGACATCAACGCAACATTGCTCACCTAGCCATAGAAGTTAGACACATTACGATCTCGAGGTAGATCAACTCTGTACTCAATACATCTCTATCAATATAAAAGAAGCAGGACGTAGGGTTTTACCTCCATCAAGAGGGCCCGAACCTGGGTAAACATCGTCTCTATTGTCTCTGTTACCATCGATCCGAGATCCACAGCTCGGGACCCCCTACCCCGAGGCCTGTCGGTTTTTACACCGACACTGGTGCTCTCGTTGAGAGTTCCGCTAATCGATCACCAGAAGGGTCGATGGCTCATCTACGGATCAATCATGCCAATAGCTCTGTGGACGTCTACGTCCCCGGACAGCTTTTCGTCTTCGGCAGCATGGTATTCTGCGCCGATTCAACGGGACACCTGACTTCCGTCGAGAACTACGCCCCGGGACATATCGTAACTTTCAGTGGCCTTGAGTACATTGCCGATTCCCGCGGCGAACTCATCCTATCGGGATGGACGCCCGGCTTGATCGAAAGCTCGGCCGGTTCTGGAGGCTCGACTCCGGAGCCGAACTCTGTTTTGACATCTTTTGAGACTACTGACGCCGCCACTCCGGCTGATCTCTCCCCGACCACTAGTCCGGAAAGAGATCCGGCTCCCACTCCCGAAGAGATATCG